>JANHMN010000019.1:13165444-13195129 GCA_030674055.1 Rhabdomys pumilio | reverse complement strand
TGAGGCTGTCCTGGGCCACACGACATGATGCTGTTGTCACTCAGTGTCTGTGACTCCCTGCAGCAGGGTCAAAATTACCTTCTCACCCAACTCCTTGTTCAAGTGATCTTCCTCACTTCAAACAGCTCTTGCAATGACGCCCGCCACACACTGTCTGTCCAGGGACTACCATCCTAGTCCACTGCTCTGTTCTCTGTGCTCTGGTCCTATTCTCTGCCAAACGTCTTAAGCTAGTCTTCTGATAGTTTCATGTCTACACTTTGGTGCCTCTACCAGTGGATTTAATCTTACTTCATTGGCTTTCTTTATCTGAGACAGTCTCTTAGAAAGCAAGACTTCAGCTTAGCCGGGCAGTGGTGGCGCATGCTTTTAATCCCAGCACTGAGAGGCAGAGGCAGGTGGATTTCTGAGTTTGAGGCTAGCCTGGTCTACAGAGTGAGTTCCAGGACAGCCAGGGCTACACAGAGAAACCCTGTCTCTAAAAACCAAATAAATAAATAAATAAATAAATAAATAAATAAATAAATAAATAAATGACTTCAGCTTAATCTGTGATCTTTAAAATAAATAATATTAATTTTTTTGTTTACACAGTCTATGCTGTCCTTATTTTCTTTTCACCAAGACAGAATCTTGCTATTTAGCCCATGCGGCCTCAAACTTACTACCCTCCTGATTCATCCTGCCTGGTGCTGGGACCATAGGCATGGACGGCCAGGCCCAGCTGCTGGGATTATAGGCATGGACCACCATGCACAATTTCCTCCTGACTCCTCCTGTCCGATGCTTAGATTACTGGCATGAACCACCATACCCACGTTCAAAGAACAGGAAACAGAAGTTTCCTGAGTCACACTTCTCTTTGCTCTGACCGCTCATCTGTCTTTAAAAGCTGTTGCTTTTGCCTTTAGTCACCATATTTAATGTTGTAGCCTCTGTTGTTGTTCTAGTGCTGTGGTGGTTTCTGTTCATGTAGGACTGAACAGTTTCATGTAAGTGCCATGTTTTTGCAGTTCAGATAGTGTTTTCCTGTAGTTCAGGAATTCAGATAAGATCCCGTTCTTCTAACAATACACCAATTTTTTTCTCTCCTTGTTTATAATTTTGTTTCATGTTAAACAGTGATCCTTGTTGCTCAAACTGCAGAGAAAACGTTTCCTGGAGTGCTCAGTCATTAGTAGGCCATGAATGACATCTACTAAAAACTAAGAGGCTATCACAGAAGGTAGGAAGACCTTAAGAGCCAGAGGTTAGAGAGCAAAACCTTGTCTTCTGGGCCTGACAGGACCGCTACTCTCAGGGATTCACACTAGCTGTGGATGCTGGCACAAGGTCCGAGGCAAGATCAAGCCATCCAGGACTCTCACAAGAAGTCCAAGGGGGTTTGCCAGCTACTCCACCTAACTGAGAAGCTGGGGTGGGCACAAGGCAGGGTTCTAAAGCTGGGCCTGTTTTCTTTAAGGGTGTGACCCCTGGTGAGTCAATCCCGGTCCAGCGAAAGGTCCTCCACCCAGAAATACATGGGCAGCACCAACTAGACCCAATCTGTTATTTCAAATTGGACACGAAGTTGAGAGCGTGATCTGGGAGAAGGTAGATCTAGAAAGAGTTAGAGGAAGAGTCGGAGTAAACATGATCAAAATACACTGGACAAAATTCCCAAAGAATTAACTTTGGAAAAACCTATAGTTGTAGACCTGACAAGCTCATCACTGCATCAGAAATGTTACATAATTTCACTGCTAAATGTAATTCTGAAATAAATACACATTTTTGAACCAAAACACATAGATCTGATATCATATTAAAAAGATAATTTTAATTACATTTTATGAAAGGTGTTAGATTGTTCCAAATGTGTTTTCAGCTTTTGTAGTAATGACCACTGAATTACTGCTCTTGTTCTTTTGTTTTGCTGAGACACAGTCTTCCTGTTTAGTTCTGAAGAGCTTGGGGCTCGCTATGCAGACCAGGCTGGCCTCAAGTTCACAGAGCTCTAGCTATCTCTGCCTCCCGTATCCTGGGATCAAAGTGTGCACCATCACACCCAGCTACATTGATTCCTCTAAGTAATAAAATAAACTGAAATAAATGCCAGTGTGCACATAAGTGTGACTGTGCACATAAATACGAGCGTGCACATAAATGTGAGTGTGCACATAAGTGTGAGTGTGCACATAAGTGTGAGTGTGCACATAAACGTGAGCATGCACATAAACATGAGTGTGCACATAAGTGTGAGTGTGCACATAAATACGAGCGTGCACATAAATGTGAGTGTGCACATAAATGTGAGTGTGCACATAAATTCGAGTGTGCACATAAATTTGAGTGTGCACCTACCAGAAGCCAACCTACAGTGTTATCTAGTCCTTTGTTTATAATGAATACAGTGGTTTGGATAAAAATCATGTAACATTGTTGCCTGGTGATCTAAGAAAATGAATTCTTTAAATCATTCTACTCAGGATATTCTAATGCTGCCTAATGCATTTATGACTGTAATAAACAGGACACAGAAAACAGAAATTTGAGCCAACCAGATGGCTCAGTGGGTAAAGTCACTGCCTTCAAGCCTGATGACCTGAGTTCAGTTCCTGGGACCCCTTGGTAGAAGGAGAGAGCCAGTTCCTACCAGTCGTTCACAGACCTCCACATGGACATGCACATGGCATGCACTATTGTGCACATGTGTGCTCACACAAACACGTACATAAGATTTAAAAATTTTTAATGTTAAAATAATTGGGGGGCTGGAGGGATGGCTCAGCAGTTAAGAGCACAGGCTGTTCTTGCAGAGGACCTGACTTTGGTTCTCTACAGCCATGTGATGGCTCACGGCCATCTGTAGCTCCAGTTCCCGGGGTTCCACTGCCCGCTTTCAGTCTCCAGTGGCATAATACATACATGTGGTGCACAGACATACATGCAGGCAAAATACCCATACCCATAAAGTAATAATAATAATAAATATTTTTGATTTTTAAAAAGGAAAAAAGCAGACATTCTGTCTTCTGTGTAGCTCTAGGCTCAATCCTGAGGACTGCTTTCTTTTCGGTGGCCCAGATTATTCTGAGAGTGAAGAACAGTCACTCAACTTAGCCAGTCTATTTCACTTTAACACTGTATTCCCGTTTTTAAACAGAGTTCTCAAGTTTAATCATTAAGTTACTTTTGAATTTTTAACTAATTTGATCTCCTGACCTGATCACTTGTTGGGTCACCATCCAATTAATTCTATTTTTCCCCCTACTGGAATATCATGAAAACTAGAAGAACTTGGGAGTATTATGAAAATAGAAAAACTTCGATTTCAGAACATGAAACATGAGAATTACGTGCGTGAAATTTTAAGTGACGGGTTTCTTGTCTAGTTGGTCCCTGCAGCTCCACAGCCATCGTCACCCTCCACCAGGCTTCTTATTCTGTGCGCTCCTGACATGTTTGTCCACGTGGTTCTTTGCATGAAGAACAGCTCTCTGCACTAACAATGTCTCTGGCAACAGTCCCAGCCTCAACCCTGCTGCCTGCCAGGACACCCCTCCACTTGGGTAGAACAGCCAGACATTGCTAAATATCTTTCAAGCCAAACAGTCCCCACTGGAAAACTGCTGTCTGGTACCAAGACTTAGCCAGTTCTTGTCTAGCAATCCACAGTAGTTTCCTAGCAGGTCCACCTGGGTCCCTCATATTACGACACTCTACCCAGAAGCCCATCCACTGTGATCTTCCTGTCTAGAATCCTGTCAGTCCTGTTCGAGGCAAGTTTCAGTGGCTTATATTATCTCTTACAACAGAATTCAAAAATCCTTATTGCTGCTTTACAGAAGCCAGCTCCTACCTCCAGCTTCATCCTCTCCAGCCCACTTTGTGGTCACACTGGCTGTCTTCTGAGTTCTCTGATACACTACTCTCTTCCTGGCCACTTAGCATGGCCCAGCTCTGTGCCAAGAACTTTCTTTCCCAGCTGGTACAGCCATCTGAGAATCTGCTATCTGGGGGACAGAAGAAGAAAAGGTCTCCCATTTAACACTGGCTGGCCTGGAACTTGTTATGTAGGCTAGGTTAGCCTCAGACTCCAATCCTCTCGTCCCTGTCAGTAGTGTTAGATTACAGGCATGTGCCACCCTACCCAATCTCTATCTTTTCAACAGCATTGTCTGGGGCCTTGGATCAAAGCTATAATCTGCAGGAAAACCTGCATGTATTCTCATGGTTGGAAAAGAGAACAACCGTTAACTGGGGCAGCTAGACCATGATCATTCACGGCCATCAAGGAGAAAGCAGCCATTGCAGTTTTTCTTAATTTATATAGAATAAAATGAACTTTTGTGGCACACAGTTGCGTGACTTTTAACATATATAACCACCACCACAATCAAGATACAGAAGAATTCTAGTACACCAAGAAATACTCTCTCTTTGCTCCTGTGCACTCAAAATTTTCCTCCCCATCCTATGTATCCACCAACTTGTCCTTCATTCTTTCATTATGTCTTTTCCTGATATCAATATTCTTTTTCTTCACCAATAAAATTATGCACACACAGGAATGGACTCACACATATGAGTAAGTATACCCACATTCATATTGTGTCATATTCTTTGAATTAAAAAATTCTTAAAATTTTTTAATCTGGCGGGTGGGGTGGGGGGAGTGTTTTGTTGTTGTTTTGTTGAGATAGAGCTTCCTCCTATCATAGCCTAGGCTGGCCTTCAACTTACACTCAGCCTCCTGGGTGACAGGATTACAGGTGTAATGTCACCATGCCTTAGCATCAAACATTAAGCTATTTGATCCCAGAACTCAGAAAGCAGAGACAAGAAGACCACAAGTTGAAAGTCAGCCCAGACCTAGGTGGTAGTGGTGCACACATTTAATCCCAACACTGGGAGGCAGAGGCCAGCCTGATCTACAGAGTGGGTTCAGCCAGAGCCCTGTCATGAAAAACAAAAGTAAATAAATAAAAAATAAATGAAAGCCAGCTTGAACAAGGTAGTGAGTTTCAGGCTAGCCAAAACTACATAGTGACACCTTATCTCCAGATAGATAGATGATAGATAGATAGATAGATAGATAGATAGATAGATAGATAGATAGATAGATAGATAGGCAGGGAGGCAGGGAGGCAGGGAGGCAGGGAGGCAGGGAGGCAGGGAGGCAGCCTATTAAGATGACTTTTGTCTACCAGTGGGAGAGATTCTAGAGCTTGTGGGAAAAAAAGGGCTGTCAGTTGACTGGAGTCCAACCGCTGCAACCGTGCACCTTGAATTCACTTTGGGTCTTCTCCAAAGGGTAGTTCCAGCTCACTTTCAGTACACTATCTGACATCCCTCCATCTCTCCCTGTGACTGCCCACCCCTGCTTTCCCATAATGCCAAGCACTACTTTCCTTCAGCAATCCTGCTAGAACTCCCTAGATTATTCTAGCACCTTGCTACTTATGAGCATAGCATTATCATTGTGCAAAGGTAATCCTGACAGCATTACTAGATCAGTTATAGTAGAGGCAGACATCGTTCTCACTTAGCTGAACAATCTAGTATTTGTATGTGTGTGGGTTACCTGTATTGCATGTGTGTGTGGGAGCATGTACAACAGAATACATACATGTGTGGAGGCCATAGGTCCATATCATTTGTCTTCTTCTATTACTCTTGTCTTAGTGACTGGTCTACTGCTGTGAAGAGACACCATGACCAAAGCAACTCTTACAAAGGAAAGCATTCAAGTGGGGGCTTGATTACAGTTTCAGAGGTCTAGTCCATGATCATCATGGCAGGAAGTGTGGCAGCAGTGCTGGAGAGTAGCTGAGAGGTTTGTATCCTCATCTATAGGCAATGGGGAGAGAAGAGAAACTCTGGGTCTAATGTGGGCTTTTGAAACCTCAAAGCCCACTGCCAGGGACACACCTCCTTCAACAAGACCACACCCCTAATCCTTCAGCTCTGAAACTAACATCCAAATTTGCAAGCCTATGGGGGCATTATCATTCAAACTATCACAGCATTCAATGCCCCCTTTCTCTTCTTTTCTTTCCTTTTCTTTTCTCTTCTCTTTTAAGACAGGGTCTTACTAGGTTGCCTTGGCTAGCCTGGAAATCAGTATGTAGAGTAGGCTGGCCTTGAACTTTTAGAGATCCACCTGCCTCAGCCTCCCTGCCATGCCCAGACAGTAACTTTTTTTTTTTTTAAAGAAGTATCTTGTGTAGGTCTCCCTGCCCTCGTGGACTGTCAACCCTTAGGTCCACATGGGCAGAGGGAACAGAGACATTGAGTGTGGGAGAGCAGGGTTCAGAAGCCCTGTGAGTAGGTGTGGTGAATGGCCACACTGGATTGCTTGTCAGTAAGCAGATCAGCTTTACTTATAAAGTTACAGGGACTGGGGTCAGGGACATCCAAGATGGGCAAGAGTCATGGTGTGGGGATGAGGATACCCAGCATACCTTATTAGCATTTCAGAAATCCCAGGTGCTGGCTAAACAGGTTTTGTCAAGAGAATAGAAATTAATCCTATAAACTAACTGAGACTATGTGACATTCCTCAGGAGAGGAGAGTGTGAGGGCTTAGAATCCCCAGACAATGTCAGAGAAGGAGAAAATCTGTTAACAAGGAGTCCTCCATTATTCGCCAAGCCCCAGAAGGCTGTCGGTCAATGGTAGACTTAATTAGCAGAGTTTTCCCACACTCTTTTTTTTTTTAAGATTTATTTATTTTTATGAGTACACAGTAGTTGTCTTCATGCACACCAGAAGAGGGTACTGGATCCCATTACAGATGGTTATGGGTTGTGAGCCATCATGTAGTTGCTGGGAATTGAACTCAGGACCTCTGGAAAAGCAGTCAATGCTCTTAACCGCTGAGCCATCTCTCCAGCCATTGAAGGATGAGGAGATGATAGCCAGTGATAGATCACTTGGTTGGTCTCTGTTTTTCTATTCCCTATGGCCCAGTCCATCAGTAAGCTCTGTCGACTCGGCCTCTAACAGAAACAGCGTCTGATCATTTCATACCACAGCCGCAGCTCCTCTGAGGGCCAACACAGCCTTCTCAGTCCAACTCCCAGTCTCAAACACTCAGCCCTGCAATCCATTCTGCATTGCAGCCAGAGATTCTTGCAGAAATGCAGACATTCTACACTCATTCTGAGGCCACTTACTGAGATCCAACCGTGTGTAAGGCACTCTGAAAGTGCCTAGAACACACTCACACCCACGGATGGAGATAAAAGACGCCGATTGATCAATGCCCTCAGACAGCTTCTGGGCAGACAGTGAGCCAAAAATACAATAAGTAAGTCAAATATGGAGGGGCATATGTGCCATGTGAAAACAGAGAGAGAAAAGTCCTTCTGGGTAAGGCTGGGTATGCAATCAGGCAGACAGGTCTAGAGCCCTCTGGAAAGGCTCTTCTGAGCAAGAATCTGACAGTCCCCTATGAAACATTATTTTGGATTCTTCACCTTTTAACTGACCACATGATGAGCTAAAAAAAAAAAAAAAGAAAGAAAGAAAGAAAGAAGAAAAGAAAGGAAAAGAAAAGACAAGATTTGGAATGTATTACATTTGTGTAACTACTACTTGTATTTTAATTCTTAAATACTTTCCTAATAAGCCACAAGTGCCTTTTTCAAAATGATAAATTAAGTGAAGTAGGAAAAAAAAAAAGAAGAAGTACTCATGAAAGCAAGCTTCATCTTTTTCTAAAATTTAATTAAGAGTTTTTCATTTCACTGTACTTTCTTTTACGGCATAAAAAGCAGCTAAAAAGACTTGCATTTTTCTATGTACACATCACATGTCTAGTGTTGGGGAACCACAGCTAACATGGGAATCAGCTGGGTTCAGCTTGCTTTAAAAAAAGAAAAACAGAAATATTTTTAAACGTGAATTCAGACTAATCTTTCAGATTGAGCCTGTTATAAAACCAAGGGTAGGTGAAGTCCTCAGATTTATAAGTACAAGGAAATTACTACAGAAACGTGAGTTTCCGAAAGCTTCCTAAGTCTCCATCTAATTGGATGGGGCGCGCGGTGTTCTGTTACCTTCCGGTGGTCTGTTGGATGTTGCCACAACGACGACCCCGTTTTTGAACAGATTTTCAAAAAGCTGTTTGAGAATCATGGCGTCGGCGATGTCAGTGACCTGTGGACGACAACACATTTGTTTTATTTTAATTTCACTTCTGCTCTAACAAATTTGCTAATGGCTCTTTTTTGTTGTTGTTGTTGTTGTTAAGATGGAAGTGAATCTGAGAGGAAAAATTCTAATTATCGTCCTGAGGAAAAGAGTAGATAATTAAGAGCAGGAAAGGCCATGGAACAGTCTTTTAAACTCACACATCCTGTGCTGTGAGTCCATCACTCCACCCAGATTATTAAACGGCTCTATGCTAACTTCTTCATCAGGCACACGTAGAAAACACAGGAAAGTAATTAGAACACGACCAACTCTCTCCTTATACTGCCACATCCCCCTTCCAACACACACACACACACACACACACACACACACACACACACACACACACAGGCAGGGGGGTAAGAATAACAATATTAAAATATACAGGCTATTTGCAATTCCTAATACCTTTCTGGCAAAGGTCCCTGGAAAGGTGACTTTTAATGGTTATGGGACTTTAGAAATAAGGACAAGTAGCCAGTGCGACATAATCAGCTGCTGTTGAAAATAGAATGATGTGACATAGATACTATTGTGCGATTGTTGCACAAAACAATTCAACAGATGGCCCATCGCAGAAATAAGCAATTTCATTGTTCTTTTTAAGTGCCTTCTATTACTGTCCATGAATAATCCAAAGGCAGTGCAGTTACTTCCAGCATGCCAGCCTCTGCTAACCTTCCAAACACAAATATTCCTGCTAAAAAAAAAAAAAAAAAAATAGAGATAAATCCATCCCTTACCAGTGCTTTAAAACAGCCTCTGGCAAAACAAGAAATGCTTCGTGCAGATAAAGCAAGGCATGAAATGGGGCAGCTCGGCAACAGGAACAAGCTACTGGTCTCTTCTCAAATTATTTCTTGTTCAAATCCATAATCAAAAAGTCCACTTAACGGCCACTTTTAAAAGAGGCTGTCACAGTTTACAAAGAAATCAGCAATCAGAGGGGAAGCTCCACACACAACCCAGTGCAGCGTGAAGACGCACGCTCACCCCTGCAGCTGCGGAATGGGTCTTAGACACCCCAGTGGGAAAGGACTTGGACTCCCTTTAACAGCACATCTCAGAAAGAATCTCAGTTACATCTGCCTTCCATGTGCTTGCTAACTCCTCACCTTTTTAAACTTTCCCTCTGTTGCAGGATACAGAACCGCATGGGAATCTTTCTCACCAAACGCCAAACCTGAGCTGCACAGGTCTAACCTGCTTCTCTCTTCATGACGGGATCTTCCTGATAGTGAAGATTTTCCACCTACCTGAACCAAAGGAAACCAGGAGGGACAGCTGGCAGCAGGGGGTTCTGCTTGTCTCAAGCAATGACTTAAAAACATATTACCTAAGAGAAACTGCTGGGAATGCCTTCTATAAAAGACTCCTGGAACTTCAAGTGCTCACTGAAGAAGAAAGACTGGGGAAGCTCGGTGGGAGCTCAGGATCATGGACAAATCTGGTTTCACAGAAACATTCATAGTGAAGGTCCTTTTCAAATGCTTAAACACCAGTGGCATTTCTGATGAGGGAACAGAACGAGCTTGCAAAATTCAGCAGTAACTGAACTTTTAAATTCAGTTTTGAAGCCAGGTCTAGCTTTCCCCACATATTTACTTTCCAGTGAAAAATCAACGAAATGTGACACAATATTGGAAAACAAAAGGCAGTCCCTTGACGATATCCACGATGCTTTTTGGAACAAAACATGAAAAACAGCTTTTGTGCCCCGAGGTTCAGAGCAGAATATTCAGTTGGTAACACTGAACAAAAGCTTAAACCAGAAATGGATGGAACAGACAGACAGACAGACAGACAGACAGACAGACAGACAGACAGACAGACAGTCAGGGCTTGTGGTTGAGTTCCATTTAGCTGTTTTTACATTATGGAATGTTTTTGTGCTAGCTGAGAAAATTAACTTGGAGGAGCTATGACTAATTAATAAAGCAGGAGTCACCCACTGCAGCTGGATGCCAGTGTAGACTCTTTGATCTTGGCCCTGCACTCATCCCGCCTTGCTGGGGAACAGTAATTTTACAGTGTAAGTGAACAGAAGACAATTGGCCCCACATTCTTGGAGAGCTGGGGTGTTCAGCACCCAGCATTTCATTACCATCCAGAACAAAAGACAAGGCTACAGATTACCAATAAGGGTAGTCTGCCAGCAAAGCGGAGCGTGGAGACGTTTCATTAGCATTAAAGAGAAGAGATCTTTATGACCTCGAGTTGCCTTCCATCCTGACTCACTTAAAAAAAAAAAAGTAATTCATTTCCATGTATAAGTGCTTGCGTCTCAGTCACCCACTGATTGGTACCACACCATGGAGTGACTGACAAACATAAGCATGTATTATCAGTAATTAGTATCAGCACAAAAACAAGCACCTACTTTTTATTAGCAGTTTTTAATAGCGCCCCTGCTTTGTAAAAATGGCTAACAGTATCTGTTGAAGGATATTACGGAGAATTTACACAGAGGTCTGCTCATGAAAACGCTTTAAAAAAAAATACTACATTAGGAAGACACGTCTTCGTCCCTCAGGATTCTGCTGTTTTCAGAGCCATAAGCAGTTTAGCATATTCAAAGACTAAGTGGTTTAGCAGGTAACATATTCAAAGGAAATATAATAAATATTTGAAAGAGAAGCTAAAGAACAAGGTTTTCTTTTATTTCAGCATCTAAAACACACTTAAGGGAAGAAAAAAAAAGCCTACGCTGACACATCCCTCAGCCAGGCTGAGCCTTGCGTCTGGGGGTCACAGTTGATAAGGATGATGAAGAGAGAATTTGCTCTGCAAGACTTGAGCCAAACGCTGCTAAATTAGCACCTTAAAGCTCCTGGAACCCAAGAGCACAGGAAACACCCCTTGCTCCTAAGCCGCAGTCACTCCCATTTACCTCCCTATAAAGTGGGCATTATATTCATTCCCTCCACCCCAAAGGCCAATCACACAGACCGAAATCAGCAACACTAAAGAACGGCATGGTTCAGTTTTAAGAGTGAAGTGTGGCAGCTGCAGACACACTGTCACTAAGAATAAAGCACCTAAAATGTCTCCTTCAACAAATCCAGCAAGTATCAAAAGGGGCTTAAGGATGACTGTTAAGGTTCTATTATTAAAACGTCGACCCAAACCTCACCTTACTCGATATTGACACATATACTGCGAGACATTTTATACTAAGGAAGATACAGAACTTAGCTATTCAGTCAGAGCAAGGATACTGGGTTTAAGCTGCATTACCTCTGTAGCCACCCATCAGTCACATGACCTCTCTGACTGGCCATTTCCCCATCAGTATAATAAAAGCAGCAAAAATACTTAGTTGGAAAACTATAAGAAACATTAGCTAGGATATATATATGTATACACACACACACACACACACACACACACACACACATATATATATATATATATATATATATATATATGTTTATATATGTGTGTGTGTATATATATATATATATATATATATATATATATATATATATACACACACACATATACATGGAGTATATATATGGATATATATAGTATATCTCACTATATACTCCGTAGTAGTAACACCTTGCTATATAGACTCTTGGTTGTAAATGGAAGGACAGATATCACAGTACACTGCACAGGCATTAGGGTATTATTAGGGTTAGCAGCTAAGACTAATTCCTGTTCTTCCAGAGGAAGGATAGTTCCCAGAACCCAGGCAAGGAAGCTCATAGCTGCCTATAACTCCAGCTCCAGAGGATCCATGATTCCTTCTCACAGACAACCAACGTGTACATGTATACAAGTAAAATTAAAATAAAGCTGTTTAAAAAAAGAAGAAGAAGATCATAGGGGTCCGACAGGATAGAGCGTATTTTGAATCCCAGCATTCAAGGAGGCAGAGGCAAATGGATCTGTGTGAGTTTGAAGCTAGCCTGGTCTACAAAGCAAGTTCCAGAAGAGCCGGAGCTGCATGGAGAGGCCTTGTCACAAAGCAAAACAAAACAAAAGCAAACAACAAACACACATAGGCACATAGAGAACACCCAGGAAACAGTGCCCAACATCGTAGGACAGATATAAGGAGCGGAGCTGAGACACAGCTTGTAGTCGAGTTGTCTAGCATGCAAGAGGCCCTAGCGACAATCTCTAGCACCCCCAAAAACAAAACAAAAAAACACAACAACAAAAAGATAAAGAATATACATGACAGATAGACAGTAACATCCTAATAAATAAATAAGCAACACCTCAAACATTTCACAAAAGACTAATTTAACTAGTACGTAAACAATGGAGAAAATCTATATTGATGCATAAATAATATAAATGAAGTAATAAGATATCATTTCCATCTATCAACAATTAAAAATTATCAGAAAATTCGAGACATTGACAGGAGAAAATGCGGGCTGAAGTTTTGGTTTTCGGAATCAATAATTCTGATTTTGCTTGAGAGGTCTACACACAGGGTAGTAAGGGTAGTCAGAGAAGATCATAA
Organism: Rhabdomys pumilio; assembly: GCA_030674055.1. Taxonomy (NCBI): domain Eukaryota; kingdom Metazoa; phylum Chordata; class Mammalia; order Rodentia; family Muridae; genus Rhabdomys; species Rhabdomys pumilio. The sequence goes on along the minus strand of JANHMN010000019.1, from coordinate 13,182,465 downwards.
GCAAAGCTTAGGGGGCCGGTCTGGTGGGAGACCAGGACGCCCAAACATGGGCAGTAAAGACTGTGGATGAGGTTTAGGCAAAAAGGACTTTGTTGGGAAATGGGCTGGAGGTCACTTCTGTGAGAGTCTGGTAAAGCCTGCGAAGCGATCTGCTCATGTCCTGAAAATGTCTTATTTAAGTGATGCTGACTTCAAAGCCACTGGACTTTTAATTTGTTGTAGGAGGGAAAGTCAACCCAGCATAGCATTGAACTGTGACACTGTTATTGTCTGATGCAAGGTGTATAGTGAGAAATCAGAGCGAAACCCACAGAGACAGATGTAAATGATAAAAATGAGGTTCAGCTAGGCAAAGAGAACAATGTGAGTGCGTTCAAAGCCGGGGACAAGGGTCTGGAGATGGCTCAGTTAAGAGCATCTGCTGCTCTTACAGAGGACCCAGGTTTGGTTCCTACCGCCCATGTGGCAGCTTACAACCACCCATAACTGCAGTCCAGGAGATCTGGTGCCCCCTACAGGCACCAGGCACACATGCAGTGGACGTAAATGCATACAGGCAAGCACTCATTCACCTAACATAAAAATAAATCTTTAAAAGAGCAGGAGAGGCTGAAGGGATGGCTCAATGGTTAAGCACTGGCTGCACTTCCAGAGGACCTGGGTTTGAGTCTCAACACCCACATGACAGCTCACAATAATCTTTACTTCAGTTCCAGGGATCTGACATCCTTTTCTACCTCTGAGGGCACCAAGCATGCATACATAGACATAAATTCAGGCAAACATCTATGCAAACAAAATACGATAAATAAAATCTTAAATAAATAAAGGGCCAGCTATGGTATGCACTCCCTTAATCCCAGTACTCAGGAGTCCAGAATATAGATGGATTTTGTGAGTCTGGAGCCAGCCTGATGTACTTAGAGTCCCAAGCCAACCGGGACTACATAGTGAGACTCTGTCTCAAAATAGATAAATAAAGTTGTGGATAAGGTCTGACTAAAACTGTGTAACTATTTAAAAGACAACATTATTAAAGAGAGTCCCTGACTAGGACGATGGGAGAGATGCCTTGATGCAAGACCTCAACCATCTAAGGCTCCAATATGAAAAGTGAAAATATATTTGGAAATACGGTCCCTAAATAGTAGTACCTGAACAGGCAGGACAAAGGTAGCTGGGTCTAAACAGCACCCCCTATACAAGCATTTCCCTAGTTAGATCAAATTCGAAAGAGACATAGGCCCAAGGTTCCCGGCAAGCTTGCAGATTAGCTTCTTATAGACAAGCATTGGTTATTTAGTCGTGGGACAGAAAAGGTCCTGTGATATGGAGCCAGGCAACTGGGAAACTATCAAACCAAGTTTGGATGAGACAGGAGATGACACGTACCTCCATGATTTGAGTTGGCAGGCGAGAGTCTTTAAGATCCTCTCTCACTCAGTGTGGTAGTTTGAATGAGATTGTCCCATAGGTTCATAGGGTTGAGTGCTCAGTCCCAGTTAGTGGAACTGCTTAGGAAGGATTAGGAGGTGTGGCCTTCTTGGAGGAGGTGTGACATCAAGGGTGGGGTTTAAGGTTTAAAAACCCCAGGGCCATTTCTCATTAACTCTCCCCCTCTACTCCATGGTTGTAAGCTCCTGGCTACTGCTCCAATATCATGCCTGTCTGCCACCATGGTCCCCACCGCGATGATGATGGACTAACCTTGCTAAACCCTGTCAAGCCCCCATAGACTCTTTCTCCGATAAGTTGTCTTGGTCATGGTATCTCTTCACAGCAATAGAAAAGTGACTAAGATACTCAATACGTACCATGGCAAAACCTTTGTTGTCACCTGTGTTTCTCTTAGAAGACTGGGCTTGTTTAAAATACTGATGTAGACATTTTTTTTTTTTTAATTTTTTCTTCCCATTAGTCAACCTTTTCAAATATAAACTTAAATGAGAGTACTCAGATAGCCAAGTTCCTGTTAAGACTTCATTATTTGTAGAACATTGTGATTTTGGGGAACCCTAGAAAATATACCTTCATGGGAGCCTTCCTTAATCAAAAACAACAAAAATTTGTAACTATGTTGATATAAAAACAGATGGAGAGATGGCTGGAGAGATGGCTCAGTGACTCTGAGCATGGGCTGCTCTCCCAGAGGACACAGTTTTTGACGCCCACACCCACACGGCAGCTCACAACAGCCTGAAACTCCACTTCCAAGTGATAGGATGTTTTCTTCTGGCATCTGTGTACAATGCACACACATGCTATACAGACATACCAGCAGGCAAACTACTTATACAACTAAAATAAAAATGCATACATGCATACATATATATATATACATATACATTCACACATACATACAAACATACATACATACTCACACATTCACATACATACATACATACAAACATATATACATACACACATACACACACACACACACACACACACACATACGACAAGATTTAGGGGGCTGAGGAGATGGCTCAGTGGTTAGGAATGCTAATAGTCTTGCAGAGGGCCCAAGTCTATCTCTCATCACTCCTCATGGGCTCTCACAACTGCCTGTAACTCTGGTTTCCAAGGAGCTGGTGCTCTTTGGCCTTGGTGGCCATCTATACACACATAATACATATAAACTCATGTAGGCAAACACACATATATAAAAATGAAGTGAAATAAATATAATACGGATATAAATATATACAGACATTGTTCACTGCTACATATTTATTTCATTCTTTGAGTTTTAAAAGGAACCAAGTTAAAACGTCTTCAAGTTCCCAAAGGTGTCATGGGCCCCAGACACTGTGCCCACTGGGCCCAACGGGTACTTCAGGCCTGCTGGCTATGGAGCCCTTTCAGGATCACGGGCTTCACACATCCAAAGTGCAGGGGCCCCTTAGTTTCCTTACTGTTGTCTTTCCAAAGCTCTCACGTCATAGGAATATGACAATTACCTCTCTAAATGTTTTTAACTTCATATTATTAAAGTTAAAAGTAAGAGTTCCTTTTTAATTATGTTCCTTTCTTTATATCTTCCTTTATTATGTGTGGGTGTGGGTGCAGGTCAAAGTATACACGAGGATGTCACAGGACAACCACGTGGGTCCTGGGTGCCAAACTCAAGTCATGAGGCTTGAGAGCAAATGAGTAATGACCCACTAGGCTATCTCAGCAGAACCGTCACCCACTGAGCTATCTCAGCAGCTCAATAACTCCTTTTTTTTTAATGTCATGAATTATTATTAGTGTAATCTTAAATCACTGGGCTTGAGCACAGGGATCTTCACCTGCAGAGCGAGCTCATCAGATGGAAGTAAAGATTCTTATATGGTACCTGGGAAACTCTAGTCCTTTGGAGCCTCATCTCATTACAGGAAAAGATAGCAATTATATTACCAAGCTAAACACAGACATAAAAACATTTTAAAGCATGAGTCATTTTTCAAAGTTGCATATCAATATGTCCTTGATATTTGAAAAAAAAAATAATATAAAAAATGAAAATAAAAGGGTCTGGGGAAATGGCCCAGCGGTTAGGAGCACCTGTTGTTCTTGCAGGGGACATGAGTTTAGTTCCCAGCACCCAGCAGGGGACTCAGAACCATCTATAACTCAAACCTTAGAGGATCCAATGCCCTCTTCTGATCTCCAGGGGCACAGCACATATGTGATATTTGCATGCATGAAGCTAAAACACTCAGACACATAAAATAAAGTAAAAAAATATTTAAAATGAAATAAAAAATTAACTACACAAACTAATAAATTTAGAACTATGCTAGTTAAAAGGATAATAACTGAAAATGAGAAGACATGTTCCTTTCTGTCTATGGTGACTAGAATAAGATACTTCCATAAGTCTCAGGCATTTGCATACTGACTTGGTCCTCAGCTGGTGACTGTTGAGGAGGATTAGAATGTATGGCCTTGCTGGAGGGAGTATATCACTGGTAGGGGTGAGGGTATGGCCTCGTTGGAGGGACTGTGTACCTGGGGGGAGGGGGAGGTATGGCCTTGCTGGACGGAGCATATCACTGGGGTGGGTGGGTGGGGTTCTAGTCTTATTGGGGGGAGTATGTCACTGGGGGGTTATGGTCTTGGTAGAGGGGGCTTGTCACTGGGGTGAGGGGGTATGGCCTTGCTAGAAGGAGTATGTCACTGGAGGTAGGGGAATTTAAGGTTTTAAAAGACTTGTGCCATTTTGAGTTAGCTCTCTGCTTCCTGTTTGAGGTTCAAATGTGAGGTCACAGCAGCTACAGTAGCTGCTTGCCACTTGCCACCTCCAATATTTCATCACGGGCCATCCCTATAGGATGGCAACCCAAATAAACCCTTTCTTCTATAAGTCACCTTGGCCGTGGTATTTTAGCACAGCTATAGAAGTCATAACTATACACTAACCATCACGGGCTGACACTCTTAGCAGTATAACTGTTAAATGCAGTGCCATCTTCAGAACAGTCGAATGAGATCCTCTCCTTCTGTATGCATAAGCATGCTGATTTTATCTCTTTAGAGGGGCAAGGAGTACTTGCTCTTCTGGAAAACCTTTGCCTCAGAAGACCTTTGTCATTCTAGAATATAAGGGTGAATTGCCAAGCTGAAGACTAAAGAGAAAAAGAAGAAAGTGGTTTGGGGTTCTTGGTTGCAGAGGGTTAGGGCCCATGACCACTGGGATGGCAGCAGGCAGGCATGGTGCTGGAGCAGTAGCTGGAACTCATATCTTGATCTTCTAGGAGGCACAGAGAGCTAACTGGGAATGGCATGGGCTTTTGAAACCTCAAAGGCCACCCCACAGTGACACAGTTCCTCCGACAAGACCACACCTCCTAATCCGTCTCAAACAGTTCCACCACCCTATCCAAACACACAAGTCTAGGGGAACAGGTCTCATTCAAACCACCATACTTTATCACAAATTGTACCCCGAGCTTAAAATGAGATGTCGATCACTTGCTTTTAAACTCAAGCGCTACTTTACAATTGTATTCCATCTGGTATAGAATACCAGATGGTTTTTTTGTTTTTATTTTTTTGTTTGTTTGGTTTTTTTTTTTTTTTTTTTTTTGGTTTTTCGAGACAGGATTTCTCTGTGTAGCCCTGGCTGTCCTGGAACTCACTCTGTAGACCAGGCTGGCCTCAAACTCAGAAATCCCCCTGCCTCTGCCTCCCAAGTGCTGGGATTAAAGGCGTGCGCCGCCGCCACCACCACCCAGCTGGAATACAATTGTAAAGTGTCCTTTACAGTAACTTACAAGTCAGGACACACCTCTTAAGATAAGCTAGTATTCAGGCTTTCCACGCCACATAGACTTTCTGTTCTATTTTTTCTTCTTCTCCCCTTCTCTCCTTTTCCTCCTCCTCCTCTTCTTCCTCCTCCTTCTCTTTCTTTCAGGTACAACATAAAACATAAAAGCAGGGCTGGAGAGCTGGCTGAGCAGCTAACACTCTTGCTGCTCTTGCAGAGGACTCAGTGCAGTCCCCAGCACCATAACCACCTTAACTCCAGCTCCAGGGCTCTGGCGCCCCCTTCTGGCCCCCAGAACCACCTGCAAGTGTATACATGGGGGAGGTGCGTCTCACACACAGATGAATAAGAAAATAGATCTTAAAGCACAATAAAGTCTTTCTTTTCTCCGTGGCCACACAGAAGCAGGGCCTGATTTATCCTGAGTAGAAACTCTAAACAAGACAGTAAAAATGAAGTAGAAATGGGGAATATGTGAAATCGACTCATAAAATAATGAAAATTCCAGGAGCAAAATGTAACTATTCATACATCATTAAATATGCCATTCTGGGCTGGAGAGGCGGCTCAGCAGTTCAGAGTGCTCTGTTCCTGAACCCAGGTCAGGCAGCTCGCGACCACTGTAACCTCGATTCCAGGGGACCCAATGTCTCTGGCCTTGGTGAACACTCACACTCACACATACATCCCCATCTGTGCGCATGTACACACACGTACTAGCGCACATACACACACAATTTAAAATAATAAAAATAAATCTAAAAAAAGAGAAAAATCTCCACTTTACCTGAAATTCATCAAAACATAGGAGAGAAGCTTCTTGGCTGATTTCCTCGGCTATGGGCGCTATCGGGTCATATGTCTTAGCCATAAATCCCACCTTCCTTTTTGGCAAACTCTGTTTAAGGCGATGTATCCCTTAGGTGTTAGAAATAAAACAAACAAGATGTTGTGTTAATAGAACATTTTAAGGAACCACAACATATTTTTAATCTCTCAATGAAAGTCAACTTGGACATAAAAATTAAGCTTAAATTCCACATGCAATGGAGTTTAGTCACTCCAATTCGATCACTGGAAGGAGCTACATTACGTCTACTTCAAAACAATTTATTCAAGTACTATAGTTTTAAAACTGGAATTCCAAGTCATTTGCCGCAATGTGGGATCAGCTTATGGGCAGCGGCGACAGGCAGCCAGATGCATCCGCGGACCAGATGGTCCTGAGGCTGAAGAGCAGAGCGCAGAGGCAGGAAATCGGCCTGGGAAGGGCACATCTTGTCCAGTGATTCTGATCAGAATGCTCTCGTCTCCAACCCAAAACTCAAGCCATCCCTGCTTATTCACGTTTTTCACACCAAACACTGAAAGTAGCAGTGTGGGGGGAGAGGGGTGGGCAATGTTCTTACTCTAGGGGGTTATAGCTGAGAGGCAAACAGCACAGACAGGGAAATAATCTACAAACTCCGAGAGATAGGCAAGGCGAGGGAGCACACTTGGGTCCCACCAATGGACGCTGATACAGAGGATCAGAAATTATATCCAGCTGTCTCAAAAAGTAAACAAGAAGCCTGGCGTGGTGACAGAGCTCTGAGACAGAAGCAGGCTGAGTTCAAGGCCAGCCTGCTCTACAGATCAAGTTTCAGGATAGACAGGGCTACACAGAGAAACCTTATGTCAAACAAACAAAATAAAATAAAATTTAAAACCCAAGAAAGTCAGACAGAAAGACCTGTTAACTATAAAATCTACATGCAAATGCAAACCGAGTGCTTCCAAGATAAGTAAGGCAATAAGGACCCTAATCACAAGGAACTTGCTGAAAGAGTAGTAGGCCGGGCGAGCTCCCGAAGCCTAACCTCTTTGTTCTAACTATGGAGCACTGAATTGGTCTTAAGAACATTCCCTAGATTCCCTCCCTCTTTCCATATACCATGAAACAAAAGACGCCAAAGAAAATCTAACTTCAAGCAAAAGCCTCATTGTTGGTTTGTTCTTTTTTAAAAATTTGTATGTTTATTCACTGCAAAGGAAAATGATTTTGTAGTCCTCGCACTGAGAATTGCTGCTTGGACCCCCGACTTACTTCTGTGCACGTCCAGCATGAAGCCGTGGAAATGGACTCGCTTTTTTCTCTTCATCTCCACATACGCATAAAACATGTCCATCACCATTGTTTTTCCTGTACCTTAAAAATAAAAATAAAAAAAAATTTAGGAATACCATTGAACAGCATGTGCTGATTACACTAATGATTGTTCATTAGCTCTGGGATAATGAGACGGCTCTTGTGCTGGGAAGCCAGAGTCTGTCGCTCTGCGCCGAGGGAGGAGGCGCTTGTTTTCCCTGCTAAACTGGCTCTCAAAGCCTGATGGTCTCTTTTTCGTCATATTCCTGTTTGTAGTCAACATTAAGAGGTATGCCCATAGCCTGGCGTGGCTTAGAGGTTGTTCTTCCGTCTTCTCTTCTGGAAGACACTAGAATGGGTTAATCTATTGGTGTTTATATATATATATGTGTGTGTGTGTATATATATATACACATACAGTGGGAACTTCAGAAATTAAAAGTAAGAGTATCAAGAGAAGGTGGCTGGCAAGACGGCTCAGCAGGCGAGCTTGCAGGCTGCACTTGCAGTGCAACCCTACCAACCTGCATTTGATCACACACACACACACACACACACACACACACACACACACACACGCACGCACCAATCCTGCATACACATATATCACAGGCGTGCTTAACAATAATAGATACCGCCTGGCAGTGGTGGAGCACACCTTTAATCCCAGCACTTGGGAGGCAGAGGCAGGTGGATTTCTGAGTTCAAGGCCAGCCTGGGCTACAGAGAGAGTTCCAGGATAGCCAGCGCTACACAGAGAAACCCTGTCTCAAAAAAACCAAAAAAAAAAAAAAATAATAATAATAATAATAATAATAATAGATACAAATAACTTTTTTTAAGAAAGTGAAAAGTTAAACATCAAATGCAGCTAATCCGTCTGTAGAATTGAATTACCTAGTTTTCATCACTTGAAAACGTTACTCCCTAGAAGTGCGATAGCAACTGAATGCCATTCACCTGACACAGGAAAGCACAAATTGTTTCTCTCTTCTCTCCCAGAAAACCTAGCACTCGGAGGACAGAGACAGGGCCCAAAAGTCAGCAAGCCAAACCAGCATGTAGGGATCCTGTCTCCTTCCTCCTCTTCCTCGACTTCTCCCTCCTCCTCTCTTCTCCTCCCTCTTCCTCCTCTTCTTCCCCCCATCTCTCTCGCTCCACCTCTTCCTCTCCTTGCACCTCCCCCCACATACACACATCAGGAGATGCAATTACTAACATGCAAAGGCAGCTCAGCAAGCGGGAAGACACAGATTCATCTTGGGACTTTCTTCCACTCCAGAAAACACCAGGCCCATGCCATTTCAACACCAGGGTTTTTTTATATGTGAAAATGAAATTCCCAGTCAGACTTTTCATGAAAAGATTCACCTAAATTGAAAAGTGACTCTTTGCAAAAGCTTCAGTACAGTACTTGTGGCTAGAATAGCAGATTCTCAGTCATTACATTTACCAAAAAGAGGAAAGCAGTAAACTCTCAAATTCCACTCGTGCAACACTGATCCAGAAAAGCTCTTGAATAATGTAATCTGAAAGGTGGGGAGTATATGCTTGAACTTGGTGTGTGCAAACTCTCTGCCAAATGGCCTTAAAACAGCGCAAGGTCATCATGTGAGCTGGAGCCAGCCTAAGTTGCTGAGATAAGTGAACAAAAAGTACAAACCGCAGACTCTCTTCGTGAAACCTAAACACACGTGTTAACAGTAAAAGCTGAGTGCTTCAGCGATGGCCCAGAGGTTACGAGCACTGGCTGATCTTCCAGAGGACCCTGGTTCGATTCTCAGCACCCATGTCAGCTCACAGTCATCTATAACTCCAGTTCCAGGGGCTCTGATACCTTCTTCTGGTCTTCTTGAGGATTGTATGCATGCCATACACAGACATACATTCAGGGAGAACACTCAAACATGTTTAATTTATAAATGCTCAAAAATTAAAAAATAAAAGTAAAACCCGAGAAGCCTTGCCCCACATGTACTCCTCATTTAAAAAGTGGCATTTCTATGAATTAGACAAATTGTATGTTTAGACAAACTGGACAAGGAACCAAGGATAAAGAACACCAATTCATAGTAAGATAATCGACTCATGAAAAAGGTTGGAAACCCTGGGCACCGTGGCCCATCAGGGATTCCAGCCCAGGAGGCTGAGGAACACTGTCTCAGGACAGTCTGTCTCAGAGGGTTCCTTTCCCTTCCCACAGCCTCCTACCTTCCGGTCTTTCTACCCTGCTTCAAGACAAATGAGATGTGAAAGGCAACAGCAGTGCTTAGCGGTAATTTCATGAAACGCTTCTATTAGAACACAGCACTTCAAAATCAACAGGGAGTTATCCTATTCCACGGAGTCTGAAAAGGCAGCAAGTGGGAAGGAAATGTAATAAAAAAAAGTTAAAAATTAAGAAATCAATAAACCAGAAGCTAAATAACTAAAAACATTAATATGTATATATATATATATATATATATATGTATATATATATATATATGTATACACACATACACATATACATACCCATATATGCACAAATACATACTTACATATACACATATATATTATATTAATATGTATTATTATACAAGTTATATAATTAGCTATGCAATTATATGATTTATATAATTATATATAATTGACATAGCAATATATTAATAAAGTATATGTATATATACATATATGTGTGTGTGTGTGTGTGTGTGTGTGTGTGTGTGTGTGTGTATTAAACATATATGAATATATGGGAGGAAACACAAAGCAACGGCTCGAAGCAGCAGCACACAGCGTGTCACTTATGTGAGTTTCCCTAAGGAACATTGGAGACATTTTTCTGGTAGATATTCAAGTGTTTGGTTTCAATGCTATCTCGAGCCAGGCTCCAGACAGGTATTTGGGGGACCCGGCAGCATAGAGGCACTCAACCACAAGTCACTGTGGCACACACCTACAACCCCCGAACCCCAGGACCAGTCTCAGCTACATACTGAGTTTGAGGCTCAGATTAAACAAGACTTCATCTCAAAACCCAAAGCAGCAGCAAAATAAAGATGGAACTGTTTCTGCTGGTGAGTACAACAACGGCACAGCCAACTGCTGGAGCACAGTACAGCAGGCTCTCAAATAAAACACAACACAACCGTTACCCATATCCACTATGGGGTATACAGAATCGCTGGACTGGGGAGATAAACAAAGGTCTGTGTATTAATGTTCACATCAGCATTATCTGCATAATGGAAGATAGAATGGCTCAAAACATCCTCTGATAGACAGATAACAACCTGTGGAATACCCAGGTGAGGAAATATTATTCAACCATGAAGAGAAAGAAAATTAATGTGTGATTGGAATTTTTTTTACCCCCCCAAAATATTTTTAGTGTATTCATGATTCATTCTTCAAATTAACTCACTCCAAACTAATAGTTTATAAAGTTTATTTTAAACTATACTGATGGTTTAAAAATGGGAAGAACAAGACAACAAAGACTCTAGGGGGGAAATCCTGGTGTGGGGGACAAGGTAGATAAATCTTGAAGATATTTGAATAAATAAAATAAGCCAGATATGAAAGCGATTCCCTCTCCATGAGTAGCCTAGAGTAGTCAGACTCACAACACAAAGGAGAACAGTGGTCTCCGGGGACTTAAGGCTGGAGAAAAGGGGGAAGTGGAAAGCAGGGATGAATTTTCAAGTGAGCAATGGTTCATCTGTCTCTGCACCACATCCCCAAAGCGACACACTGCCTGCCACAGGACAGATACTCAACAGAACGCCCGTCCAGTGGTGAGGACAAGGCCAGAGGACCTGGGGAGAAATGGAAGGAGTCTGACATGAATGTCTGGCAAGCTGGCAACGTTGTTTCATTCTCTAAGAATCAGAAATTAAGCCTGCTGTTTTCTCAAGAGAGGAGTATTGCCAGGGGTGGACTCTCACCATAGAAAGCTTTCAGTGCTTACGGTTCAAACACTATAGTAAGAAGTCAAAAAGAACTCCTGGAGAACATCCCTAGTGAACCCTTCCCTCCCCGGCACACGAGGCACACAAGTGGTGCCTTCCGTGCCCCTCCAGCCCCAGCCTCGGCAGCTTCTGAGTTCAGTGTGAGGGTAGAATGCACCAGGCTGCTCCAGGAAAGGACCATGGGACACGTGCTTCCCAGGCTGCTCCAGGTAAGGACCACGGGACACGTGCTTCCCAGGCTGCTCCAGGAAAGGACCACGGGACGCCTGCTTCCACTCTCTTCTCACACTCCAGACAGATCATTAACCCTGCCCGGACCACTGCAGTAGAACTGAAGTTCCCAAACAAAGGACAGAAGAAAAGAAGGGATGGAGGAGGAAGCTGCACGTGTGGCACAGTCTACACGGCTAAACAAACCTCGAGATTAAGGAGTGTTACAATGTTACAAACAGAGCTAAATTGTCTCAGATATTTTTAGTCCCTTTGAAAGCCATCCATTGTCCACACCTAATCTGACCTAAGATTCTTGTGACTATCAAAACTTTGAAACTTATTAGCTGACCACTAACCCTAAATCTAGGAATGTCACTAGGTCTCAGACCTACCTCAGTCGTCTTGCCTAGCTGCTGCCTAAACACCGGTGGCCCCACCAACGTGTTTATCTACAGCTTTCTTTGTTCTGCAACTGCAAGCATCTTGGGCAAGCACTGCCACAGTGGAGTGCAGTGTGGGAAACCTGAATCTGGGTTTCAGGCCCTGGGGGATCATTTGGCTCCAGAGAACAATGGCCTCTTCCTCTCTTTGAGCTGGGAGCTGGGTTTTTGCCTTGATAGGCTTCTGGTCAAAGGCTTGTGACAGAACCAGCTACATGCCAAGAGTGGGGCCACAAACCATTACCACCACTACCACCATCATTAGCGCTTTCAGCCTCTGGATGTAATGAACTAAATATAAATACTATTACTGAAAACAGTTTTTGTTGAGGCTTGGTCTGTTGCTATGTATTATAATGCTGAATACTGGCCCCCAGGGTCTGGTTGCCCCCAGGGAAAAGGAAATCTTCATGTAAACCAAGTGATGCTATGTAACCATGGTGGCCCAGACAGTGGCACTGTTTGGAGGTGTGGTCTCACTGGAGTAGGTATAGCCTTGTTGGAGGAAGTCACTGTGGGTGTGGGATTTAAGAACTTGTTCTGGTCGGGCAGTGGTGGCACACACCTTTAATCCCAGCACTTGGGGGGCAGGGGCAGGCGGATTTCTGAGTTCGAGGCCAGCCTGGTCTACAGAGTGAGTTCCAGGACAGCCAGGGCTACACATAGAAACCCTGTCTCAAAAAAAACAAAAACCAAAAAAAAAAAAAAAAACCCAAAACTACTACTACTACTACTAATAATAATAATAATAATAATAATAAATTAAAAAAAAAAAAAGAACTTCATCCCACTGCCTGGAATCTAGTCTTCTTGTGGCCTTCAGATGAAGATGTAGAACTCCCAGCTCCTCCTGCACCATGCCTGCCTAGATGCCGTCCAAACAGTCTGCCTGAGGCTCAGGTGAAGAGTCAGATTAATTGCATTGACAAAGGAGGTCTCGAAACAATCCAGTTTAGACTCTGTGCTGTGGTTTAGTCTCATAAAGAGCGTTATAAAGAAGTATAGCAAGCTTAGAAAGAAAAAATACAAAATGAGTGGTCTAAGTAATAAAGGGGCACCAGGAAGTGAAATGGAGCTGAATCCTGTGTTCAAGAGATTAAGGGAGTGGCGACCTCAGGGCTCGATCAACCCACCTAAGCTTATTGATTTGTTTGCAGCTGGACAAGAAATAGTTTGGACTTTTAATCTGGAATGAACTACAATCCAGAAATAGAGAGCACTCTTGTGATCTAGATCTTGAGACACAGTGGCCATGAAAAGCTTAGGCCCAGGCACGGTGGTACACACCTTTAATCCCAGGAGACAAAATCAACCAGATCTCTGAGTTCAAGGCCAGCCTGGGACAGAGCAAGTTCTAGGTGAAGAAAATCTTAAATACTAGTGTGGCACACACCTTTAATCCCAGCATTAAAGAGCCTTATAGATCTCCAAATTCAAGGTCAGTCTACAGAGCAGGTTTCAGGAAGCCAAGCTTAGGCAGTGAGGAAGTTGGAAAACAGAAAGCTGGTGATAGAATAAGTAAGGCCGTGTTCCAGCCCCAGCATGCAGCAGAACTCGGGAGCTTTGGCCCACGTGGCTCTGGCTTTAGAGTTCAGAATAGAAGGGACTCCTGGGACAATTGATGCTGGTTAGCTGGAGCTGAGAAATTAGTGGTGATTAAAAAGAGACCAGAGTCACTGAGGTGACATCTTCTGGGAAGGGTTTTCTAAGAACACAAAGAAGCTGTGTTCCAGAGATAACCAAGGTTGTATGTCTTGCTGCTACTGGACTTGGTACTGCATAAGAGTCACTCAGGTGGTACTGGTTTTGAAGGCATGAAGGGGTCATGAAGAGCAGCTGAGGCTTGGCACTGTGAGAGGCCATGATAGGCCATCGGTGAAGGTGCAGCCTCAGTTGCAGTTGATAACACAGGACTGAAAGAGTCATGCAAAGGAGTTGAGGCTTGGTACCATGAAGAGAGGTTATTGGTGAAGCCTAGTTGCAGTGGAGACCCCAGTACCATGGAATGATCACCAAGAACAGCAGCAGCAGTGGAGTGGATCAACCAGAGCCTAGAGTGCTCCAGAGGGCGGAGCTGGAGAAGTGATGCCAACCTTTGGAGGAGCCCAGAAGATCATGTGTGGATCCCAGACACTGAAACAAGAAGCTGTGAAGTTGAAGTTTACTTGAAGACCCCAAGATGTTTGCGATGCCAGAGCCATGGGACACCTGCTGAGGAAAGCTGCTAACAGGGAGTGGGACCCGCCCAGGAGAAAGAAGTGTGTTGCAGTCAACAAAGGTGAAAAAGGAGTTGGAGGCCTGAAGACCACTTTGACATCAGCCATGGAGATGCAGAGTTTGGAGTTTGCCCGGCTGGTTTCATGTCTTGCTTTGGAGATTACAGTTAAGTGATTGAATGACTCTCAGAAGAGACCTTGATTTTTAACACTGTTGAGACTGCTATAGACTGTGGGGACTTCTGAAGTTGGAATAAATGTATTTTGCATTGTGCTGTGGTGAGGTATGGCCACCATAGACTCAGGTGTTTGAAAAAAATCTGTGGGGGCCAAGGAGTGAAATGTGGTGGTTGGCCCAGAGAATGGCACTATTTGAAGGTGTGTCCTTGTTGGAGTAGGTGTGTCACTGTGGGTGTGGGCTTTAGGACCCTCATCCTAGCTGCCTAGAAGTCAGTCTTCTCTTAGCAGCCTTTGGTTGAAGATGTAGAACCCTCAGCTTCTCCTACACCATGCCTGCCTAGATGCTGCCATAATCCTGCCTTGATGATAATGGACTGAACCTCTGAGCCTGTAAGCCAGCCCCAATTAAATGTTGTCCCTTATAAGAGTTACCTTGGTCAGGGTGTCTGTTCACAGCAGTAAAACCCTAAGATAGTAACCTTGTTCCTTAATTTAAAACTATTGGTTGAATAAAGATGTCTACAGCCTATAGCTGGGCTGAAGAGAGGTAGGTGGTGTTTTGATCCCTACGCTTGGGGTCTGAGGAGGACCATGGAGTAAAAGAAGGTGGAGAGAGGAGAAAACACCATGGAGTGGGTGAGTCATGAAATCATGGCCATGAGGGCTGGCCAGTTGGAATTAAGCGAAGCCCAGATGGAGCATGTAAGTCATAACTCAGGGTATTGAAAGGGAAGGAGACACTAATAGCTTAGAGGGTAGATATCTGCCCAGCTCTAATGCTTTAAAGGCTTATTATAAATATCAAAGTTTTGTGTCTTTTCTCTGGCAACCGAATGATCAAAGGTAGTGTAGAAACCCCTGGCTGAGAATAAAATATACTACAACAAGTTTTCTTGAAGGTTGAACTACAATATTAATCAGGCAATTTAAATACCAATCCTGTGGAAGTTCCCTGTATGTAGGATCCACCCAAGTCCCTCATTTCTACCCGTCTATGAATAAAGAGTATACTCCAGCGGGCACCACAGAACACAAGACAGTGGGAAAATGAACGGCAGCAAGTGGGGTTAGGAAGCAGATACCCTCTTTCCCAGTGAACCCCCTTAGATTTGGCAGCTGATCCTTGAGTCCAAATGAGAGGGTGGGGAATAAGAGTTTATTAGGGAGACGTTCTGAGACTGTTTTTCCAGTTAGAGAGCCCCGCACCCCAATATGAGAACTTGGCACTTTTTATCACTACTCCTTTTCTGAGTATTCTAAACTGGCTCTGACCAACGAAAGTTATCTCACTTCCTAGTTCAAGGTTTGTTTCTCTTCCCCTCTGTATTACAAAGGTATTTTAACCAACAGTTATGTGCTCCAGCCTGCACTGAACATCCAAGATTATATGTATATTCTCTCTGTCTCTCCATCTATCTCTGTTTCTGTCTCTCTGCCTCTCTCTCTCTCTCTCTCTCTCTCTTTCTCTCTCTCCCTCCCTCTCTTTCTCTCTCTTTCTCTCTCTCTCTCTCTTTTGCCCTCTCTCCCTCTTCCTTCTTTATTTTGTTTGAGACAAGGCTTTATAGCATAGCCCAGGCTAGCCTCAAGCTCATGCTCCTCCCACCTCAGCCTCCTTCGTGGTAGTTTTTTCAGGACCCCTGATGCATTATTCATAATGCATCTCCGTCCAATCAGATAGTCCCAGAACCTTCACCATCTTGTTTGTCAGGCCCTCTGTGTAGGTCTTTACCAACCATCTCTGTTTATGGTTCAGTGGTTAAGGTAACAGGAACCACAAAGAGCAGATCTTTTGCAATGACTGAACATGAAAGGGAATGTTCAAGAACTGTGATGCTCTCCCAAAGAACAAGAGTTGACCAGAGCGAGGGCCCTGAGCAGTGCCCCAGACACAGAACACCGAGGAGCACCACCCATCTGGAAACTCGCTGAGACCAGCAGAGCTGAGAAAAGACAAGTTTGCCCAAGGCAGAGAACTAGGAGAGCAAGGAACTGCTGGCACTGAGGCCCTAATGGTGTCTACTAACTAACATAAGGGAAACTGCAGGGTGATGCTGAGGCAGGAGGACCACTTGAGTTTATAGGTCATTACTCTAAAGCTTAGATCGGGAATAGAAATATGCATGGAGGGCTGGAGAGATGGCTCAGCGGTTAAGAGCACTGACTGCTCTTCTAGAGGTCCTGAATTCAATCCCCAGCAACCACATGGTGGCTCACAACCATCTGTAATGGGATCTGATACTCTCTTCTGGTGTGTCTGACAGCTACAGTGTACTCACAAATAAAATAAATAAATCTAAAAAAAAAAAAAGAAAGAAATATGCATGGAAATTAAAAAGAAAACAGGAATAAGCCCGTTTTAAACAGAAACAGGCTTAGAGAGCAGCACTGGAGTGAGACCCTGGCTGGCTGTCACTTGCAGATGACTTCCGTCCTATGGGTCACCCAGCCATAAGTGCATTTACAGTCTGGTGTGACACTGTTTCTGCCTTTAACTGCAGCCCCAGCCTATGAGCATCCATGGCAGGAGGCTGAGGTGGCTGTCCCTCCCTCTCATGTCTGACTCCTCATCCTGTTCCCCTCTGGTCTGGGACTGAGAGGTGTGGACACGGAAGTTTTTAGTGTGGGGGGGGGGGGGGC
>JANHMN010000019.1:13128560-13154803 GCA_030674055.1 Rhabdomys pumilio | reverse complement strand
GAGAGAGAGAGAGAGAGAGAGAGAGAGAGAGAGAGAGAGAGAGAGAGGAACACTCATGCACAGAAAATAAAAATAATTAATCCCAAACCATCTAGACAATCCAGTTGGTTAGTAAGCTCAAGCGATTTTAGATCTGTATCTAGCCTGGGGCCACAGCTCAGCAGCAGACAACAGCCTAGCATGCGCAAGCCCAGGGTTCAATTCCTGGCAGCACAATTGAACTCTATACCAGCACAGCAATGCTTTCAAGAACTTCCGGTCAGTCTACTCTCTCTTGAATGGTTCTCCGGGACCTTCCCAGTCTCCCTGAAGCTAACCTACATCCCTGTCACTTTCAGATCACGGTTCCTGCTTCTCCACAGAGAAACCAGAAGGTATCTTCCCTTATGACACTGCAGCCCTGGTCGATCAGTTCCAGAGTGTACATTTAATAAATCGGCCCTGTGTGACTGAGATCAGCGTCTGAGTGGTTTGTGGGGCGTTTCCTGGACCCCACACTGTAAACTGCTCCTGTTGGATGGTTGTTTTCACAGTATTAACTTTAGCAATCCATGAACACAGGATGTCTTTCCATTTTTCTAGTGTTTTCTCAATCGCTTTCTTCAGAGATTTTAAGCAAAGTTTCAGGGTAGTCTTGACTTGGCCGGAATTCACTATGTAGACGAGGCTGGCCTCCAACTCAGAGCTCCTCCTCTCCCTCTGCTAGGATTAAACAGAAGCATGACCACGCCTGGCTCTAAAGTTAGTTCTTAAATGTCAAGCTCTGCACGGAACTCACATCTATACTAACACTTGAGGGAGGTGAAGAATCGAAAGTTCAAGGCCATCCTTAGCTACACAGTGAGTTCAAGACCAGCTTGAACTACTTGAAATCCTGTTTCAAAAACAAGCAAGCAGACAGACAACAGAAAACCCACCTGCATGATGATGCTCTAGATACTTGCTTCCTAAACTCTTCCTTTGCTTTAGCCGCTGTAACTCAAAGTGGCCATTCCAAATACTTACATTTAATGGTTTAGCTCTTACCTTTTGTTCTCTATGTCATTAAAATTTTTAACATTAAAAATAATTCAAGGTGCTGGGTACATAATACGCCCATGTAATCGCAGCACTCAGAAGGCAGAGGCAGGAGAATCTCAAACCCAAGGCAAGTCTGGGCTACACAGCAAGACACTGTCTCAAAAAAATAAAGTTGTTGTTTTTTTTTTAATCCTACCCATAATGGTCCACGGTGGTTCTCATCAATGTTCTAAATTAAGAGGCACACCCTCTGCCTTTCTGGATTAGCCGCCCTACTATACTCCAGCAGAGTTTCCATTAGGACAACTAGATAATATGGGTATTGCTGCTAAGATAAAAAGTATTGTTTTCAGTTTGTTTAAAATGCAGGAATATCACTTTTCCTGTTTCTCCCCGTTTCCCCACAACTGCATTATTATCTCCCCAAATGGTGGAATCAGAGACAATGATTCCAGCTGGAATGCCGAGCATAATTACATCTTTTAAAAACTGGCATTACAGCGTTCTCCACGTGGACCTCTTTTGATAAAAGTACATCCTTCAGGTTTCTAAAGATCTTTAAAGATGAAAAAAAAAAAAAAAAAAAAAAAAAACCAGAACTATATGTTAGCATCCATAAACTCTCCTTAAATGAAAATTTTTTTTTTAATGCCTTTAGCTGATTTTCAAAAGAGCCCTCTTAACCTAAAGTACATCAATTTGCTCAGTTTACTAGTATAATTAAGCGTATTTAAGTATCTAAATAAAGGGGCTTTCAGATTCTACAACACACACAAGAAAAGGCTTGCAGAGCAGCAGCTAGGAGCCAGCCACGGAGCTGTAGGCAGAACAGGGATGTGTCACCTACCCCAGACACCTTCAGTAGTGTGTCCACCTTGCTCAAACCCAGTCCTGTTGGCTTAATGTTGCCATTGAAAAAAACTGCTGCAGCCAACTGATGGGACATGGCAAGCTCAGAAGCTCACACACAGCTCTCCTCCTGTATAGACACAGCCCCAAATGTGCTGATCTACCCACCGATTCTCACGATCTGTATTTTAAGTTAATAAACTGTGAAATTTAAACAGCCAATGAAGGGGAGGGAGGGAAAGGAGGAAGGGTGGGTAAGAGAGAGAGGGAGGGAGGAACTAGTTGGGTATGATGGTGTTCGATTACAGTTCTAGCTACTCAGAA
Source organism: Rhabdomys pumilio (assembly GCA_030674055.1). Taxonomy (NCBI): domain Eukaryota; kingdom Metazoa; phylum Chordata; class Mammalia; order Rodentia; family Muridae; genus Rhabdomys; species Rhabdomys pumilio. Next base: position 13,152,610 of record JANHMN010000019.1, on the reverse strand, counting down.
AGCCTCCTGACTAGGAGTCAAGAACTGGAGACCAGTCTGGCAAGCAGAGAGAGACCCTGGCTACACTGAAGAAACAAAACACCTCTCAATCTCTGATAACAGAATACTCAGACATAAATGATTTTAACATTTTTAAGACAAGGTTTTGCTAGGTAACCTAAGCTAGCATCAAACTTGGATCCTTCTTCCTCCCCCTCCCTCGTGCTGGGAACTTAGGCCCAGTAACAAGACAGGTATTTTTAAATATTCCTGTGTGCCACTGGGAGACAAGTGACAAGAAGCGATCTTCCAGCAAATCCTCCCTGGTCTCTTGCTCCTATCGGAAACTCAGATTCTGCAGTGCTCCGTCACTGCCCCCTTACCTCCCCGTCTCCCACTAATCAATGGAACACCCAGGGCATGAGCATAAGCCTCAAAAGGATCAGGAAATCATTAAGAGAAAGCTGTGAGGAGGAACAGCTTCTTGCTCTGAATGAAGGGTTCTCAGTTGGAAGATGACCCTGGGATTCCAGGCTTCTTCTATAGTAGCTAAGAACCATTTGTAACTGTAACTTTTAGTCTCCTGAAGTTATTGTCATATTGGAGCCTTACTGCCTCTGTCTCTAATCTAGACCTAGTCCCAGAAGCGTCCAGCCTCCCTACAATCTATTCTAGATTGTTTTTAGCCTCTGAGACTAACTGCTGAATAAGACCACCATTTCTAGTTCTTTCTGAACTCTGGCTGGCTGATTCAACTCAGCTCTTCTAGCTCAAAACTCCTCTCCAAGCTGACTGATTCAAACTGGCTTCTCTTTCAGACTCTGACCGAATTGCTCTGCTTGGCTTCATACTACCTTTGGCAATAGGCTCTAATCTTCTGGCTCCTTTTCATTCTCTGGCTCATTCTATCTTCATCTGAGTCTAGCTTGTTCTCTCTCTGCAGCCTGTCTCTGTACAATTGTCCTGGTTAAAACTGCTCTCTCTATACTGCTCTCTCTATTGATGATGATGATGATTTTACAAAAGATTTATTTATTTTATGCATGAGTTTTCTATCTGCATGTACACCTGCGTGCCAGAAGAGGGCATCAGATCCCATTACAGATGGTTGTGAGCCACCATGTGGGTGCTGGGAATTGAACTGTGGATGTCTGGAAGAAGAGCCAGTTCTCTTAATGGCTGAGCCATCTCTCCAACCCTGTTCTCTCTTATAGCTTCCCTTGCCTTTCTCCTCTTGTGGAAATTGGGCATATCCTATTCTGTCAAATCTTTCTCTGATTCATCACCTTGTCTGCCACTCAATTAGACATCACTTTCAAACACGACTGCTTCCTTCTACAAACTAACTTTATCTTTATTGTTTAGGATTAAAAGTGTGTACTAAGGCTGTGTCTATATTCCAACCAGAAAGTTTAAAGGTATGTGTTAAAGCTGAGCCACACCACAATTTGAAACAGCTTTTTTTTTTTCAGTAAATAATAATCTTGAGGTTCACAATGTGATCAAATATCCAGCAACAGCTATTGCTAAGGAATCATTCCCAGCAACAGACACAGGAACAAGAACTCACAGGCCCACAGGAGTCACTCCCAGTGACAGACACAGGAACAAGAACTCACAGGTACATATGGATAGCCCCGAGCTACCGCAACCGCCTTGAAATCAACATAGAATTTTATGCATCTTCTGTGTGGCTTCTGTTACTTATTTTTCTCATTCACTGTATAAACATGGATTGAACACTAAGGACCTGTTTTATTCCAGGCCTTGAGTTTGATTCTACAGACCCAAGAAGACCAACAAAAGAAAGCATTTAGTAAAGGCACATGTGGGCAACCTAAGTCCCTAAAACTGGTGTGCTATCACGTCTTTTAATTCCAGCACTTGGGAGGCAGAGATGGTAGACACTATATATTAACAGACTTTGTCTGAAAGAAACAAAACGTGGCATATGTTGGGAATCCTCTTGATACAGTGTGGCAAGTGGGATGAATGAGAGGAAACTACAGAAGAGACACCACACTCCTTTGCTCCACTTACAAGCCCAGCCAGTGTCCAGGGAGAGCAGGGTCATTGTGGTTCAAAGGGCAAGAGCAAATAGGACAGCTCCATTGTGGTCTCTGTTGGTGTATGTTTTTACTATTTTATTGGATTCTTATATCTTTACCTCCCTTCCAACCCCCCAACACCAGGTAGGAGAGAAGGAAGGTTAGAGGAAAGAAGGACATGGATCTCTGTAGGCTGCTTCTGCTGGTTAGGGTGAAGTGTTCCCTGGAACAAGTCCAATCTTCATAGTCAGGACCACTTGACAACTTCAGCAGCCAGAACCAGGAGCAGCAGGGAGAGCAGAAGCCTTCTCTTTCTCAAAGTGCCTCCCGCCCCTCTTGGGGCTTTCCAGAGTCCTCAGAATTAAACTATCTGCAGCTGGCAAAAAATCATGCCTATCCTAGAGCACGAGCCAATTCTAGTTAGTGGTCATGGACAAACTGAAGCAGCCCCACACTTGGGATTAAAACAAAAACATATCCACATAGCATCACTGAGTTTTTAAAGAAACCAAAACTCTCACTATAGGTCCCCGTCACCACCACAGCCATTCAATGCCTCAAAATGTGCCGCTGGCATCTCCCTGGGGAGTTAGCACATGGTCGTGGCACTGTGTCCTGAAATATGTGCTCAGCTGCTGGCCTCTGCACACTCTATGGAAGATGGGAGTACGCTGATGGCTCGAGATTCCTTTCTGTTTGTTGATCATATGCCTGTTTATTTGATTGTTTGTTGAGGAAGGCTTTCATATAGCCCAGGCTGTCCTTGAACCCCCTATGTACTCTAGAAAGAATATTCTGCTCTACCTCCTAAATGCTGGCATTATAAAATGGCTCAGCAGGTACAGGCGCGTACCACCAAGCCTGAAAGCCTGAGTTTAATCCCACATAGTAGAAGGAGAGAACAGGTTGCTCTCTACTGGAGCATCCCCTCCCCCACATATAGACAATAAACAGATTCAATCTAAGAAGAGGGGGGAGAGGAGAAAAGTAAAAAGCCAGTCATGGTAGAGCACACCTTTACGCCCAGCACTTGGGAGGCAGAGGCAGGTGATCTTTGTGAGTTCAAGGCCAGACTGGTCTACAGAGTGAGTTTCAGGGCAGCCAGAGCTACACAGAGAAATCCTGACTCAAGAAAGGTCATTGAGGCCTGAGACGTTAACTCAATGAATAAGGGCACCTGTCCCCAAACTTGACAAACTTCACTCTCTGGGATCCACATGGTAGAAGGAGAGAATTCACACTCGAAAGTTGTTCTCTGACTTCCACATGGGCAGCTTGGTACACACATGTAACATGCTTGTACATACATGTGTGCTTGTTCATACATATACACACAAAAGGAAATGTAGTCAATTAATTAATTTTAAAAAGTAATTTTAAAAAAGAAACTCTTTGAAGGAAAATATCTAATTCTTAAAAAAGTTAATATTGCTGACGGACTTTGATACCCTAGAGAGACTTTAAAGATATGAGCTGCATATGAAGGCGTCAGCAACAGGAAGCAGACAGAGAACCAGAAAGGAGCTCACAAAGGCTGTCGTTAAAGGGGAGGTGGAAATAAGTGTTTATATCCTGTGAATGTCTCAGACTGTCATGCCGTCTCCTCCATGATGGACTGACCCCTCTGTCCACTCCAAGCAGAAACCATCCTGGACTCGTCTTTAGAATGTGGCACTTAATACTGTGTTTGGTCAAACAAATGAATGAATCCATGAATCAGCAAAGCAGAATCAGCAGAAGAACAGTGGCTGAAAAGGGGTTGGGAGATTCTCAGTAGGGAACACACAAGGACCTGAGTTCATATCCTTAGTAGCTATGTAAAAGGCTGGGTGTGGGGTAGAGGCAGGTGCCTGGAACCCCAAGGCTGGGTGGAGAGAGCAGGAGCTCCCAGGGGCTCACCTGCCAGCCAGTCTAGCCAGGCAGTGAGTTCTAGACTCACTGGGAGACCGTACTTCAAAATATAAGGTGGAAGACGACGGGTGGGATGACCCAGGGAATGAATAAAGGCACTTGCTGCCAAACCTGGTCTGAGTTTGATCCCTGGAACCCACATGGTAGAAGGAAGAACTAGCTCCTACCTGCAAGTTGTTCTCTGACTGCACATGTACCCCCAAAATGAAAAAATATAAAGAAAGAAATTAAAATACATAGTATTAGTCATCTGAGAACACCAAATTTTGAACTTTAATCCTCACACACTTACACACAGGAGTGTGAGTCCCCTCATACATGTGCACACATACAAACACACACAGCATATACAGAGAGAGAGAGAGAGAGAGAGAGAGAGAGAGAGAGAACGACCCAGACTTGTTGACGAGTGGGAAGTCAGAATCATCACAGCACACAGCTTTACCACTGTCCAAGCACGCGTCCCATGTGGACAAGTAACCGTTATTACTGTCCTCAGGTAGAATTCGGGGGCACATAACTGCAGGTGCTGCATTTCCACACAGCTGTCTGCACGTCGTCACACAAACCAGGGCATCTTCCTACCACATCACTAGGTGAGACTTCCTCAGCCAAGACGATCGCACAGAAACACCATGGCAAGTGCACTCCATTATCCCATGAAACGTGGCTATGGATGCCCCAGTCTTGCTTCCTTACAAACAGGCTATGAAGTCTCCTCCCAAAGGATGAAAAAGTGGAGCCTGCACAGCCCTGATTAATGGAGAGTAAGAATGGAAGGCTGTTTAATTCTCTCCCTCCCTGACTCCAGAAACGCTTGATTCGGCTGTGTAAAAGTAATTCTAATTATAGTGATTTACATGAACTACTTATCATTTATGCCTAATTACTTCCCAGCACAATAACAATTATGCATACATTAAATGTGCTGGATTAACCTGGTTGTAAGTTTTATTTGGTAACAAAGTATCCATGAGCTCCCATTCTTCACAGTCCACCGCTCCTGGGGCAAAGGCAGTGTTCTGAACTTCTTCAAATGTTTACGACCAAAAGCATGGCCAAGGGAAGGAGGGAGTTCTGTTATGACAGTACAGACTTACAGCAACTTTCTTAGGACGAGAAGAGAGAAGAGGAGGAGAGGGCGGGGAGGACCAAAATAGAGCTTAAACTTCTGCACAGAGAACACACTCAAAGTCATGAATCTAAGCCCAAGGTAAGAATGCCACAAACATCACCTGGGGAACTGAGAGACCCAACCACTCAGATTTCACTTTTATGACAATTGGTAGATTCGTGTTCCATTTTCCCCCTGCTGTATTTAAAAGAGATAGATCTGTAGCATCTTTACAATCTTCAAAAAATAAACCTTCACACGTTTTTTTTTTTTTTTTTTTCTCAAACTATATCAGATGTCTGAGTCTTGGACTGGAAAGAGAGCTCATTCAGCAAAGAGTTAGGTATACAGTTCAAATCCCCAGAGCCAACAGAAAAGCCAGACATGGCACTCCTTCCGTGTCTGTAATGACAGTGCTGGGGGAGTGGAAAAGGGACTGACCCTGGGCGTGCTGGCTGATAACCAGTAGGCAAACTCCAGCTTCAGTTACAGATCTCCAAATAATGGATGGATAGATAGATAGACAGATGGGCAGACAGACAGACAGACAGAGTTTTCTAAATAAGTAAATAAGGCAGAAAGTTAAAGAACATAGTTCAAGAATAAAGTCATGGGAAGTGAATTCTAGATGCTTGTGAGAAAACTCCAAGAAAAAACAAGAGTCTTGTGAAGTCAGCTTTTTCAAAACTGCACAACTGTTACTTCAGATTATTCATTATAGCTGACTATTGTTATTTGTTTATATGCCTCTACAGAAAAACATGTTTTTGCCATGCACGGCTTGTCCTTGTGTTTGGACATTTTACCCTCAGAGTATAAATTGTCTGATGCTCTGAATAAAGTCGGCTACTGCCTGAGACTTCAGTCCACCTCATCTCTAGGCCCCATTGTCCCAGAAAGTGACTAAGGAAGACAACCATGACCTGTATCTTCCATATATGTGTGCACAAACCTTCACACACATAGAACACGAAGGAAAGGAACAGTTCGATCAGTGCAAGCTGCATCTGAACATTTGTGTTCTATTACTCATGAGGAAAATTCAGGAGTAAGTCTGTCTTGCTTGGTTTTTTTTTTTTTCCATTGTTGTTTTTGGGCCTGATTGTTTGTTGATGAGACAATTATCTCATATAGCAGGCAATCTAAAACTTGCTACATGGGACAGACTGATCTAAAGCAGGCACAGATCCTTCTGCCTCTGCCCTTCGAATGCTGGGGAGTCCACGTGCATGACACAGTGTCCATTTTTAGCTGGTTTTGTCTTATCGTGACATTCCTGAGGCAAGATAACTTTTTATAGAAGTCTGTTTTGCTCAATTTTGAAGGCTGCGGATCAAAACTGCATGATGCTGGCTCTAGTGAAAACAGGTATGGCTATCTCTCCTGATGAATGGCATCATCCCAGAAGCACATGAGAGGCACAGGTTATATGAGGAACACTACAGCAGGAGGTATGGTTTAGTTAGAGGAGCACTTGTTTAGCATGCTTCAGGACCAGAATCCTATGCCCAACAATACATAACCAGGCACAAAGTACAAGACTATACTCCTAGCTCTCATCAGGAAGAAGATCAGACGTAAACTCAAGGTTATCCTCAACAACATACTGAGTTCAAGGCCAGCCTGTGCTAAGACCCTGTCTTGAGGTTGAGGACAAGGTTTAGCTGCTCAAGTACTTCCCACAGAAGGCCAAGACCCTGAGTTCAGAATCCTACCACCCGCTTAAAAGGCAAGGTACAGGGCTCCACACCTGTAAATCTAGCACTGGGGTAGCAGAAGCAGGTAGATCCTTGCTGGCTAGCCAATCTAGCCAATCGGAGAGTTCCATATTCAGTGAGACACTGTCTTAAAAATACAGTGGAGGGCCAGCAAGATAGGTCAGTAGGTAAAGGCAGTTGCTCCCAACTCTGATAACCTGAGTTAAACACCCAGAGACCATAACAGAAGGAAATAAAAGCCTCCTGTAGTGAGACTGGTTTCTTTAAAAACCCAGTGATGTTACGTGAACATCTTTTTATTTTAATCCCAGGTATAGGATATGGGGCTGCTTCAGTTTGTGCACAGCCGTTAACTATGGTTGCCTTGTGCTCTAGGAGGGGCGTGATTTTTGCTAACTACAGATAGTTTAACTCTGGGGACTTTGGAGAGGAAAGAGGTGTGGGAAGAAAGTAATGGGGAAGATAATGAAAGTTCAGATTTGACCTACAGCCTAGACACAAACACACAGACACTCACAGACACACAGACACAAACAGACACACAGATACTCAGAGAGACTCAGACAGACAGACACACAGACACACAGACACTCACAAAGACACAGACACACACACACCACAAGAGTATATACGAAGGATCCTACCTCAAAAAATATAAAAGAAACAAGCAAGCAGCCTCAGGCAGTGGACGCTTGCCCTTATGACTGGTGAGAAAAGCCTTAATCCTTACCAAGGGAAGCACTTCACCAGTCCAACCTCTCAAAAGCCCCACCGCTTCCAAATTCCCAGCAAACCACAGCCATAGCCCATCAAGAATGGGACCCATGTGTCCTTATAAAAGAGGACCAAGGGATCCAGTCGCCCTTCCACCAATGAGAACACAGACGGGGACCCAGAAGCAGTCGGTAGGCCTTCCCAGTCACCCATCCGCCAGCACTTTCAACATGAATTTCCAGCTTCTCGACTACGAGAAATGATGTCTGTCTACACTCTTCCAGCTAAAGGTATTTGTTGTAGCAGCCCCAAAATGCCAAAGACATGGATTAAGTGGACTGCAGCCAAGGCACCATGCCTGGTTGCTGCGGTAGGCCTGTGGGTGAGCCTGACAGGAATCTCAGAAATATAAGAGTATATAGGACAAAATCAATTTGGTGCCTACTTCTTGCCCACAGTCGTCAAGGCTGGGGACTAGAAAAGTGGCTCAGTGGTTAAGAGCACTGGCCACTCTTACAGAGGGCCGTGGTTCGGTTCTGAGCACCCACACAGCTGCTTACAACCATCGGTAACCCCAATTGTTGGGAACCTGACGCCCTCTTCGGACCTCCACAGGCACGTGGTGCGAAGACACACATGCAGACAAAAGACTCGCACGTGTATAACTTACTTTATTTTTTAAGAAAAAGGTGGAAGACGAGGAAAAGAAGAAATCCAAAACAACTAAAGCACTCCCTACAGCAGGGTTGTGAAACAAAACCTTGTGTTTGTTCCCTATGGCCTCAGTGGACCCAGGAAGAGTGATCAGAGAGGGCATCTGGAAAGGACCAAAAATGGCTGAGTGCAGCGCCAGGAGGTCTTAGCGAGAGGCAGGGGTGGGAGGTGTTTTCCCAGTCACAAGAAGACAGTCAAACAATGGGACACCATGAGTGTCCCCAGGAGGCTTTTGCAACTCACCAAGGTGCCTCTTAACCAAGTGCTAGCTGCCGCACCCTCTGTTCAACCGGAAGACCGCCGTTTACCCTACTCTTCCTCCTTTCTTCTGAGCCCCAGAAGTGTAGCAAAGCAAAGGAGGGGGGGAAGGAGTTAGTGCACACACGCGCGCTATACACACACACACCACCTCCCCACCCTCACCACCTTCCAGGATGAGGCTTGAGGCCCGGGATGGCGATGGCGTGGGGACTGGATGGGGATGGAGGGGGAGAAGTTTCACTTAGCCAGGGCTGCAGGATCTAATAATTATGAAGCTACTTGGATAGGTGAAGGGAACACTAAGGAACATCGAAAGAGCAGGAACGGAAATCCAGCCAAGTCTGCGGAAAACCTTCATGTGGCTTCAGGGCTGTCCCCCCAGCACCGAATCCACTTTAGAAAATTTGAGAACCTCACCTTTGAGAAGAGCCCTCCTTCCTCTATGCTGTATCCGGTGAGGTCCTCCTGCAACTTCTGCAAACACTGAACGACTCTTCTTTGATGTTCGTCATCCCTCAGCTCCTGAGCTTTGATCAGAAAGTCGTAGTGCTCCAGAGGCCCGCGGCAGACAGCCAGAGCTGTCGAATGGGCCTCGGAAGCGGCTGTTGGGCGTGTACCCTCGGATGTCTGTACTGTGTAGGCTATAAACAAAGACATGCAAGATTTCAGACTTCATTCGTTCATTTAGACAAGGGCTTGGGTAAACAGCTGAACTCCCTACATAGCTGAGGATAGCTGTGACCTTCAGATCGTCCCGCCTTTATCTCCCAAGTGGGTGGACGACAGGCGATTTGGTCATTGTCCCTGGTTCTTATTAAGAGTTCCTAAAAGGGATCACCTCAGAGTTCCATGAGAAGGGACTGGAGAGATAAACTGGTGATAAGAGTGCAGAACAAAGCTCCCAGCACCCACATAGAGTGAGTGCTTCACAACACCATCTCCAGGAAAAAAAAATCTTACGCCCTCTTCTGGCCTCTGAAAGTACTGCACCCAAGTGAAAAACCCACACATATACACACATCATTTTTCTAAAATTTAAAGGGAGCAGAGAGGTAGCTCAGAAGAGTCGGTTCCCAGCATCCACATCATGCAGCTCACATTAATCTGAAATTCAGGGAATCAAACATCCTCTGGCATCTATAGGCACCTGTTCACACTCATGGTACATATAAAGTAAAGCAAGCATACATACATACACATAAATAAAAATATATTAAAATTTTTATTTCTAATAGCGTTTTTTACAAAAAAAAAAAAAAAAAAAAAAAAAAAAAAAAACTTCCCTGAGTGGTCCATCTTCTGTTATTCATATTGTTGGTTATATTCTGTTATTCTTCTGACTTGGATAGTGGTAAGACAGACAGAGACATGTGCCAAAAAGATGTATTGAGCAGAAGACTGAATTTTCAACCCCATGCACAGAACTCCAAGGAGGGCAGGAGGCCTAGAGGTTGAACTTCATAACTGCTCTTACGTGAAGCAAGAGCTGAGCACTTCCAAGTCAGTGAACACAGCTATGTACAGAGAGAGGCATGCCTGCCCCATCAGTGAACACAGCTATGTACAGAGAGAGGCATGCCTGCCCCAGGTGTTCTCTCACTTTCCACTCCCACGGCTGTACCATTATAACAAATGAGTCATAAACCTGAGTTATGTGAGCTATTCTAGATAATTCCCAAAGCTGTGGTGGGGAGGGTCATGGAACTCTTTGAATCCACAACCTGCCAGGCAGAGATGTGGGTAACGGGGCCATCTCATTTGCAGCTGGCTTAGGAAGGGGAGCCACACAATGGCACTGGCTGTCACTCAGGAATGTGCTCTTCATTCCTAGTGCACAGTGCCAGCATTGAATTGGGTCTTAGACTTGCACCTGATACTGAAAGATAGAAGCCAGGTGATGGCGGCACACACCTTTAATTCTAGCACTGGGGAGGCAGAGTAGGCAGATCTCTGAGTTCAAGACCAGCCTGGTCTACAGGGTGGGTCCTGAGACAGCCAGGGCTACACAGAGAGACCCTGTCTTGAAAACAAACAATTCAGAGACTCACAATCAGAGGAGAGTGCACTCTTCATTCTTTTAATTGTCTAGACTTTAACCAAATTAGGAAGGCTCAAAGCAATCTCGCTTTCTTTCCCTCTTTCCTACAAACCCCTTAGTTCTATGCCCAATCCCTGGTCCCTTTCATCACATGCCACCCTCGCTCAGACACTCATTATCTCCTATGTAGGTTGGGTCCCCTAACCTCTGCTCACCACTATCACATACACAACCCAAATGTGATTCCATCATGTTTATATCAACAGACAAAAATGCAACCTATCCAATGGCCTTAATTGGCTTTCTTTGCAATTCTAGAATCAAGTAACACTGCATCTCAAGAAATTCAGGCCGGGGGGTGGTGGTGTCGCACGCCTTTGATCCCAGCACTTGGGAGGCAGAGGCAGGCAGACTTCTGAGTCTGAGGCCAGTCTGGTCTACAGAGTGAGTTCCAGGACAGCCAAGGCTACACAGAGAAACCCTGTCTCGAAAAACCAAAAAAAAAAAAAAAAAAAGAAAGAAATTCAGTCCACATTCCAGTGAGCTGGACAGAGGTTAGTTTCATAAAGTGCTGGAGAAACAGGAAACAAAACCAAAAGCAACCTGTTTAATGAGTGATCTCCATATCACCAACTTTTTTCTATACAGAAACCTTTCATTCAGTTTAGGCCCAGAGAGAAGACTTAAAGGATGGAGGCATGTTCCTTCCGAGCCGATGCCCTGAGTTGATTCCTCAACCCTCACACAGGTAGAAGGTGGGCTGTCCTCTGACCTTCACAGACATGCTGTGACAGGTACCCACACATGTGCATCATACACATACATAATAATAAATAAAAATTAAAAGGAGAGGAACACACCTATACTCACATAACCCCCATTTCCCAACAGCTCTGTGGCCACTCCCCCACCTCCTGGGATCACATTAAGTACAAAGGCTTGTGAAGGTTAACACAGAAGGATCGAGATAGCAATGGACTGTTTCCAGGACTGGCTCTTGACAAGTTACTGGAGGCAGGAGAGGGGGTGGGGCTGGGGTTGTATCATCATCACACCCAGAAAAGTAAAGAGCAGTGCTCTGTAAACAATGTAGTCTCACTGAATGTCTCGGCCTGAGCTGCCTCGTGTTGGGCACCAAAAATGATACGGCCCAAGCTGCTCCACACTTGGGGGCCAAAATGTCTGGACTGCTCTATCAATGTTGGGACCCGCACTGCCAAAAGCCTTGGGGGCTAAGTTGTTAGAGCCTGCACTGCCCCAAGCTGCTCTGGTCCACGGGTTGGGGTTCAGCAAGAGAGACAGTGAGGATGGACTTGAAGAATGGAGCCCAGACAGACTGTGATTCAATCCCATTTATTCTTCAGTCTCTCTTCCTAGTCCAAGTCCCAAGTCTTGAGTTCCTAGTCCCTAGTTCCTAGTCCCTAGTGCCTCCAAGTTCCAAGTTACTTCTTCCAAGTGCTAAGTGCCTAATGTCTAATGATCTAATACCTAATTCCAAGTTCTTCCTCCAAGTGACAAATAACTAACTCCAAGTTGTACTGTTCCTAATGCCTAATAACTAACTCTCTGTTCCAAGTTGTACTGTGTCAAGTAATCTGTTGTCTGGTTCTCTCTGAACTCTCTTCTGTCTGCCTCTTGCCTTTTACATGTCTCACTTCTAAGCCACGCCTTTAAGTCACACCCTTAAGTCATGCCCTTAGGCCTTGTCTCTAAATCTAATCTCTAAGTCATGCCCTTAGGTCTTATCTCTAAATCACATCTTTAAGTCTCACACACCCAAGGGAAGATTCTGGGTATCTAAAACAAGATGTTATCAGAGTGTGCTCAGCTGTTGTAGGCTAATGTAATCAAGTCTCTTGTCAGGGTATATGGCTCAAGATGGCTGCAAGGGTGATAGCTGCCTTCTGGTGGCTCCCCACAACTGAATATCTACTTCCCTTTATGAATCAGAAATTCTGGTACATGCTAGGCAGTGGGTACCTATATGACAATCACCATAAAAAAACCTTATGCTAGGCTAACAAGATGGCTCACCCAGCAAAAGTACTTGCCACCAGTGCTGATGATGTGTTTCTAATCCCTAGAACCTGCACAGCAGATGGAGAGAGAACTCACTTTCACAAGCTGTCCTCTGAACTCCACTCATGTGCCTGGAACTAACTCTGTAGACCAGGGTGGCTGTGTACTCAAAAACAGCCCGCCTTCACCTCCCTAGTGCTGGATCAAAAGCACGCACCACCACAGCCCCTGGATACTTTTCAATCTTCTGTGTACCTCTTTGAATATCTTGTTCCTTATTAACAGCCACTGTACTATCTCATCAGCTTTCTCTCTGTACTGCCTACAAGTTGCTTTTTCATTTTTCTGTCTTTTTATTTGTTTGAGACAGGTCTCACTGTTAGCCCATACCATTCTCTAACTCACAATCCCCCTCCTCTGTCCTCTACATTCTGGGACTATCAGTGTGCAAGGCCACATCAGGCTTTCCACTCATTTTTTTTTCCTAACACTCAACTCTTAATCTATTTTAAAAACATCAAAATTAACAACAAAGTGTCCTGAGCCCCATTGTTGAGGGACATACGCCCTCCTCCCTTCCTGTCACAGTTCAATCTCTGGAGCCTTTCCAGCCACTGGTAATATCCTGCTCACTCTCTGCCTAGGATAACAGGCCTTGATGAGACGACTCCTGACATGGCCTTAGGACTCACTGCCACCAAACTCAGCAGCAACAACTGGGTCCTCCTATCTCCATGTACAAGCGTAAAACATTTCACTTCTAAAGGTTGTACATAGGAGGGCCTGGAGACAAGCACACTGTGTCGCTCCCAGCTTTCCAAAGCTTAGCACTCTTTAATGCTTGTATTATTTCTCAACAATTACTTAGACTATATACATTCTTCTTTTTCCAAAAAAGAAACTGAAGGAGAACTGAGGAAGAGGCGTTTGCTCAGGCAGTCAGCAGCCGTAAAAAGAGACTCTCACCACAAGACACTCAAGGCTGAGCTTGGCCAGCCTTGCCCCGGAAAGCAGATGGATAAACTGGAATACAAAAGACTTCTCCAAAGCTGCACTAAATTAAATCTGTTACTACATTAGTATACACAAATTATGTGATGCTGCTACCATATTATTTTGATTTGTATTAATTTGTCTTATTGTATTCCAAATGGACAGTGGGAAAATGCCTTCTGAAGTTCCATACATTAATCTACAAACAGAAATGGAAGAAATAGAAGCCTCAAAGTCCATGTTGTTCTTTCTAACACCTCAATGTTGTATCTTATGTGAGTGCTTTCTGCAAACCAAGTTTCTGGAAGATTCTGCTATACACCATAGCCCACTGGCTGTACAACTTAGTCAGAGATAAATGTAATAGTGTATGCTTGTTATCCCAGCTACTCGGTGGGGCGGTATGGTGTATGTGTGTGTGTGTGTGTGTGTGTGTGTAGGCTGAGTAAACTGCCAGAGACCAAGTAGTTAAGAACAGCTGCAACCACTAACCTTTACTGAGTACTTTCTATAGACCAACCACCTCATTTGATCTTCACTGCCACCCTATCAGGTAGATTCTATAGAGGACTTTTAATCCAGCACCAAGACTGATCTGGCAAGGGATCACATCCAAAGACCTAAGTCTGTGTGACCTGGCTGGAATGTAGACATGCCCTTAGTGCACACCTTTAATCCCTCTGGCTGGAATCCTTTATTACACACCTTTACTCCCAAACAATTAGATCTAATTGAGGGACAGACAAAGTGATGAATCAGAAAAAGATTTGACAGAATGAGTCAGAGATAGGCTACACCCAACTCTCACAAGAAGCTATTTAAGAGCAGCTCAGGAAGAGAGAATCAATTAAGAGGCAGTGCAGATCACTGGTGGCAGTTCAGTACATGGAGTTCAAAGGCAGGTCTTTACTGAAACAGTTGTGCAGAGAGAACAAGCTACACACAGGTGAAGACAGAAGGGGCCAGAAGATTGAAACAGATTGCTAGAGTTAGTTTAAAGCCAAGCAATTCAGTGAGAAGCCAAGAGAAGCCAGACTGAATCAGTCAGCTTGGAGAGGCATTTGAGTCAGAACAGCTGAGTTGAACCTGGCAGCCAGAGTTCAGAAAGAGCTAGAAAAGGTGAGCTATTCAGCAGTAAGCCTACAAGATGACAATTACATCTAGCCAACAAAAGTCACTTTTACAAGATGTATTATCCCAGTCTCAAAGGTAAGGAACTGCTGGACGGCCAGGTGGTTCAGGCTATAATCTCAGCACTTGGTGGCAAGAGGATCAGGAATTCAAGATCACCCTCAGCCATGGAACATGTTCAAAGTTAGCCTGGACTACATTAATCCTTGTCTCAGAAAACAAACCAACTGAGGAAACAGACACAGAGAAGCTTAGTAACTGGTCCACATTCCCAGGTCAGGACATGGCATGGACAGCACGTACAGAAGGGAGGTGTGATGCTAAGGGAAGGAGCTTAGGCTCTGGTGTGCTTCGTCATGTGACTCCACAAACACTCTTGGGTTTCAATCACAGAACTATCATTTTCCCTGGCAGACAGCCTCTGATCACCTCCCTCACCAGTGATGCTCACAGTGACATCGGACCTCTTCAGAAGGAGTCCAGGACAGGAGTTCATTCTCTTATGTCTTTTCCTATGACATCAGGATATCTGAACTGCTATGGCAATTCAAGAACATGAAAGGAAACATGGCTGACCCACCCAAGGCAATCATAACCCATACGTGTGCCATGAAGTACTATTGTACTGGCTGGATTGGTTGGTAACCACAATGGAGTCACAGGGTTTGTGGACTGTGAAAAGGTTTTTATATGGATGGATTCATTATCTCTATAAAATTTGGAACTTTAGACAAAATGGTAAATATAAAAATCAAATAGAGAGTTAGGAGAGTGGCTCAATGGTTAAAAGTACTGCCTGCTCTTCCAAAGGACCCAGGTTCAAATCCCAGCTCCCACACTGCAGCAGTCTGCCACTCCAGTTCTAGAGAATGCAGTTCCCCTCTTCTGACCTCCACAAGGAGCAAGCATGTACTGGGTGTACAGACATACATGCAGGCAAACCGTCCATACACCTAAATAAAGAGATTTCAAAACGAAAACAAACAAACAAACAAAATCCAACAGGAAATAAGCATTTTCTTTCAAGAAATGTTGAAATTTTGTCGCAATCTTGAGGTTTTAACTAATGAATATTGATAGCCACAGCTATTTGGAAACCTGAGGCAGGATATGACCTAGAATACAGAGGCAGGTAGGTCTCTGTGAGTTCAAGGCCAGCCTGGTCTACATAGTGAGCTCTAGGCCATCAACCAGGGATACATACTACATAATAAGATCCCATCTCCCTGCCCTCCTCAAAAATAGAACAAGAATAAGAAGAAAGTAAACAAAAATGTTTAACCTAAAACACTAAAGATAAGCAAGCTATCATATGTCTATTTCCAAGGTAAAGAAACCTTTTTTTTTTTAACTCCAGAACACTCCATGACAGGTGCATATCCAGACATAGTCAACAGAATTTGTGATTAGTCTATTTTCAAGCCAGGCATCAGCCTATAATCCCAGTACTTAGGTAGGTGTGTGGAGAGTGAGTGTGTGTGTGTGTGTGTGTGTGTGTGTGTGTGTGTGTGTGTGTGCGTTGTGTTGAGTGTGAGCATGAGTGTGCCCCACCACACTCAGGTCTGGGTTCTGTGGCTGTGCTGCCTGTTCCAGACCTGCTTTCTCCTGGCTCTACCTCCCACTGCGAGGCAGGCACCTGGGGTTGCAGGCACATTCTCCCACAACTGGAGCTTTAGAGGATTTCCGGGAATCAAACTTGTGTGCTCAGTCTTGAGTGGCTAACTCTTTTACCTATTGAGCCATTCCCTGAGACCTCAGTCCTAATGGAATGGCTGAGGGTTCAAGGGTAGCCTGGGCTACAGAGTGAAATCCTGTCTCAAAAAGAAAGGGGGAGAGAAGTAAGGGAGCAGAAAGGGAGGAAAAGAGAGGAGAAAAGAAAAAATGGAAGGAATCAATCAATCACTCACTCAGTCAGTCAGTCAGTCAGTCAGTCAATATCGGGGCAGTCCGACAAGCTTCAAAAGGAAGGCTCCTCAAGTCTGAGGCACAAGTTCGAGGCCATTGGGCTACACAGTGAGACCCCTTTCCCTTCCTAATACCCTGAAGAAACAGGAAATCGAGAGGTTCACCTGGACAACATAAACACCAGATGCCTTCCGATCACTTCAACAGGGTTAGGTTTTCCTTCCACAGTGGACTCCAAGCCAGGCGCCGTGGTATCCCCTGAACCCGGGGAAGTGGAGTCAGGAAGTCAGGCCAGTCTAGACTACAAGAGACTCCATCTCAAAAACAAGTTTTAAAGAATCAAACTTTGGAGTCATATTAAAAGTCAAGGCCTGAACCACTCATCAGGCGGCAAAGAGCACACTGTGCCCACACAAGGCTCTGGGCTCGGTCCCCAGCAGCAAAATAAGCATTTTCAGTAATTTTTTCAAAAAGAACACATCTGATGCAATTCTGCAGGGTAAAAGGAAGGGAAGCTAGCATTAACAGTCACCGCTAAAGCCATGAAACTGCACTTTCTTTTTATTATCTGAGTTTTCTTTTTTTTTTTTTCCCCGAGACAGGGTTTCTCTGTGTAGCCTTGGCTGTCCTGGAACTCACTCTGTAGACCAGGCTGGCCTCGAACTCAGAAATCCGCCTGCCTCTGCCTCCCAAGTGCTGGGATTAAAGGCGTGTGCCACCACCACCCGGCTATTATCTGAGTTTTCAAAACAAACAAATAACAACGACAACAAAACTGAAGCAGGCAGTTCCTCCTCACAAGAGAAAACTAAAATAACTGAAAAGGGCGGTGAGGCGCTTTGAATATCCTCCGCCCAGGAAGTGGCACTACTAGGAAGTGTGGCCCTGTTGAACTAGGTGTGTCACTGTAGGCATGGGCTTTAAGACCCTCATCCTAGGTGCCTGGAAGTCAGTATTCTGCTAGCAGCCTTTTAAAAAAAAATCCCCTGTTTTAGTTACCCGGTCTGTAATATTTGGTTATGGCAACTAGAGTAAGGGCAGTCTTTATATTTTTTAAAGATTTACTTATTTTATATATGTGAGTACACTGCAGCTGTTTTCAGACACACCAGAAGAGGGCATCAGATCCCATTACAAATGGTTGTGAGCCACCATGTGGTTGCTGGGAATTGAACTCAGGACCTCTGGAAGAGCAGTCAGTGCTCTAACTGCTGAGCCATCTCCCCAGCCTATGCTAGCAGCCTTCAGATAAAGATGTAGAACTCTCAGATCCTCCTGCACCATGCCTTCCTGGACACTGCCATGCTTCCTGTCATGATAGTGGACTGAACCTCTGAACCTGTAAGCCAGACCCAATTAAATGCTGTCCTTATAAGACTTGCCCTTGGTCATGGTGTCTGTTCACAGCAGTAAAACCCTAACTAAGACAGGCAGGAAAGCAGAAGTCTAGCCAGGATGTAGAGAGAAAGTGCAGGAAGCCCATCAGGCCAGCACCTCATTAAAGCCACCAAGACAGACAATAGACTGGCTCAGGTTTGTCACGGCAAGGCCACAGGCAACTGAAAGTCAAACGAAGACCGCTCTCAGGCCCGCTTCCTTAAGCTTCCTGGTTAGCCGGTACCTGGCTCTCTTTCTCCCTGTTGGAACTCTGCCCTCCAACATGGTAGGGTCATGGGTCATCACCATGCTGGCAAAACTCTTCCCAACCCACTGCCAGAACAGCTGCGCTATCAACTAAATGCCTGAAGTCAAAGAGTCAGAGAGAAAGTCTTCTTGTGTGAGTCTATAAGCTCTTGTGATTCACACAGATTACTTGAAAGAATTGGGAGGGTAATTAGACTTATATACAATTACATGTGTCAAATATATTATACAGACACTAGGTGAAAACAGAAAGGTATAGTCCTCCACTATGACCTCTGCTATGGCTATGACCTCTGCTATGAAGCTGACACCAAGTTGGGTCAGATCACAAAGGAAACTCAGAATCTCAGTGGCTACAACATACAGATGAACCTGCTGGCAAAGAATTTAACCATGGTGCACTTAGGTTTTAAAAGTTAGCCGAAGCCGGGCGGTGGTGGCTCATGCCTTTAATCCCAGCACTTGGGAGGCAGAGGCAGGCAGATTTCTGAGTTCCAGGCCAGCCTGGTCTACCGAGTGAGTTCCAGGACAGCCAGGGATATACAGAGAAACCCTGTCTTGAAAAACCAAAAAAAAAAAAGTTAGCCGAGAGCCAGGTGTGGAACACATCTGTGATCCCAACACTCAAGAGGCTGGGGCAGGGGGATAGCCACAATTTTGAGACCAACCTGGGCTACGCAGCAAGACTCTGTCACAAGAGCAAAAAAGACTTAGCTGGATATAGTAACAGCTTGTGTCATCTCAGCACCTCAGCTGCAGAAGCAGAACTGCAAATCCGAGAACAACCTCGTTACCAAGCCAGACCCTGTCTCAAACTCCTTAATTGTCTGTAAAAGAATCGACGAAAAAAAACAAAACAAAAAACAAACAAACAAAACCCATTAAACAAAAGGATTTCTTTAGCAGTAAAGAACTGGAGAAATGCAGCATCTATAGCACAAAGCTCTGTGCACAACACAACAACACAACAACACCACACCGCAAACACCATCCACTCCCAGCTACGTGGCCTTGTAACTGCACTCTCAGAAAAACACAGACTTGGACAAAGACTCCAACAAAACACTGCTCTGCAGCAAGGGGAAGGACAGAACTGTGAGATCACAGAGCCAAAGATAGCAGCCTAGGTCAGGGAGGTGAGGAAGAGTGGGAGGAAATGACACTTCCATTGAGATCAGAGGACAGAGAATTCAGCCAGGGGAAGGAACGGAGGCGGCACACAGGCAGGCTGAGAGACGCAGGAGCTGAGGTGCACTCTCGAGAACCCAGTTCAGTTTGGCTCTGGAATCAATCAAGTGGAAGGAGGTGCCAGGGACTACATAGTGGGTTCCTATCTCAGAAGTTGAAAAAAAAAGTCTAAGTAATGATACTGATCAATACCAAGGCCTTTCACATAGGCATAAGCAGAGTATGAGAGAAGAAGCATGTTATAAGAAGGAAAGATAAAATGCTATAAATTACCAATTATTCCCAATTAATTCAAAAGATAAATAAATATCTCCCCAAATCCTAACCTAAAGCCCTTAGAAAATAACGAAGGAGGGGCTGTAGATGGCTGTGTTGGTAAAGTGCCTGCCTGCCAGCCAAGCTTGAGGCCCTCAGTCAGGATCCCAGCAGCCACACAGTACAGACTGTCACCCTACTCGGAGGAGGCAGAGCCAGTCGACCCTAGAACTCACTGGCCAGCCAGTCTAGCAATCGATGAGCTCCAGGTTCAGTGACTGGAAGAAGACAGGACAGAACCTCTGGCCTCCCCCTCAGGGGAACAGGCATGTGCTACAAACACATAAGCTGACCACACCCAGAAACAAATTGATAAAGAGCTCCCGACTACCAAATGTGGAAATAAATGTAAGATGCTTCAAGAGAAAGACCCATTTCCCTGCACTGGAGGCAGAGGATCGGGTGCGAGACCATCATCAGCTACAAGCTAGAGTTCAAAGGCAACTTAGGACAAGGAGACTATCTCCACCCTCTGTCTCCTCATCAAAACAAAGCAAACAAACCCCAAACCAGTGAAAGAGCCAAGGCCGGGACAAATATTCCAAAGAGAAATGAAATAAACCAATTTTTTCTCCACTGAACATTACCTTAGTGAACTCTCACCGACATAATGTTTTTTTCGTTTTTTGTTTTTTGTTTTTTTGGTTTTTCGAGACAGGGTTTCTCTGTGTAGCCCTGGCTGTCCTGGAACTCACTCTGTAGACCAGGCTGGCCTCGAACTCAGAGATCCGCCTGCCTCTGCCTCCCAAATGCTGGGATTAAAGGCATGCGCCACCACCACCACCCGGCTTTAGTTTGCTTTCTATTGCTGGGATAAAACACTGAACAAATAACTTCAGGAGGAAAGGGTTTATTTGGCTCACAGGTCCCAGTCACAGTCTGCCATCAAGGAAAGTCAGAACAGGAACTCAAACAGGAACCGGGAGGCAGGAACTAAGCAGAGCCTATGAGGGTACTGCTGACTGGCTTACTTCTTTGGTTTGCTCAACTACATTTCTGACACAGGACCACCTGCCTAAGGCCGATGCTGCCCACAGCAGGATAAGCCCTCCTTCACCAATTAGTGATTTAAAAATGCCCCAAAGGCATAACCACAGGCCAATCTGATGATGTAGTGTAGAAACTTAAAATTAATAAAAAGCTCCTATTTAGGAGTTTATGAGCCCTTAACACAGTAAAACCTGGGTAAACAGAAGCTACTTAAGCTGACCTTTTTTGTTATAGAAAGATAAGGTGCAAATTTGAGTTACTTAGCAACCAGGCCTGAGGACGGAACTGTGGCCTGAGGACGGAACTGTGGCCTGAGGATGGAAACCGAGTCTGAAAATGGCTGTTGGAGTCTGGCCTTTATGGTTAATGTTTAAGAAGTAATTGTATAACTGCCCCCATAAATTCTGTAAAAATTGTATATAAGCTGCCCTCAGCTATAATTCGGGGATAATTGCTGGCATACAAGGGAACCCCAGTGCACTGTTTTTTTTTTTTTTATCAATTTATCAATTTATTAATAAACCTCATGTTATTGCAGCGAGTCCCACATCTGTGAGTGTCTCTGGAGGAGCGTGTCACCTGGTTTTAGATCATTAAGTCCAACGGTAGCTCCTCAGTTGGGGTTCCTTCTTCCCAGGTCTCTCTAGTTTGTGTCAAATTGACCATAACCAGACAGCACATAAATCAGAAAGAGACAAACCTACAGTATTATAACCCAGTTGTCAAATGTGCCTGGGACACGGTTGGTAACGATCAAAGCCTCGGGAGAAATACATGTTCTCTTTCTTTTACTGAAAGCCACAGGTGGTGGTATATGCCTGTGTACAACACTGAGAAAGCTGACACAGGAGGCTTGCTGTGAGTTCAAGGACAACCTCCACAACAGAGTGAGTTCCAGCCATGTGTACGTACATAACAAGACTCTGTCTTTAAAAAAAAAAAAAAAAAAAGTAAAGAAACACTGAATTAGGACTGGCTCCCACCTGCGACCCAAGAACTGGGCACCAGGGAGGCTAAGGTAGGAGAATCACTGCGTGTCCCAGAACAGGCAAGGCTAGAGTGGCCTTGTCTCCCCAAGGCTACTTTCTAGAATGTAGTCCCTGCATCAGTGGATCCCTGTGCCACAGTTAACCTTGAGCATTCTCTAAAATCCAAGCAGCATTGACAGAACTGGAGTCCTCACTGCCCGAGGACCACCATCCCCGGGTCAGGGTCAGAGGCTCAGTTACTGCCTGCTGGCACAGCCATACCTTCCTGACAGCTTTGAACGGACTGTCTCGTACCAGCTATCTGAGCCTCACTGATGGTGAAGAAGGAAGACACAGACTAATCAGCCCCACTTCAAAAATGAGGAAATAGACCCAGAATGGAACCAAGATGGCAGTCAAATCTCTCCAGGTCACACGTTAGTGGTCACCCAGGATCACACATGTCTACTGGTCCCCAGACAGAGCTAATGGAAAATTCTTCAAGATACCAGTTACAGAAGAAAGAAGCCTCACTTCTTCACAAAGGGGAACGAACGCATGCTTAGTTAAATGAATCAAAACTCTATAAGGCATTTCGATTTCTAGTTTAAGATGTTTACCCAACGGCTGGGAGGAAAATGCACAATCAGGAAAAACACATTTAATATTTCTAAAGGGCTGGATTAAAATTTCAGCTGTAAACTTCATTACTGTAATTAGATTTTTAATGCATATTTATTAAACATCATTCAAATACTGTGTACAAATTATTCCTGAGTTATTTGTGCATTTGTGTTGATTCCAGCAAACTGTTAACAGTAACCACTGACCATCAATGTCCTGTTACGGAGGCAGAAGCCTGTCCTGGGGTCAGAGGCAGCTCCTTTATGCTCTGTTACATTCTAATCATACCCAAAAGATAAACATTCTGCTTCTTTTTTGAGAAATGAAAGGGTCACAAAGGACTCAAAAAGTCAAGCCTCCTGGGTGACATTGAAGACCCGTGTTTGATTTGGTGACGAGTAAACAGGGTGCAGAATAAAGAAAATCAAATCTTAATTAAACTCTTTCTTTAGAAAAACAACATAAGCCGTCATCAAGGAATGCATCGCACGATGATTTACTTTATTTATAAAAGGCTGATTTAGGGGCTTTAAAAGGGTGCTTTTGATTTAAATAGAAAAATTATGAAAATTAAAACTAAGCGCTTCCTGGTTATCATTCTTTTCCTTAAGAAGGTAGTTAATCTTAAATATGCCGATGTGTATAATGTTACAGGGGAGGGGGGAGTACTTCAAATTTCATGATAACAAATCAGTAAAACAGTGCCTAAAAATCTGAATAAAACCATTCTGAAGTAATCACAGGCATGGCCCGGCACACTGCTTAACTTCTTAGTATTCACTGTGCTCACACACAGTTGATAATGAGGACTAAGAGACCTCTTTTCTTTCAAATTATAAAGAAAATGATTGATTGCTTTGTTGTGTTGTTTAATTGAGGCAGGGTCTCATGCAACTCAGACTGGTCTTGAACTCATGACGTAGCTGAATATAACCTTGAGCTTCTGACCCCACCGCCTCCACCTTCTGAGTGCTGGGGCTACAAGTGTGTGCCACCACCTTTGGTTTTATGAGGGAGCAAACCCAGGGTATTGTGCATGCTACATAAACACTCTACCTACTGACCTACCCATTCCCAGCCCCCCCCACTCCAGTTTATTTTAAACTGGATAGATTCATCCACACATAAATGGGGAGTTTTAAACGAAGTCTGCTGGAGTTACATATAAAATATAAAGTAGATGATAACCCTGTGAGAGAACTACCACATTCATGGAATTCCACATTCTTGGATGGAGCTGAATGGCAGTGCACTAAGTGTGACAAGCCAGGCAGAGAAAGATGAATGCTGCTCACAGCATGGTCTCACTCACACATGGAAGCTAAAATTGATTTACAGAAGTAGAGAGTTGAATACCTGGCAACTGACAGGCTAGAGATGAAGGAGGACAGAAGGTCAGGTAATGGATACCAAAGTACAGCAGGCTCACTACAGTTTGTAACTACGTATCTTACTGAGATGTAACAGAGGAGATTTGAGGTTCCCAGCAGAAGTTAGCGGTAAGTGTTGAAGAAGACAGGATGGAATTATCTTGATACATCATTATACGCTGTATCTATGTATGCACTTACTGTACTCAACACCATAGATGTGCATTACTGAAAGAGTTTTTAAAAGGACAAAATAAAATCGTACAGCAACTGGCCCACAAGTGTCCTCCTGCCAACTAGCTTTCATTAGTGCTGGATGCTATCCCAGTCACTAAGGAGGAGACATCAGTAATCTCAATGCACCGCTGGACCCTGAATGCAACAATACTGACCTGCCAGACAAGGT
>JANHMN010000019.1:13101899-13113560 GCA_030674055.1 Rhabdomys pumilio | reverse complement strand
TATAAGCTGGTCCTGGGATGGACCCCAACATAAGAGAGACACCTGCACCAGTGTAAGAGACTATTTGGAAGCCAGGCAGTGGTGTTTTAAACTACGGATGATTCAGTAATAAAGAAAAGAAAATCACCGGGCAGTGGTGGCACACGCCTTTAATCCCAGCACTTGGGAGACAGAGGCAGGTGGATTTCTGAGTTTGAGGCCAGCCTGGTCTACAGAGAGTTCCAGGACAGCCAGGGCTACACAGAGAAACCCTGTCTCGAAAAACAAAACAAAACAAACAAACAAACAAAACTAGTTGGAATAAGACTTCCATTTCGAGTATCGGTCAAGTACAGATTAAGTTCCCAAGACCTCCCTGGGAACTGGAATGCTACTTGTCAGAAAGAGACGTGTATGTGGGCAACTGACATCCTGGTTGGCAAGTTAAGACATGAATGTTAGACAAGGCAAGTCCCCTGACACAGTTGAACACCCCAACCAATGGGAGCAGGGTAAGTGTACGACACAGACATGTTCCTAAGGAAACCCCCATCCCTGAATCCTGGTTGGTGAAGTAACTTGGTACAGATGTTCATGGATTTGGGGCCTAAAAACCCTGTAGGATCTTAACTCGGGGTCATGGTCCCATTTCCAAACCTGGACCATGACCCTGGTGGACCAGTCCTGGGCATGTGCTCAGTTAACTATCCCTGTCTGACTGAGACCAGTGTTCCTGTGGTTTGTGAGGTGATTCCTGGACCCCAGCACACTCACTGTGTAGCCTTAGCTGAGCTGGTACTGAGTAGTCTAAAGTGGCTTAACCTGGCAATAATCCTTGTGCACGGACCTCCCAAGGAGTGGGATTACATCCATGTCCATCACACCCAGCCACACAAGGAACCTGTCAATTCATCTCTGATCCTCTACCCTCACATCCAGTCCTCCTTCAAATATAATTGGCTCTATTGTCTTTTGTTTTGTTTTGTTTTGTTTTGTTTTGTTTTGTTTTGTTTTGTTTGAGACAGGGTTTCTGTAGACCAGGCTGGCCTCAAACTCAGAAATCCACCTGCCTCTGCCTCCCAAGTGCTGGGATTAAAGGGGTTCACCACCACTGCCCGGCTTGACTCTATTGTCTTAAAACATCTTAAATCCATCCATTATCATTTGCTCTTTCTGAGATGACATAGTCTCTCCCCCCCCCCAAACCCCTCTAGTATGCACATCTTTCCAAAGCTGTAACCTAACTGAGCCAAAGCCCTTCCAACTATCTAAGTTAGTGAGCCTTCCTTGTAGACCAAGGAATGAAATATAAAGCACCATTTACTTTCTTTTTCTTTTCCTCTCCTTCTTTTTCTTTTCTTTTGAGACATAGTCTCACTATGTAGCCCTGGCTGTCCTAGAACTTATTATGTAGACCAGGCTAACCACCACAGAGATCCATCTGCCTCTACCTCCCTGTAGCCGCCTGAGGCCACAAATCAACTGGGTTCACCTTAAAGGGGGGCTAGGAATGAAAGGGGGACAGAGGGCAAGAAGAGATGAAGCCAAGACAAAGTTCTTTGATCAAGGCTCAATGCTTTAATGTTCAGCTCTCAATCTAAAGGGAAAGGACCAACCCACACCCTTTCTGGTTTAAGGCGGGAGATAGGTGGGATAATCCAATAATCCTTTCTTGGTCATTCCTGCAGCCAAGGTGGGTACCTCCACCTAGATCCTATCACTTCGTCTGTGGTAAACAAAGTCTGTCAGGTCTGCTCAGGCTGGGGGAAGGACACACCTCACATATGCTGGGATTAAAGGCATGTGCCATCACACTTGGCACAATGTCTTTGTAATAGACCTTAAGAAAATCAATATGTGCCAGGCAGTGGTGGCACACGCCTTTAATCACAGCACTTGGGAGGCAGAGGCAGGCAGATATCTGAGTTCCAGGCCAGCCCAGTCTACAGAGTGAGTTTCAGGAGAGCCAGGGCTATACAGAGAAACCATGTCTCAAAAAACAAACAAACAAAAAAGAAAGAAAGAAAGAAAGAAAGAAAGAAAGAAAGAAAGAAAGAAAAGAAAATCAAGATGTGGCTCCTGTCTCTGCTTATGTAACCCAAAGAATTCCGTCTTGGAAAATGACATCAGTGGTTTATCAAGTGTTTTATTTGTATTTATGTTTTAGTGTAGTTATTACTATATAATAATAATTCCAGACAGGCAGTGGTAGCGCACATCTTTAATCCCAGAGCTTGGGAGCAGAGGCAGGTGGATTTCTGAGTTCCAGGCCAGACTGATCTACAGAGTGAGTTCCAGAACAACTAGGGCTACACAGAGTGTAGAGTGAAAAATTATGAAAATCATTTTATAAAATATATACAGGCTTTTCTTTAGGCTTTTCTTTAAAGGACATGGAAAATTTTCTCTGAAGCAAGCTAAAAATGTAGACTGGCCAGTTTCAGGAACTGGAAGAGAAGAACGCAAGTCATCTAGGTGGGGCTGAGAAACTAGTAACCACGATGACAGGGCAACAACTGAGAAATAGTTGAGCAAGTGACAGGACAAGGCCACAGTAACATGGCAAGACCACATTTTTTGAGAAGAATGAGTATACAGAGTGTTTTCCTCACCCCTTCCTCACTCCCCTGTTTTGTGGTTTTCTCCTTTAAAAAGCTCCTCAGCCAGCTGGTCTTTGTCAATTCAGCTCCTGCGTGGGCAAACGAATTGATCGTTGGCCGGCCAACTCTCCTTAATAAAGCCTCTGCTGATTGCATCCAGGTATGTTGTCTTGCGAGTTTTTGGGTGGCTGTGACTTCCCGAGACTTGAGTGAGGGTCTCCCAAGTTTGGGGGTCTTCAAGAGAAACCCTGTCTCGAAAAATGGAAAACAAAACAAAAACAAGAACAAAAAAATTCCAGAAGTAGAATAGTAATCCAATCCATCAGCTAACACTCCTTTATTTCCTAAGTGTGTATTCTGATACTATTTGTGGGTTGTTGTGTTTTTAATAAGAAAAACCCATTTTTCAGTCAGGTATGGTGGACCAATACTCCTCCAGGCAGAAAGATGGCCACAGGGGTTAGGCAGCTGATGATGGATTTTTTTTTTAAGTAAATATTAAAATAACTGTAGCAAGCTCTGTATCTTATCTGTAATGAGCAGGTTGTGATAAGGTTTTAGTATAGATAGATAGATAGATAGATAGATAGATAGATAGATGATAGATAGATAGATAGATAGATAGATAGATAGATAGATAGATAAGGGGAGAGGATTGACAGGCCCTTCTCCACTAAGGGGTCATATGCTGGATTGACTGTGAGATTGTCAGCTCCATGAGAGGGGAGAGAGTACTCCAGAGACTGAGGGTTTGACATTCAATTGCTATTTAAGGATGCACAGCAAACAATATATTATCACCAATACTAAGACTATTGCCACAATGAGGTATTGCCACATTTCCTATGCATTTCCTCTATCAATATCAGCACAATGAACACAAATAATAAATTGCTAATTACCAAAGAAATAAGCACAGCAATGAATACATCATTCATTTATGGGTTATACGACCTGAGTCCTTATGCTGGTTTAGGCTACAGGTCGGGAATCTGGGAAGGAGGAAGGGCTGCGGCTTCCAGGTAATTGAATTGCTAATTTGACCTCGCAGAGGGCTTGACCACAAAGTCAGGGTTTGACCCTGAAGTTGGAGGCATGGTCTCTCAGCTGATGGTTTGATGATCAGGTACAGAGGGGGCCTGGGCAGAGGATCGTGTTAGGCAGTCGTGGCTACCAGTGTGATGATATGCCCCATCGGGGCTCCTGTTTTATGCTTGATTTGGCGTTACTGCTGATGTGCACGGTAGATAACCATTTGTGTCTGGCTATCAGTGGGCTCTGACCTCATTGCAGCTGGTTATCATACTTATTAAAAACAGCTTATTTCTATGTATCCATATAAGGTTTCAAAACAACTTCTGGTTATCCCAGCACTTCAAAACAACTTCACTTCAAAACTTGTTTTCTTTCCTATTACAAAATGGAGTTGGTCCTGTTAAGGGCCTGCTCCTTACAATAACTAACTAAAATTTAAGTTTCCAGGGAGATACCAAAAATGATTCATGCTTCATACTACATATGCATTGAGTTTCTGTGTTTCAATTAGAACTCAGAAGCCTGGGAATTCCTGAAATAGAAGGGTTTAGTAAGCTGTTATATCAGTTTGCCAGAAACCAGGCTCAGGGTCACATGGCTTCCCTGCCCTCCATGGGCACCAGGTATGTGGTGCACACACACACATTTGCAGCCAAAAACTCACACACACATAAACAAATCTAAAAAGAAAAAATTTTTTGAGACAGGGTTTCTCTGTGTAGCCCTGGATTTCTTGAAACTTGCTCTGTAGACCAGGCTAACCTCAAACTGAGAGATCCACCTGCCTCTGCCTTCCTGGTGCTGGGATTAAAGGTATGTGTGACCACCACCCAGAGATTAAAAAAAAAAAAAATGAAGAATACTTTTCAGGATGAAAATCTGGGGACAGAAGACATAAGATGTATACTGTTGTTTGTCTGTCCATATAAGCCACAGCTAAGAGTGAAGATGGGGAAAGCTTTGGGATGGCAGAGTAGCAGGACAAGTTGACTGCTGCTTCCGGATGGCTTTAACACTGTTGAGCATGTATCTTCACAGGCTCATGTGACTCCGAAGGTGAAATTTTAGGGTTAGGTTTTTTTTTTATATATATATGTTTATTTGTTTATTGGTGTATGTGTGTGCACACGACTGCATACAGGTCCACACACTCCTGTGCCTGTGCCATGGCCAGAAGGCAACTTGCTGGAGCTGATTTTCTCTTTGCATCACATGGGTTCTGGACATAAGCACCTCTAACCACTGAGCCATCTCACCAGCCCCGTGGTGGGATTTTGAATAGATTTCAGCAACTGGATGTTCAGCGGTGGTGGCACACATTTATAATGACAAGCTCTTCATGGGCTAAGGCAAGAGGAGAGGACCTTAAGTTCAAGGTAGCCAGGGCTATGCAGTAAGAGGTCAAGGTAGCCAGGGCTATGCAGTAAGAGGTCAAAGTAGCCAGGGCTATGCAGTAAGAGGGATTCATTCCTGTTCTGCCTCTGTCGCAAGTTACCAGACAAAACAAAGAGAAAAGACTCCTTTGGACTCATTTTTTGTTTTGTTTTTTTTTTCAGAAGTTTCTGTTTATCATAGCAGAGAAAGCAAGGTGACAGGCCCTCTCAATAGTGGCTAGGTCATGTGACCTTGCTGTTCACATGATATGTTCACATGATATGATCAAGCCAAGTTTAGTGCAGAGCCTAGAGGCAAGTAGGAGCCAGGCAACAGCCTTCAAAGGCCTGCCCAGGGATCTACTTCCAACAGTCATGCAGTCCATCGGACCCCACAGATCCCAGATCACCAACAGCTGGGGAACAAGATTCGAAACCTAAACATTTCAGGTTCAAACCATAGAGAGCCCTTCTCTCCAAAACAAAACTACATCCCTGCCCCCTGATGATCTAACCATTGCAGCTGATGTACGTGCCCAGGCAAGGAGAACTGAGTGTTTTTCTATAGTCCACCTATCCAGAGGAGCTGAAGCTGGCCCGCAATGCATGGCTCATCCTGAAACTACGGGAGCCCACTGTACTCCCTGCTCCAGGTGACTACAAGGAGTTGACTTCAAAGGAGTCAGATGGTTCGGTTTGTTTAGGCTTTTCAAATGGATATCTGAGATGATTTAGATAAGATTTAAATCAGGTAAGTTTTATTTATCC
Organism: Rhabdomys pumilio; assembly: GCA_030674055.1. Classification (NCBI taxonomy): domain Eukaryota; kingdom Metazoa; phylum Chordata; class Mammalia; order Rodentia; family Muridae; genus Rhabdomys; species Rhabdomys pumilio. The sequence continues at coordinate 13,107,805 of JANHMN010000019.1, read as the reverse complement.
AACTTCACTGATAAGGGAAAAAATCTCCAGTGCGACTGGAGGATGACAAACAAAATATATCAAGGATATTATTTAAGGACTGTTCCTTCCAACCCTGAGTATCTTCTGCCAAAACCAAGACTGGAGAAAATTGAGGGACCAGATCAGGAAAGTGTCATGAGACTGCTAATGTCTACACACACCAATGTAAGGGCCCAATTTTCCCAGCATGCCTCTCACTTACCAAAAGCAATTCTCATCAGCTTCAAAGGGAGAGCTGTGCACCCACAGACCCGAGTTTGCAGTACCCAGGCTCTCTCAGCAGGAATGCAGGCTGTAAATTACGAGAGTGGGCTTCACTTTCTTTCCAGACAAATCAACCCAGCTGGATTTGGAGCTCCTCGTTCTTGGAAATAATCAAATGTCCCTGCTCACATCAAATCTATTGGGTTTGATTTCACACATCAGTCCTGTTGCTTACCTAAGTTGAGACATTCTTTAGATTTGTAGGTTGCTACACAAGATGTGTAACGTGGCCATGTGGCAGATTCTCATGTGCCTTCTCAGGATCAAAACACCGAAATTTTATTTCCGTGGTAATTTTGTGCACGGCAAGGAGAAAGGAAGTAGGAGACATGTAATTTCATGTTTGCTGTCCAACAATTTTTTTAAAATATATATTTAATTCTGTTTATAAGTAGTGCTTTTCAGCTTTAATTTGATACTTTACTAGCAGGTAAATTATCTTTTAATGTAATTACTTTTATGTAATAATTATGATCTTGAAAGTCTGCAAAGTGATTAAAGGCCACTTTCTAAGAAACAGATTTCTGGATTTAAATTGCACAATTTTTCTGCTTGTGCTTTTAGCTTTAGACCTGGCTTATTATTATTATTATCATTATTATTATTACTATTATTAAATACTTACAAGATGGCATGTAATAGCATTAGACCTTTGCAAACATGTAGAATTTTTAAAGGCCTAAGATGGTTTTAGCCACAGATTTGAGAAGTTGACACAGAAAGTCCCTCTCCCATCTCTCAGCCTGTGGGTTTTGACTCACACTAGTGTGTTCTACACATCAGCACCTGTGCCCATTTAGCGAAGATTTCAGTACAAATCAGCTGAATTGAATAGACATCTCTAAGAAGCATTACAATTGTTGCAATATTTTTAGAAACTGAAACAAGGAAATAAACAACTTCAGTAAAAGTGATTTAAATAACAAATAACGTGTCTTTATAAACAGCTTATCTCCTTGAGAACAAAGAATAAACAAGGAGACAAGAGTTTTTTTTTTCCCGTTCCACTATTAAAGCAGATCACAATATGAATGGGTGAAATGTCATGAATAATTGGAGAAAATCACAGAGTAATCTTCCACAAAAACATCTGATTTATTTAAATTGTCACTGTTTGTCTTATTAGAACCTTTATTTAACCTTGTTACCCACAATGCAGTATTCAAGTTGGTTTATCAAAAAATTACTTTGAAACTAAGCACATTTAGAAATTTTTGGCTCTCTTAAATGGAAACTATTTTGATATAAAAATTGTTATGGACACTACTCTGTTCAGGACTACTACTCACTGACATTGCATTCGATCGATATGTTGATGAAAACTTATGTTCTGAACTTAAAACCGTGGTACATACACGAAGGTATTCAAACATTCCATCAGATTTAAGCATGGGTTTATTATGGTCAAGAGAAGGCAGCTCTGTGTCCCACTATGACTCTGTCAGGCACCTTCTTCCTCTTAGGACCTCCACCAAACTCCACAAGGTCACTCCCAATCATGGTAGTCCAGGCCTCAACTCATGACCTCAAAACTGTATTCCTTGCACATTAGCCCATTTTCTTGTTGACTTTTATAGAAATCTCGTGAGTCCAACACCGTTCCAAATGCCTTCAGAGTAATAGCTCTTGGTATTCAGTGAAATAGTCCTACATCATCCCTGTTTTTATGTGATCATGTGTGTGTGCATCTGCATCTGGCGGCCAGAGTCAACACTGGGTGTATTTCTTTTTAATGCCTGTGTGAGTGTTTTGCCCTCATGTATATATGGGCACCATGTGCATGCGCATGGCCAAAGAGGCCGGGAGGGTGGGTCACACACCCTGGGACTGAAGATGACAGTGAGTTGTGGGCTGCCATATGAAAACCAACCCCAGATCCTTTGCAAGGGCAGTCAGTGCTCTCAACTGCCCAGCCATCTCTGCAGACCTGTCCTTTTATTACATTTATGAGTGTGCCTGTATATGTGCACACACAGAAGCTGAGAGACAAAGGAGACAGTTCTCTTCCCACCATGTAGGTCCCAGGATCCAACTTAGGTCTTCAGACTCAGCAGCAAGAACTTTTACCTGCTGAAATACTCGTTGGCCCTGAGTGTCTTCAACCAATTTCCACCTTGCTTTTTGAGGCAGACTTTCTCATTGAGCCTAAATTCATGATTTAGTCACACTGCATGTCTAATAGGTTTCAGAGCCTCCTGTTTGCTCTGTCATGTCTGTCATGTCACTTGGGTGCTGAGGACTAAACAGTCCTGGTGCTTCTGCAGCGAGCACTTTACTGACTGAGCTATGATCAGGGCTCTCCATTCATTTATTCATTCATTCATTCATTCATTCATTCATTCATTCATTCATTCATTCGAGAGTCAAGGTTATGCTATGTAGTCGTGGCTGGCCTCAAACTTGCTACTGTAATGCAAGCTGGCCTTAAATTCACAGCAGTCTTCCTACCACAGCCTCCTAAATGCTTGGATTACAGGTTTGAGGCACCATGTCCTGCTGGGCATCCATAACTTACATGTGAAGAAATGTAGACTCACCCTGGCATGGTGTTATATGCTCTTCAGAGACTAAGGCAAGAGTATCACAAACCGGAGACCAGCCTAGGTCATGTGGCAAGTTCCAGACTAGCTTGGGCTGTATACTGAGACTCTGTTGAAAGTAAAGGAAGGGGTTAAAAAAGGGAGAGATGAGCCAGATGGTGGTGGCCCACACCTTTAATATCCCAGCACTTGGGAGGCAGAGACAAGCAGATTTCTGAGTTCGAGGCCAGCTTGGTCTACAGAGTGAGTTGAGTGAGTTCCAGGACAGCCAAGGCTATACACAAAATCCCTGTCTCGAAAAAACCAAAAAAACAAAAAAAAAAAAAAAAAAAAGAAGGGAGAGATGGAGTTGGGGGGCAGGGAGAGGGTGGGAAAGAAAAAGGCATGGCCAGGGAGAACTTACCTTAGAGTTACTGCCCACAGGATTTTATTTGCTTAGAGTACTGCCTCCATCTTAAACAGATTTTTACATAAAATATAAAATTTCAGCTATGAGAAATTTATAATACAAAAGGTAAAAAGACTAGAATTGTAAAATGCAGGTCATGCTAGGGTTTTATGCACGACTGACTGGAGCTTACAGCAGGTGCCAGTCAGGGCGGGGTCTGAGCATTCTAACATCTGCTGAGCAGAGTGAGGGCAGAGAGAGGAGCAAAAGCAATGACGTCACGTCCCAATTGCAAGCAATAGAGCGGGAAACAAATGAAAATACTGGAACTCACTTGAGGGGAAGCAGATGGGAATGATTTTTAAAAGAATTTAATTATTGTTACAACAAACAAATCACATATAGGTGCCTGTGTGAATGTGTGACACACTGAATAGTTCATTTTTAATTACAGTCCCCTCCCACACCCTCCTACCAACCCCTTCCTCATACCCCCATGTGCATGCATGTTTGGGGCAGGCTCAGAGTCCTTTTCCTCCTTGGATCTTGTGGACCCTAGAATAGAACTGAGATCTTTAAGCTTGATAAGCACTTTTACCCACTGAACCATTTCACTGCCCCTGCGTGGTGATAATACAGTGATATGCTCACACTCCAGCTGAAGGAACGATAGACTGCGGGCAGGGGAGTGCTGAGTGGACCATGCTTGGGCTTTTTGTAGGCACCTACCAAACCTAAAACACAGGTTCTAGATAAACACCTCCTGTTTATCTAGGTGCCCCCAAAAGAAGACTTATCCGAAGCTTCCTTTGTAAATACAACTGAGAACCACACCTGGCACATCTTGGACTCTATTTCCCTAAGGCTAAAACAGGGACAGCAGCCAGGCAGTGGTGGCACACACCTTTAATCCCAGCATTTGGGAGGCAGAGGCAGGCAAATTTCTGAGTTCGAGGCCAGCCAGGTCTACAGAGTGAGGTCCAGGACAGCCAAGGCTATACAGAGGAAACCCTGTCTCAAAAAACAAAAAAGAAACAAACAAACAAACAAAAACCCCAGGGACAGCAATTTAAACTTTGTTTGCTTTTGTAGGTCAGGCCAGCACCTTCTACATGATAGGCAAGCACTGTATACCAACAAGCTACATCCCCAGCCCGGCTTGATTTATTGACGTTATTTATTATTTTTACTATTGTCACTTTGTATGATGTAAGAATGACAAGGGGAGTGTGTGTATGCACACAAGATCAGAGGACAACTCTGTGACTCTGACTCTCCTCCTCCACTCCTGAGTCCGGGGGTCAAATGCAGGTGGTCAGGCTGCTGGGGTAGATGCCTGTACTTTCTGTGCCATCTCTCTGTCCCCAAAGGTCTCGATTGACTTTCTTCTCCATTATAGAACTGGCAGTACTTCATTCCATAGAACAGAATAAATGTTCCAATGAGCCGAAATGAAAAGCTCAGTTTTATAGACAGAAAAGGACAAGCAAACAGACAAAAAAGTAGATTAGTCACTGCAAAATTACTTTCACAAAGCAGGGATGGGAGACAGAGCCAGGAGAAAAAGAGTGCTGCTTCTCCCGGATGGCTTATCTTATTAAAGAGTACAGTATAGAGACTGTCGTTGAGGCTGGAGATGTCTCAGTAGATATAAGCTCTCACCACACAAGCACAAGGACCTGAGTTCAAATCCCAGCTCCCTGTAACAAGTTAGGCATAGTTCTGGGTGCACATGTAAAACTATTATAGAATTTTTTTTCTTTATTTTCTCCCCCACTCCTACCCCAAGACAGGGTTTCTCTGTGTAGCCCTGGCTGTTCTGAAACTCACTCTGTAGACCAGCCTGGCCTTGAACTCAGAAATCCACCTGCATCTGCCTCCCAAGTGCTGGGATTAAAGGCATGTGCCATCACTGCCTGGCAATTTTTTTTTTTTGGTTGTTTTATTTCTTCTGGTTTATTTTTTCCCCCGAAAGATGGGGGTTTTCAGTGAAACAACTCCTTTGAGATGCCTACACCATCAGCACAGGTGCTCAATTTGAGTGTCTTTTTCCCCCTGTTAACTATAGTGCATAGAACACAATTCTTTACAAAAAACAATTCAACTTAAAAAAAAAAAATGGCAGGGGCCCCAGTGTGCTAGTCCAGGCTGGCCTTGAACTGGCAGGATGCTTATCAGAGCTTCCCAAGTGCTGGGATTATAACTCCGTCTCGCCTTTTCCCTAGATCCTAGAAAGTCAGATCTGCTGATTGATTTGAGTTTGGTTGCCATGGTACTTTAGAATAACTGGCTCAGATGCTATTTTTAGCCTGTTTTGTGGCTTAATGCATGTACTCATAGTTTTTGTTGCTCTTTATTTGGTTTGGTTGATTCAGTTTTATTATGCTCACTTACTTATGGGAGTGTATGTGTGGTTCTTGTCTGACGTCAGAGGACAGCTTGTAGGAGCTGGTTCTTTCTCTCCACATGCAAGTAGGTCCTGAGAATTGCACTCGGGTTATCAGGCTTAGAGGTGAGCACTTTTATCTGCTGAGCCACTTCAGATGGTCTGCTTTTGTTTTTTTGTTTTTTTTTTTTTTTGAGACTTGTCTCATGGAACCCAGGCTGACACTAAGTCCTGGATTCTTTTTTTTGTTTTGTTTTGTTTTGGGTTTTTTTTTGTTTTGTTTTTTTTTTTTTTTTTTTGGTTTTGT
>JANHMN010000019.1:13074686-13101799 GCA_030674055.1 Rhabdomys pumilio | reverse complement strand
TTTCTCTGTGTAGTCCTGGCTGTCCTGGAACTCACTCTGTAGACCAGACTGGCCTCGAACTCAGAAATCTGCCTGCCTCTGCCTCCCAAGTCTAAGTCCTGGATTCTTACTGTGAGCCACCAGCCCAGCCTTCTGTAATTCTTTTCCTTTCTTTTCTTTTCTTTCCTTTCCTTTCCTTTCCTTTCCTTTCCTTTCCTTTCCTTTCCTTTCCTTTCCTTTCCTTTCCTTTTCTTTTTTTTAGACAGGGTCTCTCTACATAGCCCTGGCTATCTTGGAACTCACTATGGAGAGCAAGCCAGCCTCAAACTCACAGAAACCATTTTTCTCTGCCTCCTAAGTGCTGGGCTTAAAGGTATGTGACAACTACACTCTGGACAGTTTATTTCTATCTTTGAAATGTGTCGTTCTCATAAAGGTACACCCAAATCATAGGCAATTTACCAGTCAGTCATCAGTTCCAGGGATAGGAAACAGTAAGCAATCAAGCATGTACGAGACTCTAGGTTGAGGCCTTAGTACACATACACACACACACACACACACACACACACACACACACACACACACAGAGGAAAAAAATTTTTTTTTTTTTGGTTTTTCGAGACAGGGTTTCTCTGTGTAGCCCTGGCTGTCCTGGCACTCACTCTGTAGACCAGGCTGGCCTCAAACTCAGAAATCCGCCCGCCTCTGCCTCCCAAGTGCTGGGGTTAAAGGCGTGTGCCACCACCGCCCAGCAGGAAAAAATTCATGTCAATTTTTATGTTTCTGTTTTATTATTTCTGGACCCCTTGCCCCTTCCCCTAGACTGTGCCATGTGACTTTTATTGTTTTATTGTTGTTTCGAAGCAGGTTCTCAGTAGCCCAGAATGGCCTCCAACTCTTTATATCCTGGCCTTGAGTTGCTGAACCTCATGCTTCCTCCTCTCAGGTGCTGGGATTATGGTGTCCTTGTTCTGTCCCTATGACCAGCTGTGTGCCTGCCATCTCCCCTCCCCTTGTGTGGCTCACATTCACACCAGCCTCTTACAACCTGATTAGTACATGTTTGTTTAAAAAACGACCAACGGGATCCAAAAGTCCCGAGGAAACATCTCTCTAGTTGCTGTTTGTTTTCTGAGACGGGTCTCACTGCGAAGCTCTGGAGAAGAGGACATTTCCACTTGGCCACAAGACTACAAGATGCCATCGATCCTAGAATGATTCTCCCTTACACTTCACCGATGAATCATATATTTCTGCCCTTGCTTTTCTTTTTTGAGACAGGGATTTACTATGCAGGTCTAGGCTGGCCTCAAAGTCATGACCCCCACCCCCAACTGCAGCCTCCTGAGTGCTCACATCATTGGCATGTGCTCCTTAGCCCACACCCAAAGGTCATTTTAAGTAGATAAAACCTCTCAGGTGATCTGTTGGAGCCACTCTTACAAAAAAGAGACCTTTAACCTTTTCTCTCTCAGGTGGCTAATCTTTCTTCTTAAGTGGAATTTCCTAAGAATTGCATTCCTCCTGGAAAGGAAAGATCAGACCTTTTTATCTCTCTGTCTGTGCTTTGGGAATGGTTAAGTAACTGGGGAGAGGGCAGGTCAGAGGAAACCCTGAGTTTGCTCTTTAAACTCACTGTTCTTTGGTGGTATCCTCTCTAACACTGCTGGAGCCTCTCCCAGTGAACAAACAGCACAGAGGCCCCGCTGAGCTCTTAGGAGCTTATCTGGGACAGTCTAGGAGAGGAAAACAGAGTCGGAATACAGAGGAAAGGTTCTCCTCCATCAGAAGGCATTCTCCTCCACCCAGTATGCAACTTCAGGAAAGATGCTAGCAATGAGGGAGGAAGGGGACATCTACCTACCAGCCAGATCAGCCTGGGTGATTAATGGAGTGACAGATGTCACAGCCAGATCGCCCTCATATCCTTGAGCTCTATTCTCTGCTGGCCCTCCTCCTCTTGGCCTTCCATGCCCATCTCAATAAGGATGATGTACTTTGAAGCCAGTCTAGAGCGCTCCTCAGAGATGATGGATCACTTTCATCATCTGACCGTGATAAATGTCTGAATCCTTGGATTGATAATAGCAAGAATCTCAGCATCGATGGGCAGTGGTGGCACACACCTTTAATCCCAGCACTTGGGAGGCAGAGGCAGGCAAATTTCTGAGTTCGAGGCCAGCCTAGTCTACAGAGTGAGTTCCAGGACAGCCAGGGCTACACAGAGAAACCCTGTCTCGGAAAAAAAAAAAAAAAAAAAAAAAAAAGAAAAGAAAAAGAAAAAAGAAAAAAAGAAAAGAAAAAAGATTACAAGGAAGGGGCACACACACCAGTCAGGAGGCAGAGGCAGATAGACCTCTGTGAGTTTCAGGCCAGTAAGAGCTATGGAGTGAAATCCTCTCTCTCAATAAATAAACAAACAAACAAATAAATAAATAAATGTAAATAAACTGGGTGTTAAAAATCATCATTATTATGGCCAAAAGTTTAACTGAGAAAGTAATTCAAAATTTACAAAACAAGTATCCTTTAAGAAAAAGTAGCCATCGGGGTCTAGAGAGATGGCTCAGTAGTTAAGGACACTTGCTGCTCTTGCAAAGGACCCAGGTTCAATTCCAAGCACTCACACTGTAGCTCACAATAGCCTGTAACTTCAGCTCCAACAATCCCTTCTGGTCTTCAGGGCACTCCAACACAACAAGTACACACACAACAGATGGATAACTTTTTAAAAAAGAAAAAGGAAAAGGAATCATCGATTTTAAAAAAAAGTCAAAAACTTTGTATAGGTCATGAATAGAAAAAGGAAATGTAAAACGTTGATAAATAGTAAAAAAAAAAAAAAGATGTTCAAGCATTCAAAATGAAGACAATTCAAATCACGATACCATTCAGACTATAAAGATTTTTTTTAAAAAAAAAGGAGAATACACTGTGTTTGTGAAACTACAGACAAATATGTACTTCCATGCTTTGTGCAGTCAAATGTCAAGGACTGGAGAGATGGTTCATCAGTTAAGAGCACCTTTCTTCAGAGGACCAGGGTTTGGGTCCCAATACCATAACTTTTGTTCAAAGAGATCCAGTGTCATCTTCCGACCCCTTCAGGCACCAGGCACACACAGTGTACGTAGGTTCGGACAAAACACTCTTACACATAAGATAATTCAATGGTTTTTTTTTTAGAAATAATTATTTATTTTACGTATATGAGTGAACTGTAGCTGTCTTCAGACACACTAGAAGAGGGTAGAGGACAACTCTGTGGAGGTGGTTTTCTCCTTCCACCTTTACTTGGGTTCTGGGGCTGGAACTCAGGTCATCCAGGCTTGCAGAACGAGCACCTGTCTGTTCTGAGACAGGGTCTTGGTAGTTTGGACTGGCCTCTGACTCCTTATGTGGCTGAAAATGACCTTGAATTCCTGATCTCCCTGCCTCTGCCTTCCAAGTGCTGGGATTGCAGCTCTGTGCTGGCATGCTCAGCTTTTTTTTTTTTTTTTTTTTTTTACTTCTCTATGTATACATACAAAGAAAGAAGTGAGGAGACCTGTTAGGAGCAAGGAAGAGCACCGACATAAAAGGGTAAAGTAAGAGAGTTTCTCAAATGAAGCTGGAAACCATGAATTTGCTAAGGTGCTATTCGGTAAGAGATTTAAGGGGTTCTCTTCAGGAATGCGACAGGCTGGAGATAGGTCAGAGTGTGAGGATTAAAGAAAGGGCTTTGGACTGGTACAGGATCTAGAAGAGACTGGGCTGATCTTTGCCACCCTAAGTCTTCTTAGGTGTGCTGTGGTTCCAGATCCCGGCTCTCTGGATGTTCAATTACTTGCTTTTGTTTCCCTCCAAGATTCCTTTTTGGGGAAGTTTGGGGAAGTGTTTGGGGAAGTGACCTTTTAACCTAATTAGTGCCTTCTAATAAGAAGGCAGTTGATAAAGCACACCCTTAACTAACATTTAGATGAAAACATTAAGATGAAAATTATAAATTGGGTGTAGGCTGGGCGATGGTGGCGCACACCTTTAATATCCCAGCACTTGGGAGGCAGAGGCAGGCAGATTTCTGAGTTCAAGGCCAGCCTGGTCTACAGAGTGAGTTCCAGGACAGCCAGGGCTACACAAAGAAACCCTGTCTCGAAAAACCAAAAATAATAATAATAATAATAAATTGGGTGTAGTGGTATAGACCTCTGCCAGCTGCATATATTTGATTAAAATATTTGAGCATATGCTTTTTGCTTATTGTCTATTTGAGTTTCCTTTCTTCAGAAGCCATATATAATACTGATAAACATAGACATCTCTCTTTTGAAAGAGGGTTTCACTGTGTAGCTCTGGCTGGCCTGGACTGTACTATATATAGACCAGGCTGGCCTTGAACTCACAGAGATCCACCTGCCTCCTGAGTGCTGAGATTAAAGGCATGAATCACTACACCAGGCTTCCCCCATTTTTCTTTTCTTTTTTTAAATTTTTATTTGTTTATTTATTTACCTCCCCCCCTATTTTTCATTGGAATACTTTTTGCTGTATATTTTTTATCCAGAAAGCTATGCACTTACTGATCGGTTATTTCTTCACTGACGGTGAAAATGAGCCAATTCAAGCCAAATTAGATTATGTTAAACACAGGTTTACTAGGAAGCTGCTCTGGGGGATCAGGTTCAACTGCCCCCAAGGACCTAGGCTAGGGAAGTAGCCATGGGGAAAGGAGGGGAGGGAGGGAGAGAGAAAGAAGGAAGGAAGAGAGCAAGACGGTAAAATGTCTGGATTATATAGGGAAGAGCCTCCAGGGGAAGGGCAATCTAGTCCCTGGGCTGGGAAGTTCAAGGTTGGGGGCAAGGTATGCCGGATAGGGCCTGAGGGATGCAGGGAGAACCTAGAGGCCAGATCTGCTTTGGTATGTACAATGTGCACCTCAGTCCCTTGACCATGAGTACAGAAACCAACCACTTCCATGACTGGGTTTGGAATCACTAAGGACATAGACTTCCCAAGTGTGTGAGGGTGTTTCCCAAGAGGCTAACCTGAAGGAGGAAGCACCACTCTCCATGTGAACAGTACCATCCCATGGATGAGGGGCCAGGGCTGAATAAACTGAAAAAGGAACTCCAACAGATACTGTTGTCTGCTTCCTGGACTTTCCAGCTGTGAAGAGTCCCAGCTGTGTGCTCCTGCAAACTCTGCCATGTCTCCCACTGTGACAGACTGCTCTCTTAAACTAGTGTCCAATGAAGAGCCTCGTGCCTCAGTCTTCTGACTGCTAGGATTATAGGTATGTGTCTCCAAACCCAGCATCTATTATTTCTAGACACGATCTCAGATGTCCAGATGTCCAACCGGGCTTTGAACTCCTGCTTCTCCTTCCACTGAGTGTTAAGTATACAACTATTTGCCATCACAGTCGTTTAATGTGGTGCTGGGATCGATCCCACAGCCCCCTTGCATGCTAGGCTGCCATTCTACAAACTACACTGTCTCTCAGACCCTATCTTCAATTTATTAATTTGAACTCATTTTTTAAGAAAAAGTTCTCATGCAAACCTCTAAAGTTGGTACGGACCTCAGGATGTCCTTGAAGTCCAGATGCTTTCTTTCCCACTGAGTCTTGAGATTTGGTTATTTTGGTCATTGTTATGAATAGGATTCATTGTTTTCTCTTTCTGTGTTTGCTTCCTTTAAATTTTTTTTCCCATTGCCATTATAACCAGGCATTTGGCTAGACAAAACAAAATCACTGTTACTTTCATTTAGCCACTGTATTCTAATTCTAGATTATTCTCTCTCCCGACCCTGTGTGTGTTTGTGCAGTATGGTGTGTCTATGTGTGTGTAGCATGTGTGCCTATGTGTGTGCTGCAACAAGCATGTTGTGCAGAAGCCAACATCCACGTCCTCTTCCATAACTCTTAGTTATTTCTCTGAGGTGTGATCTGTAAGAACAAAATGTGAGAAATTCAGGTCAGGTTTGAACTTAGAATTCACTGCCCCAGGATGAATTCTGGGAGTACATTACTCCTGAGTCAGAGGACACTTGCTGCATTAACATTCGGAAGAGGAAGGGAGAAGCTGATTAACGTTTCTCAGACCACAGGAAAGGGAACCCACCTGCGGGTAGGGAAGGCCCAGAGCATGGAGACACATTTCAGGAATGTAACTAACCAGGGCAACCGGAAGACACTCATTGTCATAAAAGTAATGTGCGAATCTTAATCTTCTAACCTAAGAAGGTCCGCCTTTTTTTTTTTTTTGGTTTTTCGAGACAGGGTTTCTCTGTGTAGCCCTGGCTGTCCTGGAACTCACTCTGTAGACTAGGCTAGCCTCGAACTCAGAAATCCGCCTGCCTCTGCCTCCCAAGTGCTGGGATTAAAGGCATGCAAGAAGGTCCGCCTTTGTGGTCCTTTGCAGTTTGCCCTCGTAAGCTCTGTATAAGTACTGCTCCCAGCTTTTGTTCCGGGTTCTCTTGCCTGCATGCAAGAGAGCCCCGGTGCACTGGAATCATTAAATCTCATGTTGTTGCAGCGAATCCTGTCTGTGTGTGTCTCTGGGGGAGCAAGTCCCCTGGTTTTGGATCTCTCTCTGAGCCTGGAGCTCATTGTTGTAGTTCTCTACCCCACCCCAGGCTGAGAGCCTTCTAAACTCAGTGATTCCTCTATCTCCCCACCCCACCCCCACAGTGTTATAGTTACAGGCGGTACTGGCAAGCCTTGTTGCACGAATCCTGGGATCCAAACTCACGTCCTTGTGCTCCCACAACAAGCACTGTTAATAAGTGAACCGTAGCTCCAACTCTTTTCTCTTTTCAGATCTGGATCCTCCTGTACTCTGGAAATACACTGCTAAGTTTGCAACTTGCTAGATTTCTGATTGTGCTACAATGCTGTTTCTGTAGGCTGACCTGAAGGGTCTCTAAGGAACCTGTGAGACGCTGCCTATGAGACTCGATGACAGCACAAGGCACTGGCTCCTGGTATCCGAGTTCTGGGCCCTCCTCTATATTCTGTCTCCCTTTCCCTTCCAGAGTCTTTCCGTGGTTCTTTTTTCCATTTTGTACAAAGGCTTATCTGAGTTGCTTCCAAGTGTAATTTGGAGTTTACCACTTAAAAACAAAACAAACTGACCAGGATTTGTGGGAAACAAAATGGCAGTTTACCCAGACAGGATTACGGGCTTTCATCTTGTCCACTATTTTGTTTCAGGGGCCAGACCTGTCTCTAGACACTGTTTAACCTTAGTTCGATCTTATCCGGTTTTAAAAATTCCACTCCCTTCTTTTACTGCTTTGAATCTAACAGTGTAGAAGAGGGTGACCTTGAAACTTCAGATCCTTCGCCTCCATTACTTTCTGAGTGCTGGCATTGTGTCGGGATTTATGTCCTTCCTGGAGAATTGAACCCAAGACTGTGAATCCTAGGCCATCAATCTACCAACTGAGCTACATCATCAGCTTCCTTTGGTTTTTTGAGATAAGGTCTCATGTAGCCCAGGCTGTCCTCGAACTCCCGATTCTCTGCTCTTCATTTCCCAAAGGTCAGGATTACAAATATATAATGATTCATTTGAGACGTGTATTAAAGGTTTCTAGAAATGAATTTCCAGGGATCACAGTGAGGCACCGCACTGGCTGTCTTACAGTATAGGCAGTTTTGTCTCCTTCCTGCGGTTCCAACAACTGCCTTCAATGCGCCAGGACAGCTAAAATCGTTTCCGGGGATCCCTCCCGGCAGAGACGCTGGGTCAGAAAAACCGGAAACCCACACCCCTTCCCAGCGCCCCCCTACTGCGCCTGCGCGTCACTCGGCGGCGCGCTCGCCCGAGGCATTCTGGTTGTTGTAGTCTCGCCGTATCCTTGGCGCCCACAGTCCCGTGACGCCGCCGCGCCTCAGCCCCACCCCGCAGTGTCCCTCCGGGGCCGCCGCGGGGCCTACGAACCGGGCGCGGCGTTCAGGCCAGTCAGCTGTTTCTCCTTGGGCAAAGGGCGGAAGCCCGAGCAGCCTGGGGCGGAGCTTCGCGTGGAGCGAACGCCCACCCGCCCTACGTGCTCGTTCGCCTCCGTTCGCTGCGCGCGAGCCGGGAGTCCCCGCGGCGGGCGGCGGCGGCGGCGGCGGCAGCGGCGTTGGCGGAAGGAGGCGGCGGTAGAGGGAAGCCCGCGGCTGCCGCGGCGATAGCGAAATGGCGGAGACCGTAGCGGACACCCGGCGGCTCATCACCAAGCCGCAGAACCTGAATGACGCCTACGGGCCGCCCAGCAACTTCCTCGAGATTGACGTGAGCAACCCGCAGACCGTGGGGGTCGGCCGGGGCCGCTTCACCACCTACGAGATCAGGGTCAAGGTGAGGTGGCCGCCCCTCTCCCGCAACCCTCGGTTCGGGGCCGCTGTCCCCCGCCAGACCCCGGCGCGGGGCCCTGAGGTGTCAGCGGCCGCCCAGGCCCGACGCCCCTGCAGGGAGGGCAGCCTGTCTGCGGGCGGAGGGCTCGCTCTCTCCCTGGACGGTTTGTCAGAGGACCAGCCCCCTCGCTCTGGTAGAAGGTGCTGGAAGATGAGGGCGTGGGTTGAACTCTGCTTGCCTCTCAAGCAGCTCATCTGGGCTTGACATTTGAGTTGAAGAGGTAGATCTTTCGAGAACACTGTTCTCCGAAAAGGGAGCTAGGTGTGACTGAGGAAAAAAGGGTGGGGGGGGATGTGCTAAGTTGAAGCCCGCCCTCCCTCCCCCTCTCTCTTTTTTTTCCTGGACGCTTCCCAAGACGCAGTCGAGCCAAGCTTAGCTGCTCCTTCCAGGCCTCTCTCACGCTACAGTAAGAGTGACCTGGGCCACACACTTCTCTGAGCAGAACTTGGGAGTTGACGGGAGCGCGTCAGATTTTTGTGGTAGGGCTGAGCCAAGCGTTAGCAGTGACAAGAAATGGTTGGCCTTAGCATGCTTGGCTGCTCTCCTGCAGAAAGCCTAGGTATGAGGAATGTCAGCTACCTCAGGATCCCAAATAACAACTGTCTGGGCATGGGAAACCCACGCACTGAAATATCTTGCTCTCTTAAGGTTTAGCTTTTTCACTTCAACTGAAAAAAAAAGGAGTAGACTGAAGTAGAAACATACACTTAGAAGTTTATAACTAGTGGGGTTTTTGGCAGTAAGTAATTCAGATGATTTGAGAGGTGCTAAATGAAAGTACTGCTTTGTTTTACTCTCTAGATCAGGATTAAAGGTTTTTTCAGCATTTGGATTTTTTTTATTAAATTAATTCATTGCTAAAAGTTAAATATTAAAAAGTAACCATAAGATAATTTTGGCCTGCCGGGCAGTGGTGGCGCATGCCTTTAGTCCCAGCACTTGGGAGGCAGAGGCTGTCGGATTTCTGAGTTCAAGGCCACCCTGGTCTACAGAGTGAGTTCCAGGACAGCCGGGGATGTACAGAGAAACACTATCTCGAAAAACAACAAAAAAGATAATTTTGACCCTAGAGGACTCTTACGAAGTTATGATCATTGTTTAATGTTAGCTTTTAAGTGAAGAAATTTCTTACTAAGGTAAGCACTTTTTGTGGGGTAAACAAAATTTGCCATCCATTTTTAAGTTGTATGGCTCAGGAGTGCTGTATATATTAAGCTTGTGAAACTTAGACACTTAGCCGGGCAGTGGTGTCGCACGCCTTTAATTCCAGCACTTGGGAGGCAGAGGTAGGTGGATTTCTGAGTTCGAGGCCAGCCTGGTCTACCGAGTGAGTTCCAGGACAGCCAGGGCTACACAGAGAAACCCTGTCTCGAAAAACCAAGAAAAAAAAAAAAGAAAAAGAAACTTAGACAACTTTTTTTTTTTTTTTAATCCTGGCTGTCCTGGAACTCTGTAGACCAGGCTGGCTCGAACTCAGAAATTTGCCTGCCTCTGCCTCCCAAGTGCTGGGATTAAAGGCGTGGGCCACCACTTGCACACTTTTAAAGAATGGTTCTTTAGTGATCTGGGAAAAAAGTTATTCATTAAACTCTCTTTTCTCTTTGAGATAGAATGAAAGTGAATCTCAAATGTAGGCCCCTGGCTGGCCTTAAACTTATTATATAGACAAGGTTGGCCCCAACTGCTGGAATTAAAAGTGTGTCTCCTTGTCTGTTGGATCATCAAACTTTTAAGATATTAAACTTAGTAGCCTAGCCTGGTCTAACTACTTATTGAAGCATAGAGATGTATAAAACATGAGTCAAATTAGTATCTTGTTTTCCAAAGACTGGAAAATTCAGACTCCAGTACACCTAGGGAAATACATTCTTACCCAAGCCTGTTTTAAAGGGGGGTCATTTTAGGAGCTAGAGAGACTCGGTGGTTAAGAACACTTACCTGCTTTTGCAGAGGGTTTGAGTTCAGTTCCCAGCACCCACATCAGATGGCTTATACCTAACCTCTAACTGCAGGGGATCCATTGCCGCCTTCTGGTCCCTTTGAGCCCTTTCAGACACGTGGCACACAGTCATGCATCCTTTTTTTAACTAATATTTTTGGAAAGGTCATTTTTTCTTTTTTGCTTTGGGGATAATTTTTGTCTTTAATATATGACCTGTCACAAAAAAGAACTTCCTCTTTTGCCTTGATTCACCAGCATGTTTTTCCCAGTGTTGGCATGAAACTTGGTATTCCTGTTTCTACACTCCCATAGCTATCGCTTCCTGTCACAGCTGCATGTCTCCGCCCTCATTTTCTCCACTTAACTGCTTATCTTGCTGAGTGCCTTGTTAAGGGATCCTAGTAGACAACTCTTTCTTAAAATACAGGAGATCTTCTTACCAAAGAGTGGGTATGACATTGGGATATAATTATTAACGGCCTGGCTATGTACATAGAAAACAGTCCTTTTTAAGAATGATTAGTGAGTTAGATAATTAAATTGTATACTTACTCTGCTTTATTTTTTATTATGAGGATGTTTGTTGTGTGTTAATGACTTACAGTCAGAAATACTGCTGCCCAACAATAAAACATAATTGAGGCTTTAATGCTTAGAAAATGTGTTTTCTTAGTATATAGTGTATTAACCTAAAACTCAGAATGCCATGTAGTAAGTCATTAGGCTTTGTTTGAGCAGGATACGATTTTTGAGAATAATTATGATCTTGTATTAAGTTTGAGCTGGATGTGGTGGTTCATGCATTTAATTCCAGGGCTTGAGTGGCAGAAGCAGGCAGATCTCGATACCAGCCTGGTCTATGTAGTTCCAGGATAGGAGGGGAAAGTAGGATGATGGTGAGATGAATACATTTATCATTTCCAATTTTATTTATTACTATTCTAAACTGTTGATATTCTCCCTAGTTTCCACTGCTTGCCTTTTGCTATTGTATTCATCATATATGAAGCCATTTTATTTTTCAGAGTTTGGGCCCTTAAACTATCTTAAAGTTACACTCTAATTCTAGCCTTGAGAAGAATGTTCAGTTTTACAGGGACTGATTGAAATTGCTCCAATTCACAGTGTAATTTGATCTAGATGGTGGCACTTTAGAATACAAGTTTCCCACTCTCCATTTATCTTTCCTCTTTGAGAACAGTGTTTAAGACTATTAGGATCACTTGATTAGTATCTCCCAGCTTCTGAAAATAATTGGCACAGTGTTAGTGTTTTTTTAAATTGTCATAATGGGTAGGTACAGCAGAGAGCACTGTAAATGATGAAAGGTCTGGGAAAGCTTAGAGTCCAGATTATTTGGCATATTAAAGAGAAGGCTGAGAAGGAAATTCAGCCACTGCTTCGAGTTTGTCAATAGTTTGGGGATTTTTCAATTACGTAGAGTCTACTATTGTACCTAGAGACAATTGAGACTCTTTCTTGAGGTTTGAGCTAGACTTGAGTCCCAAAATAAGTTCCAAAGTATGTACCATTTCCTGGCAGGATGAGGTCCCAGCAAACTAAAGTTCTTCCTTTCCATGAAGGAAGTCCTTGTAGTTACACCAACCTCCCAGTACTGGGGAATATAAGTAACTTCTAAATGAAAAGTCTGCATGCAGTTACAATTGTGTGTGTTAACTTGTAGTTGACTGCTAAAATGGATTACTTTATTATCAGAAAGACTATCTGGCATGGACGTCTACCTTCTTTGAAGCAAGTCTGATATACAAAGAAGGCATCTTGTTTAGTACTCACTGTGCTAAACTCACTGTAGCCTTTCATTCCAAATAGTCGTTTGAAATTTGCATTACAGTTTAAAGCTTAATACCAACATTGATCGATACAAGTCTTAACAAGGTGAGGTGCTTGGTAGAAGTAGCAAAATGGCTGGGCATCCAACATGCCTTTCCCCAGCACTTAGGCAGAGGCCAGCCTGGTCTACATGAGGAGTTTTAGGCCAACTTAAGGCTACATAGAGAGACCTTGTCTCAAGTAGCAGCTTGATAGCATTCACCATTAAAGATGCCTAGGTTTTTCTTTGGGCTCAGTCCTCTGATACTAAATTCAGAAATCAGTACTTAAGACTTGAAAGTGTTTTATTAAAGGGCCAGAATTTGTGTGTGTGTGTGTGTGTGTGTGTGTGTGTGTGTGTGTGTTCTCATTTATTTATATTGTGGTTTCTGAGGTAGCGTTGCCCTCCAACTCACTGTAGCTTTTCATTCCTAATCTTTCTGCCTACATTTCAGAAGTGCTATATTACAGGCCTGCACCACCATGCCTAGCCAAAATAGTATTTTAGAAAATCAGGTTCTTTTAAAAAAAAAAAAAAAAAAAACAAACATGATCTCATTTAGCCTTAGCTGGCCTTGAGCTCACAGAGACCCACTTGCCTCAATCTCCAAGGGACTGGGACTGAAGGCATGTGCCACCATGCCCAGCTGAAAACCGGGTCATTAAAACAAATATATTTATTTTATTCGTATGAATTTCTGTGCTCCACATTCATGCTGGGTGCCTTAAGGGGTCAGACGATATTAGATCTCCTGGAGCTGGAGTTAAGGTGTTTGTAAAAGCACTGTGTGGGTGCTAGGAATTGAACCCAGGTTCTCTGCAAAAACAGCAAGTGCTCTAAACTCCTGAGCCCAAATCAGGCCATCTTGATGCCAGAGGACAGTTGTCCAATCTTCATAGTTCTTTCAGTTTAGTCAGTTAGCCATGGATTTGGGGTGTTGGCGTTGTTGTTTTTAATTTCTTAATTTTGAGACAGGGTCTTTCTATGTAGTTTTAGCTAGCCTTGAACTCACAGAAGTCCTCCTGCCTCTGTCTCCTGAGTTCCTGGAATAAAGGGGTGTACCACCACGCCCAGCTGAATTGTTTTCTAATTACACATTTGAGATCAGTTGTAATTAACTTTTGAAGATTTTTTTTTTGTTTAGAATTATTATGTGTGTGTGTGTGTGTGTGTGTGTGTGTGTGTGTGTGAATGTTCTGTCTGTATTGTACCTTGTGCAAGCCTGGTGGTGTCACAGAAGTCAGAAGAGACCAATGGATCTCCTAGAACTAGAGTTTTGGATGGTTGTGATCCACCATGTGGGTGCTGGGAACTGATCCTGGGTCTGCTACAAGAGCAGCAAGTGCTCTTACCCACTGAACCATCTCTCCAGCTCTGATTGGTTTTTCTGGATCTCCACCAAGAGGAGTCACTCACTGATGACAGAAAATTGTGTTCTAGCTTAACACCAGCCTTAAGAGAATGTCAAAAGGGCAGTGGCAGTTAAGAACGCTGTTTTATACTGGATAATCAAAAACTCTGTGTTCAGCTTAAAGAGTCCGAAGCAAAGGCACACAGCTCTTGGCCTCTGCAAAGGAAGTGGTCTCCTTACCGCACAGGAGCTGCTGTGATTGTAAACTAAGTGCTTTGTATGGACTGTGATTTTTTTAACTTAAAAAAATACAATAAACTTGTTATATCTGCCCCCTAATTTTGGTGTATTCAGATTTTTAACCCTTGGAAAGACATTCCAGTGTTGGCATGTTTGAGATGTAGGAGTTGACGACAGCAGGTAAGATGTGCCTGAAAACCAGCTAAGAAGATGGTCTGCTGTGACGAGGTAACCAGGAGAGTGTTGGTCTAACGCTGTGAAGGGTGGAATTTCTCCCTTGATAGCAGTTATACCGGAAGGACATGAACAGTCTGACCACGCCAGAGCTCCGCTTACTAGATGCAAGTGGACTCTACTCAGAACTTTGGTGAACCTCCTCTTCAGAACAGTTTTTCTTCAGCACCCTTATCTGCTCTCACGATCCCATACCCCTTGGATTTAGTGTCCCCTTTGTAGAGATTTGCTGACCCTGCCTCACTAGACTAGCTTTACTTCCTGTGTGCCTTAGTTGCCCTATTTCGTGTTTGTGGCTTTCGGTGGTTCCTCACACTAGAAGTTTCTAAAATATAAAGACTGTCATACCCACCCTTGTCCCACACCATACACTGCTCAGCACATAATGGACACCTACATTCACACCTGTTTGGGACATTAGCTTGCTGAAGGTCATAACTTCAGGGTTAAGCTGAGATTTAAATGCAGGTTTTTCTGATAGAGTGTGTACTTGTTCTACCACTCACACATCCACATCATGTGGAGAGCTTTTGAGCCCATTAGAGATCCTCTTAAGTAGATAGATGAGGTTTGGGCAGTGGTAGCTTAAGAAGCATCCCAGCAAGGCACTTTTGACACTTAATTAGGAGTTGTCTTTGTGTACACTGTGTTGTCTCTAAGGAATACAGGTAGTGGGGAAGACTGAGAAAACCTCGGCTACACTTGTACGTAGCCTTGATGGGGTTAGAAGGGCTCTGAGATAGTTGTAAAAAGTACAAATATGGCAGATCCTAGGGGAAAACCATGGGTAGTTTCAAAGATAGAAATGTGTTTTGGCCGGGCGGTGGTGGCGCTCGCCTTTAATCCCAGCACTTGGGAGGCAGAGGCAGGCGGATTTCTGAGTTCGAGGCCAGCCTGGTCTACAGAGTGAGTTCCAGGACAGCCAGGGCTACACAGAGAAACCCTGTCTCGAAAACCCCCCCCCCCCCAAAATGTGTTTTGAAGGAGGCAATTTAATAGGTTAAAAAATGTCAGCTTCTACAGCTTGGTATTTGAAAAGGAGAGACCTAGACTGTTCACCTAAGTCAGGTGGTTTTACCTCTAGGCACATCTATTTTGTAACATGAAAGTAAGCCAGAAGTCAAGAAAAGACGAATACATGTTTAAGGGGGAAAAAAATCATAGATTTGAGTAGTTTCTGGGGCCCAGTTCATTAAAACACTGAGTTTAATAAAACATGGTAGCTCACACCTGCAGTGCTAGCACTTGGGAGGTTGGAAGGAAGAGTGATAGGAGTTTGAGGCCAGCTTGGGCTTCACAGTGAACTCCAGGCACGCCTAGGCTGCTCAGTGAGACTCTCAAAAAATAAGTTAATAACACCGTCCTAAAACAGGACTTGATTTTTCTAATCAGTTTTTGTTTCTCACAACCAGCCAATAAATGAACATTTATAAACTATTGTGTGACAAATACTCTATTGGTTAGATGCTTGACTAAAAGATAAGGAGCCCAGGGGACTGGGTATGTTGGCACACACTTTTATTCCAGCATAGTGACCTGAGTTAGCCCTCCAGTGGCCATGTAAAAAGCTAGTTATGATGGCAGTGGGAGGTGAAGATGGAAGAACTCTAGAGCCAGCCAGCCTAATCTGAAAGGCCTCGGTCCTGGTGAGAGACTCCTGTCCCCAACATGGATGGATCCTGAGGAACAGTACACAAGATTGACCTCTGGCCTCCACACACACCTGGATGCGTACACACACTCTGTCTGTCTGCCTGTCTGTGTCTGTTTGTGTGTGTGTGTGTGTTAGATTGACAATGGGGAAAAGGAAAGAGGTAAGTTCAGTTCCAGCTTGGTGCATGCCTGGTGAGACTATGCATGATGTATGGACATTCACGACAGGCCAGGAGTACAGGTGCGGAAGATGGGCCAGTAGAGGGAGCACCTGTGTTTTCTGTACTTGCCTGCCAGCATCTTGGTTTATAGACCTGCCTGTGTCAAATAATACTGATACTGGATTCTGACTGATTCCCCAGGACTCCTTGTTACTGTCTGAAACATTTCTCTGCCCTCTTTTGGCTTCATAGTCTCTTTTCCACTTTTATGTCTCCCCACATACAACACACAAGTAAGTTTTCAGTTGTACATATGAGAGAATGCAGTATTTGTCTTTCTGAACCCAGCTTCACCTAATTCCATTTCCATTTATTTCCTTACAATGTCACACTTTCATTCTTAAAGCTGAATACAATTCCATTTCATGTAAGTACCACATTTTCTTTATCCATTCATCTGTTAGTGGACACCAAGGCTGGTTCTACACACTAGCAGTTATGTATAGTGCAGCAGTGAACACGGGTGCCTCTGGTTCGCTGACACAGAATCTCTAGACCTAAAAAGTGGTATAGCTGGGTCATATAATTGATGAACCTTCATACTGCTGGCTGTCCGTGTTCTAACTAACACCCACTCTGCCAGTTAATTTTTTTTTTTTTTTTAACGATAGCCATTCTGACGGGGTGAGATAAAGTTTTGTTGTGGTTTTGTTTTTGGTATGTGAGGGTATTGGTGTACATATCCATGGTTTACCTGTGGGTTTCAGAAGATAACAGAAGTCTGTTCTCTTCATCGTTTGGGTCCTGGGGATTGCAGTGAGGTCAGGTGTGGGGACACATGCTTTACCAGCGAGCCATCTCCCTGGCCCTCAGAGAGAGCACTTTAAATTTGCATTCTCCTGATGGCAAAAGATGTTGAACGCTTCTATACGATTCATTTTTTCATGCATTAGAAGAAGAGTCCTTTTGCAGCTTGCAGCTCTAAGTATCAAAGTACAAAACATACGTAAAGATTTTAGCTAATAAATATGTAACTGCACGATTTCCCTGAACTTCAGGTGGTCTTTAGGATAAGCAAGAGCAATGTTTTTTCATAAAGCCACGTGAAGGCTGAGTGTATAAAAGGTACTTGGCCCTGATGTAAGGTTGACATCCCAAGTTCAGTCTCCAGACACACTCAGTTAAAGCTGAAAAGAGAGAACCAAATTCCACTAGATTGAGGACGTATGCACATATCACATGTACATACAAAGAGGGTTTTTCGGTTTTTTTTCAAGATAGGATTTTTTTTTTTAAATGTAGGCTTGGCTACTTTAGACCAGGCTGACCTCAAACTGCCTGCCTCTGCTTCCCATGTGCTGAGATTAAGGGTGTATACCACCATGCCCAGGTTAACGTCTATATCATGTCAGTGGTACACACTTGCAATTCCCACACTCGATAGGGACAGGAGATTCAGTAGTTGATGTCCATTTTTTGGTTAACATTCTGCTCTACCTAATGAGTACCAGACTATGTAGAGAGACCTTGGCTAAGAAAAGAGAAAAAAGGGAAGCTTTAGGTGTTGAGGCCATCAATTATGAATCCAGTAGTTAGTTCTTTGGTGAATTACTTAGGAGTATGTTCTCTGGTCTTCTCTGCTCTAGAATGTTCCTAATACAGTATCCAGCAATCATTTAAATTTGCCAGAGAGTATTTATGTTTATGTCATGTATATGAGCGTTTGGCCTAATGTGTATGTAGATACAGTGCCTGCAGAGGCCAGAAGAGGGAGTCGGGTCCACTGGGGCTAGAGTTAGGGATGCTTGTGAGCGGCCATGTGGATGCTAGGAATGAAGCCCAGCTCCTCTAGAAGAGCAGTCTGTGTTCGTAGCCTCTGAGCTATCTCTCCAGCCTCTAACAGTCATTTAAGTTGGAATGTTAGAGTTATACTACCAGATATGTTTTTGTAGTCTCTCAGAAATTGATTTTGGCTTGTTCAGTTTGTGCTTATTTGATCATGAGTGATGGTAGACTCTGAGATGTACAGAATGGCTTTTTTTTTTTTCTTTTTCTTTTTTTTGGTTTTTCGAGACAGGGTTTTTCTGTATATCCCTGGCTGTCCTGGAACTCACTCTGTAGACCAGGCTGGCTTCCAACTCAGAAATCCGCCTGCCTCTGCCTCCCAAGTGCTGGGATTAAAGGTGTGTGCCACCACCGCCCGGCAGAACAGCTCTTAATGAAGGAACCAGGGTCTACTAGAGCATGGCGGCTCCCTGACCTTTGGTCTGTTTTAATTACTTGTCACTCTGTCTGGTCACTGGTACTTGTGTGCCAAACTCCAGGTGTGGATTGACTTCATACCCCATTCTCTTAAGTATCTTTTGATAACTTTGTTTAGGCAATTTTCTTTTTTGAGACAGGGCTTCTCTATGCAGCCCTACCAGGCTGTCCTGGCACTCACTCTGTAGACCAAACTGACCTTGAACTCAGAGATCCACCTGTCTCTGCCTCCCAAGTGCTGGGATTAAAGGCGTGCGCCACCGCAGGTCACTTATTATTTTTAATGCTTTGACCAGTTATGAGTCTGCAATATATACTGCCCACTGTAAAAACAACCTCTGATTAAAGTTAACACTGTCAATCTATGGGGAAAAACAAAACCACAAAACTTTGAAGACAGTTTGACAGAGGCACATCATGTCCATTGTTTCTAGTCAGTGTTTATTTTAGGGATTTGCCTGTAAGTCTGTAGTGTGAACCGGTTTCTCTGAGCAGAAGTTTTTGGGTTTTTTTCTTCAGGAGGTTTTAAGCCTGGCCTCTTGGGGTCACCTCTGGATCATCTTACACTAGTGATTAGCCACTAGTCAAAGGTTATACATAAATACATTAAAAGCTAGAAAAACTTACGCCTTTGGAAGAGATGAGTGTGTAGGTTGGGAATGTATTCAAACTACAGGCAGTTTATGAATCTGCCCTAGCTTTTACATAGCAAGATTCTCATGTTTGTTTCTGTCCTTTATCTGTGGAGGGCGGCACATTGAGCTGTGGCTCTGTAGATAATCCGAGTTCCTAACTTCCAGTCTTTCTCATGCTTGTAGCTTATGCAAGCGCACTCAAGTCTTTCAAGCCGTGCAAGAGAAGATAGGAGCTGATCAAGGCTTGTCCTGGCTGTCTTCCCTCTGGTCATCAGGTCTCTTGGTTTGTTGCGTACCTTAGAATTGCAGTCTTGGTTTCTGTGTGGTATTGGCCCTTCCCAATTTTCAGTTTTCAAGAACACTTTTTTTTTTCTTTTTAGCAGTATACTTGCAAATACAACTTTATTATTTTCTCTCTCATTGCTGGATTGAAGTGGGAGCTGGTATTATAGTAACAGTCCTGGTCCAAAATCCCACTCTTCTTTTCTGTAATTCCGTAGCATGTTGTTGGAGCAGCTTCTCATGTGGCCTGCACTGCCTCAAATTCACAATCCTCCTACCTCAGCCTCCCGAGAACACAGATGTTAGGTGTTCACCATGCCCAACCATAGTTTCTATTAGTAAATGGCTTTTCAGCTTGATTATGCCATTTCCAAAGGCCAGATGTCCTTATCTTTAAGTCAGTTGTCTACTTTTATTGCTACTTCTGGGGAAGAGGCTTTATTGAGCTCAGAAGTTGCACCCTTGCCTACTTTGGTGATGCTAAAGATACCCCAAGGCCTGGTGCTAGTCAAGCACTCCATCACCTAAGCCTACCCCAGCTGACTTCTATTTTATACATTTCTTTTATGCTCTAGAGTTGGAAGACAAAAGATCTTACCTCGTTGTTCTTGTTGGTGGGTGAGTGGTGCCGTATGTGCACCTCTGTTGAGATTGTGCTGGAGCATGTGGGTAGGAGCAGGAGACGACTGTCTACTGTAATGTGGGATGTGCACGTGCCCCGCTTCTTGAAGTCAAGGGAATTCTGTAGATCTGTTCCTCCTCCTACAACTTTCACATCAGAGTTCTAGAAATTGAACTCAGCTCCTCAGGCTTGAGTAGCAAGTGCTGTCTCCCACTGAGTCTTTTTTTTTTCTCTCTTTGTCAAAATTACTTGACCATATTTTTTCTAGGTCTATTTACTGGACTTCCTTCTTTTATCTTTCTTCATTTTTTAAAAAAAAAATATGTATTCATGTGTGTGTGTGTGTGTGTGTACACGTACACATGTGTGTGCGTGCGCACGCGCACATATGAGCTGGGACACAGATGTGGAGGTCAGAGGACAACTAACTTAATCGGTTTTCTCCCACCATTTGGCTTCTGAGGATCAAACTTCTGTGGTCAGTTTTGGCAGCAAGTGTCTTTCTTTACCCACTGAGTTATCTGGTCAGCCCATACAATTTCATTACTTTTAATTCAGAAAATGTAATGCCTTCTTTTTTCAAAATTGTATTAGCTGTTGAGTCTTTATTGGATCTCTAAGAATTTTAAGATTGCTGAATAGAGCCACTTAACTAATAGTCTTTCCTCCTTTTTACATCCTAGATCAACTCAGTGGTTCTTGGATACCATTCCCAGTTCCCAGTTCTCATTGTATTCTGGAATTTTATCCAAGGCAACATGTTGTGTTGTTCATATTTGTCTTAGCTACATCAAAATCGATTTATGTTCAGATTCATGAGTTTTTGCCTTAACTCATGTTAGTAAGTCTTGTCTGTAGTACTCAACTCTGGCTCTACCCTAGGGTTTCTTTAAAATGCTGATGGCTAGATACTGCTTGTGGTTCTTTGAGTTTCAGAGAACACTTTGTCACTGGTTGGTATCCCTTTTTCGGCGAGATCTAGGTGGTGCAGTCTTGATGGAGGAAGTATGTCACTTAGGGTAAGTTTTGAGATTAAAGCTTCAGGTCCCTTCTAGTTTGTTCTTTCTGCTTTGTGCTTGTGGTTCAAGATGTGAGCATTTTTTGTGCACACACCTTTAATTCCAGCACTCAAGAGCCAGAGGCAGATCTCTGTGAGCATGGTCTATACATAAAGAGCCTGTCTCAAAAACAGAAAAGGGAGCAAAAAAGATGTGAACACCCAGATTCCTGCTCCTGTTGCCATTCCTGCTATTGCTGTGAAGCCTTCCTGCCATGACATGTCTTACCCTCTCAAGACTAAGCCCAAGTACACTCTTTATTCCATATGTTGCTTTTGGTCATTGTGTTTTATCACAGAGACAAAAAAGTTACTACTCTGCCACCCTAGACCATTTGGATGCTATTCTAGGTGCTAGTCATTTCTAGGTGCGTGACCCTAAGGGTTGGGCAAGTTGGGAAGGTACATATTAAATACAAATTTTACATTTTTGCATATACAAATTGTGTAAAATGTTAGATTAGTAACAGGTATATTCATTTATGGGTCTATTTCTTCTACCATAAGTATGTAGAATTATATGATTGTAAACTTATACATGATTTTCCTTTATAGTGGAATTATTATATATTTCTGTTAAAAGTTGTTCATTGAAAACTTTTCATGTTGTTGGTAGTTCATAAATGAAGGCTGTGAACAAAGTGGGAAGAATACATGGAATTAGTTGGTTTATATATTAAACTAGTTTAAATAACTCTTTGTTGTCCTTTTTGGAAATTATACCATAAAGCATACTTCCTTACAATAATGAGGAATTGTATCATTGGAAGGCCATGTCCTTAGTTTTTAAAAAAGACGAAACTAAATACCGTGGCCCAGTCACAATCTCCATTTCAAAGGTTCTTCAGACTAAAAGCTTATTCTTCATTTAAGTGACTTCTCCCCAGCCATATTTAGGAGTTCATCTAGGCTATAAACCATATCTCTACTTATTCATGCTGTTCAGGATTGGGTGAAATAAGCATCAAAAGTGCTGGAGGGAGAGGTAATAGCAGCACTGCAGCTTATCCTTTATCTCTAGATGCAGATATTTGAAGAACCGCACTTCTGAACGAGAGCCTGGAGTGGGCATCCGCTTACACCTCTTAGGATTGGCTGAATAGAGTGTGGTCTATTGAGTGTACTTTTGATGTTGTTGCCAGTCTTTTTCAAATGCACACGTGACACTATCTGAAGAAATACTAGAAACACCTGGTAAACATTTTTTCTCCTATCTATATTCAGTTGATTGCATTTTAAAGCTTGGTTTTCTGCCTGGTATCAGTGATAATCGGGTTACATATAGGGTTGTGTGTGAGCTGCTGACTTTCGTAGGTCAGCCGGTATAAGTGTCTAAGACTAATGATGGGGCAGCTTACTGTGCCTAGACTTGAAGGAAGTGTTTGTTTTAGAGTTCTGTACCATGGCTTCAGAAATTTGTCCTCTCACTGTCCATTTGGAGGCCTGATGATGGTCTTACCCATGTCATTCATGGTACAGTATTTTTGGGGGGGGAGGCTGATTTTAATTTTTTTATAAGTACAAATTAAGAATACAGGCTACAGAGATCTTTCCTAACATTGCTACGTTTTTTTTTTTTTTTTGGTTTTTCGAGACAGGGTTTCTCTGTGTAGCCCTGGCTGTCCTGGAACTCACTCTGTAGTTCCAGGCTGACCTCGAACTCAAAAATCCACCTGCCTCTGCCTCCCAAGTGCTGGGATTAAAGGTGTGTGCCACCACCGCTACGTTTTGTTTATGGTGTTTAAAGTACATTAACAGCAGTAAGGTGGTGCTGCACTTCTGGGTTTTGTTCTTTTCTAGTTTTCTGTTGGTTTTTGAGACAAGTCATAGGTAGGCCATGCTGATCTCCTACTTGCTGTGTATCTGAGGATCACCCTGAACTCTTTATCCCCTGCCCCTCCTTCCCGTGCGCGGGGCTTGTAGGAAGGCTCCATCAGGTCTATTTTTTTTTCTAGTTTTCTTTGTGTTCCATGATTTTGTAATCCAGTCTTTCTCATGAGCTTAGAAGAATTCAGCTATCAGTTGCAAATGACTAGGCAAGAATGATACATAAGAATTCTACCTATCACCCTGGATTTCTTTTGGACAGAGGCAGAGATCCTTTCCTTCTAAGACCTCTTCATGGGGCTGGAGAGATGACTCAGTGGTTAAGAAC
Organism: Rhabdomys pumilio; assembly: GCA_030674055.1. Lineage (NCBI taxonomy): Eukaryota > Metazoa > Chordata > Mammalia > Rodentia > Muridae > Rhabdomys > Rhabdomys pumilio. The sequence goes on along the minus strand of JANHMN010000019.1, from coordinate 13,079,005 downwards.
ACTTGATTGCTCTTTCAGAGGTCCTGAGTTCAATTCCCAGCAACCACATGGTGATTCACAACCATCTGTAATGTGATCTGACGCCCTTTTCTGGTGTGTCTGTTCACAGTGACTCACATTCATAAAATAAATAAATCTTTAAAAAAAAAAAAAGACCTCTTCATGTTTTGTATGCTGAATCAACAGATTGTGATCGTAAAACACAATCTGTTTATTCACATAATATTTGGCAGGGAATGGCCCCTTTCTGCAGTAAAAAACTAGTCTCTGCCTTATTGATAAAATCAGGCACATGGATTTGGTGGTGTAACTAATTAGTGAAACCCATGCTTAGCATTCAGGGACTGTGTTCAGTCCTAAGTACTGATAAAAATAAATTTTAGGCAAATTTCACCCAAATACATGAATTCCCGAGAAGCAGAATTTGTTTTGTCCTCTTAAAGTTTTGTAACTCTTGAACTGTATAAAGGACAGGTGTTAAAGGAAGGGGAAATGATGCTTAAAAGAGGCAAAGAAAAGGCTGGGTGGGTGACCAGACAGGTAACTCCCAGGAGTGCTCTCTTGGATGTGTACAGCCTGCCCTCCAGCCCCAGCTCTGGGAGGTTGAGGGATTCAATAGAGGACTGGGGAAGGAGACTGAAAGTTAACTACATTGGAGAAATCTGCTAAGGCAGAGACTGTCGAGTAACAGTGTGAATCAAGCACTTCTGAGCACATCAACTGGGGTCCTCAGAAAGCTTTGGTATCCCTGCCAAAACGGATGGCATGGAACTATTCGTGATGGAACAAAGCCAACCGTAGATTATAGCTCAAATGGCTGCCCCTGAACGTCTTGGTTTTTAATAGTGAGGAGAGCTGGAGTGAAAGCTCAGCAGTTAAGAACATGTACTGCTCTTGCAGAGGGCCTCTGCATTTGGATCCCAGCATTCATAAGGCAGCTTACTAATGGCTCTGATTCAGATGCAGAGGGTCCATCAGCTTCTGACCTCTGCAGGCACCTGCACATTTGTGCATATACATGGACATAGACATACATGCGTTTACATTGAATTAAAAGGTTTTCTAGTGTGGTTTTTTTGCTTCTGTTTAGTTTTCAAGACAAGGTTTCTCTGTATAGTCCTGGTTATCCTAGAACTCACTCTGTATACCAGACTAGCCTTGAACTCACAGAACTCTACCTGCCTCTGCCTCTTGACTACTGGTATTAAAGGCCTGTGCCCTTGCTGCCCTTCCAAAGTCAGAGGTTTTTAATCTTATAAAATAGTGTAAAGGTCTGAAGGTGTAGTTCAAACTCATTTTGTAGCCCAGGTTTGCCTATGCCTATAACCCATTATCCCAGCCTCCTGCGTGCTGGGGTTCCCGGCCTAAGTCACCAACCCCGTACCCCCATACTTACTTTTTCAAACCATCATTTTACTTTGATGATTGAGTGTTAAACCTGTATGTGTGACTTTGTACGTGGTGCTGGTGGAGGCCAGAATGTGTCTTTGTATCCCCTGGGACAAGTTATAGACCGCTGAGGTCTTCCTTGTTGGTGCTGCGACTCTCTTAAAGCGTGGGTTCTCTTAAAGAATGGCCTGGGCTCTTAACCACCAAGCCATTGCTCTGGCCCCAAATTATTAAGTATTTTAATACATGTATGTAGTGACAATTCTGGAATGTTGGTTTTTTTTTTTTTAAAAAGAAATATTTTAAGAATGTGTTTTTGTTTTCATCACAGATGTGGGGCTATAGGGCTGCTTGGAACTGACTGCAGCAGCAGCAGACATGTTTTTTCATGTTTATCATAACTCAGTACCCTATTGTGGTAAACTGAACCTCGGTCGGCACTTAAGGGAAGAGTGAATGCACAGCTGCAAGTTAGCAGCTCCCCACCGCTCGCTCGGTAGTGTAGGGCTGCCCGGGTGCTCAGCGCCGGGTGCTCAGCGCTCCCTATAGATTGGCTAAGGTTTAGACGCTTGGTGCTTCCCATAACTTCAGTTAACTCAGTCATTCTGGATTTCTGACGGGGTTGAAAACTTATAGTCTCATAGCCAATCCTGGCTATTTACTTTGAGAGAAAAGATTCGAGAGGATGGTTTTCAGCGGACGTTCATTCTAACGCCAAGAAAAAAATCCAGGTTCAAAACTAAGTGTTTTAGTTAGGAGAAATGACAGAGGTTCTGGCTAGTCAACAAAATGATGGACTGGGTATTAAGACTATCTTGTACCTCACTGGTACAAATAGGCATAATTATGCTCTTATTGTGTTTTGAGAGAAAAGTTTTATTTTAACAGGAAGGGTGATATGTAGGAGGAGCTAAGGGGGAAGGAGCACCGAGAGGAAGAGATGGAGTAAGGAGAGGAGAAGATGAAGTAGAGGAGAAGCAAGGTGATGAGAGAGAGAAAGAGAGAGAAAGAGAGAGGGGGACATGGAGGCAGAAGTTCACGTGTCTCCACCAGTCAAAGATAGTTTATATATCTAGGTTGGGTATTAGGTTACACTTCTGATTGAGCATTACCAAACTTATAAAACCTTTGATTAACATTTAAAAAAAATTGTTTAAAAGCAAAATGGAAAAGGGGGCACGGGATAGGAGTTTTCTAGGGAGGGGAATTGGGGAAAGGGGATGGCATCTGAAATGTAAATAAAATATCCAATTAAAAAAAAAGAAAAAGAAGCTGGCGGTGGTGGCGCACGCCTTTAATCCCAGCACCTGGGAGGCAGAGGCAGGTGGATTTCTGAGTTCGAGGCCAGCCTGGTCTACAGAGTGAGTTCCAGGACAGCCAGGACTATACAGAGAAACCCTGTCTCAAAAAACCAAAAACAAGTTAGCAGCTTTGTTACTTTAATAAGCCACTGTCAGCACATGAACTTCAATGGTCTTTTTCCTCTTATTTTTATACAGACTCAAAGGCCAGCTCTTGTAACTTGGAATTATTGCCTTTTAGGTTATTGCAAAAGACTTATAAAATATGTTGGTATCTTAGAGAAAATAGGAAAGCAGCACACAGGGTACTGAGTTTTACTGTAACTTGGTTTCATGTTGTCGGTTCCCCTTTACAAGGAAAACAAAGATGCACAGGCAGCCTTCCCCTGTCCCTCCAGAGCCTCCCGCAAGCACTGCGCTGCATCTTGTCTTCCCTCAGATACTCTGTTCACAGACACATCGGGACTGAGGAGATGGCTCAGTGGATACAGTGCTCGCTGTAGTGAGAACCTGAGCTCAGATCCCAGCACCCATGTAAGGCCTGGCTAGGGTGGCACAGCCCTGTAACTCCAGCACTGACTGGATAGAAACAAGCAGTTTCTGGCTCCTGTTTAGCCAGTCAGAAATCTCCAGGCCTCAGTGAAAGAACTTGTCTCAAATTACATTTTTATTTACTCGGCGTGTGCACATGCATTTATGCAAGTACTTGTGTGCTCACATGTGACAGTACAGATGTGGAGATGAGACAGTAGCCTGTGGGAATCGGTTCTCTTCTTCATCCATCCATCATGTGGGCCCCAGGAGTCATCATCGGGGTCATCAGGCTTGGCTGGCAGCAGCTGCCCCTACCTGATGAGCCATCTTGTCCATTTTTTTGTTGTTTTTTGTTGTTGTTGTTGTTTTGTTGTTGTTTTACCTAGTACTTAAAAATTGCACATTTTCAGGTGAAATGTGTGTTGTGAACCTATAAGCTTAGTTCTCAGGAGGCTGCTGCAGGACTGTCAGAATTCAGGGCCGTCCTAGGGCCACAGAGTGGTTTGAGGCTAGTTCAGACTATGTAGGGAACATCTGGCTCAGAACAACAAAAATGTTTACATAATGATATATCATTAGCTAAATATATTTAAATGCACGTTAGAATGGAGTCTAAATAGATCTGAAACATACATTTTTTTCTGATAAAAACATTCAAAATAATTTTGCATAGCTTTTTGAAGTGTTAGAATTTGTGTCTAGTTCACCCTACCTCGAAGTGTTCGCTGAGCAGCTCTCCTGCCCTGTTTCTGATGAGGTGTCTCCGTCTTACTTCCTAAGGACATGCCCACCAGGCAACAGAATTGTTCTAATTCACGGCCCCACCAGGTCTTTTAGCTTTCCTTAGAGACACTTTATCATCCAGAGGGAGTGGCAGTCGTAAGAGTTGCCCCTGTAATCTGGAGCACATGTGCTCTTTCAGCACCTACATTGTGCAGCTTGCTGCTTGCTGCCTGTGAGTACAGTGCCTGGGATCCAGGGTCCCTGGCCTTTGGACACATGCACACTCAAACTCACACGCACTTATGATTAAAGAGAAAATCTTTTAAAAAAACAAAGCCAGCTCTGAGGGAGACCGCACGGCCAGCCTGGGCT
>JANHMN010000019.1:12983518-13074676 GCA_030674055.1 Rhabdomys pumilio | reverse complement strand
TGTGCCAAAGTCGGTGGTGAGGATATCCAGCCTCAGGCCTTTTTATAAGCATTAAGGACATTGCAAGTGGGCACACAAGAGTGCAGTCAAATCGTGGTAGCTCAGAGGTTCAGACAGAAGCATGGCGGTTCTTTTTTCTTTCATCAGGTAAGCTGAAGTGATCTTCAGTGATGAAGACAACTCCTTTTTTAGATTTACTTTATGTGAGTGTTTAGTCTCTCTGTGCATGTGTGTACCATGTGTGGGTTATTGTCCACAGAGGTCAGAAGAGGACTTTAGGTTCTCCGGAGCTGGACTTACAGAAAACTGTGAGCCACCGTGTGGGTGCTGGGGACCAGATCTGGGTCCTCTGGAAGAGTGGCCAGTGCTCCTAAATGCTAAGCCTCAGGAAAGCTTGATTCTTGAGACTAACAGCACAGGCTGGCCTCAAGCTTAAGTAGCTGAGAATGACTTTCTGATGCTAGCTTTGCTAGCTGCCCCTGAGATTAATTAGGAAAAATGTTGACAGATACCCATTGTCGAGCTCAGTATTCTAATGGGAAAATAATATCCAGTTGTTTGTTTGTTCTTACAGTACTAGAGGGTCTCTGCATTCTGGGCAAGGGCTCTCCTCCCGTCGATAGTCTGTCACACCCTAGCCAGAGTTTCCTGCTAGACCTTGTCAGAACTCCAGTGTAGCACTTGTACAAGAAGACAAATTATAGCCAGCTGAGTAAACCTAAAAGATCCCTTTTCAAATATAAAAACTACTAGCTAATATAGAAAGGAAGAGACTTTCCCCTCATTCCTCACTCAATTAGAGAGACTCAGATATAATCATGATTGTGTCAAAAGTTCAAAAGGGAAAATGGGAAGTAACATGAGCCTAGTTGGCTCCCTTCCCTCAACATTGTACCTGTAAGCTTGATATGTTGTTTGACAGATTAACTTTACAGACTTCCTTACCCAGAAGTATGAAAATTCTTGGGGACTTCTTTTCACAGGCTTGATCTTAACATACTGAATAAAGAGAGCAGTTAATCCCTTTTGTAAAGTAATTTGAGAGGAGGGAATTCAGAATGTAAAATCTCACCTGCAGAAAATACTCAGCTCTGTAAAGACCTTTCTATCTTTAGACACTTACAAAGACTTAATATTTTAATGCGGAAGGGTGAGCCTGGTTAAAAAGCCAATGGGTGAAATTAGAGAGAAATAATCCAGTGCTTTCTTTCTGGGAATTATCATCCTGCTCTCCAGGGGACCTGATTTTTTTTCCTTTGGGGAATGAGAATGCTTCTCTGTATAGCAAGCCAGCATCTCTTAAGTGCAAGTTTGACTTTTAGTATAATAAGAGTCTTGTTAGGTGCAATTTTGCTCCTAGTCATTAATACAATGAACAAATGTTGTGGTTACCTGGGAAAGAAAACTCAAGTGCTTTTAAACCTCTTGTGAGATCTGGTTTCATGCTTGAAACCTATACACTGCTGTGCTGCTCAGTAGCATCGGTGGAAGGCTCCAAGCTTTAAGCTGTACAACATAGAAGTTAATACACTTTGGAAAAAATTGACACCACTACAGACTGAACGCAGGGTCCTGAATAGAAGGCATTCTTGTGTTTAGTGGTGGCGTTCAGGTCAGCAAGTGAGTAGAATGTTGGCAGCTATGGGGGCTGCTGCAGTGGTTGCTGCTGCACAGTGCCTTGGTCTACACAGCAGGAAGCCCTCTCCTCCAGGCGGCTCACAATTTTTTTTTTCTTCTCAGCTATAAAACAGTTTTCAGTTCCCCAAGTGCAATACTGAATTAATAAAATTTACCCAAGAGAGTCAGTGGTGTTAAGTGGGATTTTAATAGAGCTTGGCATTTGCTGCATGGGCTAATTTCTGAACTCTATGGTAAACTTTGTGACAGGGCCTCTGCAGAGCCCAGGCTGGCTTTGCACTTGATATCCCACTTTGCCTCCAGAGGACAAGGATTATAATTCTTACACATTTTTTAATCATAAATAATTTCTAATGGACGTGGTTTCCTTTTTTTTCTCTCTGCTAGGGATTGAATCCAGGGCCTCGGCTTTCCAGTTAAGCACTTTACTACTATACTAAGATGCACCCCACCCCCACCGCAGCCAGTTCTTGTTTGTATGTTCTTTAACATTCTTTGTTTGTGTGTCTACACATGCACATGCCCCAGCACCCATGTGGAAGTCAGCACACCTTGCAGTACTTAGTTCCTTCCATCTCTCAGATGAGTTTCAGGGGTTGATTTATGTTTCATAGGAAGTGCACCTTACTGCCCTGGCTGGCAGGACCCTCCGGTTACTGGAGCAGGATTGGTGGCGCACATCTTTAATCTCAGTGCTCTTAGGAGGCAGAGACAGGAAGATAAGTCTGTGATTTTAGGGTCAACCTGGTCTGCATAGTGAGTTCCAGAATAGCCAGGGCTACATAGAGAGGCCTTGTCTCAACCTCCCTGCACACCACCCACTCCCCCAAAGTTGGCAGAAATAGCAACAAGTAGCCTTTAGTCCAGAGACAATGACTAACCTCCACATACTCAGCATCATGGTCTCAGTTCTTAATGTGCCCTCTTCCTGTGTGTGAATATGGGCACATGCCTACAAGTACAGTAGCCACAGAGACCAGAAGAAGGTATTGGATCTCTTGGAACCCGTTACAAGTGGTGTGAGCCGTCCAGCATGGGTGCTGAGAACTGAACTTGAGTCTTAGCTGCTGAACTATCTCTCCAGCCCCTTAATTGCCTTTTTTATGTTGGGATGGGGGGAAGATGGTTTTTTATGACTCCTAATATTCTCCTCATGATAAATAAAGAAATTATAACACTCCCTGACCTTTGGGCATTTTTAAAGAAATCAATTAAGGATAATATCACTTCTTCAGTCTCTTAGAACCCATGCTAAAAAGCTGGATGACATGGTGGCAGGCTTCTATAATCCCAGCTTTCCTACAGCAGGATGAGAGGGGGAGCCGGAAGCCTCACTCAGAGCTGCCAGGCTAGCCAGACAAGAATACACAGCTCAGCAGCTAGAACAAGACACCCTACTTCAAAACACGGTAGAAGGAAAGAACTAACTCAGAATGCTGTGCTCAGACCTCCACATGCACACCCACACCCCGTCTCACACATGCAAGAGAAATGAATTTCAAAGGAGAAAACAAAAAACAAAGTTATGTTTTTGGGCTGGAGATGTTTTTGGGCTGGAGATGAGTCTCAAGTTTGTGTGAGGAGCTGCTGCCCCAGCCCTAGCATTGCAAAAAGAAGAGGTATCACTGGCCAGGGCAGGATGATAGCAAGTTCAAGGCCTGCCTGGACTACATAGTAAGGTGTAGTCAAGGCTTAGCCTGGGTAGTGTGCTTAATAACTTCATGGTGTTTGTACGGTAACCACATTTGTCACCTTATTAGTGTGGCAGACATCTTTTTCCTTCTGATGGTCTTCTGTACTTCAACTTAGGAGTGACTGTTTTGATTTCAGACAAACCTTCCTATCTTCAAGCTGAAGGAATCTACTGTTAGAAGAAGATACAGTGACTTTGAGTGGCTTCGGAGCGAGCTAGAGAGAGAGAGCAAGGTAAGACTTTACAGTGAAGCTATGCCTTTCTCATTTACCATGCAACTTTAAAGCAAAACATGCCAGTTCTAACTTAAGAGCTCTAGAATGTGTCTTAAAGTGGGTGAAAGCCAGTACAGGACTTACCATCTCAGGCTGTACCCCGAGTAGTGGGCAGTTGTCTTCACTGCTCAGAGCTCCTGCCCTTTTCTTCTCAGTAGTGCAATGGAGCTTCTGCAGCTCGGCATTTGAATAGCCCTCCTCAGGCCTTCCTGCTGGTCCTTGCTCATCCTCAGGGCAGTATAGTTTTCAAGCTGTTTAACTCATAGTCTGCACTTTTTGTTATCCCACATGTATGAAGAAGTTTCTTAAAATGATGATCTTACTGTGTGATACATCAGTATTCAGATACGCTGTGGGTGGCTCCAGAAGACTGATGGACATGTGTGTGCTCATATGAAGACAGGAGACAGACGCCTTTGAATGTCTTCCTCTGACACATTACTTTTGAGACAAGGACTCTCGAGGAACTTGAAGTTTAATGGCTCAGCTAGGCTGGCGGGCCAGCAAGTTTAGATCCACTTCATCCACCCCAGGTTATGGAGTGGCAGGCACTGCCACTTCCTGGTCTAATATGCGTGCTTGGAATCTGAACCCAGGTCCTCATGCTACACGTTCTAGCCCTTAGATGGTTTATGTGTATTCGTGGGAGTGTGTTATGAGACAGAGTCTCATGTAACCCAGAATGGTCTCTGTGTAGCTGAGGAGGCTGGCCTTGGTCTCTCTCCTTCTGAAGGCTGGAATACAGCCATACGGTATCACACCAATTTCCGTGTGATGTTAGGGACCAAGCTTGTGTACGTGAGGGGAGCAGTCTACAAATGGAGCCACATCCCCAGCCTACGTCTAAGTGGTGACAGTGTCCACTAATGCATTGCTGCCTGTACTTTGAAAGACACTATTGTACACCGTGCTAAGAATTGTCTTCTCTTAGAAGAAAAATGTGAGGTTGTTTTGTAACTAGAACGTAGTAGAAAGCAGTTGACTGAAGTAGATGAAAGATTGTCATTTGAAGCTCAGTAAAATAGAAATGAAAGGAGAATAACTTTAGCCAGGGAAAGATGGCCAGATGGGAGACAAGCATCATATGTAAGTCATAACATCCCTCAGAACTGTAGTTCAGATAAAGCTGGACTTCCTAAAGCCATGTGGAGAAAAGCCCTGAAAGTGGGACAGGAAGCTCAGAAGCAGACAGGTGGGCGAGTCTGGTTGCAGTCTGCACATCTGATGGTCAATTTAGTCTGTTATTCTAGGAGTCAAGGAGGCGCTCTGAATACAGGAAGATCCCTTTTAAGGCTCTCACATCCGGTTAGAAAAGTTGCAGTGGTGGAGAGAAGGAAAAACCTTGCCTTCAAAAGGAACACATCTCCTAACGTAACTATAATCCAGAAAGTTGTGACAGGAATCTCAACAGGAGGTCTGTGTACACTTAGCAGATTCAAGCTTTAGAATCAGAACGTGGTTGATGGTATATTGAGCATGTATTATTTGTTCTCCTGGATACCAAGAATATACTTTAAGGATGTAGCAGTTAAAACTTGGGGGCAGGGGGCTGGGGTATAGCACACCTGAGAAACCTTACATATTATATTGCTTTTGGGCTGTGCACACAGACTAGCAGAATGTGAGGAGTTTAAAAACTAACCCATGTCTTTATAGGAGGTTAATTTATTACACAGATAACATGAGTGGAGACCAGGAATGTATCTCAGTGGCAGAGTAGATGTTTAGCACGTACCAAACCACACTCCACAACCACATAACACCAAAACCACATAATAATACCCACCAATGGATAGGTGAATTCAGTTAAAGACTTTGAAAAATCTGAAGAGTATTGAGGAATACAATATATGGCTGCTGGTAGATGGAAGATCTAACAAGTAGGAAATAAAAATCATAAAGCCAGTCATGGTGGCACATGCCTTTAATCCCAGGAGACAGAGGCAGGAGGATCTCTGAGTTCAGGCTAGGCAGTCCCAGGACAGCTAGGGCTACAAAGAGAAACCCTGTCTCAAAAAGCAAACGTATGTTTGTATAGATCACATGTATATATGTGTTAAAAAATAAAATAAATTGAACAATTTAGGAAAATAAAAAATTAAATGACCTTTTGATATTTTGATAGACTGCATTTTTTTCTTCATATGTTAGCTTATATGCACACTGGAATGTTTAAAATGATTTACGTGTTTTTATTTTATGTGCATTGGTGTTTTGCCTGCATGTATGTTTGCATGAGGGTGTTGGATCCTCTAGAACTGGAATTACAGTTGTGAGCTGCCGTGTGGGTGCTAGGAATTAAACCAAGGTCCTGGAAGAGCATCCAGTGTTCCTGACCATCCCTCCAGCTCCCGGAGTGTTTAATCAATGTTGCTGACTATATACTTCCCCCAGCAACTGCTTTATTAAGAGATAATTTGCATGCTCTACAGTTAGTGATATCATTCACCTAAGATGTTCAGAGTTACACAGCCATGACCATGGGAGAGCAACTCATTACATCAATTACCCTGTTAAAGGAAGCGTCTAGGCCTGGTGGGACATCCCTGCGTGTCGTAGCACTCAGGTCCATGGCCTGTTGGTTTACAGCTCCAGACCAGCTAGAGCATGACAAGACCATCTCCAGAGACAAGGACAGAGAAAGAGTGGAAAGGAATCCTGTGTCTCTGGGTAGTAACAACCCGTCTCTTCCCAGTTCCTCCTGACTATTCCTGTCAATCATATACGTTCTTATGGCCTTGACTATAAACAGGAGCACAGAATACCCAATGTCGGTGTACGTTTTCAAGGTTTTATTCTATTGTAACACATATCACACTTGTAAAAAAGATTTTATTTTGTGTGTATATTATTATTTTGTCCTCGTAAGTATGCATATCAGGTACTTGAGGAGCCCAGAGTAGGGCATCAGATCCACTGAACTGGAGTTACAGATGGTTGTGAGCTGCTGTGTATGTGGTGGGAACAGAACCTGGGTCTTCAAGTTTGTTTGTGTGTTTGTTTTTTAAGATTTATTTATTTATTATATATAAGTACACTGAAGCTGTCTTCAGACACACCAGAAGAGGGCATCAGATCTCACTACAGATGGTTGTGAGCTACCATGTGGTTGCTGGGAATTGAACTCAGAACCTCTGGAAGAGTAGTCAGTGTTCTTAACCGCTGAGCCATCTCTCTAGCCCCAAATACCATTTTTTATTTGCCCAATAGTTTTTCTTTTTTAAAAAATTTATTTATCATTTTATGTATATGGGTGTTTGCCTGTCTTTGCTCTGTGTGTACAGAGAGACCAGAAGGTGTCAACTGTCCTGACACTGGAGTTGCAGACAGTATGTGCTGCCATGTGTGTTCTGGAAGTGGAACCTGGGTTCTCTGGAAGAGTAGTCATGCTCTTAGCCAGTGAGCCATGTCTCCACTCTCGGTAATTATTTCTCTTCATTTGCTGGCTTAGGAATGAAACCCAGGGACTCACACGTTAGAAGAATGCCCGTCCACGAAGATAGATATTGATCTCTGGCAGTTCATCATTTGATACTGTTCTTGAATAAACACCTAGGATTATGTTGCTGAATTACATAACTTAAAATTTTCTTAGTACATTTGGGTATGTATATGCGTGCCTGCAGTCATGAGTGCCACAGAGGTGACAGGACAGCTCTCAGGAGTGAATTCTCTTTCACCCTGGAGATAATCAAATGAAGCTTGGCAGAAGTGCCTTTGCCCCCTGATCCATCTTGCCAGCCCATAACTACCCCCTGCTCTTTTTGAAAGTTAAGTCTGTGTAGCCCAAACTAGTGTCCAACTCACCTTGTAGCCCAGGTTTGCCTTTCAGCTCCTGTGCCATTTTGCCAGTATTTGAGGCCTTTCCCATTCCTGCCCGCCGTGTGGGCACTCTCCCGTGCTCTGTATCCCTCTTACCCTTCTTGGTTTCGTAGGGAGAGGATCACTGTGCTGTGGGTGTGCTTAATTGGGTCGCCGTTTTATTACATCGCATTGCTCTGTAGTGTTCGTGGGCCGTTCTACTTGGACTGTGTGAAGTTAATCGTCTTGGGAGTCCAGCCTCTTTGGAAATTTTACTCACATCATTGGGAAGAGCAGTACACATGGGGCATTGTGTTATCTATTGATTGAGAGACCTAAGCTAGACACTAAGTGACATTCAGTATCTGTTTGTCATCATGGCTTGATTCTTTAGCTTTCAATATTATACTCAGTATTCATCCTCCTTTTTACCCACACATGGAAACAAATACAAGAAGTGTTTGTGTGTTTGTTCTAGACAGGGTCTCACACAGTCTAGGCTGGCCTCAAACTCTGTAACAAAAGGTAACCTCGGGTCTTCCTGTTTCTACATGTTGGAATTACCAGTGTGCCCTAGTACTCCGGGCTGCAGATTGATAGAAAGAATTCTGATTAACTTTGAATGTATGTAGCACAGTCAGTAGAGAGCTTGCCTCTGATGCACAGAGCCCGAGCTCAGTTCCCAGCACTACACAAACCAGCGTGATGGCACCTGCAGGTGGTCCCAGCATAGGAGGACCAGAAGCATCAGGTCATCCTTAGCTACACAATGATTTGAGGCCATCTGGGATGGTTACAAGACCTTGTCTCAAAAAGAAGGAATTCTAATTAAATCTTTTCATAGGACTTAAACATTGTTGTCTCTGTTGCTGCTGAGATGCTTGGCAGATAAAGGCACTTGCCTGATGACCTGAGCTCACAAAGGAAGAATGTGAGCACATGTGCACCATTAGGAGCGTGCACATACATGTGCTATACACTTGAGAACATAGACACAAATCAGCCAGCAAGTGTAGCAAAGGTTTCATAGTTTATTTGGTGTTTGCTAGATAAGCCATTTGTGACTTTTTTGTAGGTATCAAGTCTGCTGCCTAAGGTCCATTCTAATGGCTATTTTGAACATTGTTAGGAAGAATATTATATCTATAGAAAACAAAGTGTCTACATTGTGGCCAATGCTTATAATCCTAGGTGGAAGCAGGGGGGACCAAATGCAAGGTTATCCACAGCTACATAACAACAAGCTGGGGGGGGGGGGTAGCCTGGGCTCCATGAAACCTTATCGAAAAAACAGCAAAGCAAAGTAATCTTACACATGTATTTTATCGTGGATTAAAGATGCTTATTTAGTACACTGGTTCTATTGTGTTTGGTTGGGGTGGCTTGTTTTGTTTTGATTTTAAATTTTATTTGTATGCCAGGGAAGTCGTCCAAGTCTCTTGGAAGTGGAGATGCAGAGTTGTGAGCTGCCATGTGCCTTCTGGGAGTGAAGCCTGGGTCCTCTGCGAGAGCAGCCCATGCTCAGCTTAGTTTACCTGCCGAGCAGCATCTCTCCAGCTTTTTCGGTTTTTTGAGACAGGGTTTCTCTGTGTAGCCCTAGCTGTCCTGGAACTCACTCTGTAGACCAGGCTGGCCTCAAACTACAGAGACCTCACTGACTCTGTCTCCTGAGTGCTGGGATTAAAGTGTGTGTCACCACCACTGCCTGGCCTTTTTTTCCTTAATAGACGATGCTGTAAGTGTGGATATTCTTTCTTCCCTCCCTGCCAAGGCGCTGTTAGAACTGTGTGGTGGGGTCTTTTCTCTGCTGTAAAGTCTGTGCAGGTTTTAACATTTAATTTGACAAATTGCCAATATGGTTCTGACACAGACTTCTGGAAGTAAATCCTTTCATCTTAGTCATTGGAGAGCGAGTCCAGGAAGGGATTGCAAAGTTTATCTCGAGCATCTGCTTTCTTGTGTATTTCCTTGCTGCTGTTTTCTGTTGCTCCCCCACTACTTGTGTGCATTTGAACTGGTCCTTTTAACTTCATTGAGTTATTATTTTAGGGTAAATTTGTAAAGAAACAGCCTGCTGCAGAGCACATATCTGCAGTGCTGTCACCCCAGAGTTGGGCAGGGAGCACAAGTTCAAGGGCTGCATAGAAAGGACCTGACTAAGAGGACCAGGGGCTTAGAGCTGAACTCCAGGGCTGGGGCTGGAGCTCCTTAGTTGGCGTGCTGGTTAGAGTTACAGCCCCTAGCACCATGGCAACAGGAGTATTTTGGTAGTATTTGTTTTGTCTTAAGACAGGGTCCCATGTAGCCCATGCTAACATGAAACTCCCTGTGGTAGCTGAGGCTGGTTCTGAATCCTTGATCTTCTGCATCAGTTTCCTTGCTTACCTAATGTGCACAAGGCCCTGGGTAAAATCCCAGATCCTTCAGTGAAGGAGGGGGTGCAGCTGGGGTGTGAGACCCTAGGATGGACAGATAGGTGCTGGCTGAAGGAACCAAATGTTTTAGAAAATTCCCAGAAGGAGAAGCTGAACCCATATTACACTGAATGGGAAGGACTGGGATCTTTGTAAGTAGGAAAGAAGGAATGATAGGTTTTGGACAAAGAATAGAAGAGGAAGTTTGGGGGAAAGTTGGTGGCTTGTTAGAAGATGCACATGGCTGAAGATGTGATCCTTCACACACAAGCCAGAAGTGGGCAGCATCCCCCCCCCCCCGTGAAGCTACGCTGCAGAAAGAACATTTTATTCTTTAGCTGGAGCTTGAGTTTAGTCAGCGCAATGAAGCATTGTCTTTCCCACATAGTATTAGAGGTTGGGAGGCTCGGGAACCTTTGTCTCAGTGTCAGATGACAGGATGTTGTCTTTGTATATTGTTGTTTGATAAGTTCAAGAAGAAACCTGTGGGGACCCCACCTTGAAGGAGCCTTGGCCCCGTGGACTTCTCCTCATCCACAGCTGGCCTTCTTGCCTCCAGAGTCATGTCTGTTTTTACTGTGGTTTGTTTGTTCCTTTGGTTTTTCCAGTGCTGAGAATTGAACCTGGGCCTACTCTTAACACTGAGTTACCTTCTCTGCCTCCTGTTGTTTTCTTCTCAGTTGTGTATTTAAACACATTTGAGAGTAAAGTGGTGGTCCTTGTGAGGGCATTCTGTCTCCTGTGTCTGTGTTGTGTTTTAGACAAGATGTCATTATGTAGCCCTGGCTGGCCTGGAACTCACTGAGATCTGCCTATCTTTGCCTCCAAGTACTGGGATTAAAAGCATATACCCATGCTTGACACTTGACTTATACATTTTGTTTTTATTACATTTTATTTATTCAGTGTGTATGTGTGTGTTTACGATGCCCTTTCATGTAAGTGTGTGCAGCCACATGAGTGCCACATTGTATACTTAGAGGTCAAAGGACAACTTGTAAGACTTGGTTCTCTTGGCCCACCATGTGTGGCGGGTGCATTATGCTCTGATGGATGGGCTTGGCACCTCTCCCTCACCCACAGAGCGGCTCCTGGGCTGGCATCACCAGGACTCACTTTGTTCGTGTTGTTTTAGGTTGTGGTTCCCCCGCTCCCTGGGAAAGCATTTTTGCGGCAGCTTCCTTTTAGAGGAGACGATGGAATATTTGATGACAATTTCATCGAGGAAAGGAAGCAAGGGCTGGAACAGTTCATAAACAAGTAAGTCCGTTTCCCCCATGGGGCAGCTGTGCGGCACTGCCGTGAGGCTCCAGATGGCTGCTGCCTACTATCTGTTTAGTCAGGGTTGGATTTGTGTGTGTTTGTCTGTATGTGCGCCATGCATGCTGGGAATCGAACCCAGGTCGTCTACAAGAGCAGCCAGTGCTCTTAGCTGCTGAACCATCTTCAGCCTGACTACCTGTCATTTTAAATGCTACACTAAATCCACGTCGCCCTTCCTTTGGCCATTTCCAGACTTTGTACTGTTGAAATGAACTGAAAGTACCCCAAGTTGAATGCCACGTGATAAATAATGCTGACTCTCTTGAGTTGTTGAAGTGAGGGATTGTGTGTTGACCTGAGTTATTTCTGTTCTTGGATAATTTATGCAAATTACATTTAAAATCGCATCACTCAGAAAATAGTTTTACTTGCGATTCTGATTTAAGGTATATTCTCTTGTAAGTAATAAAATGTACAATATTTTTGCAATCATTTTGTTTGATTGCAGGTAGTAGTATTATCCACGTGTTTTATGTAAAAGCATACATTGTAATTTTTTTTTTCCATGGCAAAATGTTCTTTTGGGAAAAAAGTAAGAAAATTTATTTACGATTGTTTTTTAGTAGCTGTTGGTTGATAAGCTCAAACCAGTATCATCACCCCCTTTCTCCCTTTCTCCCTTTCTCCCTTTCTCCCTTTCTCCCTTTCTCTCTCTCTCTCTCTCTCTCTCTCTCTCCTTGTCTGTCTGTCTTTCTGTCTGTCCTCCTCTAAGAGATGTGGCACAGGACTAAGGCACCTGAGCAGAAGTGTTGCAAGGTCACACCGAGCCGGGATGGATGGATGGACAGACAGACACTCCCTCTCAGCTTAGGCACTGTTCACTGTTGTCTCTGAGCTGGGCTGTAGCAGCAGGCACACCACAGGACCCAATGCAATTATGTTCCAGTCTTGAGGTCTACCTGGTTAGCCAGATGGTAGAGAAGATGGCTGTGTGAGCTACACATTCACATGCTCATTCTGACTAATAGTTTGGTTTCTGTGAGAGGCGAATCACAGCCTGTAACTTGGTTATTTTCTTCACACACAACATTCATGTCTGTGTGTGTGTGTTTTTTCTGTGTTGAAGACTGGACTCACTGTGTAGCCCAGGCTGGCCTTGATAAGGCACTGGGGTGGCAGGTATACACCAGCATGCCCCTGCAGTTGCCCTTCTGTGAACATACTCTGAGAAAGCAGAGCTAGGACTGAAGCACAAGACTGCTCGCAAGTGACAGAGGAGAACTTGGTGGGAAAGGAGAAGGGCACCTAGGCGCTGTGTCGTTTATCAGTGACCGTCCTGCATTTCCTGTTTTATCTCTTTCTACTTGTCCAAACTGGCCTCCAACTCAGAGCTCCCTTGCTTCCCTGCTCTGAGATTACAGGCATGGGCTAACATTCCTGGTTTGAATCCTGTGTTTAAAGTAGATTTTAATAATACATGAACTATTTCACATGTATCAATAAAATGTTTAAAATGAAAGTTTCTTAGGCAGATACCAACTAATAAGGCTAACTCTGATATGCATTCCATTACATTTACTGCGTGCGTGCGGTGCGTGCGGTGCGTGCGGTGCGTGCGGTGCGTGCGTGCGTGCGTGCGCACACATGAAGGATAGAAGATAATTTGCAGAGTCCTTTCCTTTTACCAGGCAAGGCCCTGAGGCCCACACTCAGGTCATCAGACTTGCCGCAAGCTCCCTTGCCAGGTTTATGAACCAGGGAAAGACCGTTATTTGATAACAGTTATGGGTCATCAGGGCACTGCTTGGCATTTCATAAGTTGTACATATTTCCCACCACCATCTTTAATAAACAATGGACTAAAATTTTGTGTTTTTTTTTTTTTTTTCCCAGGGTCGCTGGTCATCCTCTGGCCCAGAATGAACGTTGTCTTCACATGTTTTTACAGGATGAAATTATAGATAAAAGCTATACTCCATCTAAAATAAGACATGCCTGAGTTTGGCAAGAAGAAGCAAAACCCGAGACCATCAGTGATTCACCCACACCAATGAAGAAGTTGTAACTAACTTAGCATGCTGCCAGTCGCTGGTATAACACGCCCTGGGTATCCTAACACTTCCACGCTCCCTTCCATTCTCTTTGTTTTGGCAGTTGACAAGATGTTAATTTGCTTTAGTGAAAACTCCCTCGCTCCAGCCTTCTTTCTGAGTAGCTCTTCCTGCTGTGTCCTTGTGCACACTGTAGCCTCCCAGCCCCTAGAACCTGCAGTGTCCTGACTAAAGCTGCTGACTTGCTCTCACTTACAGTTCCTGGGTCTGTTTGCTTCTTGAATCTGATTGACTAGAGTATTTCTCCCCCACTCCTTGATGTGTGATGTCACCACTTGGTCCTAATTTATGTGCAGGAGCACGACACCATTTGTCTCCAGTGCCACACATAGGAGGTGAACTTTGTGTGCAGAACGTGTCTTCCTTCTGGCCTGTAATCCCCTTCACATGAAAGATTAATGAGGGAAATCTTTATATTCTGTATAAAAACAAAATCAAATTTATATACTAAAATCATTTGTCTAAAATTTAAGTTGTTTTCAAATAAAAGTTGAAATGCATTCCTGTGTGCTCTGATTGCATGGCCTCCCCAGAGCCTGGCTTCTGTGGCTGTGTACTGCAATCCCCCTTCCTGAGAGGGGTTGCACACTCTGAACCTCATTCCCATAACTCCATTCCTCTTTAAAGGCCAGTGCTATCAAATACACTGCCACCTTTTGAATGAGGCTTTAAACACTGGGAGCTGGAAGAGCTTCCTGGGCTTACTGCCTTGTTGGGAAGGTCTGTGTGCTGACAAATGCTGTGTAGTCTCCAGTCACTCTGTGGAAAGCCATGCCTCCTGTTCTCAGCAGCTTTCCCCAGGCATACAAGTGACTTGCTGAACTTGGCGACGGTGTGGTTCGTGCGGGGCAAGGGTCTGCTCGCTATCATTTGGCTTGTCTTGTTGGCATGATCTGTCCTTTGAGGAGAGAAGAGCACAGCCTCGAAGCCTAAATCATAAGACCAGAAGATACACAGCTTCCTGGTTTATGAGGTTTCTAGTTTGAACCTGTACATCAAGTGTTTTGGGAGTCTGCTGTGATTGGGTATTAGATTCCAGGAAGAGCAACCCAGAGCGTCTCTGGAAACATGGGAGTTGTACAGACTCACCTCACACTCCTACTGCCTCGCCTCCCAGTTGCTGGAATCACAGGCATGGGCCAACGCACACAAGCTGGAGACGATACGTGAGGAGAGGCAAGCTTGGGGTATCCACGAGCAGACTGCAAGTGCAGTCAAGTCATGGCTGCAGAAAAAGACTGTTGTTCAAATCAGTATTTCAGAATTTCATAAAACCAGTTACTTGAACCAGTACAAGATATAAAGCAGTCAGGCACAATGGTGAACACTTGTGATCCCAGCCTTGGGGAAGCAAAGGCAAGAAATAGGGTCATCGTGAGTTCCAGAGTTAATCTGGGTGCATAGCAAAACTCTGAAAAAACAGGAAGAGGGGGTGGGCCTTAGCAGATAAGAGTTCAAATCCCAAGAACCTGTGTAAAGCCCAGGTATGCTACTCAGCCTGTAATCCCAGCACATAGGAAGCTAGCGGTTCCATGTGAAATCCCCTGAGTACAAGCATGTATGTGTGTGGGAAAGTAGGCAAAGAAGACACCCGGCTGTGACTTTGGGCTTCCACATAATCTGGCACTTAAGACACAAAGATAACAAACATGGAGACTGAGGCGCTGGCTCAGTGGGGACAGTAAGAACCAGTCCAGATCCTGAGAACCCTTATAAAGCCCGGATTAGCGTGTCGTTAACCTAAAATCCCAGCAGATAGGAAGCTTGGGGTTCCATGTGAAGTCCTCTGTGCATGCATGCTGGGGGGAGTCAGCAAAGGAGGCTGCATTTATATACACACATGTTCAATGCACCCATATATGGATTCTAACACAAACACCACACACATGTACACATAACAACACAAATTTGACTGCAGTAGTCACAGAGAACATCAGGGCTACCGGGTTTTGCTATATAAACTAGAAGGAGTTGACACAGTGGCTCACCATGTAAAGATGTCAGTGTTGAAGGCCCAAGACTTCCTACCAGAACTCACTCTGTATGTGGGTTTCAAAGCCTTGGATGGGTGACTGTAGGGAATCTCAGGCCTTGCCTATTCAGCAATTGCTTGTATCCACTTCTGCCTGCTTCAGTCAGTCTCAGCAGGGCCTCTAGTAACTCATAGGCCTGTTGGGGACTATGGTTTCAAATGTCCTAGACAGGCTTATGTTTTGAGTATTTGTTCCCCAACTGGGGTTTGGTTCAGTTTGGTTAGGTTCAGTGAGGACAGTGGAGAGACATCAAGAAGTGGATCCCTAGCTGATGAAAGTAAGTAAGGGCTTGCTCTTGAAGGTTATTGGGCCAGCCCCTAATGTCAGAAGCCTCTTGTTTCCTGGGTGACTGCCATGTGAGTCATCACTAGTGCTGTGATGTCTCTGCTACCATAATGCCACTGTGCCCTCCTCAAGACTTTGGACCGATAGCCCCTTAAACCACAAGTCAAAATGAACCCTTCTGGCTTATTAATGATCGCTCTGAAGGCCTGGGGACACAAAAATACCTAGCAGGATTAATTGTGAAAGTCTAGAACCAAAGCTTGGGGAAATGGAGAGGCTTCCGTGTAGTTACCTAATTCTGGACTTGGAGATGGTACTCAGTGGGCAACAGTGCTGTCCTAGCACTGGGAAGCCCTGGGTCTGTCCTAGTAACTGGCCTCGTAGCCATTTCCTGTGGGCATTCAAGAGTAGCAAGTATAGTTGGCATTTGCTTTCTTGCTAGAGTGTTTTGCTGCCAAGACCCTGCGATGTTTTTTTTGTGGGTCACTGTGAAGGAATCTCCTGTAGAAGTGAAGCCTGTGAGGAGGCCCAAGGCCCCTGACCTAGTACAGATAAAATACATTGCTGTGTTGGAAGGACAGATAGTTCAGAGTGCTGTGCCCTGAAGATGACATAGCCAGAGCTTGCTAGCGCCGATTACAGCACTGTTTCAGAATGGGAGCTGGGTCAAACTCTTCTAGAATAGCGTCAGCCTCCAGGGTTTTGAATGAGCTCTGAGTGTGCTGACCCTTTTGCAGGTAACAGTCCCCTTGATAAATGACAAAACGGGCTCCCAAATTCACAAACTGGGCTTGTTACTCAGGATGGATGACTGAAGATATCTGGATCAAAAGTTCCCCACACAACGTGTTCTTCGGACAGGGACAGTGGGTTTCCACGTAGCTCCTGGCAGACTGAAAGGCTGGATTTCCAGGACTGTGGTCTGTTATGACTCCTGACCCTCAGTCGCCGAGGTGGGGGTAGCCAGACATGAAGACATGCATGCATGGGGGTTGGATTTCAGTTCGGCTTCAAGTAAGCAAATGCCACAGTTGCTCCATAAGACTGCATCTGGCCTTTTGACTTCCCGGGAAATCCTGACATGGGAAATCCTGACAGGGATGTGCACCCAGCTAACAGGAGAGGCGCTGGGACGAATTTGATCATATTTGAACCTCAACTGACCAACTTCAGCTTTTGTTTTTTTGAGAGAGTTTCTCTGTGTAACAGCCTACACTGTCCTGGAACTCAACTTTGTAGACCAGGCTACCATCCAACTCTCAGAGATCCATCTGCCTCTGCCTCCCAAGTGCTGGGACCAAAGCCACATACTAACATGCCCAGCTCAACTTCATCTTTGAAAACAGGAAATTAAGAAAAGGGTATTTATCACATCTTGAAAAAAAAAATATTTTTGTTAATCTTCATATATAGTGAGTAAAGTTTCTCCTATTCTGAACTCAGAGAAAACATGCCCTTTGATCTGGAAGCTAGGGAGCCATTTTACAGCCCCAAAGGGCACTTAGAGCTGCCTGTCGCGGTCACCATCAGAGCCTCTGCTGTGCTGAGTTCCTGTGTACTCAGCCATGATACTGAGTGCTGCAGAAATGTGGACAAGAGAGCAAACGCCAGCCCCTTCCTCAAGGCCAGAGAGTAAACACAGCAAATGCAAGGACAAAAGGACATGGGAGGGACAAGTGGAGGGACAGGGGTGGCAGTGGAATCGAGCTTGTAAGGAGCTTGGAGTCTGCGCTCTTCCAAACAGGAACCTGGGGGTGGGGGTGGGAAGAGGTGATAGTTCTGTGGTAGAACACTTGGGCAGAGAGACAGAGAGAGAAAGAGAGGGGGCGCCCCCCCCCAGAGTGAGCAAGCAAAACAACAACAACAAAAACTAGACCAAAGCAGTCCTTTTTTAGACCCCTCAGAATTATGGTTACAGAGCAAACTATCTCCCCAAGATCTCACAGGGTACTTCATCTAAGAGAATCAACCACTGTCAGATTTCTGGGAGAAGTCACTGGAGCTATAACCTGGTTAAGAACAGAATGCAGGTGACTCGGGGCTGGCAAGATGGCTCTGAGTGGTAGAGGAGCTTGCTGCCAAGCCTGGATACATAAGTTCAATCCCTAAGACTCACATGGTGTAGGGGAGAACTGACTCCCCCAAATTTGTTTTCCGATCCCCACTCATAAGCACCACAGCATGTGTGTGTGTGTTTGTGTTTGTGTGTGTGGCTTGCTGGAGGCTGAGCATGGATTAACATGAGACTAAGAAATCCCTGGAGGTCTCTTCTACAGAAGCTCCTACAGGGACCCAGCAGAAAACAGCGAATATGAGCAGCAGAATCAACAGTGAATGCTCATCATGAAGTAACAGCCAGAACCCCCTGCCTTGCCCTGATCCTCAGAGGGAAACTTCCAGAGCCTTATACCTAAAAGCTATACAACCCTGGTACATTTGTGACGCCAGAAACCCAGGAAGTACTGAGATTTGACCTGGACATTGTAGGTCTCCCTCCGTACCTTCCACTATACCAGTGGGGTGTCGACATCACAGTGGCTATTGCTGACAGCCAGCCCTTCACTGAGGAGTAATTAGGGAAACCTAAAACAGAGGTGCAGAAACACACCAGAGGAAGGTGAAGCCTCCAGCACGTAAAAACAAACAAACAAACAAACAAACAAAAAACAAAAACAAAAAACCAAACAAACAAAAAAAACCCCACAAACATAAACAGTCCAGCTTCCACCAGATCTGCCATGCGTCGCTCCTCTTAATGCCTGTTCTAAGTTTTAAGTATTACACAGTGCAGAAAGAAGTCTGAAGAGAAAAAGCGGTCAAAGCCAGAGAGACACATCACAGGTTGTAGAATTACAGGTTAGAAGTGACCAATAAGTGAAATGATCTCACGGAAAAAGTTGACAACGCACAAGTACGTGGGGAGCATAGAGAGCAAAGCTTAGAATCTTCCTCTTACCTACAGAAGGAGCTGGGACACTTTTTCCTTTGCCCAGTATCACGTGGCCCTAAAACCCGCCCCTGTGCTGCGCTGTGCAGCAGACGCTGCTCCGTGCGCAGGCGCAGTGTACAGTTAGCCCAGGTGCATACCCACGCAGCTCTCGTGTGTAACTGTGCCTTAAGGGCAGACCAGCCATTTGGTGACAGTTTTTTAGAAAGTGTTGTGCACAACAGTCTGAAACGAGGGAAGTGCTCTCCAGATTGATCTGAGTTGTTAAAACCAGAATGGCCTGGTGGTTCCTACTTGGCGGAGGGAAACTCTGGCCTCACCATTACTCAGCTTTCTTGGTACATCTCCTTTCCTTTCGAGCCAGATTATACGTTAATCCAGTTGTTTTCATGTTCAGTAAATCCAAACCATGTTTAACCGGTTTATTCATTGCAGTGTCTCTAAGGTGAAGAAAGTTTTGTCCTTTCAACTGCGCTGGGGATTTGTTGGCTCTCGGCAAAGGGATTTTCTTGGGCGTAATCTGAACGCTTTGACCTGTGGAGTGTCCCCCCCCCCCACCCCACCCCCCAGTAGGCACAGATCTGGGAGGCTTTGACCCTTTGTGTGCTGTGGATTCTAGACAATAGCCTTCGGGCTCTCTGAGGGACAGTGGGCATTGACGTAAGGAATGTTAATCGTGTACCGGCCGCTTCTTCAGGACTTCATTGCTTTTTGCCATTGCAGCCAGCTTCTGCTTTCTGAAAGTGACATTCATAGGGTACACATATTTTCCTGAGTGTTAATTGAACATCCCTGTGTTAAGTCAGAAGACGGCACACTGGCTCCTGGCTGCCCAGAGGCTGAAGCGAGAGGAGACAAGTTCACCTTTTTTTTTTTTTTTTTTTGGTCAATAGGATCTCACTATAGCCCTGGCTATCCTCGAACTTGCTCTGTAGACTGGCCTCAAACTCACAAAGCCCTGATTGCCCCTGCCTCCGGAGTGCTGAGACTAAAGGTGTGTGCGCCGGTCAAATTTCACCCTTTAAGGAAGCAGCAGGTGCTGGCACATGTCTTTGATCCCAATTCAGGAGAAAGAGGCAGTCGGACATCCACATCCGAGTTTGTGAGTTTGAGGCTAGCCTGGCTTGCAGAACTAGCTCTCGAACAGCCAAGGCTACACAGAGAACCCTATCTTGAAAACACTAAAGGAGGAGGAGGAAGAGGATGAGGAGGAGGAGGAGGGGAAGGAGGGGGAAGGGGGAAGGGGGAAAGAAAAGAAAAGAAGAAAGCAACAGGACATTTTTTACTCTGAACGATTTTGACTTATAGAAACATTGTAAAGACACTGCAGCAGAGAATTCCCAAAGACCTCCTGGCCAAGTTTCCCTTGGTGTTCCTGTGTGAGCGTAGCACGTTTGCTGACAGTAGGCACTGGTACTGGTAGGTTACTAACTGTTTCCAAGCTTTACTGTTGTTCTAACATTCTTTCTTGTTCCTAATTCCATTGCGGGTCCCACATTTTGTTAGTGTGGTGTCTTTTTAGCCTCCTGTAATCGGTGACACGTAGAGCCTCTGAAGCTTCAAACTGTGAATATTAACTATTCAAAAACAAGTAAAATTAAAAAAAAAAAAGCCTCATTAAAACCACAAGGAATCTTAGAAACAACCCAACCAAGTGTCTCAGCTATGGAAAGGAATTCCTAAAGCACCACCTCCAACAGACCCCAGAACCAAGAAGATTGACAGGAGGGCCGAGGGGCGGGCCTCCACCCCCACCAACAAGTTCAGCTGTTTTCAGGATTATTTCTGTCTGGCTTCTTACATTCAATCTAAGTTTGATTCATCTAAAATTCATCTAAGATAGCCTTTTGTGTTTGTTTGTTTGTTTTTCCGAGACAGAGTTTCCCTGTGTAGCCCTGGCTTTCCTGGAACTCAGGTTGCTGCTCTGTAGACCAGGTTGGCCTCGAACTCAGAAATCCTCCTGCCTCTGCCTCTCAAGTGCTGGGATTAAAGGCATGCACCACCACTGCCCGGCCTAAAATAGCCTTTTAAGATCCATCCATCTTGTATAAATCAGTAGTAAAATTTTTATTTTGCTATAAAAATCAGACAAAGACTAGAGAGATAGCCAGAGGTTAAGGATGGATACAGCTCTTGCAGAGACCCAGGTTCAGTTCCCAGTACCATTTCAAGTGGCTCAGCTGGAGTTAAAGAAGCTCCAGCTCCAAAGGAGCTGACCCCTGGACCCAGGGGCTCATCTACCCACACACCACACAGTGACATAATTTGAAAGTGAATCTAATTTTAAAAATTGGAAATCAAGGGTCGGAGAGATGGTTCAGTGGTTAAGAGCACCATCTGCTCTTCCAGAGGTCTTGAGTTCAATTCCCAGCAACCACGTGGTGGCTCACAACCATCTGTAATGGGATCTGATGCCCTCTTCTGGTGTGTCTGAAGACAGTGACAGTGTACTCACATACATAAGATAAATCTTTTTTGTTGTTTTGTTTTGTCTTGTTTTAAAGCTCTCCCCCCACACACACACACCTTCCCTTCTCTCTCTTGCTCCAGCTCCCACTCTCTTCAGGCCCCACTTGCTCCGGCTTCTCCAGCCCAAAAGTTTGTTTGTTTGTTTGTTTGTTTATTATATGTAAGTACACTGTAGCTGTCTTCGACACCCATAAGAGGGTATCAGATCTCATTAAGGATGGTTGTGAGCCACCATATGGTTGCTGAGATTTGAACTCATGACCTCCAGAAGACTAGTCTGTGCTCTTAACCACTGAGCCATCTCACCACCCCAATAAATACATCTTTAAAAAAAAAAAAAAGAAAAGAAAAAGAAAAGAAAAGAAGAGATGAAAATCAAATTAAAAACCAGCATTTTTTTGTGGAGGAATGACTGACACCTAAAACCCATTTACAAAGTGTTGTTTCCACCTGTCATCTGTGCTTGCTCAGAAATGCTGCTACAACCAACCAACTCTCTCTGGGCATACATTGGTCTGAATTTGTAAGGCCCCCACGAAGGGAGGACCTCACCCAAGCCTCAGGAATTTGTGGCCACCCAATAACCCACAAGACACCAACCTTGATGCAATCAGCAAGAGGTATATTTCGATCAGTATACTGAGGTCAAGACCCATGACCCACGAAGGGGCAGTGGGGTCTGACCCCCCGGCTTTGGAGACAGAGGGAATTTAAAGCCCAAAACCACAACTCGAGGGGGGGGGCGGGGAACCACAACCCAGCGGGGAGTGAAGGAGGGTTATTGGAGAGTACCTGTGGAAAGTCCCAGCCCATTATTCAGTTTGTGACAGGGTCTAAGGAACAGTCATGGGGAACATTTTGTATAGGCTATTCTCAAAGAGCCTATTCGTAATCAACCATCTATCTTGTGGTCAGCCAAGTTCCTGAAACACAGAGCTCACGACCAAGCTGACCTGCACTCTTGGTTCTACTCAGCCTGCTAGGAGCTTTTGAAAATTTTTAACCCTTTCAGTTTCATATCACATAAACATTTTCTACATACCCTTAGTCCTCCAGCCCAGGTGCTGCTGAGAGGAAGAGGATGAGTGATGTGTGAGATGGGCCACGGGTGGGGAGGACACAAAGACAGCTCTGAAGGTGAGGGCCAATAAATATACCTCCTACCTTGTTGCAACCGGCTCTGCTCTACCTGGCTTGAAACAAAAGACTTAACAATGCCTGAATAGTTACTATAACAAAAAATGTTGGGCTTGCTCCACTCTGCCTGGCTTGGCTTCTCAAGGGCTGCCTGGCCCAAACTGCCACTCAGGTCTTCCGGTCAGGGTCTAGAGAGAGAGAGAGAGTGGGGATAAGGGGAAGAGATGCTAGGAATGGAGACAAGACAGAGGTTTTGATCCAGTTTCTTTTATTGAAGGGAAATCTGGGGTATTTATACACTTTTGCCACACCCCTTGTAGGGGCGTGGATATGACGTAAGCCTTGCAGGCATGGATAGCTGCTTTCTAGCCGCTTTCTGTTAAAAGTCGGCTCCCAACACTACCTGACGAGCCAGGGACCAGTGGCGTACATATGGGTCTTCTCCATCCCTCTTCCACCTCACCTAGACTCCTCTCTTTAGCTGCCAAACTAACAATTTTGTAGGTATTAACTATTATGGAGAGATGGCTTTTCCTTGGACTTGCACTGGGATTCCTGAGAAGGAAGGGATCTCCTCTTGCCTCAAGCAAGGACTGTGCAAATGTCCTCAGACCTTTCAATTCCTGGAAGTTCACCAAACGTAAGACTGAAGTAGCCAGTGGAAATTTTTAATAGACTACCTTTTAAGTATTAAAATATAAATGATCTCACGAATATAAATGCAATAGCTGTATCAAGCTATTAAATTAACAAAAAGGAAACGTGGTTTGTGGCTTGGGCCCTGGATCTCTGGCAAGAGCGGTGATAGAGCACAGAAAAGGTTCACAGTTGTCCTCAACTGGAAACCTCTGGTGTCTGTCAGGCACAGCAGAGGAAGGGATTGTCTAGTGTCCTTAGGAGGTCTCTGTAGGCGAGCAGTCTACAGTAAGAGAGGAGGAAGCCATTTGACAGTCTTTACACACAAGCATCAATCATCCACAATCACTCTGACCCAGGAGCAAAGCCCTGCTATTCCAGCCTATGTGGGGAACAGCTTTGCAAATGTCTTGTGGGTCTGAGGCCTTGAAGTCCTTGTTTTAGTTAGGGTTTCCATTGCTGTCTACAAAAACAAAGGCAAGCCGGGCGGTGGTGGCGCACACCTTTAATCCCAGCACTTGGAAGGCAGAGGTAAGCGGATTTCTGAGTTTGAGGCCAGCCTGGTCTACAGAGTGAGTTCCAAGACAGCCAGGGCTACACAGAGAAACCATGTCTCAAAAAACAAAAACAAAAACAAAACAACAACAACAACAAAACACAAAGGCAAGATGCAAAAAAGATGAAGGCATAGGTTGCTGACACTGGACCTGTGGGGACAATTGCCACCAATGAGGGACAAGGGGTTCTGGATGACAGCTGTGGCCTGCCATCAAGAAATGACCCATAGGTTGGGGCTGGAGAGATGGCTCAGTGGTTAAGAGCAGTGGGTGCTCTTCCAGAGGACCAGGGTTTAATTCCCAACCTTCTGGCCTTCATAGGTACCAAGCGTGCAAGTGCCGTATAGACATACATGCAGGCAAAACTCTCATGCACATAAAGCAAAATAATTTTAAAAAGAAAGAAATGACCCATAGGAGAGCCATCCCTGCACTCTTCTGAGGCCCATTTTGGTTTCTACAGGAATGTAACCCAAACAGACATACCATTGAAACCAGGAAAGCCAGTCTCCAGTAGACAGAGTGTGACTGAGAAGGACAGTCGTGTGGCTTCCACATGACAAAGCTAAGTGGCCTAATCCAATATGGCTTACTCAACCAGTAGAAATATTCACTATTTAAAAATAATTCCATACGTGAGTACTCCATTTGTATCATTTCTAACTCCTCCCTAGTCCCTCCTACTTCCTCCCAAATTCATCATCTCTTTTTTAATTATTGTCACACACACACACACACACACACACACACACACACACACACACCCCAACACTGGCACATTAGCTGGGCTTGTCAAGTACAGGTCGTGTCTAGGTGACAGTAATGATAAACTTTCCTGGGAGCAGCTTCCCTATCATCGAGAAGATATTATCTCATGGAAGACTTCCTGGTCCACTGGCTCTCAGTCATCCCCACACCCTCCTCTTCCAAGATGACCCCTGAGCCTAAGGTGGAGCGGTTGTGTTGTAGATGTGCCAATGGGGGCTGGACATCCCACAGTCCGCTGTGGATTTCTGTCATGGGCCCCATCTCCTGCACAAAGCTTCGCTGATGAGGGTGAGAGCTACACTTCTGAGACTGAGACAGAGCTGGGTGTGGCAGGGCCAGGCCTTAGGGTTGGAGACAGTGCAGGCTAACAAGGGCTTGGCCTCTGTGACACCATGCTGGGGACAGAGCAGCTGTATAGATTTCCTTTTACATATTCATAACAGAAGAAGTTAAGGTGATTTTCCTCAAAATTCAGATTGGCTAAACCTTGTCTTTAGGCCCTGTTGACCTTGCCTTCCTTCTTCTGAGGAGGTACATACTGATAAAGCGCCAGCTCTGCTTCCCCAGAACCTCTGACTCTCTCATAATGCTTCCCTGTGTTCTCATAGACATAGACATGCCCAGCACCCAGAGACTAGCAAACCATCTCAGAAAGGAGCGTGCATATGATAGTGATATTATGTATTATTATTAATTATTGGTTGGGTTGTGCATACCATGACGCACTTGCAGAGGTCAGAGAACAAGCCACGGAGGAAGGTTTCCTCCTTCTACCACGTGAGTTCCAGGAATCAAACGTTCATCAGCAGGTACCTTTCCTCACTGGATATCTTGCTGGTCCATGATGTTGTACTTTATTCAAAGTGAGTGTAGATTTAAGGCAAGTTATCGATTCTGTTAAAGCATGCATTTGAAAATCCTATCTAACATAAAGACCCAAGGTCCTAGAGAAATCCTGTGACTTCTCAGAGCTAGTGTTGGTTTCAGACCTGGGGACAGGTAACTGAGACGCATATCTTACATACTAAAGCAGATCCAGCCTCCAGGTTTTCCCAGCATCCCTCAGTCCCTACATGGCATAACCAGCCCCCAACCCTGAACTTTCCAGCCAGGGGCTGGGCTGCCCTTCTCCCAGAGGCTCCTCCCTATATAAGCCAGACATTTTGGTCTTTCCCGGGTGCTTTCTCCTCCTTCTCTCCCCCCTCCCCCCTTTCCCTCCTCTCCCCTCCCCTCCTTTCCCCTCTCCCCCTCCCCTCTACTCCCTCCCCCCTCCCCTCTCCCTTCCCTTCTATCCCCTCCCCTCCTCTCCCCTCTCCCCCTCCCCCTTGCCTCTTCCCCTCCTCTCCCCTCTCCCCTCCCCTCCTCCTCCTCTCTCTCTCCTTTCCTCCTTCTCTCTCTTCTCTCTCTCCTCCCCTTCCTCTGTCTCCCTCTCTCTCCCTTTCTGCCTCTGTTTCTCTTCTTCCCTCCATTCTCCTCCCCCCACCCCATCTCTACACACACACACACACACACACACACACACACACACACACACCCTTTCTCTTTCTCTTCCCTTCTCTCTTCCCTCTCACCATGATGACTCCCCTGCTCTCCGTTCCTGGGGTCAGTGAGCTCATCCAAGAGCAGCTTTCCAATAAACCTGCCTTAAATATAATTTAATCTGGCTCCAATTGGCTCATTTCCCTTGTGGAGAAATCATTTATCAGGTGTGTCTAGTTGCAGGTTTTCAGATGCGACAGTTCGTCATTGAACTCTTCCAAGCCTTCAAGTTGCAGTAATGAGCAATTAAGAGAGAGTGAGGACTGGAGGGAGGTGAAACTTAATATGAGGGACGTGGGTGCTGATTGGGAAGCAGGTTCCTTCCCTATCTTTAGAAACCGTCTGAAACACATGTGTAAAGCCTGGAGATAATGTTCACTTGCCATTTATACATTTCCCTATGACCTGAAAGACCAAGGAAATTCAGGGCAGGCCATCTTAGTTAGGGTTTTACTGCTATGAAGAGACACCATGACCAAGGTAACTCTTATAAGGACAACATTTAATTGGGGCTGGCTCACAGGTTCAGAGGTTCAGTCCACTATCATGGCAGGAAGCATGGCAGCATCCAGGCAGGCATGGCATTGGAGAAGGAGCTGAGAGTTCTACATCTTGATCTGAGGACAGCCAGGAAGAGAGTCTCTTGCACCCTGGGCAGAGCCTAAGGATAGGATCTCGAAGCTCACCCCACCCCCCAGTGACACACTTCCTCCAACGAGGCCACACCTCCTAATAGTGCCACTCTCTGGGCCATTCAAACCACTACAGCCATATGGGTAGCTGGCCTGGTCACTGCCTTACTCTTTCAGAGAATCTATGTGAGGCAGAGAACCCCCTCTTTTCTGAAAGCTAACAGCCAGGCAGGGCAGGATTAGAGCACTCCTCCGAGTGGCCGCATTATTTGTTCACTGTGTGTCTGCATTTACCAGCGCTTTGGAACCCAGCCTCATTACTGCTTTTGTTTTTGTTTTTGTTTTTGTTTTTGTTTTTGTTTTTGTTTTTTAACAGATTCACCAATTCCAGGCTTGGATGTGTCGAGGAGTAAATTTGACGTGTCCCCCTCAGCCTTGTGGGGGGAGAGCTTGGCCCTCCAGGGGCATGGCACTCTTTTGAGAGGTGGTGACAATCTATCCAGAGAAACATCTTGAAAATTCTATCAGATCCCCAGTCCCTCCCCCTTTCCTTTCTTCCTGTTTGTCATACCCTCTCATTACCATGTTGTTCTGCCTCGCCAGGACCCCACGGACCAAGGGCTATGAATGATGAACCCCAAACAAACCCTTTCTCTCTTGAGTTATTTCTAGCATTCTGTAACAGCAGGAAAAAGCCTTCACACAGGGTTTCATGCAAACAATCAGAAATGAGGCAGACATTTCCTTTAGACCCTCAAGTCCCATTACTAAGCAAAGTAACTCTCCATGAGGAGATGCCTTAGTTATGGTTTCTATTGCTGTGATAAAACACCATGACTAAAGCAACTTGGGGGGTTAGGGAAAGGGTTTATTTGATTTACACATCCTGAATCATGGAAGCCAAGGCAAAAATTCAAGCAGGGCAGGAACCTGGAGGCAGGAGCTGATGCAGCAGCTGATGCAGAGGCTGTGAAGAAGGCTTGCTTTCTGGCTTGCTCTCCATGGCTTGCTCAGCCTGCTGTCTTATAGAACACAGGACTACTTGCCCGGCAATGGCACCGCCCACAGTGGGCTGGACCCTCCCCCATTGATCACTAGTTAAGAAGATGCTCTGTAGACTTCTCTATAGCCTGATCTTATGGAGGCATTTTCTCAACTGGGGTTCCCTTCTCCCAGATGACTCCAGTCTGTGTTGAGTTGGCCTAAAACTAGACAGCATAGGAGACCACCATAGTGAGGCTTGAGAGGGAAAGAGAGCTGGGGTGAAGAACTAGGGGACACGGGGAAAATGATATGCTTCCGGGAGCCACAGTGTCTGTCTTAAGGTACTTTTCTATTGCTGTGGTAAGACATCATGATCAAGGCAACTTATAGAAGAAAGAGTTTGGGGGCTAGGTGGATAAGAGCACTGGCTGTTCTCCCAGAGGACCCAGGTTCAATTCCCAGCCCCTACATAGCAGCTTACAACTATCTGTAACTCCACTTCCAAGGGATCCAAAACCCTCACACAGACAAATACATGCAGGCAAACAAGAAGGAGGAGGAGGAAGAAGGAGGAGGAGTAGTTCTGAAGGGGCTTGTGGTTTCAGGGTTTAGAGTCCACAATGGTGGAGTGGAGGTGGCAGGATGCTCTAACAGCAGCTGAGAGCTCACATCTCAAACAGCAAGCAGGAAACAGCACAGGGAATGTAGCAGTCTTTACAAACTCCCAAGCCCCACCCCCAATAACACACCTCCCACGAAAATGCACTTCCTAATCCTTCCCATACCATTCCCCAGATGAGGAGCAAGCATTCAGACATGTGCGCCTGGGAGGAGGCCGTTCTCATCCCCATAAGCCAAGCTACTCTGCTCTGACACCTTCACCAGGCTGACTGTTTAGACCCCTCCCCCAAGCAGATGGAAGGAAAACTCATCTCATCTGCTAGCCCGTCGCACGAGTGTTGAGTTCCTGCACCCAGGAACCAGGAACAATGTTCTTGGGTCCTGAGGAGAAGGACAGGACCTTCACAATGTCAGCATGATCTCGGATGACACTGCCTTCCGGGACACCAATTGGACAGCAGACACCTACAAACAGCCAGGTATGGTGCAGAAGTCCCAAACATGGCCCACACTTCCTGGTTGTTTTCATTCTTGTTCTTTTGAGGCAGGGTCTCCTGTATCCCTGACTAGCCTCCACCTAGATACGTAGCCAAGGTTAGCCTTGAACTCATGATTCTCTCACTTCTACTTCCCAAGTGGTAAAGGTTTATACTACCCTAGGTCTACACGGCCACACCCTCGCTTGGTCCATACTCTCTTCACTGAGGTACGGGTGTGTGTGTGTGTGTGTGTGTGTGTGTGTGTGTGTGTGTGTGTGTATGTGTGTGCAGACACTTTGGGAGTTGGTTCTTACCATCTACCATGTGGATCCTGGGGCTCACACCCTGGCGACCAGGCTTCATGGCAAACATTTACCCTCTGAGCTGTTCCCAGCCATGGGACATGGTCTTGCCAGCCAGGACCTGCTTTTATGAAGAGTTATTCTCTTGTGCCCAGCCTTAGTACTGATTGGAAGAGCTCTAAATGAAAGAGATGACTCGTGATAATACTTATGGCCCCAGAATAAAGTCACTCTAAGTGTCAAGCAGTGTTTTAGGTGAGCATGGACCCAGAGCCAGCTGTTGGAGGGTTGTTATATGAAGATCCCCAGAACCCACCTTCTGCTGGAGTCCTCTTCTCAGGAAGTAGGGAACCAAGACCAGGAGTTCACAGGTTTTGTTTTAAATATATATATATTTAATTTTATGAGTATGGGTATTTTGCCTGATGACCAAGCCAGGTCAGTCAGTCAATGGGGTCTCCAGGGAGGGATTGAGGATTGAGAAGAAAAAGACAATTAGACAACACTGTAGCATGACCCCAGCCTGTATAAGGCTGAAGCGGGTTTATTTTTTTTTCCCAGTCTGCTTTTATACCATTTTTAAGTACTAGGTTTAAGTTCTAGGTGAAGGAACAAACAAGGGAATAAACAAAGTCCTGTGATCACTGTAGGGGTTTGTTAGGATGACCAAGATAAAAGGAATGTCACACATGCTGAGTTTACCTTGAGCTTTGTATTGGCCCCAATGTAAATGTATTTATCTGAGCTTACATCCCTGTCCTAGCCAAAAAGTCAAATTCCTGCCTGGGTTTACTTCTGTGTCCTGGTCCAATGTCAAAATCTTGCCAAGTTTCTAGAAGCAGCCCCAAAAGCTCTCCACAGCTTGGATGTGTGTGTGTGTATCACACGTATACCTGGTACCCACGGAGGACGGAAGAAAGTTACCTCCCATTGGAACTGGAGTTGCAATTGATTGTGAACTTGATTGATTGATTGATTGATTGATTGATGAGGTGCTGGGAATCCAACCCAAGTCCTCAGGAGGAGCAGCTAGTGTTCTCAGCTTCTGATGACTCTCTATCCCAAGTCCACAATTTAAACCCTACTCAGGCTAGGGTTTGTTCAGGGTACTTCCTATGTTCTGCATGTATTTTATTAAGCATTGTCATTAATGAAAATTATCCAAACAATGAATGACAAGTACGTCCTGGCACACACCAAGTAACAAAATGGTCGTGCAAACAGTGGAAGGAATTCTGTAAGTCCGTAGCTACAGATAGGAAAGACTAGTGCTCGGACAGGGAGGGCAGCAGCAGGCAAAGCGTGTGCGCTGATTGCAGCTATGGTGAATATGTTGGTGTGTGCACAGTGACTAGAAAAGTAAAAGCTGAGATACCTGCCTTGAGGAGCTGCAGTTAGAAGCAGCTTTCTCGGTCTGCAGATTTTCCTGCTGTTGTCTTTAAAAGAGAAAGAAGAAAAAAGATATTGCATGCTGTTATAATATTGCATTTGATTTTTTTTTCAAAAATTTTTTTTTCAAGATTTTGTGTATTCTCTTAAGACACACCAGAAGAGGGTATCAGACCCCATTACAGATGGTTGTGAGTCACCATGTGGTTGCTGGGAATTGAACTCAGGATCTCTGGGAGAGCAGTCTGTGCGCTTAACCACTGAGCCATCTCTCCAGCCCTGTATTTGATTTCTTATTGCTATTATTCTTGGTTTGCTTTCATGAGACAAGGTCCTCTGTAGCCCAGGCTGACCTTGACGTTGCTGTATAGCTGAGGATGGTTTTGAACTCCTGATCTTTTTGCCTCTATTTTCCTGTTACAGCATAATGTTGGATTTGAAATAGCTATCCCCTCACCTCTGGCCTACATGCCACCTACCATGTGTGTATCAAGTGTTCTGTGAGGCCCTCCCTAGGTTAGAATTGGGATCAGACATCCAAGCCCTCCCACGAAGAACTAAGCTCTTCTCCCAGGGCTGGTCTGATCCACCGTTTCCTATATACAGAAGCAGCTTGGAGTTACCTGGGTCGTGGGGAGGCGCCACAATATGTATTGCTTTGGGCTCGGCTGTAGCTTCTGTAGTCCTGAGGTATCCCCACACAACAAAAGCAGGCATGAGTGAGCAAACGCTTTTGGGGTCTGGCAGCCTCAGCTCCACTTTGAACTATGGAAAATCCAGACTAACTGCTCCTCCTCAGCCAGACTTGAGTTCTCCATTTTGTATAAAGAATCTACTCATCTTTCTTATTCCAGGGCTTCTGGGGAGACCTGCTCTGCTACTGAGAGGCATCGGTAGTGGGAAGACCTCACTTCCTCCTTTCAATGTCCACAGAAGATGGAGACTGAAGCTTACTAGCTCCAGGGGGGAGGCAGGCTTTGGGAGTCAGTGCAGGGGTACAGCTCTGTTCTGCAGAGCAGCCCCTCCCCTTTCCTCCAGCCTCCCCACAGACCATGAGCTCTGCTCAGGATCCCAGGCTGCTGCCAATTACAAAAGGACTCTTAACTCCGTTTTCACAGACCCTTGATTGATACCACTGGTGAGTGAAATTATAAGCCTTAATGATCACGTTAATTTTGGGGGAAAGGGAATCGGTCAGAAGAGGTCCTCAATCACAGGCTCTGCAATCAGCTGGGCGAGCTCAATGACAGGCCAGAGCAGGAGAAGAGGGGGAAGAATTAACTTCTTAAAAGGTCACCAGAGAGTAGGGGGAGAGCAACCAGACACAAGGGACGAGGCTCACCAACAATCCTGGAGCCTGAAGATGCACCTTCCTGAGCTGGGGCATCTGGCCTTAGCTACAGCAGGAGTCACTTGGTAATTTGACAGTTGTATCAGTCTGTCCCTTCACTCAATGACTGGGCATCTGACACAAAGCCCTGGGTTCAACCCATGTCACACATATACACATACAAACAAAACACTCATACACATACCACCCCCCTACATATAACACATAACATACATAGCATACACACACACACACACACACACCACACATACCACACACACATACATACCACACTACACACACACTCACACCACATCCAAACCAAACATACATACATACACACACACACACACACACACTACACACACACACACTCACACACACAACATGCATAATACATAGACAACACATTTAACATTCACAATACATATATACACAGACATACCCACACAAATATACATGAAACATACACACACCACACACACATCACACATAACACATAACACACATAGCAATACACACACAACACACACACACACAAACAAAACATACATATACATACAACACGAACACAACACACATACTAATATACAGCATACACCACCACCACACACTCCCCCACACACACCTGATGCCTGGGCCCTACCTCCAGGGGGGACTAATATAATTGGCTTGGGCTGCAGCCGGGGTATTAAGCTTTTTAAAGCTCCCCAGGTAATCTTATGAGCAGCCAAGAGGAGACAGGCTTGTGTAAGTGGAAGGCTTTTGGAGGCTGGTAGCCAAGGCTAAGCACATTAGAGATGGGCGTAATCTGATTAGTCCTACCACCGAGGAGAACTTCTGGTGGCTTCCTGGACCCACTTGAAGATAATGACGATGGAATATTAGACCAGAAGGAGGGCAGTTAGGCCTTGCTGAGCTGAATACCCTGCTTCACAGAGGGAATCCAGAGGAGTGGAAAGAGAAGCTGATGACCATGACCGGGGGTCTCATGGCCGTAACTATGAGATCTTGCTTGACCTTGGCCATGCTCCTTCCCCAGGATCATGGCTGAGGAAACATCCAGATGGGCCAGGATGGATGGAGTTGTGTCTGTCTTCTGGCCTCTATGAAGAAGGAATCTGAATCTCTCCTGACCCTGGCTCAGTGTCTTGGGACACAGAAACCAGAAGGTATTTGTGGCAGCAGTACCATGAACAGAATAAGGCCACCCTGCTGGTCTAAAGAGCAAAGCTTGGTGTCCTCATGACACTGACTCTGCAGGCGGTTTCCAATTAGAGCACGATAGCTCTTCGTGGAGACACAAAGATGCCAGGGCATGTGGTGGCACTCTGGTTCCTTATCTGCGTCTGTCTGGTGCCACACTGCTGACAGGCCAGCTGGCTGTGTGCAGCTGGGCTTGTGGCCTTCCCCAGCAGGCTCCGAGGAGGTTAGCAGCAATTGGAGAAAAAGAGATAGCACATGTTCCAAAACCTACAAGCGCTGCTCAAAATGCAGACCGCATGGGGATAAGCCATTTGTCATTTGTGGTAAGGGTGCTGGAGTTAACTCAGTTTAAGGAGAGTTGCTGCCCAGTCTGCTGTCCCTACATTCTACCCAGTAATTCTGTTCTCCCTCCCTCTCCCTCCTCCTGTCCCCCTCCCCAACCCTGGGAGAGAGAGAGAGAAAGAGAGAGAGAGAGAGAGAGAGATATTGTTACTTCAGAAGTGATTATTTTTGTTAATGCTCTTTTTAAAGAAGAATCTGTTCTCTGTTGTTGGAGGGCTGCTTGTTTCTGTCACAGTGCTGAAGGCCAGAACCCAGGGCCTTGCACATAGTGTGCACTAGTTTTACCTCTAAGTGACACTCCAACCCCAGGTACCTTGATTTGTGTAGCAAGATGGTTCTCAGTAGAGGACATCAGCCATGGTGCTTCCTCATCTGCCTGCACCCACTTTCTCCCAACCTTCACTGTGACATGGAAATCTGAAAGGGTCACAGAAGTGGTCCTAGCAACACAGCTCCAACCATGGCGGCCCGGCAAGACCTATTTCCCCAGAGCCAGAGCATCATATGGGAGGCACGTTAATGATGTGAACATATGCATTCTCTGTATTTCTCTAACAGCCTCTGAAGTGTTCATCAAGCCCGTGTCTGATTAAGCACTTTTAAATTCTGAGCGGTGAAATGGGCCCTCTCAGGCCCTCTTGGTAGGAGTGCAAATTAATACAACCCTTTGGGAGAGCCATTTGGCGCTATCCATCGAAATTAAAAATGCATATAATCTTTGACCCAGAAACACCACTGGAAGACTTTATCCTACAGAAACACCCCCACAAGGCCACAGAAAGTATACCTAGAAGTTTGTTTCTTTGCAGTTTGGTTTGGTGTAGTGAGAAGCTGTCAATCAACTGAGAGGTAGTCAGAGAACCGTCCACAATGTGAAATACCCAGTATGCTTGCTACTTTATATCAACTTGACACAAGCTGCCATCATTTGGGAAGAGGGAAACTCAGTTGAGAAAATGCCCCTGCGAGCTGGCATGTGGGGCATCTTTTTGATTGGCGATTGATATGGGAGGGCCCAGCTGACTGTGGGTGGTGCCTTCCCTGGGCAGGTAGCTCTGGCTGCCAGTAAGCATAGTTCTTTCATGGCCTCTGCTTCAGTTCCTGTTCTGACTTCCTTCTTCGATGGACTGCAACCTAAGAGTTATAAGATGAAATAAGCCCTGCTTTCCCCCCAAGTTGCCTTTGGTGATGGTGTTTTATCACAACAATAGAAACTTAAGGCACCAAAGTAGCTACATTGGGTATGATCCAACCTGGTATTGCCTAGTGTGTATGAAGCCCTGGGTTTGATCTCCCAATAGCCAGGGAACAGCCAGACACATGGAGAAAGTAAAGTGTTTCCATTTGAATAAAAGTAATTAAAGACCGGGCATGGCAGGACAAGCCTGGAATCCCAGCATTCAAGAAGGCAAAAAAGAATTAGAATTTGGGGCCAGCCTGGGCTATGTAGGAAGCCCCACTTGAAAACAAAAAAACAAAACAAACAAACAAACAAAAACAACAACAAAAAAAGGAGATTGAGGAAGGCAGCCACAGAGAATGTCTCTGGCTAATGGGCTCAATTCAGGGAATCCTAAATTAGATTTAAAACCTTGAGCTATCAATGAAATAATTTGGGAATTTCAAGTCAGGTTACTTTCCACTGGGTCAGAGCTAGACCCAGGGTCAACTCTAACCTCAGGGGAAGAGTTCCCTCCCAGGTGAGGTGATGGGTGATTAACTAACCCATAATAATACCAACTACAACTGTAATTGATCTTAGTCTACTAAGCAGTCTCAGTAATATTAAAGGGGAATGAAATTGGTGTGACAAGCCACGGAACACAGGCTCTCAGTACATTGTCTTTGCTTGGTCATCTCTGCTTTTACGAACGAGACTCAAACCAGGCTCGAAACTTTTGTAAAAGTCCCAAACCAGAACATCAGTTAGCAGAGAACGGTAGCTACAGGACCCAGCCTCAAGGTGAGAAAGTGAGCTTTTTTATATACTGTGGTGGTTTGAATAGGTTTGGCCCCCATAGACTCCTATGTTTGAATGCTTGGCCAACAGGGAGTAACACAATTAGGAGGTGTGGCCTTGGAGGAGGTGTGTCATTGTGGGGGTGGGCTCCGAGGTCCTAAGCTCAAGCTCTGCCCAGTGCCCAGAAGAGATAGTCTCCTTCTGGCTGCCTTGGGATTAAGATGTAGAACTCTCAGCTCCTCCTGCACCATGCCTGCCTGGATGCTGCCATGCTTCCTGCCTTGATGATAATGGACCTAACCTCTGAACTTGTAAGCCAGCCCCAATTAAATGTTGTCCCTTATAAGAGTTGCTTGGTCATGGTGTATGTTCTAGGACACATACTTTTTTTTTTTCTTCCTGAAACAGTTTTCTCACGTAGCCCAGGCAGGCCTCTAATCTGCTAATGTGTCAAGAATGACCCCACATTTCTCCTCCACATTCCTCCTGCCTCCACCTCCCCAGTGCCGAGGTTATCCGTGTGCTGTACCACTTCTGGTTTATGCAATGCTGGGGACCAAACCCATGGCTTCATATATACTAGGTGCACACTTTATGAACTGAGCCCAGACCCCGCCCTCTCTGTGCTTCTGGTTCGTGATGGCGCATGCTTGCAAACACAGTACTGGGGACGCTGTGACAGGAGGATTGTGCGTTTGAGGCTAGCCAGAGCTACACAGTAAGACCTTGTCTCAAACAAACAATAACAACAACAACAACCCCAACCAAATCAATGCAGTACTCTCATTTGACAGATGGGTTTTCTAAATTGGGAAGTTTTTTCCCCAGATATATTACTTCCATCTGATGACAGAGGTGGAGCCTTTGATTTCTGTGTGCTTTGGGAGTTGCTACCCTGCAGCAACGAAGCAAAACTGGACTAAATATTGATAAACAGTCCTGGACCCATCAGCCGGTATTATCAGGTCCAGCCTTTGATCTCACAGGTGGTTTTCATTTTTGCTTATTAATAACTAAACCATTACACAAGAAGGTCTTCTTGTTACCCTTACCAGTCTTACCGTTTCCCAGATCTGACATCTGTCTACAATGAATGTAAGCATTTAATTCCACTCATGATTTCATTAAATGTCCACTGTAACATTTAAATGCTTACAAAGATTATCTGGTCTGTAGGTTGCAAAACTATATAAATGGTACCAGGTCACATATACCCCATGCACCTCATCGTGCGTCCTCCGTAAGTCTGATTTACCGATTTACCCTCACTGAGACATGGGGCCTAGTCCCTCCCCGTCTGCCACAGTGTGTCCATTCTCTGTTGATGGGCATTTAAGTTGTGAAATGCAAACCAAGCTGAAGGGTGTTCTTGCATACCTAGCTGAGTACCTTTTGCTTATGTACAGTCCTGAGTGCAGAACCCAGAGCCATGTGCACAACAGATGAATCTTCTAGCACTCTGTTACCGAGCAAGATGGACTTCCCATTCTCTGTAGAGGCAGCAGACAAGATGGTTGAACATCTGTGCATCCTATCTGCAAGGTCATTTCAGCTGAGAACAGAGACCTACCAGCTCTTGCTTGGTCTGCCACCCCCAAGTCCACACTGTTCCCCTCAGAGCTCCTGGGGACCTGGGGACGATGCATGGCCTTCCTGTGGCTCCCTCCCCATGTCACTGGTAAGGCTGGAAACCCAGTGAAATGAAGACCGTTCCTCAGCTTTGGTCTTCCCCACATAGCAATTTTCCTAACAGATGCAATTACATCTGAGAGCCACAGAGAATGGATCTTATATTTCATTTCTTTATTCGCCATTTTACAAATGGGATTCACTGTAGAGAGGGCATTCCCTTTGTTGCTCAGTTCTTTCTGCTCTGTGCTGGAGGACTCCGAGGCTTCGGTTTTTATACCAGTTGGGGATGCCACCACCTTGTAGCTAATGGGGACGAACAAGCCAGGAAGGTGGGAAAGAAATCAGGCAGTGTTTACTTAAATTCAATATATTTTTATTCTTTGTAAATACAATGAGTACAACCTTTTAACTTCACAAATCAGTTAATTCACTTTGTACAAGAGAAGTTTGTCTCATTCTATGCTAGGCCAGTGCTGAATTTCCCCCCCTCGGTGCTAGTACCTAATAAATCAAAACGTGAAAAGTACAGCAGCTATTTAAAACTGTTTGTTTCTATATTTCCATAAGTATAGATTCATACCCAAGGAGCAGCTTAAGAGTGTAGGATGATATGGGGAGGGGGGGTGTATGTATGCATTTGAAGGCTTTATTAGAAACCAGAGTTTTCTGAAAGGCATCCAAGAGTCTCAGGCTGTTTAGCAATGGAATGTTCAGGAATCCGTTTAGCACGCATCTCCTTGAAGTTCCTTCTGGCTTGCAACCCTGTTCACTGTCAGGTGTGACTCACTGACCTTATGGCTTTTGGCTTCAGCACGATGATGAAGGGACAGCGACCACCTTGCCCAATCACCTGGCTCTACGTCATTTGGTTTTGCTGTTGGAACTCATCCTCCCTGGACTGGGGTTCTTTCAGTAGACCTG
The DNA here is from genome assembly GCA_030674055.1 of Rhabdomys pumilio. Taxonomy (NCBI): domain Eukaryota; kingdom Metazoa; phylum Chordata; class Mammalia; order Rodentia; family Muridae; genus Rhabdomys; species Rhabdomys pumilio. Next base: position 13,037,312 of record JANHMN010000019.1, on the reverse strand, counting down.
CTCTGTCTCGCCTTGCTGTTCACCCCAAAGTCTTGCTGAGAAGTGCCTTTTTGTCAGTGCCTTTTGAAGGGGTTGCCTGGCCTATGGTATAAGAAAAGAAAAGAGCAGAAAGGAACAGAAAAGAAAAGACCACAAAGTGTGGGGAGGGAAAGGAAATCACACAGCATAAACTACGTTTCGCTCACTCTCTTGGTTCTGAAGGCCACTTAATGAAGGTATGATAGAAGGAAAACGATTGATAATACTTTTGATTTAAAACCTAAGCATTATTTTTTAAGTAAATGTTCCAACCCAACCAAGTCCTGAAGGCCGCAGTATATGATGATACACAAACAGCTACTGCTGATCAACTGACTGTAAGTGCTACAAAGAAGGAAGCATGGCTTGTCTTTCAGCTTTGAGTGGTTCAGCTGGATCTTCCAGGTCAGCGGCAGAATGCCTGGCTCGGCCTGTACTGGTGACCCCAGTTCACCCCATCCCAGGGCATGTCGACCGTAACTGTTGTAACCACCTGGCCTTTCCATCTGTCCTGTTTCAGGGAAGCAGCAGGTCATAACTGTTGTTTTGAGTCCACTGGCATTTTTTTTTCCTGAAGGCCACTCCCTCCCAGGTTTCTCCTTCCAGAAAGTCTTGTTATTTGAGGCTCGTCCTGCATAGTAGACGTCCATCTGATACTGCTCCATCTTGGAAAGTGGGTGCTGGAGACCTTAGATATCGCTGGATTTGTACATATCTGAAAGTAGTCTCGTAATCGGCACGTTGCCGATGGTTTTTTTGAAAAACACTTCTTCTATGGTGGATGGGCTAACTGACCGTAAAGCTGGTAAAAGCAACAAGAGTTTCCCGAATCGGCAGGGTTGGGTGGGGTATCTGCAATAGGAGAAGCCAGGAAAGCAACGTCAGAGCCCACACAATCAGCAACTCACATCTTATGCTTGGACACACATCATCCCCGGGGGAATTTCCTGACTTGGGTCTCTTCAGAAACATACTGTCCAGCAGTAGACTCCAGGACAGGTGTCTCTGTCCCTGTTTCACAGGTAGACTACTGGGATCCTCCAAAACAGAAATAACATTGCCCAATCACATTCTTGCTCGCTCCATCTGTTTGTTCATCCAACCATCTACCATCTACTTATCTATCTATCTATCTATCTATCTATCTATCTATCTACCTATCCACCTATCTACCTATCTACTTACCTACCTATCTATCATCTATCTATCTACCTACCTATCTATCTACCTATCTATCACCTACCCATCTATCTACCTACCTATCTATCTACCTACCTACCTACCTATCTACCTACCTACCTATCATCTATCTATCTATCTACCTATCTATCTACCTACCTATCTATCTATCTATCTATCTACCTACCTACCTATCGATCATCTACCCATCTACCTACCTACCTATCTATCTACCTATCTACCTATCTATCATCTATCTATCTATCTATCTATCTATCTATCTATCTATGATCTACCTATCTACCTACCTATTTACCTACCTATCTATCTACCTACCTATCGATCATCTACCCATCTATCTACCTACCTATCTATCTACCTTCCTATCTACCTATCTATCATCTACCTATCTACCTACCTATCTATCATCTATCTATCTATCTATCTATCTATCTATCTATCTATCTATCTATCTACCTATCTTATATCCATCTCAATGTTAGCAAAAGGAGTACATTTTTATTTCTAGAAAAATCAGCTTTAAGACACCTGATGCTAATTTTAAACCAAATAACAAACGCAATGCTATCACTGTAGGGAACGACCATAGGGTTGATTATGAAGTTGGCAGTGGAATTCATATTTTTAAATTCTCGACACTCTTGAACCGACGATTTCTCTCAAATAAAATGGCTTCTTTTTCTAAGCAATTCTCCAAATTATCATTCAGGCATTATACTTTGTCACTCTCAGGAATAATTCCACCCTTATTACACTGCAAATTAAAGACTGAGTTCTGTTGGGTGGCAGTGCCACCCAACTTTCATGTCAATGAAATTGGCATATAATTAAAGATGGGAAAAATTGCTTAACAATGTCCTTACTTGATGTCCAACACACATTTGCACTCAGATGTGCACGTTCAATTCCCCACTGTCTTTAGATGCTTGTGTCCCACCTCTCACACCCTGATCCCACTCCAGCCAATGGTTTGGAGTCAGGCATCTCTGCAGAAAAGCATCCCTCCACTAAGAAAAAGCTACCTAAAACTGACCTCCAGAGACACTTGTATGACTGAGCCACAGGTAGGTGCCAGCGACAGATGTGCAAGGAGCCATGTTCCACCTCAGTCTCAGGTGCCAGAAACTGAGAGACATCAAATCCCTTAACAGGACCTTGCTAACTGTGTTTAATTACCCAACAGCCCCACTCTACAGAGAGTCTGGGAGAACAACAGCCATGTTCACCTCTTTGATCTGGACAAAGAACTCTGCCCAGCTGGACAAGGCTTTGGTTTTTTTGTTTTTGTTTTTTGAGACAGGGTTTCTCTGTGTAGTCCTGGCTGTCTTGGAACTCACTCTGTAGACCAGGCTGGACTTGAACTCAGAAATCTGCCTGCCTCTGCCTCCCAAGTGCTGGGATTAAAAGCGTGCGCCACCACTGCCTGGCTTTTTTTGGTTTTGTTTTTTTGTTTTGGACATAAAGCTTATAAATCACTGACTCCTGTTTGGATCTCATTGTATCAAGTTTTATAGGAACTCTGGGCAGGACACCAAGCACACTTTATAAGGTGATACAGAAATGATGGCATTTATCTAGAGTAAAAAAAAAATGTTAGATATGGTGGCTCAGGCAAGCGTGTGGTGGTGCACTCGTTTAGTGCCTGCCCTCTGGTGGCGGATGCCGCCGTCGGGTTCATGAGTTCGAATCCAGTCTGGTCTCACTGTGTCACTCTCAGTGAGTTTCATGTGGAAAAAAAAAAAAGATATGGTGGCTCATCCCTATGATCCCAGGACCTGGGGACTAAGACAGAACGGTTGCCATGAGTTTACAACTGGCCTGGAGTACACAGTGATAGTGAATCAGGTTGGTCTGGCTTATAGAACGAGACCCTCAGTCAGACAGCAATAACCAAAAAAACAACAAAAACAAAACCAAAAAACCATTTAACCAAACAAAAATACCAAATAACCTCATTAACAGACAGAAAAGCAAAATACCTAAGTTTTGCCATTTGCTCTGTTTGCTGAGCGATCTGCTAGGCCTCTCTCTAGTTTTGGCCACATCTCTCTTCTGAGGTTCTGTTTCTCTCTCTGGGATTGGGCAGAGAGAGCTCTGCAAGTGTGAGGCCGCAGGGATGCCTAGGCAGTCTCTGCTATGTCTGTGGCATCTGCCCAACACGTTAAACCTTCCCCACTAAGAAGCTGCTGCAGACATGTTCTGGAAAGGATGGATTTGGGAGAATCCAGAAATTACAGACACCCAACTGCCTTGTGCACGTTCTGGGATGAACCCAGGGTCTTGTGTGTGCATAGCAATCAAGTACTCTGTCACTGAGATGCACCCAAGCCAAGTGTTAACCCCTGATTGTCTCCAAGTGGTTTAGCCCTTCCACTCTTCTCTAGTTGGGAAAGAGCTGGTCACTCAGTAAGAATGGATTATTATACATGCAGTAGAGTAGCACCTGGAAACAAAAACAACGTGTGTGCCAGTGTGTCTGGTTGCTTAAGATGATTCCGTAGTGGATTTAAGGGCCACTCCCAAGATGAACTCATGCCTGGTACCCTTAACTGGGCTAAGAACCTGTGACTAAGGAGGTCATACGCCTTAGAGAAGAGCCCCCTAGTATCATGTTGATAAATGGACACTGTCAGACTGCACTCTTCCTTTTTATCTGTTTACCCATAGTTAGTATAGCTCCCACCCCGCACCAGGGAGCTGCTTATTTCCCCAGGAGATCAGTAGATGATGCCTACTACAGAGACCCACACAACTGGTCAAGCTGTAGAGAATAAGAGACTGTGGGGAAGGGGAGAGGCTGGAGAGATGGCTCAGTGGTTAAGAGCATTGGCTACTCTTCCAGAGAACCCAGGTTCAATTCCCACCACCCATATGGCAGCTCACACTGCACCTGTCTATAACTCCAGTTCCAGGGTTAGACTGTGATAACCTGGGGTGGGATTCTCCCAGGACACCCTGCCAGCAGCTCCTGGAGTACTGAGCTGTCTCAGAGATCCTTGGCACCTCACACAACAACTCTAGCAGCACCCCTTAGCCCCAGGAATTGCACCCACACTTCCTTACTGAAATCCCTCCACCATGCAGGGCCCCTCTCACGTGTCCTCTTCATCAGCCAGCCTTTCTGGGTCTGACTTCTTTCCCAACCTGAATTTCTCTCTCCCAGTCCTCCCTCTCTGGCCCCCCTCTCCTGTATGAACTGAAGGTGGTGTTTCTGTACGCTCCACACAATGGTAAGGGCAGTCTCCTGTTCTTGGTGATAATTTACATCACTCCACTGTGCACAGTGACTACCTGGCAAAGGCCGGGCTGAACAAGTACCGGAATTCCATGTTCTCCGCTCAGTGTTCTGAATATACTCCTGGCTCACGGAGTCAGAGGTCAGCTGCGATACACAAGTCAGAGTGTACTGGGGGACCCAAGCTCAGACTGGGGACTGTTTCATCTTGTAATTCTGAATTACAGAATTAAGTGCTTACGATTTATATTCTATAGAGCAGTGTGGATTTTAAATCTCCAGCCATGGCACTTTACTGTGGAAGAGTGTACATGCATCAACTACCAAGCCAGGTCATTTCAATGTTTTTGTTTGTTTGTTTGTTTCTTTATTTGTTTAATAAATGCAGTACAATTTTATTCCCTCAACACTCAAGGGGGTGATATAGACATAAACAGGAATCTCCTAGCACTTAAACAGATACTGCTGACTTGGGTTTTCTCTGAGCCCTTAGGAGAGGGGGCATTAATGGCCTTTGCCATAGACCTCCAGTGAGGTATCTATGGCAACTGTTAACATGATGAACATAACCTCTTAGTCTTGATTCTATTCCAACCTCAGATCTACCACACTCCCAACTTAGAAGCTAAAGAGGTCCATTACTCTTTTTAGAGCCTGTCCTTTTTGCGCCTCAAAATAGAAAGACCAAACGGGTGCTGGGCCAAGGAACTTTATTGATCCTTCATGTTGGAGAGTTTCTACCAATATCCTGCATCAGTTAGAGGGCCCTGCTTAGACAGAGGTAAAAGTTGTGGGTGCTGGGACCCTAGATAACTCAGCAGACACCAACCACTAAAAGGAAGAAACAGTCAAGTCCAGAGATGGGCTTTGTAGAAAGCTCCGTGCTCCTTGAACTTGGGATTGGTGTGTGAAGAAGCATACCTGTCTAAGGACCATCTGTACCTTTTCTAATCTACCAACCTAATGTGCTTTTTGACTTTCTCCATGTCCAGACTCACAAATGCACACATCTTTTTGGTTGGTCAGCTTGTTCAGCCAACACAGCGTACTGTGCCTGGCAATGCGCTCCAGTCACACACACATCACCTAATTTAATGTGCCCTTCTTGCCCTCCCCTCTGGAGACAGGTGAGGACATGGATTCTAACTCAATTAACTGGCTGGCAACAGGATAATTAGCCGGGCCATTTGAACTGGCTTCTTACTGTCTGCGGGAGCATTCACAATGGAGGCAATTTTCTTAAGTACACGTTCTCAGCAAACAGCGGTCACCTGGTATGAATGTAGCTGTTGAGAGTCAGCTGAGCCTCATCTTGGAGAGCTGCGATGGCGGCAGCATTCCGGAAACTTCTCAGTTCAGAACCACTGTGTGTAGGAACTAGAAATGAAGACCAGGAAACTGTGAGAGACAGCACAAGGAGCACCGTGGGCATACAGGGCACGGAAATGGAGGACCACCTGGACAGCATGCCAATCTCTACAGCTGCTGAGATTCAGCCAACCTCAGAATGTCAGTTCCATGAAAACACCATGTCACCTCCATCCATTTTTTTCCTTCTTTATTTCCCCCCCTACAAGTCAGTCTAGAGCTAGGCTTTGAAGTAGCTGGATTAATGGAGTGGCAAGAGGCAGGGGTGTGTGTCTGCTTACCAGCTTTGAAAGTGACAATACATTTCAGACAGGCGAATTCGGTGGCATCTAATCGGAGCTGTCTGAACCGAGCCACCACCTCCTGCAAAGCCTGTATTTCAGATATGATCTTGTTCAGCTTCTGGGAGTCTGTGTTGTCACTATTCATGCCTAGAATTGAAATCTGGGATAAATACTCTAATATGAAGGCATTTTCATGTTTTAATATTGATTTTTGACAAAATCCTGCATATCAATGTCCTTCCCAATTGTCACGCTGAGATATCTGGTTCCATGTAAACTGGCTATATTGTATGAAAGTTAATATAAAACCTTCTCTTGGATGATAACAAACACAGTAATTTGCATTTAAATAACAATGCAAGCAGTCATGAATACAACGAAACAACATTATTTGCATTTAAATATAGATTTATAAATGACAGGTATACTCTATTGTTCAGCGGGAATTTGTTATTCTTTACATGTTGCTCTTTTTTCAGTAATGTATTTTTATGGTAATTTCTACAACAAAGTCATTAAATTGTGCAATTCTTACCAGATACAGCCAGTAGAGTGTTAGCATCAACCGGAATGGCCCATTGTGCTATTCCTAGAACAAACAGTTCTCTCCACGCGTCTTCCAAAAGCATCAGCTGTCATACAATAGATGTATAATATAATATAGTGTGTAATTTATAAATTTATAAACAATTTCCATATGTAAATTTCCGTTAAAGCGTTTTAAATGCCTGTCTTGGTACATTTTTCCCCCAAAATAATCTATTTCCCCTTATCTCCCACATTTTGTTTTTTGAAGCAGTGCTTATGGACACACACACAGACATTTCAGAGTCAGCCTCTCCAGCTCGTCAAAGTTCATTCCTCTCAGGAAGGGGTTAACCCCTCATGTCCTTGCTGCTAGCTGCTGGGCACCTAGAAACTGTCTGGAGACCTAGGCTTCTCCATCAAATGCCAGCAGCAGCTGAGCAGGTGGACTGCTCTGGTGTAAAACACTGAAGACTCTGTCTGACTAAGCTCCTAGGTCAGGGTTCCCATCTTCCTGGAGAGTTGAGGGGGCTGGGAGAGGGAGAGGGAGAATTCACTAATTCCCAGGAGGCGGGAAGGAAAATCAGGGTGTAATTATGTTAATCGGGTTTTGCTGAGTTTACCTCGTCTCCCTGCCTGATTTTTCTGAGACTCATAAGTGGACAGCATCAAGGTGCCCGCCATCTCCATTCTAATAAAATGTGCTACTGAATATTTAAAATGAAAATCTGGCTCCTTTTCCAAATTAATACACTGAGTTCCACTTCACTGTAGTTTGCTTATCATTGAAGGGTTTCTAGCAAAAGGCTAAGTGGCAGACAGAAAGTGAATTTTATTAAGATTAGAGTCTACAAATTCTTGTTTTCAGAAAAAAAGTAGCCAATTTATACATACACGTGCATGCGCGTGGGTACACACACACTCACACTCGAAGGGAAGCAAAAGAATAAATGTAACCAGTAAATCTGGTCAAAGATAAGGACCTACAATCTTGAAAACAATTCTCCCTGTTTAGAAAACTGTCAAAGAAAAAAAAAAAAACTAGCCAAAGCTGGATGATATTTATAAAATAATTTATTTCCTTCTGATAGCTAAGTCTCATGAAGGTTTGTAACTAAATTCACAATTAGACCAAAATGCTTCATTTTTTCAATGCTTTTTAAAATTTTTATTGCATCGAATACAGGAAATATTTTTAATTAGAGGAAAACAATAATTGTGGTCATATCTCATGCTAGGAGATTACACGTGTTTGACACATCATTCGCCCTCCTCGAAGAAGCATCTGGAAGGATGTGCTTATGATCAGTTAGGTATGAAAAGAGCTAAACCTTCTGCTTTAAGAACTATGTATTAGGGCTCCATGTGTAACACAGTGGCTGGCAGGGCACTCACTGAGCATGTGCAAGGTGTCCAGGCTTGACCAAAAAAAAAAAAAAAAAAAAAAAAAAAAAAGCTTCTTTGGGGAAAAGGACTGTCACTAAATTTCTGTGAGTGCCGTCAAGAGCCAGTAATTGTGGTTACCATGATTTTCTTCCTCTTTTTTAAAAAATAATTATTTTTATTTTATGTGCATTGGTGTTTTGTCTATATGTATGTCTGTGTGAGGGTGTCAGATCCCCTGGAACTGGAGTTATAGTCAGTTGTGAGCTGCCATGTAGGTGCTGAGAATTGAATCCAGATCCTTTGGGAGAAAAGCCAGTGCTCCTAACCAGTAGGTCATCTCTCCAGCCCCTCTTTCTTCCTCTTAAGATTAAAAATATATTGACAAAGATGTATCTACCTATGGAGTCATTAGTTAGAAATTTAATTATGGCCATGTGGTGGTGGCAAACACCTTTAATCCAGCCCTTGGGAAGCAGAAGCAGGTGGATCTCTACGAGTTCAAGGCTAGCCTGGTCTACATACCAAGTTCCAAAACAGCCAGGGTTACACAGAGAAAGCTTGTCTCAAAATAACATCAACAAAGAAAGAAAGAAAGAAAGAAAGAAAGAAAGAAAGAAAGAAAGAAAGAAAGAAAGAGAGAAAGAAAGGGAGAAGAAATGTAATTATGTCATAATGACACTGTTAATACTTTTGTAAATTCCCGACAACAAAATGTGTGGGATTTGCTAAAATGCAAGGTTTTCTTGTATATAATTTTCTTACTTCTGAACATCATTTATAACTAAAGAATTGTGTAAAGTCGCTTTTTTGTTTCCAAAAGCTCTAAAAGCAAGAAAGAAAGGGGGGGGGGGAGTACCATCCAGCAATATCACAAGGCCCTGGACCTGATCTCCAGCAAGGCCTCCAAACAGGTCACCAGGAACAAACCAAGCAAGATACTCGTCAACAAGATATGCAAGGCACCTCTTGCTTCCACATGGGGATGAATCATTAGCCCAAACTGTACACATCACAGTGGAAAGAAAACAGTTGAAGATACAAACTTTTTTTTATTTATTCTCACCAGGGAATAAATACTCTTGCTACCTTCTATTCCTCAGCTGGAGTGTTTGTAAGAAAACATCATTTTATCAATGGGTTTCCTTGTAGCTCAAGCTGGCTGCAAACTCAGGGTTCCCCTGCCTCAGCTTCCTGAGTGAGGCTGAGTGGGGATTACAGATATGCATCCTCGTGCCTGGCTGGTCAGCAGGGTTAGATAATATTAAGATTTTAAATTTGATGTTTCAATGAAACTTTAAAAAGAGATAATGAACGTCTATGTGTTTTACCTAGAGCACCTCCAGATATCCCGAAATAATGTAATTACGTTCTCTCTCTCTCTCTCTCTCTCTCTCTCTCTCTCTCTCTCTCTCTCTCTCTTTTCTCTTCAAGACAAGGTTTCTTCGGGTACCCCAGGCTGTCCTGAAACTCACTCTGTAGACCAGGCTGGCCTCGAACTCAGAAATCCACCTGCCTCTGCCTCCCAAGTGCTGGGATTGAAGGTGTCTGCCACCACCATCTGGCCATAGTTACATTTCTAACTAATTACTCTATAGATACTTCGAAAGTCTAGGATGATACTGTTAACAGTAACTGGCTTCTTCTTTGTTCAGAAAGCATGCTTCCTTCTTATGCAGGCAACATCCAGCTCACAAGGCTGAGTGAGCACCCTTGCTTCCTTTCCAAGCCCTCAGTATCCTGTTGGTCATACCTGATCTTGCAAGGACAGCGTGGAAAAGGCTGGCACACTCTTTGCCCACTTGATGCTCATGAAGAGAAGCCTGGCAGCTGATTCACACACGGACTCAGTGGCCACTTCGTAGAGATACATCGGGGTCCCATTCACTTCATGGGGATACTGAGAGGAGGAAGAAAGACAAATACTGCAAGTGAGGGAACCCCAGCGTTGCAAAAGCAACTGGCAGTTCAATGCCCTGGTTAAGCAGAGGCTCGGCTGCTCTGGTTAAATGTTTCAGTTGCCTTCAAACATCTCTATCTATAGAATTTGGGAAATGTTGTCTCCTGGGGGGGTACATTTGCTTTCTTGGGGGGGGCTTCTGTCTTCCAAAGGGGTGTCTGGCTATTCTGTCCCCTGCAGCAAGATTTTCTTGGGCCTGGCTCTCAATTTAGACAAGAACTGCTTGCATTTGTGTAAATAAAAATAGATGAGAAAAAAGTATAAATTAATAGGCATCCCAAACACAAATATGCATATGAGTATTTTTAGAAAGGATTAGTATATTATGGAAATATTTCAATTAGACATCTTAATCATTCACAGAGCATTCCCATTCATAACTGACAACATATTCATAACACTACTTTCCAGAGCTTATTATACACATCAAGGGTAAGAAAGCAATATTAAATATTGTGCGTGTGTATGTGCCCAGGTGTTTGGCGTCCCCACAGTGTGAGGCTGCAGCTGGCCTCCTCTGGGGGGAATCCTAGGTTCTTTCCCTTCAGTGGGGGCCTTGGGAGGAATCAAGTCGAGGCTTGAAGTGCAGTCCCTAGGTGGCAGCCTTCCCAGGTATGTCAGGCTGTGACTCTGCTGGTAGGACCAACCCTGGGAGTTGGTTATTGTGGTAAAGGCCGGACCAAAAAAAAAAAAAAAAAAAAAAAAAAAAAAAAAAAAATACAGCCTTTCTAACAGTGATTTCTACATTTTTCTCTCTTGCGCTGAAATCGTCCAAGATTACAGATCCTGGGGGATTACAGATCCCAGGAAGCTCCTTCTCTCAGGTGGAGCCAACTTCTGTTCTAGTCAGTTCTGGCCCCTGGGAGCACCTGAGGCTGCACTCTGGGATTAGACCGATCCACTCACCAACCATTTTAGCGTTCCCTAAAGGCACAGGTTTCTGGCCTCCATCCCTCATCCCCAGGAGTGTGAGTTTGTGGCTGCCCAGAGGGTGGTCTACTGTGCCTTAAACATCAGCGTCTTTGGCTCAACAGAAGGAGCAGGAGACTCAGAACAGAGCATCTGGTAATCAATCCCTCCATCTTTCCCAGACCGCGCCTAAGCTCAGAACTGAGCATGGCTAACCTCTCCCTTGATTAAGAGAGTCTCTTTGGACCCAGCAAAGCCACTAACCTTGGGCGTGGGTTGAGCCAGGCTCACAAGAGTCTGTCGTTCAGGGGTGGCAGACACAGCAGCTAACTCGAGACCGTGCGGCTCCAGCTGAGTGACTGCTGTGAAGAAAGCGGGGGCTGGCAGCGCCGCAGAGGGGAAGTGAGCAGCGGCCCCATTGTCTTCCTTGTGCCCACGGAAGTAGAGGGCCACCTGTTTTCGGATGGTGGACGTCCGAGGCCCCCGCTCGTGCTGCACAGCTACAGAGACAAACAGATGGACACAGGCCTGGGATTACAGGCGTGGTGACACTTGGATGCAGCCGGCTGCGGCTCCATAGTCACTTATGGACACCCGAAAGGTTACCAAGGGGACAGAGGTGAAGAGGAGAGAGGGCACGTGCTGCAGGGTGCTTGGGTGCGTTTTCCCGGCACGGGTGAGAAGCAGGGTTCTGAGATGGACTAGAGGGTGGAAGATGCTCAGGGGTCCTTCCCACCTAGGGATCTCAGGAAAACCAGGGACCCTCAGGGTCTCCAAAATAACAAGATGCCCTCACTTTCAGCTCCCATTAACAAGAAAGGGAGGATCAAATGCAATCAGGGCCGCAGAGATGGACTCTCCCCCACCTCCAGATCTCCCCCACAACTGGCTTTGGCCTCCAAGGTCTTAAAAAAATAAAATAAAATAAAAAATAAATAAAAGACCTGAGCCCAAGGAACGCTGGGGGATGGAACAGGGGCAACCGTCTCCAAATGGAGGAAGGCATGGGAGACGTGACAATTACCACCAACAGTTTAAACAAACAAATTAATGCAGGGCAATCTTCCACCCGCAGAGCATGACAGGTTGTCAATACACAAGTTCAACAGGTTGGACGCTCCCTCCTGCTTCCTGAGCATCCAGAGAGAGGGCACTCCAGACAGGCAGCCCCCACCGCCAGGCTCACTGCACCGGGTCCCCAGGCTCTCCTCCACCTTCTCCCAGGCCCAGGGATGTCCTTGCAAAGTACAGACCTGAGGAGGGCCGGAAAATGCAACTTGGAGATTTAATCTAAATCCTGAATTTATTTAAGACACAGGTCTGACTTGAATTTGGGCATCAGGAAGCCGGTTGTGGGTGACACTCGTGTGTCATCCTCTTTAGCTACCCCCGCCCCCTTTCTGGTCCACCTAGAAAAGGCTCTTGAAAAGCTTTGGGCAGCCAGGCGGTGGTGGTGCACGCCTTTAATCCCAGCACTTGGGAGGCAGAGGCAGGCGGATTTCTGAGTTTGAGGCTAGCCTGGTCTACCCAGTGAGTTCCAGTCCAGGATAGCCAGGGCTACACAGAGAAACCCTGTCTCAAAAAACCAAAAAAAAAAAAACAAAAAAATAAAAAAAGCTTCAGGCCAACTCAATGGCTACTACACTGAATTTGCTAACAAGGACCTGAAATCTCTCGTTTTCCTCCTCTCTGTGCTTGGAGAATTCCATAAAGACTTGAGCGATCGAGAGATCTTAGGAAGCTTACAAAAGACTGCAAGACGAAGTGAGAAATGGGGCTAGGATTCTAAGCAAGAAATATGCAACTGGGCGTGGGACTCCTGGCTGCAAACACTGCCTTGGTGGGGGTGGGTTGGGGGCTTCCTGGAATACTGGGTCGGCTGAGGACTGCTGCAGAGTCTCTGCGAGGCTAAGACTGTCAGGCTGCGGCCAGTTCCCAGCATCTGGAGAGGGGAGTTCTGTTGGGGAAATGATTTACATGCATAGGAGTGCCATCTATTTTCTGTACATATAATTTACTTACTACCCAATCAAAATTAGAAGAATAAAAGCATGTACTCATTACCATCTTTGTTCATGTTGACTTCCAAACACTTCTTCAGTCGACACGCCCTGCATTGGTTTCTGTGTGTCTTGTCTACGGGGCATCCTCCCTGAAACAGACCGTAGGCAGTCAGAGCCCTCCAAAAAGCCCTTAGGTGGGGACCAGAACCCCGATCCTGGGGTGTGAGACCCAGAGTGGGGACTCTGGACAGCCTCGACTCAGGGAGGATGCCCAGACCCAGGGAAATGGGAAACCTTGGGCACTCACTACCAGGTAACTAAGGGTCTGGGATTCCCAGGGTTGGGACAAGAAAATCAGTCCTCGACCTCAGGGAGTTGGACAAAGAGAAAGGTTTTTCCTGATCTCCTTGGGCTAAGAGAAGACGATCGAGAAGGAAACAGTGGCGGAGCAGAGCGCAGATGACGTTTTTCAGGACCGAAGACAGCGACCTGGTCCTGAACTCAGTCAGAAGCTAGCCTGTAGGTTAGGCCCTGTAGCCACCTTTGCCGCCTTTCCAACTATCGCTTGCTGCCATCCTCCGAGTGAGCCCATTGATCTGATAGGTAAACCTCGACCACTTATTCTTCCCACGTCTATGCCCCCCCCTTTTTTTGTAGTTAAGCCATCCTTACACAACCACAAATCAGAGACAACCCTGAGGTACTAAGGACTAGTTTCAACCTAGATCCATGGGGGGTGGGGGGGGGTGAGGAGGGAGAGGGAACAGCCATCCCTGGAATGTGAGGTGACAGCCAGAGAGAGTGTGTAGGCGGAGCTGAAGGGCAGAGGAAAACTCAGGAAGATCCAGGAGACAGTGCCTGAGAAGATGGTGAGGTAGAATGAAGAATTAGCCAGACGATGGGGAAAAACAGTTGCCGCTTTACAAATATTTATCTGACATGGCAAACAGATGTCTTATGTAATTTTACATGTAGGGGGGAGGGAGAGTTTATAAAAAGATTTAGCTGCGCGTAGTGGTCCACAACTTTAATTCCAGTACTCAGGGGGGTAGAGACAGATGGATCTTGGTGAGACCAGAGCAGCCAGGACTACAGAGTGAGACCCTGTCTCAAACAAACAAACAAACAAACAACACACACACACACACACACACACACACACACACACACACACACAAGAGGTAAGGCTTCCTCCTCCTGGTTAAGTTATTTGATGCTGGTTTGGAATGCAGGAGCGGGACCTGTGTCTACCATTGAGCTGCATCCCCAGACCATGGGGTTTAGAGACAGAGTCTTCCTGCTCTATAGTTCAGAATGACCTGAAAGTTCCTGTGTAGCCCAGGCTGGCCTTAAATCTGTGATCTTCCTGCTTCTCCTTGCCACCACGGCCAGCTCAGATAATGTTTCTTTTAGTGTTTGTTTGTGTCAGTGTCACTGCTCAGGGGACATGGATATAGATACATAATGTGTCTATGTTTTGTTTTGAAGCCTTTAGATTGAACCCAGGGCTGGGAGCACTCTTCCACTGAGTGAAATTCCTAGCCTTCTGTACAAGTGTTTTATACACAAAAAAATATTTTAATTTTGCCTTGCTATTTTAAATCTTCATAAACACTGAAGTTGGGATGAGTATATTTTCTTCTTGAAATATCCATAGGGAAAATGACACACAAGAGAACTCATCTCATTTTCTTCACCAATTAAAATCCATCGATTCGGGCTGGGGGGTGCGATTCACAGCATAGACTCAGCATGCATACACACTGAACCAACCCAAGGCAAAGCACAAATGTCGTTGAATATCCAATGGGAATGATATCTTCTCCAGTATCTTGCTAAACATGTCAAGGCAAAATGTCTCCAGGGGGTTTTCAGTCCCATCAATTGTATGGAAGGATCTGGAGCCAGTGAGAAGGTTCTGCCTGCCGGGTTTGCTATCACCTCTTTCCAATCACTGTGGACCGATATAAGCATCTTTGAATTGATGATCACCTCTTTGGAAACACACCACCTCAGATTTCCCAGTTCTGTCTGTTAGATACACGAATGTGATGATGTGGCCTGGTGTGGTGACCCTCACCTGAGGTTGAAAGATCATCCTGAGTTTCAAGCCAGCCTAGACTACAGACCAAGACCTTGCAGCAGCAACAACAACAACCGTATTCTAAGTAGACACCTGGTATTCTGCAGAATCTCAAACCTGTGGAGCTTCTGGGACACAATCCCATGTGTGTGTCTAATGTGATATTGGTGAGCTAGTACCAGGAACCCAAGAAAGCAGATGAGGGGGCTGCAGAGGTCAAAATAACTTATCTAATTGCACATGTCTTCTTGTGTGTGCTGCCAATCAAAATCTATCAGGAATGGGTAAGAGCCAATGTTCCACCTGAACAAGAGCTCACAAGAACTCAATAGCACCAGATGACTGTGTGAGTTGACATGTGTCCTATACATTAACTAGTGGGTGCTTTTCATCCTTCTGATTGACAGAGGATGCCTCCTGACTAAGGTACTCTTGGGAGTCTGGAAAGACTCCCAAGGCACGGCTTGTATGTAAAGTTGAGTAACCTGTGGAGCCAGAAGGTTGACCACTTAGGTTGACATGAGCCTCTGACAGGGGATGGATGCTACAGTTGGACTCAGCTCACTCCCTAACTGCCCTGTGTCTGTGAGATAGGTCAGCCAGTGCCAGACTGACATGCAACTCAGCAGGTTCATCCTGTAAGCAGAAAAGGAAGAATCGAAGCCAACTGGATTCGAATCATAACTTCCTCTGAGCCACGGAAGCCCTGCAACCATAGAGCCAAAGGACTCAGCATCTGGCAAGTTGCAGGGCTTTTGAGTAGCCACCGTTCACTTTGGAGTCTTGGGTAAAGGCAGTGGTGGCTCTGGCTCAGTGGTCTTAGACTGAGCTTGGCTGCAGCTAAGAACGAGAATGTAAAGGGCGGGCAGCCTAATGGGCTGCTTGCTTGCTTCTACTGGCTTCCTTGAGTCCTCTGGGCAGGCCTAGTAGAAAAACCGTGGGAGTTCTGACTCTCTCCTGTAAACTCATTTGCCTTCCCTAACCTAATTTGGCCTTTCCAGAGCCAAAGGGCCACCCAAAGTAGAGACGGAGGAGGGAAGGAGGGAAGAGGACTGAGGTCGGGGAATCAGAGGCAGAAATGGAGGGGGGGTAGAGGGGAGCCGCACAGCTCAACCCTGGGGAGTACCTGGTTTCCAGACTTGCAGACATAGGTCCTATTCCTTCGGATGCTCCTCTTGAAGAATCCAGAGCAGCCATCGCAAGCGTAGACCCCGTAGTGCTTCCCGGAGCTGCGGTCACCACACACTTTGCAAGGAATATCTAAAATGCGGCCTGAAAGACCGGGTAGAGGGGGAAAGGATGAGAAGGAGCGAGGGGAGGAGGAGATGGAGGAAAGGGGAGAGGGGGAGAGAGAGATGCTAAGCAATCTGACCTCTGAGGGGATTAGCATCGGAGCTGCGGTAAAAGCAAATAATGAAGAGATTTTATAGCCAAACTTTTTTTCCTTGAGCAAGTGTCAGCTTCCTACAATGAGCGTTATTCATGCACCGCTACATGTATTTGGGTCTCCTCTAATCGCCGAGACCCATTTTGGAATAAAAGATTACAGCAGGCCCGGGCAGCAGCTCGGCCCGCCGCTGCCTTTCTGCTCCGCCGAAAGTTTGGCTGCCTCTCTCCTCCGCTCTTGCATTTAACAGGGGGAAAAAAAGTTGTTAGTGAGCGCGCAAGGAGACAAACTTGAAATGTAAAAGGAAAAAAGAAGAAAAACAAACACGACTGGAACCGGGGTTGGCAGCTGGGAGGCAATCGGGTTTTCTCTGACTGAGCCCGGCGCTTGTTATTATTAGGGTTATTATTGTGATGCTAATACTCAGATTATTAATGATAATAAGGGGAGTGGTAATTGCCCAACTTTCTTTTTACCTATGGAAAAAAAAATGCCTAGTGCTGAGAGTTTGAGAAATTATTTCTTTTAGAAAAAAAGTTGAGGGGGAGGGAAGTAACCGGTCTGAGCAAGAGCAGAGACATCCAATTGGTATTGGGGTAGCCAGAGGTGGTCACTTCTCCCCCTCTTTACTCCCACTTTCTTTCCGTCTAAACACTGGTCTCTTCCCTTCACCCCCTTCGTAGTGGTGGCGTCTTCTGCGTTTTTTCTGCTGCTAGAGGAAGAGGGACTTGTTTCTGTTGTTTGAATGGCTCTTAAATTTTCTGGGACTGCTACCCACGCAGGAGAACTTTGCCTGGTCTCTCCCAGCCTGCCAGGCTTGGGTGTGTTAGGAGGAGGGCACTAAGAAGGGCTACGTGTTTTTCCTCAGGCTGGAGTCCAACAAGTGCCTGAAGCAAGTTACTTACAGATGAAGAAAGATTTCTGAAAACAATGGGTATATTTATAAAAGTGTTAACATTGTCATTAAAAATTATAGTCAATAACAATTAACACCTGATTTTCCCATCGATACGGGTCAAAGGCATTCCAACCCGGGACCAGGCGAGCTCGGGCCTCGTGGGAACCCCACAGTCACTCCTGGAGCATCCAGATTGGGGGCGGGAGAGCCAACGGAGCTGAGGGCGCTGTCTGCGGAGGTCCGGAGGCGAGGGAGGTAGGAACTTAACTAGGGAACCCCGAGGCGCCTGAGACGGCTTGCACTCCGGGCCCTGGCCTCCTACTCAGGTGGAGGGGGGAGTGCGGGGGACCCGGCAGGGGGAGGTCGGTAAGGACCCGGCTCAGCCGGGGTAATTACAACCCCGCCGCAGCACCTGCCTATAGAGCCACCAGTGACCCGTCAAAAAGAGTAGCATGGGAATTCGGACGGCGACAAAGGCTGGCGGGGGAGGCGTTCGGCGTTGCGGCCACCGCTTCGGCGCCCCCTCTCCCGCAGGGCAAGAGCGGAGATTGTGTTGGGGAAGGGAGGGGCTGGAGTGAATCAAGTGTGGGTCTTGTCCTTCACCCCCTGAGGCCTGTCACTACTCCCCAAACAACTCACGGTCGCGCCTGGACCCCGTGGCCACGAGCTCTGCTGCACAAGCACTCCTTGTGGAAACAGTGAACGCGGAGCTCAGATCTTCCAAAGTTCCCCCTCCCTCTGGTCTTTTGGGGCCCTCTATTAAGGACTCAGTAGATCTGTCGCCCTAGCTGCCCTTCTCTTCCTGGCAGCACTGAGGGTGAGCCCGAAAGGGAAACAGTGGTGGCTCCTCTTATTACCCAGGCTTCCCATCTAGATTGGAGCCTACGGTCACATATTTCTGGAGAACCCGAGTGTAGCCAGAAGACTAGCCCAGGGTGGATGACCCCTTTCTGGCTCATCGGTCAAGATGCCCGATTGTCACCACTTGGGCTTGCTGCTTGGCCTTGTTTAAGGGCTGACTTCCCCATCCAGAGAGCTGGGCTGGGGCAGGGAACAGAAGGGAGGGAAGCGAAAATTCCAGGGCATAGAGGGTCGACGCCTTAACCTCCGCCACCCTGCCACGGTAAGGTGACTTGGGGTCACAGACAACCTGGTTGACTGCGGCATAGCTCTTCTCTTTCAGCAAGCCAAGCAAGCTCAGACGAGAGTCAAGCCGGAGTTTCCAGGGACTGGAAAACCGTTCTTAACTTCCCTCCCCAGGGGGTCCCCTCGGGGCTTTTTGTGTGTCATAATTGCCTAAAGATATATGGCAGCTTCGATTACTGTAATTACCATCAGAGGCTGTTGAAAGAAGTTAGTCTGGGCTGCAGGGGTGACTGGCCAGGGTCTTAGTACCACCCAGGCGGGGATCCGGGTAACAAGGCTCTGCTCTCCAGCCGGGCGAGTAAGAGGAAGACCTCCCTGCCCAGCAGGGTCCAGACCCGCCCCGCTGCTCTCAGAGCCCCTCGCGGCCTGACCGCAAGGCCGTAGAATTTCCGCTGACCGCAGCCAGGGTCTGAAAATCTGGGTGTAGCCGCACTTTTTGCAGGGTCTTGCTCCCTCGCCCAGAGAGCGAATTCTTCTGAGCCATCGGGCACTGACTGCAGTCTCCCGGCCTTCAAAGCCAAACTCCAAGGTTTGGCACGGTAGAAAACTCAAGTTTTCCCAGAAAGTGCCTTCGAATGTCATGTGCTCACCACTCTGACTCTCAAATCCGGAGGCTGCCAGCGTCTGTCTGGTTCTCAGAGCCGGGGTAGGGCTGAAAGCTGAGCTTCGCACCCACCCCTTCCCTTGCCTAGGAGGCCCCACTTTTCAAGTTCGCAGGAAGCTTCGAGCTTCAAAAGGGCAAAGCTCCCCTAAAACCTCTACAGGTTTGCTGTTCCCGGGTGAACGCGCCAGGAGGCCTGCCCAGGCTCTTCAACCTCGGTTTTCGCAGTGGAGGTTTGTAATACAGCGGGAATGGCCTCCTCCTGCTTCTCTTGGGAAGGACACTCAGCCAGAAAAAAAAAAATTTTTTTTTTTCCTGAGCCTGCACTATTTTCCAGAGCTCGGATCAGCCAGAGCAAGGATAGGGCAAGGCTAACGGGACCGTGGTCCTGCCCAAGAGTCTGTTGAGCACTGAAGCTGTCTGTAGTAGAAGATTCCTTCTCTCGGCCCTAGCTCTGAATGGTTTCCTCTCCCCCCCCACCCCCTCTCGTTTTGTTGACGTTCGCTTTACTCTAATTTTTAAACTCAGCATCCAAATCAAAACAAACGCACAAAATGAAAAAACACAAGCTTCTTACGGGGGAGAGAGATGGAGGAGGGAACTGTCTCCATCCTAAGTGAGACTTCATTATCAGTCCCCAGAAGTAACCAAGACTCTTCCAACTTTCAAAGACCCTGGACAATGAGGGCGAGTGAAGGGGGAGGGGGCGGGAAGGAACTCACAGAGAGCGCCAAAAATGTTATAGGGGAAACTACACCGGTGCTTGGAGAGCTCCAGGGTGTGCGCACTGTACACAGACCCTAGAACTCACGCCTCGGGCCTGTGGAAGGCGGGAACTGGAAGCCCCGGGGAGGTTGGAGCACCCGTAGGCGCCTTCCACGCCGGCTCAGGCCTATGCGCTCTCAGGTTCTGCAGATTCCGTGCTCGCAAACACCCAGTGCCCTGCAGTCCTGTCTTTGGAAGTCAGCAGAGGTCAGCTGTAGCAATTCGGGCTATGGGAGAGGAAGCTGCAAGAAGCAGCGCCCCGAGTGAGCAGGCCGCAGACTCCTGCCGGTGCTGGGCTCTGGCTCGAAGGTCCTTGGGATTAGGGATTTGGTCCTCTCTTTGCTAGACTGGCTGGCCATACTTTACATTCCCCAGTTATGACCTACGCGGATTTAGGATTAAGGAAAAATGTGACTTTTAAATGGTTTCTGCTTCCCAGTCTTGCAGGATTATTTGAAATAGCTGGAAACGGGGTGCAGAGCGTTCCATTCGAAATCCGCTTTTTGCAGAGTTGCCTTTGCGCGCTGGAGCTCCGAGTTTTTGAGCGGCTGCGTTATTGTGTCGCCGCCTGGAGCTGAGGCCCAGTTCCCGCCCCCGTCTCACCCCTCCCATCCTCAGCACCTGCAGCTAAATAGAAACCATTAGCTGGACCGGTGGGCTGCCACGGGTCGCAACCTTCCTGCTACACCAGGGACACCGGGAAGAGCTAGCTAGCATCCAGGAGCAACGAAATTGCTCTCCTAGTTGCACGAAACGCTCCAACGTAACAGTCTAAGAGAGCTAGGCCAACGGACACACAAGCCCGATAAAGTCCCACTCTGGGGCTCAAATTCAGAGCTCTCAGAAGGACCACCCCAGCCTCCCAGCCTGCCCTCCTCAAGGCCACGCGCCGGGACCCAGATGCTGCCCGAGAGGTACCCACTTGTTGATCCGGCGGGCTTGCTCATGCTGGCGGTCCCGGGGCGCAGCGGCTGATGGGCACTGCCGGATTCCCGGCCCACGGCGCCCACGTCGCCGCCGGGCGCCGCCGCTCTCCAGCCTCCCTCCAGCCTGCGAGGCTCCCGGGCGGGACAGACAGACAGGTGGCTATTGGTTTGCGCGCTGCCCCCGCTCTCCCGGGCGCTCAGAATTCGTTCCACAGTGGAAATGTAAGCATTCTTAAGTTTCTTTCCCGGTTCTAGCAAAACTGCAGCAGCTGGGGTTGCGGCTTGATATGGACAGTCTTGAACAGACAGATGGAGAGATGGACTGGCAGGCTGAAGAGGGAGGACAGCGCGAGGGGAATATTGAAGGGCAGAGATGGAGACACGGAAATGGTCTTCCTACGGAGCAACGAGGGCGAAATCTCCCTCTTTCCCCATGCCTGGTACTGTTTGCAATCTCTCCCTCCACACAGGGGTGCAGAGTGGGCAGCTCTCTGCAGACCGCCGATCTTCTGTGGAAAGACGAAAATCACAGCCGCAGTCTCGGGCAGATAAGCTCCTCGCTGCCGAGCCCGGGACCGAGAGGGCAAACTAGATTGCTGGGAGATCTTCCAAGGGGAGAGGTGGCCAGATCCGAGTTTCCGGGGACAGCCGCGCACGCAGCGGCGAAGGGTCCCCGAAGTTCATTACCCTGTGACTTTGTGCCTGTCGCTGCGGGCCGGGTCTCTGGTAATATCTCCAGTAGCGTTCTGACAGGCAGCCGCGGGGAGGGGAATAGGGCGTCCCTGGCCCACTTAGCTTTTCCCCCAACTCCTGGCGGGGTCTGACGTCAGCCATGTGCCGGGAGGAGATGGGAAGAGGGAGGGGGTTAAATGCTAATGATATTAATGAACCTCCAAGCGGCTTCCAAAGAAAATGCAAGCGCTCTCGGAGCTGACGAGTTAAGAGTGTGAACACAGGCGAGCGGCTCCGTGCGTGCGTGATGGTGAGGACGGAGCCGCTCTTGTAATAAAAAAAAAATATGAATTTTTATATTTCACGGCAAGGGAGGAGGGGAGGGGTGACGGGGCTCTCTCAAAACGCTTTTCCCCTCTCTCCAGAGTGCCAGACAGATAGATTCGTGGAAGATATTGGGTAGCTGTATCTGTGTATGATTGTGCGCGCCCGGACATTGCCATGTGAGTTGGTTCATTGTTGGTCCCGTGCCCCTTCTGTTGGGTAAAACGTGGATCTGGCCCGAGGTGAGTAATTTATTCATTTTGCAACTATCTATGGAAAGCCAGAGCTGAGGACGCGGTGGGGACTGGGCTGGGCTCTTGCGGTCCCTCGGCCTTGGCGTGACGGGTTTGGGCATCACCGCGGGGAGGGCTTCGCTAGCTTCTTGCAGGCAAAACCGGCCAACCCGGAGCTGGCGGAGTCCCTCTCGCCTCCATTACGTGTACCCAGCGGCTGGAAGGCAAAGCCTTCCCTCTTGTGGTTGGTCCTCAGCGGGCATCGCTGGCTTCCCCCTGCAGGCCTGGGGACTCTGGAGAGCTCCGCCACCTTCCTCTCCACCCGGGTCGCCTATTCGAAATCCTAGAGCTCTCTGGCATCTTGGTCGTGGCGCGGCGCGGGGACAGCGCGCGCCGAGGGAGCGGTGATCTCCGATCTCTAAGAGATTAATTCTGTTTAAGCTCCCTCGGCTGCTTGAACTTGTCTAACAAGAGCTTGTCAGCCTCTCCTCGGGGCGTGGGCCTGGCCAGGGGTCAGAGGTCAGGCCTCCAGCTCTCCAGACCGAATTGGAGGTTGGGGGTGGGGGTGGAGGAGTGGTGGCCAGAGCTCCTCTTCGTCGCGAGCCCACCCTCGCCGCAGCTTCCTCCTCACCCGGCCACAGTGTGATTGCAGTGCCTGCTGGCGTCCCCGGTGTGCCCGCTTGGCCCTGCAGGTCTAAGGCCCGGGTCCCAACCCGCAAGGGATGTACGCTAACGTCTCAGGCCACAGCACGTGAAAGCAGCTTTCCCCGGATTGCCCGAGCCTGGGGGGCAAGGAACCACGAGCATCACATACAGCAACTACCGGGCTCAGGGCCAGGCCACCTGGAACAACCGAGAGGCGGGGGACGGTGTCGCGTACCACCTCTCCTTTATGGTCTTTCAAACTAGGACCAGTATAATGTATGGTGGGAATTTTTAGATGACAAGGAGGGAAATTAACATTTCTTTTTGACAGTCATCTTGGGCTATCGGCAAGTCCTGCTTGTGGCACAGCTTAAACTCGAACTCGGTGCGCAGAAAGGAAAGGCATTTCCGGCCAGGGTTTTAGAGACAGGGTGCCAGGCTCGGCTTTGGGTCTTCGGGTCTAGCTCTTGCCAGAAATCCAATTGATGCTGCCGCCGCCAACACCACCATCGCGATGTGGAGGCAGAAGGGGGCGCTTGGTCAAGGACAAAGGCCTTCGAGTGGAACTAATTTGCCGCGGGCAAAGATGTGGGCAAGTGGGGTGAGAACTGAACACCGACTTGTCTTCAGGGAGAAGTTTAAGGATTTGTGGGCAGGAAGAGAACTAGGGATTTTTCAGGTGCCCCCGTCTGGAAGGCAGAAGGATTCCAGACGACTCCGACCCCTGTTGCCTACTGACTCATTTACGGACACCAAAACTTGTGAAAAATACTCGCAAACTCGGCACAATTGTCCCCCAATCAAAATTGGAATGTTCTTTCTCCAGCCACCAACTAACTCTTCATCAAACTAGGTGTGCCAAGAAGCCCACTAAACAGACCCGGGTGCACACACCCCACCCCCACCCCACCCCCCCCCCACCCCCACCCCACCCCCACCCCACCCCGAGAGTACGATACAATTCTGGCAAAAGCCACAGGGGCTACCCACCCCGCAGCATATGCGTTCTGTATTCTGGGCGCTCGACTGTAATTATCCGCGCGCTTTGCATAATTCACAATACAGTTCTGAAATCATCGTGATGACTTTCTGGCATGATTGGTTCGGTGGTAAAGGCAGCAACTAGCTCCAGAATAGGCTGGCGGGCTTAGGATTCTACAGCCCCTAGATCCGCAGAGAAGCCTCTGCTCACGCCAACCAGCTGAAGGCCACAGAGACCCTGGCTCTAAACTTTGGAAAACTGAAGCTAATTGGGACACGGCTCAAAGAAAAATCTTTAGCAGAGCAAAGACTGACTTCATTTCCCATCCACTGGCCTAACACGCTGCCCGCCTCATAGGAGGTGCCACAGAATGTGGGAAAGAAAGGAGCCCTTGGCAGACTTCCCAAGGGGCCTGCTTGAGGCCTAGCGAGGAAACCAGGAGGTGGGAAATCAGATCCTGCTCATCTAGCTGTGTACCTTAGGCAAGTGACTAGATCTCTCCCACCGTCAGACTTATTTAAAAAAAAATCGTGTCTTTGTTCAGCTTCCAGTTTCCAAACTTTTTCCTATGAGACTCTTAAAGGTAAACGTTTGATATGAGCCACCTCTCGGGAACATCTTTAGCAGACACAAAGATACATTTTTACCTTGGCAAAAGGGAAAAGCCAAATCTCGAGGTCCTCCAGGATCAGGTCCAAAGCTAGCCCCTTATCTCCTCTGTTGCCTCTGTCTGTTTTCCTGTGTCAGTCTCGCTGTGTATCTGGTTATCCTGGAACTCACTATGTAAAACAGGCTGGCTTCAGACTTCATAGAGATCCTCCTGCCTCTGTACCCTAAGTGCTGGGATTAAAGGTGCCTACTTCCTCCCTCACCTCTTCTGAATCTGCTGCCTTAACCTAAGCTAAAGCCTTCAACTCCAGTCAGGTTTACTTCGTTGAAGGATGATGCTATTTTGACTAAGGAGAAAAATTCAGGCAACAATAATTAGCCCCCACCACGTGACACCTGGGGGTGTAAATTAATGGTACGGCCCCTTTCTTACTCAGAGAGACTTGGTGTGGGTACAGACACATAAAATGGTGGTTGGGGACAGGGCTGGAGGTTTGGCTCAGCGGTTAAGAGTACTTGTTACTGAAGCAGAGGACTTGAACTTGAATCCTTGAACTCATGTGGAAGCTTACAACCATCTGTAACTCCAGTATGGAGGTCTGACGCCCTCTTTTGGCCTCCATGGGCACCAGGCATGCATGTGGTGCACAAGTGTATGCAGGCAAAACACCCGTGTACATAAAACAGTATTTTTAAATTTGGGACAGGGTTTCTCTGTATAGACTACGCTGGCTTCGAACTCACGGAGATCCACCTGCTTCTGCCTCCTGAGTGCTGGGACTAAATAAAGGTGTGTGCCATTGCCACCTGGCTAAAACAGTATTTTTAAAATGGTATTTTAGATTGAGGTAAATGCAGGAAATACTTGGAAAGTATATGGAGGTCCCCAGGTCAGTGAGCAGCACAGTAGGTTATACACAGATCCTGGAAAGTTGGTCTTGGACTGAGCACAGGCTCTGAATGAGCTGCCTCTGAGACCTGCTTTTACAGATCTTTCCTCCGTCCATCCTCTGTCCAGGCAGTTTAAAGCAGGGCTTCAATTCCTGTTAACTAGGCTGTGTGAAAGGCATGTGAGAGGATCCTTCTAAGCCCCAGGGTGAGGGACCAGCTGCATGTGGTGCTTGCTCTGCCATTCACTGGCTTCCCCCTAAATGATGCCAAAGTCTCCTTTCTCTGCCCCTCTCCCTTGCTTCTAAATGGAAAAGATCTAAAGGGTAGAGGTGGGGTGTTGGGGGTGGGGGTGGGGAGGCTGTGAGCAGCAAGCCCTGCTGAAGTCAGTGTGGAAATCAGCCCTTTCCTTCTTTACATGTTTGTTTGCATGAGGGAGAAAGGTACTTTTCAGTTACTTCTAAAATTATTGCTAACCAGCCCCTGGTTATGGCTTGCCCAGTAGGTGGGCCATAGGGCAGAGCTCAGCAGGTAGCAGGTGTTCTGTAAGGTTCTACCAAGTGGCAGGCTGAAAGAACTGTTACCAGCCTTGCTTCCGATTCTTCAGTTCTTCCAAGGGCCTCTTGACACATTGCTTGGCTGCTAATTCTACTCAGCAGTGAAACATAGAGAACAATCCAGAAAGCAAGTCCCGCTCCTCCAGAACACAATGAGCACTGAGTTGCAGACTTTTTTTCTCGGCACAATGCAGGACAGTGCTGCTAAGAGTTGTCCATTATAAATCCTGTCTCTGTATTTACACACACACACACACACACACACACACACACACACACCCCACTTGGCAGAATTCAATTCTAGAGTCAATTAGAGAGGAGAGACTTCTAGAGTCTCACTGCACCTTGCACTAACAAGACTCAAATAGAAGTATCTGCCCTGCTGGGCTGTGGTGGTGTGTGCCTTTAATCCCAGTACTCAGGAGTCAGAGGCAGGTGGATCCCTGAATTTGAGACCAGCCTGGTCTACAGAGCAAGTTTCAGGACAGCTAGCACTGTGAAGAGAAACCCTGTCTTGAAAAACAAATGAGGAGGAGGATGAAGAGGAGGGACCCTTCAAAAACCAACCAACCAAACAAACAAACAAAAAACCCTGCCCTTAGTCACTCATCTGAAAATACAGACCACATAAGAATCCTGGTCTCTTCATGCTCCTTAATATCCATTGCATAGCAGGAAGCCACCCCACATCTCCCAAAAAGGCTTCTGGAAGCTCCAATTACAGGAGCCTCACTGGGTTCCCACTGAAGCCCTGAGAATTAGGAGCAGTGTCCTGTGCGTCCTGAAGGGATAGTTGTTTCTGTGACTCAGTTTCCTTTCCTTACACTCCTTCAGATGTCCTCTCTACCACTGCTTAACTCTGTCCTAAGGGAGAGTAGTCCCGGGAGGTCTTTTGCTGTTTTGTAGATGGACAAGATTTACAAGAGAATCACTGAAAGGTACTATATATACATGGAAAAGGCCAATGATGACAATAAACAATCACAAATTAGATCAGCAGGGATTGACAAACTGGGCTTCTTAGCTTAAAAAAAAATCATTTTAGCACTAACAGAAATAATGGTTAATGTTAAAACATATATCCTGATTTAAACATGGCTAACACATTGGAGAATAGTTACAGTCTTCAGTATCGGTTCCTGCCAACACAAGGAAACATCTTAACACCCCAGTATGCTTTGTTTCCAAGAGATGTAGTTCACACAGTACTCTGTTGTCCTCAGTAATTTCAGAATTCACATCACTTACAAAGATGCAGAGTGGCTATTTAAGGAAGTCTGCTTAAAAAAAAAACCCTCCAAAACAAAGCAAACCCCCCTCTCTTTTCTCTCCCTTCCCCCAACCCCAAGTGCTTGGGCAAGAAGGAGTCAACCAGTGGGATTCACAGGAGGTCCCTAAGTCAAACGCTGCAGCTGTGTTTTTAAAAAGGGTTGGATAAACTACAGCCGTTAATAACATCTGTATCCGTACAGGCTAAGACGTTGATGGAGGTGATGAGATCTCATGCTTCAGGGCATAAGATGATTGCTTGCTGGGAGCACAGGATCTGGCCTTTCAGGTACCGCAGTTCATAACTCAAGGACTAAGTTGCAAGAATTTCTCCTCTGGAAAATCTCACGTGGAATGAAATTTGAAGTCTGACATTTCTATCAGACCAGAGTATTAACTAACGGAGTATTTAAATCAGTCGCTCTCTCTCCACCCCCACCTTCACCTGATACACTTACTCTGCAAGACAGGGTCCCCATGTTCAGGTGCCCTTTCTTAAGGTTGAAGTTCTTGGGTGTTTTCATGCCTTTTAATGCTGAGTGGATACTAAGTAACGAACTATTCAAAAGATCAGTGAAGACAACAAGGATACATAGACTTGAATCCCCGAATTTATGCTCAGGTACAATAATGTATACTTAGCCAATTTTATATGCTTCACATAATTGAAACCATACACACGGGTATTTCCAGTGGCCGTGGTTAAATAGTGCCTCCAGTTATTTATGTACACTCGGGGTGTGCAAGGCATGCATTCATTCCAAAGGTCCTCTTCCCTAAAGTGGTTTTTGTTGATTGATTGCCATTCTGAAGATTAAACCCAGGGCCAAGCATCACAGTTAACACAGTTTTGCAAACTCCCGTGTAAGTGTTAGCAGGGTAAGGCTACTTGTACGCACCCATGTCAACCTGTACTGAAGGTCACAGACCAACAGGCTGCTGAAAGAGGTTGATACCGGTTCTTTCCAGCACAGTGGTCACAGCCTCTGGACATGAAGATCATTGTACCTCTGGCTTTATCGCTGCTACTAAGGAGCGTTCTCTTTGCTTGCACTCAAAAGGGCTGTTCTGGAGCATATGACTGTTAATGAGATGTTTAAGTGATGCTCCGAGACAGGTTTGGGGTTTTTTGGGGGGGAGGGGAGGGGGATGCTTGCAGCTGTTGAGCTGCAGACAGCCATGGGAAATTTGTCAGGAGCTCAAAGCACCATCGTTAATAACCATTATTCTGTTGTCTGGGATGTTTGTTTAAATACTGTTGACACTGTGTGCGTATTGTCATCGTCTCTAAATTGTAGCTCTTAACCGCTGAAATGTTGTTGAAGACCACCTAGGGTTTCCTCCGCGTGGTGCCGAAGCGTGCATTCACCTGATGGGTAAACAAAAAAACAGATTTTTTTTTTTTTTGGTTTCAATTTTTTCTTCATGTGCAATAAGCAAGACATTTCCTGAAAGGGAGGGGGAAATCGCTTGGGTACAGTTGAAACATACTGTGGAGACCCCACCTTTTGTATCTTCCACAGGGAAATAGAAAATGAACGAACCGAATTAATACAGCTCAGGTCTTCGGCACACTCGCGAATCTGTGTGGTGTGACTGTATTTTAAGACTAGCCATTAAGTGAAGAAATCAGCAACTATTCTTCTCATCAACCGCGTGCTACCCCCACTTAAATTTTGCTTATTAAGTGAGGTCATTCGGTGGGACGATGTCTTGGTGGGTGGGGGTGGGGGATTCCAGCAGCCCGACTCCCAAGTTGAGCGCTGCAGATCATGGCCGGGCAGTACAAAGCGTTTTCTATCTTGACTTATGAGGAGACAATAGCTGGTCCTACAAAGGCGCCACCTGTGACTTAACTCGGTTGACATCTCTGTTAAGAAGGGCAGAAGAGGGGTCGCACGTGCACACTCGGAGCACGCCAGCCTGACCCACCTTCTGGGCTGCTGCAAGGTGGCCCGGTCTGGCTGGGGCTTTGGCCCTCGGTTGCAAAATGGGGAGCTGAGGAAGGAGAGGAAACCCGGATGCTGGGCGCCCTTGGAGCCGAGCCCTGGACCGCCGGCTCGTGCGCCTGCCCGCCGCCCCATTTCACAGATGCGGAAAAGCGCGGTGCGAACCCGGGCCACTGGCCGCGGGTGAGCGGGGGTCCCGGGTGGGGCGGCGAGTCCTGGTCTGAGGGGCCCAACCTTCAGACCGGTGGCTTTTTGCTTTCTTCCCGAAGGTCGCTGCTGACAAATCTATCTATTTGGGGCAAATTGTCAGTGAGAAACTTCCGCTCGAACTGCGCTGGACAAAACGCGCTGTTTGAAAAGGGTAAATCCCGCGGCCGGCTCGGCCGAACAATGCCGCGGGCTGAGCGCCGGGGGCGGCGCGGGCCGCACAAAGGGCGGATTAATTGGGGCCGCGGCGGAGCGCGGCGCTCCAGCCCCACTCAGCCCGCGCCGCGGGGCGCCCCATTGACTGGGCCCCGAGCCCCACTTTTCACAAACTCCAAACAAAAGTCAATTTCTTTTTTATAAGGCGGGGGGAGGGGGCGGCCGCCGAGATTCTCCACCCGCTTCTCGCAGAGATCTTGCTTTGGGGGGCTCGGGGGAGGGACGGGGAGTAGGGGGACACCGGGTTTGCAAGGATGAGGATTGGGGTGAAGATCCTGGAGGAATGGTACCCAAGAGAAATAGAGACCCTGAAAGGACTGGGACTCCTAAAGTATGGGGACCCTAGAAGGATGAGAACCTCTAAGGAACTTTGGTGGGACCACGGAGGGACAGGAACTCTGAAGGAATAAGGGGTGTGAACCCCGGGAAGAAGAGGAAAGGGGTCTCAGGGGACTGGGAAAAGGGGGGGCCAAGGATGGAGGGGGACGTGGGCGTGGCTGCCAGACCACTGTCCCCGCCCCTCCTGTCCTCTGTGGAAACCCTCTCTGGGGAGCTTCAGTCTCCCTGTCACACCCACCCTGTCACACCCACCAGACAGGATGGGACACCGGCGCCCTGTCTTGAGAGTGGCTCTGACCCTGATGAGGAGTGGTCCTCTGGGTTGAGGGGAGTACATGCAGGTGACTTGGGAGACACAGAGGAACGTCCCCATTAGTGCTCAAGCCCTGGCGGACTGGATCACGCGTGTGGCTACCACACTTAGCAGCTGCTGTGTTCTGACTGGAGGACAGAGGGGCCGTTAGTCTATGACGTGAGGTCTGGGACCACAGACTTCTGCAATTGGCTGCTGACAGCATATTGAGAGTTCGAAGCCAGCCTGAGCTACTGAGAGAAATTAACAGAGAGAGTGGGGTGGGGTGGGGAGGAAGAGAGGGGAGGAGAGGAAAGGAGAGAGGGAGGTAGGAAGAAGTATGGATGTGGGGGGCGGGCGTGTTAAATGGGAAATCATAACCTGTAACCAATGACACTAACTGGAAGAAGTGACTTATGGGAAAAGATAATGTCATTACTCTGTAGACACACATGCTTGGAGAAGTGATCATGATTTAAAACAAACATAAATTACAGACTCATCACTGTCCACGATCTAAACACCACAGACAGTGGAGTCTGTGTCCTCCGTCAGGATGAGAGACCAAGGAGGAGTGCAGAGCCCTCTTGAGCTGACACTGAGACGAGGAAGGAATTCCTTTAACAATGGATGCTTTCCCCAGCTTGCAAGGCGGCTTACGAAGGTGGGTGATGCCTACAAAACCTCCCAGCCCTGGTCAAGAGGCAATGGCCACAGTCCTCATCGAGAATAAGCTTCCAGCTGGGCAGGAGCTACCTGTGGTGTGTGTGTTGTGGGGGTAGAGGGGGTAGAGGGGTGGGGCTGGCAGTAGATGGAGGGCTGAAGCCAGCAGCTGACGAGAGGGGTTGGGTTATCCAGGAAATTGTTTCCTGTGTCTTCTCTACCATGGCTCTTTTGATTTAGAAGCCTTTAAGGGTTCCTGTGGCATCCTTCCCAGGGGATGCAGGCACTCCTCTGGGTGGGCACAGTGGAAGAGTTTGATATCAGGTACCAAAACAGTGGCATTAAGGGGTAAAAGAAATCTTGAGAAACAGACTGTTGAGGGCAGAAGACAGAGACTGGACCTGGTGGTGTCAAAGCAAGAGTCGGTAGGCAGACCTGCTGGAAGAATCCAGTCTAGGCTCTGATTCAACCACATTTTAAAGCTGTCGATTTAAAAAGATCTCTGAGCCAGACAGTGAACCCTTCCAGATTTCTGTTGAATCTGAGGCTGTGAAGAATCAAGGACAAATATTTATCTAAAGATGTCACAACTTTGAATTTCAATGACAACTTCTCTGCTAATTTCTGGTCGGACTCTAGAGCAGCTGTGGCTATTGTGGATTTTGAATTCCCAGAAGAGGAATTTGGGAAGCCATGTTTTCCCTCCACCAGCCCTCAGTCTGCTTTCTTTCGGTTTGTTGGTGCCTTTTGCAAGTGCAAACAAATAAATACTGAGACCCTCAGCTTATCGTGAAAGTTATGAACTCCTGCCAAAAATTAATATAGTATTCGACCTTATATCGGCAAGTATGGCCATGATGCTGAGTGTAAAGTCTGCCGTCGTGCATTATGGGATGCAAGAACGAGCCGATTGGTGAAACCGCCATACCAAAGCCATGTGTGTGCCTTAGATGTTGTGTATGGCTCCTAACAGAGGTTTGTAGCCACAGCCTCTAAGAGCTCCTGGTATAGTTGCCTACATTACTATTTTACAGATGGAGTTCTGCTGAGCACTTATGGCAGGTCCATTCACATATACAGGGTGATGGACATACTGATGCTAGGACTCCCCGTAACTCTCTGGTTAACTTGTTTTCCTTTTAACATTCGTATCTGTGAGTACTGACCTTTGGAGGCCAGAGGTGTCAAGTTAACTCCAGGAGCTGGGTTTACAGGCACTTGTGAGTCACCCGAAGCTGGGAATTGAACTTAGGTCTGCTCTCTTTTTGTTGATGGTTCCCACTCTGCCACCCCCAGACAGGATTTCTCTGCATAGCTTTGGCTGTTCTAGAACTAGGTGTGTAGACCAGGCTGGCCAAGCACTCAGAGATCTGTCTGCTTCTGCCTCCTGAGTGCTGGGGTTAAAGGTGTGTGCTGTGTGCTGTGTGCTGCCACCACTGTGTGGCGCCATCATAGTCGCCGCCGCCGCCGCCGCCGCCGCTGCCGCCTCCGCCGCAGTCAACACTGCCATCGCCAACACCTGGCGTAACACCAGTTGAGCCACCTCTCTTGCACTCCTTGGTTAACTTGCAAACAAAGTTTGAAGTACTTTGTCTTTTAGAAAAAACAAAACAAAACAAAACAAAACAAAAAAAAAAAACCCTTATTTTGGAGTTACTCAATGTGGACAGAGGTCCTCAAAGTGTGAGCCCAGCTGAAAAGAAAGGAGGAGTCTTGGCAGCTCAGGTCGCCAGAAAAGTACAGAAACGGTAGGGGAGGGGCACAGGCCCACATCAGAAATCCATAGCCAGGAGCCAAAAAGAAAGCCCTGCATCTCAAGGACCTCTAGGTTCAATCAGTCATAGGATGGAAGGGTGGTTGTGGAGTCAGACTGTAATTCTAGCTGTTGGGAGGTTGAGGCAGGAGAACCACAGTCACTTTCAGCGACAGTGAGATTGTGAGGACAGCCTAGTCTATGGTATGAAGACCAACAAAAGGGAGGGAAGAGGAGAGTGGAGGAGAGGAAGGGGGAGGGAAAGAGAGGGAGAGGAAGAAGAGAGGGAGGGGGAGGGGAGAGGGAAAAGGAGAGAGGGAGGGAGAAGGGAAGGGAGGGGGAGAGAGGGTGAAGGAGAAGGGAGAGGAGGAGAAGGAAGGAGAGGGAGACATTGAAGGTTTGTATTTCCAAAGCCTTGCACTTCTGAGTCTGTCAGTCCTCTGAGCTTCACCCTGCCCAAGAGTGAAGCTTTTAATAGGCTATCCTCCAAGAAGCAGAGTTGAGGAGACAGTCTGAGCCTCAGCGCACTAATCAAGGTCACGGAATTAAGATATGGCTAATGTTTGATGGTGAGCTGTATCAAGCCAATACAGTGCTTTCCGAATATCCACACAAGTAAAAGAATGAGATAAAAAGCATGCAGGGGAGAGTGAAATGAAATGCATGCTCACTCCTGAGCAGCTGTGTTAAAAATGAGAATTTTAGTGTCCACAAGGAGGCCACAGGGACAGCATCACCCACCCCTTCCCAGCAATGCATTGTTTGTGTTATAACCACACACCCCTGGGCACCGTGAAGTTTACTTTTTATTAGCTTTATATGAGCAGAAAAAAACATTATGTAGTCTTCAATGGGTTGTGCTTTGTTCTCTCTTAATGGATTTAATACTGGCATTGAGTTAATTGTGGCAATTCCTCCACGTGGTACAGCCATTCTCAGTGGTGTGTAGATGTCGTCTGCTGTGGGAATGTGACACAGGTGGTTAATCCTACTACCTTTAGTGACCTCTGGGGTTCCAGCTCCTCCAGTTCCTGTTCCCCCTGCTTCTCTTCTTGTTGCCCCTCCTCCAGCGCCTCCTCTTCCCTCTGCTTCTCCTCCCATTTCCGTGGAACAGATCTGGCCATCTCCACCTCCCCAACGGTGGAACTGAAGGCAAGTCCACTGCACTTGCCTTTGTCTTGTTTCTGTTCTCCCAAATTTTCTACTGAGTTTTATAGTTCTCTTACTAACCTTTAAGTCCTCGCCCTAATCAGACTTGGTTCTGCAAATGGTGTGAAGAGGGCACTTAACCTGTATTTACTCAGGTGAGTGTGTCTTCTCAGTAATAGTGACTGGGGTTTTTTTTTTCTCGATTATTGCATTTATTTATAGGGTGTCATGTGCATGCCATGGCATGGGTGTGGAGGTCAGAAGACAACTTGCAAACCTTGGTGCTAAACTCTTACCCTGTGGGCTTCAGGAATCGAACTCAGATTGTCAGGCTTGGTGGGAAGCTCCCTTACGTACTGAGCCATCTCGGCTGACTCCAATCTTTTTGTAATAAGGTTTGCCTTTTTCTCCAAACCAGCAATGTACAACTTTTGTTAGACTTAAATGATATATTTTGCTGTCATAATGATTCGTCTTCCTCTTCTTCCTCCTCTTCTGTTTTTGTTTTTTGAGACAGGGTTTCACTGTTTAACCCTGGCTGTCCAGGAACTCACCCTGCAGACCAGGCTTACCTCGGCTCACAGAGATCCACCTGCCTCTGGCTCCCAAGTGCTGGGATCAAAGGCATGTGCTACTACCACCACCCAGCATTAATGACATTTTTCTAAGCATTACGCTTTTTTATTAATATTTTTTGCTGTATTTAAATAAATGCTGATTGACAAATTCTTTTATGGCTCATAATAATTTTTCTTCGTTTCCTTGGGGTTTTCTGCATGGCCAATACCAGCATTTGCATATGGCACGTTTGTATCTTTCTCATTTCTTCTAACATTTGACTTGTTTTCTGTTAGTCATCGGGCTAGGACTCCGATACAGTGTTGCATAGAGTGGGGCATTAACTCTGTTTTCTTTGACACTGAGTAGAGGATTTAGAATGCAAATGGCTACAGAATTAGTGTATCTTTTTAGTAAATTAGGTAAAAAATTTTTTTCTTTTTTTCAGATTTATTTATTTTATTTATATGAGTACACTGTAGCTGACTTCAGACACACCAGAAGAGGGATTGGATCCCATTAGATGGTTGTGAGTCACCATGTGGTTGCTGGGAATTGAACTCAGAATCTCTGGAAGAGCAGTCAGTGTTTTTAACCTCTGAGCCATCACCTCAGCCCCCCACCCCAAATTTTCATATCTAGTAATTCTATGGTTTAATCCTTTAGCTACACCAGATTTCTTATTTAAAAAATATTGTTCTTTAACATCATTAAATTATTTCATACAACCACTCTGATCTTTTCTTCTCTTTAATTGTTAGCATTGAGTCAGGCTGGCCTTGAACTCAGATCTGCCTGTGTCTGCTTCATGAGTGCTGGGATTAAAGGCATGTGCCACCATACCTGGCTCTTTTTTTCTTAATTTTCCATTTGTTATATTATTTATATACTCCATTCTGCACACACGGGGCACTTGTGCCGAGTTCAGGTTTCCTCTGCTTTTGCAGTTTTGCACTTTTACATTCACAGCTCTCTGTGGGTGTTTCTTCCTGTTTCTCTGGTTGGTGTGTGCTTGGCCTCTCGGGTCTGAGAACTGGTGTCTTTTAACAACTTTAGCAAAGTGTCAGCTGCTATCTCTTTGGAAAATCCCTCCTCTCCAGTGTACTAATACTCCCTGGTTTCTGCTTAGATTAAAACTTAGCATCTTCTTCAAATTTTAAAACTATTTCTTTGACGGCTTTCTAGAAAATGTTTTCATACTGTTTGTTTCTGAACTATATTCTGGAAACTATATCTACCTATATTCTAATTCACTAATACTCTCTTCTGTCTAAATGGGAAATGACTTCCAAATTAAAGAGGAATCTCTGGGGCCGGGCAGTGGTGGCACATGCCTTTAATCCCAGCTCTTGGGAGGCAGAGGCAGGGGGATTTCTGAGTTCGAGGCCAGCCTGGTCTACAGAGTGAGTTCCAGGACAGCCAAGGTTATACAGAGAAACCCTGTCTCGAAAAACAAACAAACAAACAACAAAAAACCCCCAAACAAACAAAAAAAGAGGAATCACTGAAATATTTACTTCCTGAAGTCTGACTTAGATCCATTCCAGAGCTGATGGAATGCTCCTTGTAAACTGTTTCTGGCTCATGTTTTATTTTCTTTGTATGTTTGCCTGCATGCATGCGTGTGAACCATGTATGTGCTGGTGAGTGTGGGGAACTGACCCAAGTCTCCAAAGAGAAGTTTAACAGCTGATCCATCTCTCCAGCCCCATCTTGCTCAGGTTTAAAATTTATATTATTATTGTTATTATTATTATTATTATTATTATTATTATTATTATTATTATTGTGGGGGAAGAGCATGCACACTGTGGTATACCGGTGGAGATCAGAGACCAACCTTATGGTCTCAAGTCTCTCCTTCTGCCTTTACATGGGTTCTGGGAATTGAACCAAGATCCTCGGGCTTGCACAACAAAAGATCTACCCAATGAACCCCCTTGCAGGCCCTTCTCACTAACATTTATAAACTCCTATTTTGTTTAATTAAGCAGGTGGCACTTTGAAGTGGAAATTTCTGGTTTCTTTGGAGACTTAGTTGTGTCATGTGATGTTTTTTAAAACTCTCTTATGAGAGGATTCTTTTGCTGCGGCAGCCGTGTGGGAGGATGTTTTGCTAAGAGCAGACACGTGGTGTTTGTCTGGAGGCAGCCCAGAAAAGGGCAGGAGGTGTTTTGCTAGAGTGGACACTTGAGAGAACAGGTGATGTTTCAAAATAAACAAACCAAACCAAACTTGGTGGTCCATGCCTTTAATCCCAGCACTCAAGAAGCAGAGGCAGGCAGATCTCTGTGAGTTCCAGGCCAGCCTGGTCTACAAAGCAAATTGGCAGACAGCCAGGGCTGTTACACACACAAAAAATCTTGTCTCAAAAAACAAAATGAAACAAAAATCCAAAAATCTGAGCCATTACTTTAAAACCAAACGTACACACACGTACATGCACACACCCTGCACACACATGCACATATGCACATGCACACACATGTACATGTACACACATGCACACCCATACACCACACAGACACACCCACATACACACATGTGCACATACACAACACACACCATACACAGACACCACACATGTACATGTACACATATACACCAGACACACATTACACATACACATGTACATGCACACACATATTACACAGCATACAAACACTCAGATACAGATACACATGTGCATAAACCACACACATGCACACACATATACACATGCACACACATGTTCATGCACAAACATATGCACATACCACACAGACACACACATACACACAGATACATATGCACACACACTGCAGCTTTGTAGACAACTTTTGTCACTTTCATTCCATTCCCTGCTGTCCTCACAGAGGCTGGCTGTAGTTTGGCTTTGAGAATCAGGAGGCAGGTCTATCTGTGAAACAGACTCTTTGGAGTAACCAAAGGTCAGAAAGGAGCTGTTCAAGGTGGGCAGCTCCCGCTGCAGTGGAGTGCCACAGATGGGAAGTGTGTATGGCCTTGTACACACACAGGAGACTTCACAAAGAGTGACAGCTGACAGGAGCAGTGTGTGTGTGCACGTGTTTTCGTCTGTGAATGTGTGCTAAGTAAGACTTGATAGACTTGACTGGCTTTCTCCTTTCTCTTTCTCCTGTTCATCTTTCCTTTTTTTTTTTTTCTCATCTTCCTCCTCCTTTAGACTGGCTGTTTCTGGAAAGTGAAAAAAGAATGCTGAGTGGTTAGGTAAAAAGTAGAGGGAGAAGAGAGGAAGGAGAGGAGGAGGAGGAAGAGGAGGAGGAGGAAGAAGAGGAGGAAGAGGAAGTTTTCTGACATTCCTGTGGTCTCTGGGAGGTTATGAGAATGGTAGGATGGTACTCACTGACCCCTCTAAGAGCAGATTAGCACAGAAATTAATAAGCAGCAGAAACCCAGAAACCGATACTCAAATCCAGATCCTGTTTAATGCGTCTGTACACAAAAGCTGCATATATATCAAGTTTAGCTTTACAAAATCGCTCTAGAGGCTGGGTGTAGAGGCCACACCTGTAATCCCAGCACTTGGGAAGTAGAGGCCAACTGAGAGTTCGAGGCTGGAGAGATGGCTCAGCAGTTAGGCTGCTCTTTCAGAGGACTCAGGTTCAATTCCCAGCACCCCTTAGGCAGCTCCCAACTGTCTATAATTCAAGTTCCAAGAGGTAAAAAGCCCTCACGCAGACAAAACGCCAATACACGTGAAATATAAATAAATCATTGAGAGACAGAGAGAGAGAGAGGGGGAGAGACAGAGAGAGAGAGAGGGGGAGAGAGAGAGAGAGAGAGAGAGAGAGAGAGAGAGAGAGAGAGAGAGAGAGAGCGCCAGCCCGCGAGCCCGCGCAGTGGTTGCTCTTCCATAGGACCCTGGTAAAATTTCCATTCCGCTCACAACCTCCTCGTCTAACTCCAGTCCTGCGGGATGTAGCGCCTCCTCTCGCCTACACAGGCACTGCATGTTTGGTGACTTCTAACCCCGCAGACGCTCCAAATAAGAAATTCAGCCTTTTACTTT
The DNA here is from genome assembly GCA_030674055.1 of Rhabdomys pumilio. Taxonomy (NCBI): domain Eukaryota; kingdom Metazoa; phylum Chordata; class Mammalia; order Rodentia; family Muridae; genus Rhabdomys; species Rhabdomys pumilio. The sequence continues at coordinate 12,999,286 of JANHMN010000019.1, read as the reverse complement.
CTGTTTTTTGGTCTCTGTCACATATAGTGAGGTAAGGGACCGTTATGGTGTGAATACATAGACTCGATTCGAGCAGGGATGCTCTGGTCTCTCTGCTCATTCTTACCTTTTTCTGGGCATTTTATTTTCCCTATGAGCGAGTAGGGAACCGGATTCAAGTACTTTGGTCTAGAAACCTGCAGAGACACAAATGGCCCCAACCCGGAAGGGTGCTTTCCAAAGTTCCTTTCTCTACCTTATGCGTGCGGTTCTGAGGTGGCTTGGGGAGTCGCTGCACTGTGGCTGTCTCTGCGCTGCTTGTCCACACTAAGGACAGATTCACAGATTCAGGCTTTGTGTACTGCCTGGGCTTCCTTTTCAAAGGCCCATTAGCAGGTTAGTGAGGCTCTTCTCTGAGAAGGGGCGCGCGGGGATGGGGCTGGGGCGGGGTGGGGATGGGGAGCTCTGGCCGGGGCATGCTCTTCCTACTCCCACACAACTGTCGTCTTAATCCAGACTCATGCCGTGATAAGTTTCACAGGTAAAAAGTTTTATCCTCAAATCAAGTACGTTTGTAAGCGCCTAAGTAGGGACGGAACGGGAGCGTGCAGAGGGGTAAAAGGACTGTTAGCAATGTTTGAAACTTCCAGCAACTTTTTTTTACTATTCAAATTCAATATTATGCTTTGCTTCTTTACAGGTAAATATTTTCGTCGAAACAAATTTTCAGTAGTTTTAGCCAGTTACTTTATCTCGCTATTTTGATTTAAATTTCTTAAAATTTCTTTTTATTGTTTTTTTTTTTGTCTGTGGCATGCTGTATACGTGCAAGAGACATTAATATTAGAAGACATAAACACTCCGTAAGATTTTATGTAATTCTGGAACTAAAGCCATAAGTCACTACTCCAGGTAATTCATAGTAAACAGTATATTTGAAAACACGATTTAGACACAGAGTTTAACCTATTCTGCTACATTATCCAGGCCATGGCATCTCAGTTGTTTTTTTAAAAAAAGCCTCTTACTGTGTTTAAAGAAGGCACTTTCCACCTAAGTATGTGAGCCTGTGTCCTGGTTAGCTTCCTGACATGTTGCAGTGATGAACTACTAAGATAAAAACAAACAAACAAACAAACCAAAAACAAAACCCAACATCTTGGAGAGGAAACAGATTATTTTACCTTCATCAGGAACTGATGCATAGACATGGAGGAATGCTGCTTACTGGCTTCCTTTCAGGATCACATTAGTTCTCTTTCTTGTATAGCCCAGACCCACCTGCCTAAGGGTGATACCGCCCACAGTGGGCTGGACCCTTTTACATCACTTATCAACCAAGAAAACGCTTCATTTCCTGCCCATAAGCCAGTGTGATGGAGTCAGTTTCTCAGTGGAGAATCCTGCTTGCCAGGCGTGTCAGGTTGCCCACCAAGACTGTGCATCACAGACAGACTGCCTCACTTGGGAGAACAAGGTTGAAGGATTTATAAACTACGAGGATATTGTATATTAAGAGAACCAGTGTTACCTGACCTGAAAATCTTTGTGAGCTAAACTCTCTGTATAAACTCCTGACTGTGAGTTTAAACAGAATTGCCATTAGTAGTAGTAGGAGTAATTAAAAATCGACCTCATTTCTCATTCTAAAGATTCTTTTATAATCTATATGTGTTCATTAATTTTTATGTCCAACTCTGCTGACAGTTATTGCACTTGAAATTAATGATGTCACGCTAATTAATTAGTAGCTTACAGTCCAGCCATTATAGCAAGTATCTTGAGCCTGTTTTTTTTTAATTTAATGTTTTAGAGTACATCATTCTTAAATATCTTAGTATTTTAATTTTAAATGCTTTTTAAATTAATTAATTAATTAATTAATTAGTTATTAGTGTGTGTGTGTGTGTGTGATTTCCCATATGCATGCCACATATACCCTGGAAACCAAACTCAGCGAGCAGACCTGACATAAAGAGCCTTTACAGGCTGAGCCTTCTTATTGGCCTAGATTTTAGTATTTTAAGCTTAGTAGAGTAACTAAAAAGAGAAAGGCACTGGAAAAAATGATAGTGCAGACTAAGTTATGTATAAAAATTAAAATCTGACAGTTTATACATTTTCAAAAACTCATAAACTGTTTTGAAATCTTCAGGCTGATGAATTTGAACTTCTAATTTTTTTTGTATAGAAATATTAAAGTTGCTATTACCTTTTTAAAAATGTATAATAATCAGGGCTACAGGTGTTCTGTTTCCAGTGCCCAGCAGGCAGCTCAAAATCACGTCTCCAGTTTTTGTAGTCCAGTGCCCTCTTCTGGCCATTGTGGGTACTGCACACAAATGGTGCACAGATATACATGCAGGCAAACACGCATTCATATAAAAATATTGTGTAATAAAACAAATACACAAATAGAAAGACAGGGTCTGTCTGGTCTGGAACTTGATATGTAGGCTAAGATGGCCCCCAACTCAGAGATCCACCTGCCTCTGCCTGAATGCTGGGAATTAAGGTGTGGACCACGATGCAGAGTCTCATCCATTCTTGCTGGATGCTGGGAACAGCGCAGAGCTAAGCTATTGTCCTCTAAACGCACACATCGTCCAGGCAAGAAACTACTGGTCTAATCCATCTTACAGATAAAAGAATGCAGGCCTGTGTAGGAGACTAAAACCAGAATGCTCGCCCAGATATGTCACACCTCATCTGTTCACTTACTGTACAAAACCTGTAAGACAACGTACACAAGGTGTAGGATCCTTGGACAGAGATAAACACTGTTCTCATGAAACAGTCTGCCGACAGGCGGAATCTCTGTTCAGTTTTGCTTAAATGAAATACATGAAATTCAAATCCAGGGACTGGCACATATACAAAGAGAAAGACATTGGGAAAATGACACTGCAGATTACTGTAGTACATAGGTAGATACTTTCCCTGATAAAGCTACACTCTCCTTCCTGAGATGGGCATCTCACTGCATTGTTCTGGCTGGCCTCAGTGTATTAATTCCCCTTTCTGGATAGGGACTCCAGAAGAAGACCAGCCTGGACCTGGTGGGGGGGCTCTCAAAGTCTAAACCACCAACCAAAGAGCATACATAGCCCGATGTAGACCACCTGCACACATGTAGTAGCAGCTTGGTCTTTATGTGGGCCCCTTGGCACTGCGATGGGGCTGTCCCCCACTCTGTTGCCTGCCTGTAGATACTGTTCCCCTAACTGGGCTGCTTTGTCTTGCCTCAGTGGAAGAGGATGTACCTAGTTCTGTAGTGAGTTGATGTGCCAGGTTGGGTTGGTACCCAGGGGGACCTCCCCCTTCTCAGAGGAGAAGGGAAGGGAGATGGGAGGAGGGGCTGAGTGAGGGAGGGACTGAGAGGAGAGGGGCTGCGATCGGGATGTAGCGTGAATAAATAAATAATGAAAAAAATCGCTGACTCTGAGCCTGTCTGGGATCGCAGGCACCCATCACCATGTCTGGCAAACAAACAAAAAATTTAAAAAAAAAATCTTTTTAATCAAATTGTCCACAATCATTTTTGAAGGCTGGCTCTGGGTGGCTTCCTGTGTTTATTCTCTTCCTGCCGCCATGCCGGGTTTGTGGAGTTCTGAGGGTTGTTCCTGGGGCTTCTGCCACACTCGCAAGTATTCTAGCAACTGAGCTACATCCACAGCTAATTATCAAGCCATCTTTTGAGGCAACACCTTAAAAAAATCATTATTTTTTTTTTTTTGAGCCAGGGTTTCTCTACGTAGACCAGACTGGCCTTGAACTCTCAGATATACACACACGTCCACCTCCTGAGTGCTGAGATTAAAAGAACAGGGCATCACACCTGCCCCAGATTGTTTGCCCCTGTGAATTATGTCTGTGTCTGTGTGAGTGTGTACTGGGGACAGGGAGATGCTCTTGGAAGCTGGATAAGCATGTCAGATTCCCTGGAGTTGCAGGCGGTTGTGGGCCACCAGTGTGGGTGCTGGGGGTACTAGCTCTTAACTGAGGAGCCATCTCTCCAGTGCCTAGTGCCCAGCTCCTGAAGACATTAACACTGAGGTTGCATTGAGGATTTTGCGCGTGGTAGGGCAGTGCTTCTCGGATAAACTCCATCTTCAGCTCTTCTTTGTATGTCTTGTTTTCACACTGTAGAGCAAGGCTCCTCTGAACACTCTTGACAGGTTTCCATGGCGACGGGGTGAGGGGTGCCTTTTAAAGATTCTCTTGGACACGCTGCTGGGTTCCAGGAAAACACTGTATTTAACTTTTGGGGGGATCTGCCAAAGTATTTTCAAACAACAAAACACAAGCGGGTTAGGTGGTCACCTGTCACCAATTCCTGTCATTGTCCATCTTCTGGTCTGTAATGATGTGATCGAGGGCGGGTTTCATGTGGCTGTTATTTGCATTTCCCCTGAGACTGGTGACATGGGGGAGGCCTCGGCTTTTATTTATTTACTTAGAGTTATTTGCTTTATTTTATTTTATGTGTGTGCGTGTTGCCTGCACACATGTCTGTGCACCCGGTGAGTTCCAGGTGCCTGAGTCGATCAGAAGAGGGCATTGGATTCCCCTGGGCTGAAGTTATAGATGGTTGTGGGCTACTGGAGTTATAGATGGTTGTGGGCCACGGTGCCAAGTCATCTTTCCAACCCCAAAGCATTTCTTTTTATGACCTAAAATAATCTTGCGCAGAGAAGCCCTATAGAATCCCTTGAGAGGTTTTTGTGTGTACTCCCTGGATGCATACACTCAGTAAGCTGAAAACGCTTGGCTGACCCATCACTGAGGTTTCAAACGCAATACAGGAACAATTCATAATGGCCCAAGCAATAAGGAAACCTGCAAAAGTAACTTTTATACCCATCCGTAATTATCATCTCAATCAAGCTTTACTGTTTCAGTTTGCTATCCTAGATCTAGTCCTGAAAGCTTCTAGCCTCCGTACAATCTAATCTATCCCTAGGATATTTTCAGCCTCTGAGACTTTTTCTGCTGAATAAGCTCACGATTTCTAGTTCCCTTTTCTCCATGCTGACTGATTCTATCTGGTTTCTCTCGGCTTCTCCTGAATTGGTCTGCTTGGCCTCATACTAACTTTGGCAATCCAGTGAAGTCTGTGGCTCCTTCTCACTCCCTAGCTCATTCTGTCTTCACCTGTGTCCAGCTTGTTCTCTCTCTACAACCTGTTTCTGTACATCTGTCCCAGTAAAACCCCCTTCTCTTTCTTCTGCACTACAGAAACCCTCAAGTAGCTTCCCTTTCCTCTCTCTTGAGAGTTGGGCATATCTCATTCTGTCAAATCTTGCTCTGATTTGTCACTTTGTCTGATATCCTTTTCAAACATGGCTGCCTCTTCTACAAACTAACTTTATGTCATTGTTTGGGATTAAAGGTGTGTGCTAAGGCTGAGCCACACCACAACTAGAAAGAAGTCTTTTCACTGTCTTGGGGATCATGTTGTGATCAGATATCCTGCAACAGAAACCTATTGTGGGTCGGGCAGTGGTGGCGCACGCCTTTAATCCCAGCACGTGGGAGGCAGAGGCAGGTGGATTTCTGAGTTCGAGGCCAGCCTGGTCTACAGAGTGAGTTCCAGGACAGCCAGGGCTGTACAGAGAAACCCTGTCTCGAAAAACAAAACAAAAGCAAACAAAAAAAGAAGAAGCCTATTGTGGTACATGTTTTCCAGGTACCTCCCTTTGCTGTGGTGCCTAAATGTGATGTGCCTGTGTTTGTTTGCGCATTTACTGCTCTGGAATTTCCACATTGCTGGAATTCTGGGCAGCCCAGCTGGACCAGACAATGTCTAGTGAGAGAGAAATCTGCCTTAGAAGCCTCTGTTGGTACTTTCTCACACCCCAGTGGCCTAGGACTACACATGTGCCCTAATCTAATCTAATCTGATCTGATCTAATTACTAGCAAAATAAATAGGAATGCTTAACCCTGAAGTAAGATGCACCACTGTAGGCTTTAATTTTTTTTTTTAATTTACTTTAATAAGGGTGCCAAAATGCTTTGACACCCTCTTCCAGCCCACTGTCTAAAGGTAGGGGAGAAGAGATGCTAAAGACGACAAGGGGATGTGGACCTGTTTAGAAGTAGTTCTTTAGGGTGATTCCAGTCTCTGTTGTCAGGATACCAGCAGTCGGATTCAGTAGTGTCAAGATGCCAAACACTAATTAGCAGCAGTGGTGTAATCCAGCAGAAACAGCCAGGCCTCCGCCAAATCTGAACACGTCAATGGGAATGACCAGAGTCAGCTGGGATATCAGACATTCTTCACTGCGTCTCTCACTGAAGTGAAGAACAGCAAAGATGAAGCCGTGAGACTAACGAAGCGTTCCAAAGATAGTCATGCAAGCATCCCACCACCATCTGCTCATTCTTATGTACAGACTCTCCCATGGGTCAGCTTCACTGTATGAGTCTGTGTCACATGTCCCAACCAGAACCTTCCACTTCATACCACCCCGCTCATCAGGAACCAAATGATTGCTTTACTAACAGAGGAGGGGAAATGTATGTCTTCAGCACAGGCTACGACATCAAGAGAAGGGAAAGCTTAGGTCTCCAAGTTGCTTCCCTTGACCCATTGACACAACACTAAGGCTGTATGGCCCTACCCAATAATCCCCAGAGCCATGTAGACAGAAGCATTGGATCAAGGGACAGGGAGAAAATAGTGTTTGTCCCAGGTTTAGTTCAATCACTTAAGACAGCTCATGAAGTGGGAATCACTCAGAGTGATTGATATAAGTAAATCAGGCCCCTGTGGCTGAGAAGAATTTGAATAATGCAAGATCTTAACTGATGTCTATTCTTCTTTATCTCTTTCTTTGAATGTCTCAAATGCTAGGCAGTATCCAGCCCCTGGTAAAGGCTAAAGTACCTGCCCCCCCCCCCTCTCTCTCCCCCACCCACACACACACACACACACACACACACACACACACACACACACGGACACACACACACACACGGACACACATGCACGGACACACATGCACGGACACACTAACGAAGGTGGTTACTGTTATATTTATACAGATTTAACAGTTGAATTTGATTCTTGAACAATTAAATCAGAGAATATGCTATTTTGTTTGCATTTAAAATTGTTAAAGATTAGCAAGAGAAAGTGACTGTGTGCCTTCCAATTTTAGGAGTCTTTTATTCTAGTTACACCATGAGAAGTCGCTAACCAATGACTTATAAATACAGTATTGACCGATACCTAATATTGGTCCACTTGTTAGTTAACTGTGCTGAGCGAAGCACAGATACATTGGAGACTGATAGTCCTTCTCTCTTTCATTGTGTGTGTCCATGTGTGTCTCTCTGTATGTATGTCTCTGTGTGTGTTCCTCTCTCTCTGTGTGTGTGTGTTTCTCTTTGTGTGTGACTATTTCTGTGTGTATATGTGTCTCTGTGTATGTGTGTGTCTTTCTCTGTGGGTATGTGTGTGCATGTCTGTGTGTATGTATATGTGTCTCTGCATGTGTGTCTGTGTTCTCTCTGTGTGTGTCTCTCTGTGTATGTCTGTTTCTATGTGTATGTGTCTCTCTGTGTATTTGTGTGTGTGTGTTTTTGTGTGTGTCTGTCTCCCTCTGTGTCTCTCTCTGAGTGTGTGTGTGTGTGTGTGTGTGTGTGTATGTGTGTGTACATGTACACAGGCACATGCTACATGTGGATGCCCAAGGAGGTACAGTTACAGGTCAGAAGCCTAATGTGAGTTCTGGGAACTGAATCCTGGTTCTCTGAGAGAGCAGAGAGTATCCCTGGCCACCCAGCCATCCGATCTGTCCAGCCCTGCTGGTCTCTTTTGTAACTTTGAATTTATAGTTCTGTTTTTAAATAGTAATATATTGGTGGAATACAAAATTCAAAAAATACAGAAGTTATAGGGACCATTCCCTCCAACAGGAATTTCTCATTCCATTCGCATTTACAGACAACTAAACACAGTACTAAAAGTTGGAAAACCCTGACACCAGACTCCGCCGTCCCTATCTTTATTGTTCTTGTTTTTACTCATTTAGTAGACTAAAAATCACCCCAAATTGATTGATTAAAATGCCCCCCACCCCGCTTTGAGACAGGGTTTCTCTGTGTAGCCCTGGTTATCCTAGAACTCACTCTGTAGACCAGAAACTCAGACATCTGTTTACCTCTCTGCCTCCAGAGTGCTGGGATTAAAGGTGTGCACCTCTACACCTGGCGGAGAAGCCTCATTTTAGTTTTATTATTTAGATTGTGTGTGTGTTTATGTGTGTATGAGTGTGTGTGTGTGTGTGTGTGTGTGTGTATGCTGTGATGTGATGTGTTTGGTACATGGGTGCTATTGGTGTGTGTGTGTGTGTGTGTGTGTGTGTGTGTGTATGCTGTGATGTGATGTTTTTGGTACATGGGTGCCACTGGTGTGTGTGTGTGTGTGTGTGTGTGTGTGTGTGTCAGGACATCAGGTGTCAGTCCTTGTTGTCCATCTTGCCTGAAGCAGGCTGTGGTTCACTGCTGTGTACGTCAGTCTGACTGCTCCAGAGGCTTCCAGAGGCTCTCCCGTGTCTGCCTCTAGCTTGCCCGAGGATTACAGTAGTGCATCACTGTGACCTGCTTTATGCCAGTTCTGGGGACTCCAGCAAGCATTTTGCCCATGGAGCCATCTCCTCATCGCTTCTCCTTTATTGATTTATTGAGATACAGTATTTTGCTGTGTGGCCTAAGCTATCCTTGGACTTGAGACCTTCAAAGTCGCCCCCTTCCTAGCTACCTAACTTTTTTATTTTTGAGACAGGGTTTCTCTTTGTAGCCCTGGCCGTCCTGGAACTCACTCTGTAGACCAAGCTGGCCTCAAACTCAGAAATCTTCCTGCCTCTGCCTCCAAGTGCTGGGATAAAAGGCGTGCGCCACCGCCGCCTGGCTGCTACTTAACTTTCTCAACCTTCCTAATGCTGTGACCCTTTAACACACTTCCTCCTGTTGTAGTGACCCCACCCCCCACCATAAAATTATTTTTGTTGCTACTTCATAACTATGATTTTGCTACTGTTATGACTCATAATATAAATATCTGTGCTTTCTAATAGTCTTAGGCGACCCTGTGACTGGGTCCTTTAACCCCCAAAGGGGTCTCAACCCACAGGTGAGAAGCACTGTGCTCTTGCCTGTCTGTCTGTAGCAGTGCTGGGATTATACCCAGGGTCCTACACACGATCGATGGGCAAGTACTCTGTCATTGAGCTGTGCCCTCAATGCCCGGTTCATTTGTGAACGTGTGCTATTTCAGTCTGTTGATGTGTTATGTTTTCTTAACTCCTGTTGGAGATATTTGGTTTCTTGGCTTTTCATGCTTATGAAAAATGTTGGGAAGAGTAATGGATTCCAATAATTGATTCATATACTATCTTGAACATGTGAAAATACAAGTTTTGGGCTGGAGAGGTGGCTCAGTGGTTAAGAGCACTGATTACTCTTTCAGAGGTCCTGAGTTCAATTCCCAGCAACCACATGGTGGCTCACAACCATCTGTAAGGGGATGTGATGCCCTCTTCTGGTGTGTCTTAAGACAGTGACAGTGTACTCATATACATAAATAAATAAATCTTAAAAAAAAAAATAAAAAAGAAAATACAAGTATTGCATCAAAGGCTGTGCTTTCCCTCCAGTTGTGGATAGAACCCAAGGTTTCATTCCACCATTAGGCTGCACCCTAACCCTGAATTTAGGCAGATAATGGCTTCTTACTGTCCAGAGGGGTGAGGACACTTAAACTCCCACTGGGTACTATTTTCCAGAAAAGAGATGTCTTTCATGTTTCTCACCTTATATGTAGGCTTAGGGGCAGGGCTCCAAAAGGAGCATGCTCCTGTTTAAAAAATATTTTAAATTTTTACTTTATTTATTTATTTTTGAGACAGGGTTTCTCTGTATAGTCCTGGCTGTCCTGGAACTCTCTTAGATCAGACTGGCTTTGAACTCACAGAGATCTACCTGTCTCTGCCTCGCGAGTGGTGGGACTAAAGGCGGTGCATCCAGTCTATCTTTATTTCTTAATTATCAGTGTACATGTTGCAGAGTGTGCCGTGGTCAGATGGGGGTGCTCAGGGCTCCGTTCTCTCCTTCCACCATGGAGCTTCCAGAGATCTGACTCAGGTTGTCAGGTTTGGCGCCTTCACTCACCAGTCTATGCTATGTTCTCTCCCTCCCTCCCTCCCTCCCTCCCTTAAGGTGTCAGATCCCTTGGGACTGGAGTAATGAATGGTTATGAGCTATCTCCTGGGTGCTAGGAGCCAAACTAGGTCCTCCAAACAAGTTCTCAACAGACTGAGACATCTCTCTAGTCCCTGGCCTCGCGTTTTTATAACAGAAAAATGGTCATGAAATGGTATTGAGGTTTTTCTGTGGTTGTTTGTTCGTTTTTGTTTTTGACAGAAACTTTGGGGCATGTGTAGTAAAAATGATTCTTTCCTTTCTCTGTCAGTCCTTCTGGAGATCAAACTGGGGGTCTTGCGCATGTGCTGCTGGCATTCTATGACTGAGCTATAACCCCACTTCCGCACCCCACTGCTCTGGTTACCGATTTTGACAGTCCAGTTTCGTCTTCTCCTCTGACACTGCAATATGGTTTGCTCTCCACTCACACTATTAAAAATATTTCTGGCAGCGGAGGGTGAGGGTTAGTGTAGCGTGCATGCATGTTTATCATGCAGAATTGGCCGTGCTCATCGCCCGGCTACGGAGAGGACGCCTTGAGCCCAGGCTCTCCAGGCCAGCCTATGGAGACCTCGTCTCAAAAAGAACAAAACAAAAAACCCTCAAAGCTCAACCCCTGAAGATCAACCTATCCAGAAAAGGCCTGCTCGGTCTTTACGCCCCTCAGGCTCAGGCGAGTCAGAGGGAAGCCCCGGCAAGGGTGGCAGCTTGGAGCATTTCCTAGGGAGGTGACTTGGAGGTACCCAGCCCCTGCCTAGCCGTCTTGCAGTCCCTCCACATAAAGGCTGCTAGCTGCTGCAGTTGCAATTTTCTCTCTAAACCCAAGTCTCTTTTGTTGGCTTGCAGAGGCTTACATTCCAAAAAAGGTAATTTGAAAGTACTGCTGAATTTAGATGCGTTTTTGCTAATTTGTTTTTATTATGCATAGAAATATTGGTATAAAAGGTGTTTCAATTATTTTCTGAGGGAGGGGCCTATGTATTCTCTGCAGCCACAAAGCTTTTAAATGGAGTTATTTTTCTCAGCCTATAATCGGGTCTCCCTTTTAAGTACCCCACCAGCAAAAGTAAGTTTATTGCTCCCAGCACAATGGGCCTCTTCACTTTTTAGGTTTGGGAGACCTGGGTGACCTACGAAAGTTAATTAGAAGGTTAACAAAGACGAAGACAGAGTCGAATCCATCGCCTCTCCTTCAGCCAAAGATGTCATCCATTAATTAGGGAAATCATTCAGGTGGCCTCTATAGAATCCATAGAAAATCTGTCGGTGGCGGCGCACAGTTTTGATCAGATTTTCCTCTCCCCCAGAATGCTACCCTTAATGGTACGAAAAGCAGCGGGCCGGGGTGGGGCGAGGGCGCGGGAGGGGGCGGGAAGGATGGGTTTCAGGCGCGGGGCAGTTAACCAGCCGCCCAGCGCCGGCTTTGATTCTCAGGCTGCCCCGCATACTTGCAGCATGATGTAATCCCCATTGAACCCGAGAGCCCAGTGGCCCAGCCAGCGAGCGAACGAGCGAGCGAGCGGGAGGAGGTGGCGCAGCGGCCGCCGGGCCCCGCAGCCTGCTCCCCGGAGCTTGGGGGGGGGGGCGCGACCCGGGGCGCGGTGGGGGGCCCCGGCTTTCGCATCCTCATGGACCACTCCTCCCCGGACTCCTCTTCAGTCCCCTGCAGCCCAGGAGTGTGAAGCAGTCAGCCACTCCAGGCAGGGTAAAACCCAGTCAGCCCTGCTGGGTTCCTGCTGGGTCCTGTTGGAAGCTAGGCAGACATGACCTCTTCCATCTTTTTTTTTTTTTCACCTGTTTCTCACCATGTTCTTAGATTTCTGATTTGGACAGTCAAGCCTGCGTGGTTTCAGTTTGGGTAGTAGGGACATAGATAGAATGCCTTTTTTATAAAAAATGTAAGTTTAAAAAATCAAAACCTTTTAAGCCACTTAAAAGCTAGTTTGTATTTGTGGTTCAACCTTTCTATATTCCCAAATAGTAACTTGTGTGCTTTCTGGAGAATTTGGGTTTGGTTTGATTTGATTTATCTTTATCGTCATCACCACCATCACCACCGCCACCGCCACCGCCACCACCACCACCACCACCACCTTCGTCACCATCGTCATCCTATCACTAGTTCTAGACAGAGTTTGATCCTGTTGCCCTGGCTTCAAGCTCACTGTGTGGTCCAGGCTGGTCTAGAACTTGTGCTCCACCTCCCAAGATCTGAGACGACTACAGCACACACCATGCCAGACAAGTTATCTATTTTACTTCCAGGCATTGAGCAATACCCACTGAACTATGTCCCTCCAGCCCTATAGGAGACCTTTGCAGCTGGTGCGAGCTCTGAGTTGAGCCATACACAGTACCTGTGTGGCTAATCTTGCTTGCTGAAATCTTGCCCTAGTCTTGGCCATCCTGAAATCCTCCTGAGAAGAGCTTTGCTTCAGGTGGAGAATGTGAGACTTGAGTGAGATGCATTTTTAAAAACTCCCTGGGGGTTCCAGTTCACACTTGTAAAAGTAAACCATGGCGGGGCACTGAGGTTAATTTTATGCATCATCCTGACTGGCCATGGGATGCTCGGATACTTAGTCCAGACTGTATTCTGTGTGTGCTTGTGACACAGGTCTCGTCCTGGTTAGTGGTGGCTGTTTGACAAACATAACACAAGTAGAGTCAAACAGGAAGAGGAACCTCAACAGAGAAAAGCACCTCCATCAGACTGGCCAATTAACAAGGCTGTGAAAAGCACCTCCATCAGACTGGCCAATCAAAAAACACCTCCATCAGACTGGCCAATCAAAAACACCTCCATCAGACTGGCCAATCGGCAAAACTGTAGAGCATTTTCTCGGGTTAGTGATTGATGTAGGAGGGCCCAGGATGAGGTGAGCAGTGCCTCTCCTGAGCAGGTAGGTGGTCCTGGGTTGATAAAGCATGGGCAAGTCACGAGGAACAAGTCGGTGAGCAGCTCTCATGGTCTCTGCCCCCAGTGATGGACCTGGGAGGTGAACTAATAACCCTTTCTTTTCCAAGGTCAGGATATTTATTACAGCAATGGGGACCCTAACTGTATGAGGTTAAGGTTTCCGTGGGTGGATTGAGCCTCCTGTGGGTGGGTGCCACCCAGTTGGTTGAAGAGAAGGATGAGAAGACTAGCTGACCCTTCTAAAATGGGTGACCGCCTTTGAGATGGGGCAGCGGTGTTTCCCCACCTCCACCTTGAACTCAAACTAAAACCTTGCCTATCCCTACGTCAGCGTTGACGCTTGCCCATCTGAATATTGTTGCCTGTCAGTCTCACCTCTGTTCATCCATCTATCCATCCACCCACCTTTCTGCTTGCCTTTCTCTGCAGAACCTTCCTTGACAGATAGACTTTTGCTAGTGCACAGTAAGGGGTTGTCGTAACAATCACCTGTCCTGTGCAGGCGTCTGGGACTGGACACTGAGTAGAAGCTAAGAGTTTTGAACTGCACCTAAATCATGGCTTCTTAAACTGTGGGTTGTGACCCCCACATGGGATTGTGGCACTGAATGCATGGGTTTTGGCAAGCTTGACGACAGTAAAAGATTTCAGAAGAAATAGCTACAAAAAAAATAACTCAAAATCAAATGTATAAGGAATCCAGGGTGCTTATGGGAAAGCTTGTCAGTGTTATAGCACCTGACTTCCCTGAAGCTTGGTTCTCAATGCATGGCATGTGTGGGCTTTCAGACATGCAGTGCTAAAGAATACCATCAAACACTCAGGTCGTTCGCTGCGTCGAAGTGTTTTTAATATGCATATAAAGCGTTCCACTCCCGTAGAAATATAATGGCTTAATTACTGAAAACAAAGGCATTCAGTATTTTTCAACTGTATTGCTTGGCATGTAAGTATCAGATTACTATAGTTTAGGATTGTTCTGTTAGATTATTTGATCATTTAATATTCCCATCTGAGTTGCAGACTCCCACACGCACATGCAAATTGTTAATGAACGTTTGACTTGATATTAGGACAGAATTTCTAAAAAAATTATTAAATGGCTCTGAACTCGTGTGAGCAGCTGTCTCAGCACTGAGGGCTATAAAATGGGAATGTCAGTCAACCCTTAAAAATGTTGAAGATGCTCTGTGTTCTGTAGGATCAAACATGGCAAAATTTCATTAATTTTTGTATGTGTATGTCTGAGTGTGTGCCACACGGGTGCTCGTGGAAGCCAGAAAGGGGTGCCAGGCCCCCCTGGACCAGCAGTTATGGAGCAAGGGTGCCGGGGACTCAACTGTCCTTTGGAAATGCTGCAAACATAACTACTGAGCTATCTCTGCTGGCCAAGGCTTACAGTTCTTCACATAAAAACAAATGAGCTCACCTATCTCATTAGTATGCAAGCTTACTTTAATAAGAGATAGGATTGTATGCATGCTGATGAATTGTTTTAAGTAAGTCTCGGGGGCTGGCAAGCTGGCTCAGCCTGAAAACCTGGGTTTGGTCCCTGGAACTTACATGGTAGAAGAGAACTCACTTCCGTCGTCCTTTCGGCTGCACACATTCGATGCGCCCTGCATACCTTCTCCCACTACAGATATAAACACAAATAAATAAACGCAAAACTTTAAAAAAAATAAATTGCTTTATGATTTACCATCAGTACGTGTTTTATTTACATGTGTATTTTAGATAGAGTCATGTAAAAAAGTCTTGGATAAAAAAGGATTGTGAATGGAAAAGTTTAAAAAACAAAACAAAACAAAAAACAAAACCAAAAATCTTGGTCTGAGGAGCTGGAAGGATGACTCAGTGGTTAAGAGCACTTGGTGCTCTTGCAGAGGACCTGGGCTGAGGTCCCAGCACCCACGCGGTGGCTCACAACCACCTGTAATCTGGTTCCCCAGTGCCCAGTGCTCTCTTCTGTTCTCTGCAGGCACCTTCCACACGGTACACATACAGTCAGGTAGGCCAAACTGAGACACAGAGGATAAAATTTTAAAACATTAAGAGCACAGTCTAGGATAATTTGGAATGCACGCCCCCCCCCAAAATAAACAAAACAAAATGAAACACAATCAAGCCCTCTGGTCTAGATTGCTTAATAGAAGTGATGGAATTCGGGCTTTACAGGCATCTCTGACTGGAGACTCAGAAGACAGGAAGCACAGAGAAAGCCTTCATCTTTTTAAAGAACAACGGACCAGGTTGGTAGAAACAAGGGCAGTAGAGGCTTTTAGGGTGAGGTCTTAGGAACAGGTTACTGAAAGCTCACCCTTACCACAGGGTTTGCCAAGTCCTGGCTTCAGGGACTTGAAAGGAATGAAGACAGACTTACAGCCACTGCCACAGCCAAGCTGGGATCAGGTGGACCGAGCTCTTTGATGGAGAAACTGCAGCATCCCGGGAACTCAGCGTGTTTAGTGTATTCACTTGAACAGGGAGGCAGGATTAGGCGTATAGCTGAACGAGGGTGAAGCGTTACATACAGATAAACATGGCATCCGGGCTATCCTGTATAGCTGAACAAGGAAGTAGGGTTAGCCAGTCGGGGCAGGAGCAGTGTGGGAGGAGTTTGCAGGCTGCAAACGTCCTGGGGAAACAGCTGTAGAG
>JANHMN010000019.1:12953128-12978518 GCA_030674055.1 Rhabdomys pumilio | reverse complement strand
ATATTTAGATTAAGATTTGGGACTTTAGAGTCAGATTTTTGGGACCACAATGGAAGAGGACATGATTTGGGATGACAAGGAAGAATATTACATACTAATGTTAGGTCTCAAACCAGGGACAAAGACTGAGGTGTCTATATCGCATATCAGAGCAGATCTGATGGCTAACTTCTCCCAGCATCCCCCAATCCCTACCATGGCTGCCATACCACACCCTCTACCCTGAACTCTCCATCCTAGGGACTGGGCTGCCGACCCCTCTCCCCCCACCCTCTCGTCCTTCCCTATATAATCCAGACATTCTGGTTACCCAGTTTCATCACCCTTTATTACACTGGCTCTCCCTATCCCTCCTCCTGACGCAGCCTGGCTCAGGGCCATGTTCACCCTGGACACTCCCAGATGCCCTGCCTCCAGCTATGTGCACCCTTTTATCTACAATAAACCATCTTCACCATAACCTAGGGGCAGCCAGGTCCTTCCTCTTCATCTCTTTTTTCACGATGCCTTGTACCTGGTGGTCACTAGCTAGCACTGTAAAAGCCACCCTACAAACATAACAGGGCAGGTCCCAGAGACTGAAATAAAAATGGAGCCTCAGTCAGCTTTCACATACAATTTCCATCCCCTCTGGGCTAAAAAAGACCACATGATTGGCCATTTCTCCTTTTCCTGGGGGGAGAGTGGGACTCGGCGGTTTTTAGGGACCTCTTGAGGTTCCTTTGATTGCATAGATGAGTGAGGGGTATGTGACCCTAAACTCCAGCACTGCCCAATCCTCCCAGTGATCTATTTCATGGTGAGGAATGGTTTAGTTTGGATTTTTCAGTTAAGGGATTGAACCCAGAATCCCCCATATGCTAGGCAAGCGCTCAGCCACTGAGTCTTCTCACCAATAACTACTGATTAATAATAAACGTCATCGAGCTGGAAAGATGGCTCAGTGGTTAAGAGCACTGACTGATCTTTCAGAGGTCCTGAGTTCAATTCCCAGCAACCACATGATAGCTCACGACCATTTGTAATGGGATTAGATGCCCTCCTCTGGTATGTCTGAAGACAGTGACAGTGTACATACATAAAATAAATAAATAAAATAAATAAATCTAAAAAAATAAACATAATCATAATCAGAACCATAATAATATGTGAATGGTGCTCTTCTGCCTGTGTCTACACCACATGTATGCTTGATGCCCTCAGAGGCCCTTAGAACTGGAGTTACTGATGGCTTTGAACCACCTGTCATATGGGTGCCGGGAACTGAACTCAGGTCCTGCTCAGCCATCTCTCCAGCCCCAGAGAAATGTTTAAATTCATGGCTCCTAAGTAACCAGCAAAGCTAACATGTTCATACAAAGAGGAAACATTTTATTAGAAAAACTTTTCAGTGCAAATTTGATTAATTTTTTTTTCTGAAGTCTGGAGAGATGCCGCAGATAATAAGAGTACATGCTGTTCTTGCTAAGGACCCAGGTTCAGTTCCCAGCATCCTCTCTGTGGCTCATGACCGTCTGCGACACATACATTAACTAAGTAAAAAAACAAAAACAACCTTCAAAGGTTGAAAATAAAAGCATTATCTGGTTAACACGAAGTTTTTGACAGAAACATTTCCTTTCCTATGCGCCTGTTAATCCAAATTTGAATATAATCACTTAGAACTTAAAATGGCCCCTAGAGGTCAGCAAGAAGACTTATAGGGTGCTTGCCAAGAAGCCTGAGACAACCTATATTCAATCCCCCGGACTCACATAGTGGACAGAAAGAATGGACTCCCAAAAGTTGTCCTCCGAAACTCACATGTGTCATGAACACACATCTCTACAATGATAAATAAATAAATAGGAAACAGTAAGGCACTGCGGCCATTTCTAATAACATGAATAGAAACGGTCACTGTCACAGTGGACTCCCTCAGTAGGCGTGTGATAGCTGAACCCTGCTAGTCGTTCCTCACCAAGAGTTGTCCCCAGCTGAGGGACGTTGTGCAAAGTGTACGTTGCTATCCAAATAAGGCAATGAGTAGAGGGTGAGGAGAAAGACAGAGCAAGATCTAGACCAGAGATCAGGACAGGATGAGAGAACTGGGAGCTGAGGCTTCCTAAGAAGTGAAACTATAGACAGGTAGTTGTGGCACACACCTTTAATTCTAACACTGGGAGGCAGAGGCAAGTGAATCTCTGAGTTCAAGGCCAGCCCTCTGTACAGGGTGAGTTCCAGGACAGCCAGGGCTACAGAGAGAAAACAAAACAACAACAAACAAAAAGATGAGAGAAAGAAAGAAAGAAAGAAAGAAAGAAAGAAAGAAAGAAAGAAAGAAAAAGGAAAGGAAAAGAAAGAAACTCTAGAGGCAGCAGGGTGAGGTGGCACATACCTGTAATCCCAGCACTCAGGAGGCAGAGGATCTCTGAGTTCAAGGCCAGTCTGGTCTACACAGTGAATTCAGGAGAGCCAGGACTGTGTAGAACAGTGCTTTTCAGCCTGTGGATTGGGACCCTTGTGGGTGTGGAATGACAGAGTTTACCTAAGAACATCTGCGTATCAGATATTTGTATTGTAATTCATAACAGTAGCAAAATTACAGTTATGAAGTCACCATAACCTGAGGAACTGGATTAGGAAGGTTGAGAACCACTGACATACAGAAACCATGTCTCAAAAACAACAACATCAACAACAAGAAGGACCCTTGTGTGTGTTGGGGGCGAGGTGTTGCTATGCAACCCCTCCACAGTGATTGGTCTCTGCTCCAAGCTCCTTGGCAGAACACCCAAGACATCAAAGTCACTACTGCAACTAGCTTTGCAGATGGGCACCACAGTGCTCCAGCTAAGCCAATGTGACACTGCCCTTTCAAGGATCCAGTTCAAATAAATCTCACTCACACATAGGCTCCTTGAATTGGTGTATTTTGTGAGAAAAATGTTTCAGGCAAAAAGGAGTTTCCTGGGCCAGGCTCAGCGCTCTCTATCCAGATGAGGGCACAGGAGCATGTGACTTTAAAACATCTGGGCCTGGCACCAGGAGGATGATTTTGGAAGGGGGATCTGGGTGGTGCAGACTAGTGTCCCTTTACATGGTCCACAGGTCAGTCTGCAGACTGCCACCGCTACACCATGGACAGGCAGTTTGAGCGCCAGGGACAGTCCAAGTCTGGAGGCCAAGATGTACAGAATCAAGCACTCACTTGTCCTGCCTGCCTCTGGTGAAGGCTCTTGTCCTGGGTGGTGGCTGCCTTCTGAGTCTTCACGAGTGAAAAAATAGAAGAGAGACAGAGAGGAAGGCTTATTGTCTCTTCCCACACAGCGCAGGCCTCACTGGCCTCACCTGGACATTTACCTGTTTTCTTCAGGGCATCACTACACGGTCTAGGCTGTCTAGGACACACTATTTTTTCTGGCTGGTCCTGACCACCACAGGCTCCAGCGTTAGGATCACAGGCGTCTAGGGCTTCATAGGGATTTTGATGCTAGACATACAACAGTGAATGAAAAAAGAAATGAAGAGCAAGGACCTGGCTGCCCCTAGGTTATGGTGAAGATGGTTTATTGTAGAAAAAAGGGTGCACATAGCTGGAGGCAGGGCATCTGGGAGTGTCCAGGGTGAACATGGCCCTGAGCCAGGCTGCATCAGGAGGAGGGAGCGGGGAGAGGGAGAGCCAGTGTAATAAAGGGTGATGAAACTGGGTAACCAGAATGTCTGGATTATATAGGGAGGGGCACGGTGGAGGGCAGCCCAGCCCCTGGGATGGAGAGTTCAGGATAGAGGGTGTGGTATGGCAGCCATGCCCTGTGACAGGTAGGGACTGGGGGATGCTGGGAGAAGTTAGCAGTTTTGATTTGTTAAATAGGCAACTGTATCATTTGTCCTGGGTTTGAGACCTAACACAGGAAATTAGATTGTCTGTATACGTCCTTGGCCATATTGAGCTGAGTACGATTTAAGATTCTGGGGTCAGCCCTTTGAAGGTGTTATTTTCACCCAGAAGAGAGAGATGCTATTTCAGTTGTATTCAGATGTATTCTTTTTTCTGTCTTTTGATGTTTTTATTACATTTATGTATTGTCTATCTATGTATCTATGTATGTAGGTATGTATCTATTTTTCTATCTATCTATCTATCTATCTATCTATCTATCTATCTATGTAACTATCTTTTGGGGCAGAACATACATGTGCCATGCCTGTATAGAGAGGTCAGAGGATAACCTTAGGGAGTCGGTTGTCTCCTACCACGTGGGTTCCAGGGATAGAATCAGGCTTTGAGGGAAGTGCATTTGCCCACTGAGCTGTCTCAGTTTCAGTTTTCTTATATTGAAAAATAAAGATCACTAAAATGGGAGTACACGTGTCCTCACCACTCACCCACACAAGCAGACGATATGACTCTGTTTGTAGCCAGTGTGGACGTTGTACAGCGAGAGACCCGAACAACTGTACACAGTAGCTCTGAGTCTCATTTGCCACAACCTAGCATGTGATCTGAAGTGCAAAATTTATTCTAATATGGCTTCTTTCCCCAAATACATGGCATTTCCCACAGACTGAATTTCCTCATTTTTTGTGAGGAAGAATCAAAGAAACTGAGAAACATTTTTTCACAAACGAAAGGCAGGTGACAGATGAATAAAAATAATACATACACACACACACAGACAGACACAGAGACACACACAGACACACAGAGACACACAGAGACACAGACACAGACACAGACACACACAGAGACAAACAGAGACACACACACAGACACAGACACACAGACACACACAGAGACACACACACATACACAGACACACACACAGACACAGAGGCACACACACATACACAGACACACACACATACACAGACACACAGACATACACATAC
Source organism: Rhabdomys pumilio (assembly GCA_030674055.1). Classification (NCBI taxonomy): domain Eukaryota; kingdom Metazoa; phylum Chordata; class Mammalia; order Rodentia; family Muridae; genus Rhabdomys; species Rhabdomys pumilio. The sequence continues at coordinate 12,973,646 of JANHMN010000019.1, read as the reverse complement.
ACAGGCACACACACACAGAGAGACACAGAGACACACAGAGAGACACATACACACAGAGACATACATAGTTTAAGTTGATCTCAGCATTTGGGTAGTAGAGGCAGGAGGATCAGGAATCTGGGCTACACAGAAAGACACTGCTTTAAACATAGTACATGGAAAGTAGATTAGTGTAGGGTCTGTGCAGTTGTTTAGCTGGCAGATTGCTTGCCTAGAATGATGTACAGAGCCCTGGGCTCCGTTCTCAGAACGACACACATAACACAGGTGGGCGTGTCGCCCCAGCACTCGGGAGGCAGGGGCAGGAAGATCAGAAGTTCAAGGCTGTTCTCTTCTACTTAGCAAGTTTAATACTGGCCTAGGATACTGGAGACCATGTCTTTAAAAAAGTTTTAAAACATGAGATTTAGCCAGGCACATGGCGCATGCCTTTAGTCACAGCAATTGGGAGGTAGAGCCTGGAAGATCTCTGTGAGTTCAAGGTTAGCATAGTCTACATAGCTAGTTCCAGGTCACCCACGTTTACATAAAGAAGCCTTGTCTCAAAACAAACAAACACAAACAAACAAAAAACAAAACAAACAAACAAACAAAAACACAAGCATGAGGTTTTAGGTCTTTATTCCCAGTGAATGCTTTAGGTAAACTGGGCAGAGGCATCACTGAGTGGGTACCAACTTCAGTGGCTCGTGTGGAGGCCTGGCAGAGGATGAGACAGGAGGGGTATGCTGGCGCACTGGGCTTCTGGATGCTACCTGAGCTTTGGCTGAGGCATCCTAGCGAGCCCTTTCTGCATCACAGAGACACACAGGAAGAGCTCTGAAGCCAGCTGATGCCCTCTAGTGTGAGCATAGCTTGTGGCTACAAACCACTAAAGGCTCTGGGTAGCTACTAAGTGGCTTAATTGGCTAAAATCTAATTACAAATGTCCTGCCTTCCCCAGAGTTTGCTATATTGTCAGAAAAAGTTTTTATGACAATCAGATTAAAGATGTAAACCACAAAATTAAATTAAGAAGTCACATACCAGTTGTTAAGATCAAATCGGAAAAAAACATTTTCCAATCAGAAAACTTCAAAGAAATTGGGGGTTGAACATAATAGCAAAATTAGGGTTTGCATGTGGTATCTTTTTTTCAACTAACTTTTCACAAATATTTCCTGGAATGGGCCCAAGAAATGAGTGCTGATTTAGTCTATTCTTCCTCCGATGGCATTGAATTTAAAGGCTGGAGTCTGTGTTTGACGCCTCTTCCTCAGGGATGCCCCACAGATCTCCAAGGCTCTTCTTTCTTTCTACTTCCAGGGTGTTCCCCAGCCCTGACAAAAACCCTGTCCACCCTCTGCTCTGGAATCAACCCCACCACTGTTCTCTCCCTCTGAACCCGAGGAGGACATTTTTGGTTCTTTGGAGACGCAGTTGTATCACTTGATGTTTTTCTGGAAACTGTCTTACAAGAGGATGTTTTGCTGAAGCAGACATGTGGTGTTTTTCTGGAAGCTGCCTGAAAAAAGAGCATGTGATGTTTTGCTAGAGAGGACACTTGAGAGAGCACGGGATGTTTGGAAAGGGTATAAGTATAACCCAACAGACAGGGGACATCGCTGTGACATTGGTTCACCTTGGCTTCTTCACTGATCATGGTTTCTTGTGACTTTATAGAAAGGCACCTACGAACTTATAATACTCTGGTGGCTTCTTGCCACTTCTGCAGACTCATGTGATTGACAGAGCCTCATGGTTTCTTCTGGATTGAACTGCCATTGTTGATTCATGAATGGAATTTGTGAGTGGATCAAACTACCTGTTACTGATTCGTGTGGACTGAACTACCAATATCCTGACAATAAAGATTGGAATCATCCCAAAGAACTATTTCTAAACAGGCCCACATCCCCCTTTGCCTTTCCTTTCTACTACCTCTGGTGGGCCCTGTGCAAGGAGGGAGATTAAAGTGTTTCAGAACCCTGTGATGGAAAATAACATCCGAGTTGTCTGAAGCATCCTGGGATGCAGGTGTTAAGGGAGAATTTATAAAAAGGTCTAGACTCCTTAACAGACTGCTTAGGGTCGTGGTAGCTCACACAGAGTGGAATACTCTGAGGTGTCACACAGGGTGGAGCACTCTGAGAGACCCACATAGGATGGAGCACTCTGAGAGGCCCACATAAGGTGGAGCACTCAGAGGGGCCTGTGGGAAGGAAAATATGATGCTTTCAGTGTTCGAGACTCAGAAAGGCTGAGCCGCACACACGTTGGAGAGAAAGGTCTCTAAAGATGCAGTGCCCTCCTTATGAGACAGTCATATGCTCCATCACAGGCTTCTGTCTGGCATCCTCCACTGAGTCTCATTACAAGAAAGTCCTCTCCATGGGGGAAAACAGCATTGTCTAGCTTGATCAGACTGTTTCCCCTAGCAGGCTGGCTCCCCGGGATTGACTATTCCCTCCCTAGCCTGCACCTTGAGAGTACAGAGATATATAGGCAACCTGGGTCTTTCTAGTTTGGTCTGACTTACTAGTTTCTCTTTTAAATGTTTATTTATGTATTCAGTGTGGAATGTTTGTTCACTTGTATATTGGTGTGCCACATGCTTGCCATGCCTGTGAAAGCCAAGAAATCTGGAAGCAGAGTAACACAGTTGTGAGTCACAGTGTGGGTGCTGGGAATTGAACCTGGGCCCTCTGAAAGAGCAGCCAGTTGTTTTAGCCACTTTGACATCTCTCCAGCTCTGACTTTTAGCTTTTGTTTTGAGATAGTGTCTCCCATGCTGGTGTGGAACCAGTCACATAGATAAGCTCACCTCAAACTCTCTAGAATGACATGAACATACCACCACACCCACAACTTCTCACTCTGTGTGTGTGTGTGTGTGTGTGTGTGTGAGAGAGAGAGAGAGAGAGAGAGAGAGAGAGAGAGAGAGAGAGAGAGACAGACAGACAGACAGACAGACAGACAGACAGACAGACATGTATATTTAAGGCAGAGTCAGAAAGGCAACCCAGCATCGTGTTCCTCTGTCACTGCCTGTTGTCCTTTCTCCCTGGAGACAAGGTCTCTTACTGGCTTTGGAGTTATTGCTGGCAGCCAGCGAGCCCTAAGAGCCCCCTATGTCCAACCCACATCAGTACTGGGCTCACAGGCGCACAGAGCCACGCTTGTCTTTCTCATAGGTTCGGGGATTCACACCCCGCCCCCGTCCTTGCACAGCAAATGCATACACTCTGCATTTTCTTCCCAATCTGCGTTACATTCTGACTTCCCCTCTAGCAGTGTGGCTGGGATCCGGGCCTTATGTGCTACACAAGTGCTCTGCTCCCTTTTCTCTTTGGCTGAGGGTGCAGACATAGCTTGTAAGAAGAATGTAATCTGAATGCAGAATTTTAAATATGTGTATGTGTGAGTTTGTGTAGTGAGTGTGTGTGTGTGTGTGTGTGTGTGCCTGTCCGTGTGTCAGGAAGCACCTCACGTGGTCCCCAGTGCACATGTGCTGACAACATGCAGGAGCAGGCACTCTCTTTTTGCCACATGGTTCCACGGATTGAACTCTGGTCTTCAGGCTTGGTGACAATCACTTTTACCCGCTGAGCCATCTCACCAGCACCGAATGAAGAATCTTTAAAAAGATGCCTTAACCCCCCCCCCTTTTTTTTTTTCTGTTCATGGCACCTCTTAGATGGTTGGCTGTGTCAGGATGAAGCTGAGTATTCCTTCCCAGGCACCAGCAGCCAGAAATTCATTGCCAAGGATGAGAGACACAGATTTTGTACTTTTTAGGAGAAGCAGATGCCCCAGGCATAGCTGCCTGCTACTGAGAAACAGGTATTCTTGTTATAGATGAAGGAGAACAGGAGAGGAAAGAACAGGGCTGTTCAAGAATTCCAAACTTACTGTTAAAAAAAAAAAAGTGAAGGAGATTCCTGGATTGACAGTACTTTCCATTGGAGGTTGAGATCAAAGGAGCTAGCAGAATCTGAAAGCTTTTTAGTTTCTCTAAATAAGATGATATCTACTAGGTGTGGTGGTGCAAGCCTCTAATCCAGCACTCTGGAGGCAGAGGCAGGTGGATCTCTCTGGGCAGCCTGATCTACAAATCGAATTCCAGGACAGCCAGGGCTACACAGAGAAACCCTGTCTCAAAAAAAACCAACCAGCCAAACAAACAAACAAAGTATAACTAATAAGTGGTCAGACCTTGTGGGGAGAAACGTTCTTTCCTTTAAGGAGTGTATCTTGTCTGTCAGAGACCAAAGTGGTATGCAACACACACACACACACACACACACACACACACACACACACACACAACCTAGCTTCCCAACTGGCTACCTCTGCACATTTCATGCCTGGGCAGCCTTCAGCTCAGGAGCCTACAGTCACAGGCTGTAGAGCTCAGCTAGGGGCCAGGATACACTTGCCATGAGTGACTGACTGCTCAGTCTGGTTTTCAGCCACAGCTCTGGGAGTCTGTGTGATTTCCACCATGTCTTCCCAGAACCTAGTTGCCCTGCCTGCAAGCATAGCGTCTACGTGAGACATGAGAATGGACTGCTTGCAAGAAGAGGTTCTTAGAGCAGGACATAGGCAGCCGAGTGTGAAGGATGGCAGCAGCCTTGGCCTGCCCCGGGGCTGGGGAAGGATGTAGGAGCAGCTGGCTGTGGACCAACTGCAAAAAAAGAAGGCCCTGCAGAGGAGAGGGAAGTTTGAGTTTTGCTTGCCCCTGACTACCTCTCAAGTGCTGGGATTAAAGGCATGTGCCACTGTGCCCAGCTGGGTCTGTATCATTTAAGAGGTGCCTCCAGCCTACCCTTGACTTGACCTTTGATTCTTGCACTTGGCGAGAATCAAATCATTCTCGACGACCAGTTGCTACAGCGAGATAGCGTTTCTTGGTTTCCACTGAAACAGAGGTCTCAGTGTTGTTGGGTCATGTTCCCTAAGGAGGGACTTTCAGTACTGAGGGGACAAGAGGTGCTCTGATTCCTGAAGTTAAATTCTCTCACTGCACCCCTGTCAGCGAGTGTTACTTGTCTCTAGCACAGAAGTAGTGTCATTAGGGTGTCACTGAGAATCCAAGCACAGGGATGGGCATGTGTCTTCTGCCACTTGTCACCTGGACACAGTGGAGGGCAGCGAAGGCTGGTTGTGAGGTGTTGTTAGTCCATTACCTCCCCGGTGTTCCTTGGCTCTTATGTCAGATACTGGAAAAAGGAGTGAGGCACACAAAGAGGCCAGGAGTGCGCCACCGCTCTCCACAACATCCTTGCCTAGCTCACTGGCCTGTCAGGAGTCTGACGTTTGCCCTCTCACTAGCCTGGCTCAGCTCTACCCACACTAGGCTTTGCTAGGTTCCTCTATGTGTCCACTTCTGTCTCTTCTCGGGGGTCTCTGCACCCTGGGATGGCTTTGGGGAAGTGTCTCTTAGGCAAGACAGTGAAGAATGAGCAGAGTTCTGAGCAGCAAGCATCGAGGAGGGGGTGGGAATTGACAGAAAGGATTTGGGGACAAGCTTTGAGGAGTAGCTGGGGAAATGGGCAGGTAAGTTTAGATGGCTCAGTGGGTAGGGAAGCCCAACAGTTGGCGTTCCAGTCCTTAGGACCTTCATGGTGGAAGGAGAGAACCGACTCCTGAGTGCACAGGAACACTTATGCCAAGCCCAGGAGCTGAGCTTACCCAGGGCAACAAGGAAAAGAAGCCTGCAAGGAGGCTCAGTGGTAGAGGCGCTTGCTGCCAGGCCAGACAACCTGAGTTCGATCCCTGGGGTTTCAGTGGTGGAAGGAGAGAGCTGACTCTTGCCCTCTGACCTCCACACATACTCTGTCACAAGTATGCACACTCTCACACACATGAATTGATAAATGTGTAACAAAAACATTTTTCTTAATTAAAAGAGACAGACAGACAGACAGACAGACAGACAGACAGTCCCAGAAGTAAGTTGGGAGGACATGATCTGCTGGAGCCAAGAGGCTTTCCTCAGGAACCTGGCTCAAGGTGCTTCTCTGGGTTTCAGAATTTGTGAAATATATTCGTTAAAGTTCATGTGATTAGACTGCTGCTTACCCAGAGAGGAGGAACTCCTGGGAGATAGTCCAGGCAGTTGCTGGGGTGGGCAGATAGGGGCTCCTCAGAACCTGGGTGTGTGTGTTGTGGGATAGGAGAGTAGACGCTAAAGGCTAAGGGCTCTGTCAGGGGAGGCATGTGTGTGCGAGTGGCTGCAGCCCGGGAGGCATCGGTGGCCTACCAAGGCCAGGTCAAACCCCTCTGCAACATTACAGGACAATCTGACCTCACTTCTAGCCTGACCTCAAGTACCCACTGCAGGGGAGAAGGCTGGAGTGGCCAGCCATGGGGAGGGCCAGGAGGGATGCTTTCAGAGAGTGGGGGAGGGGAAGAGCTGACAGCTCTCTGGATTGCCCGAGTGTCAGAACAAGCCCCTCACACGGTTTTTTTTTTCCCTCTAGTGACCCCATTCTGCCCCATGGATGTCACTTTTTCTTCTTGTTCCTTTCTTTCTTCTTGCTTCTGGGGAGAAGCGAGTCTAGGGAGGTGGGTCGAAGCATTTTTTTTTTTTCACACGAGCCCTCAGAATTACAGTTCACAAACTATTCAGTAAACTGACCGGCCTCAACCTCCCCTTCAACGGCCTAATCTAAGGGGTGGATCTACGTGTTTTGTTGCCTGTCAGGAACAATCGCAGCGCGGCCCATTACATTTACAGCACGTCGCTCTTTAATTGCTGTAACACGCCGAGGCCTGAAAGAGAAGGGGGCCTACAAAGGCGCCGTGAATGAGCCCCGACTCACACAAAAACACTCTGCAGAAGTTCAGAGCTGGCCACTAACAAGGAGGTAGGGAGTTAGTTTGAAAAGAGGGTGAAGTTCAGAAATGTGTACCTTGAGAAGCGTCCCATCAAAGCAATGGTCGCATTGACAAGCTGCCAAGAAAAAAAGTTAAACCTTCAGCGCGGACCTGCCTTGCTGGGTTTATTCTTGCACTTGAGGAGGGCCCAGGAAAGGGGCCCTTCCTCCTCGCCCCTAGGCTCGCTGCTTCTTCCATCCAGAGAGTCTCCCCCCAACCCCCCATGATGAAGAAACATTCCCTTCCACCCCTCGACTGAGATATATGTTATTTTTAAAAATATGTGAATTTTCATTTAAGCAGACTGCACGAGGCTATGGGAACAGCGGGTTGTTCTCGTACCCCTGTTTGTGCTCCTTCCTCATTTTCTGGGGCAAGGTCCTGGGTGGCGAGGCTCAGCGAGGGTGCTAGCTAATGCTCTGTGGGAGATGTCCCCCGCAGTGGCAGAGGGTGTTTGCGCGCGCCATTTAGAAGTGTTTGGCTCGGTCTGATGCCGCCTGAAGATATCTTACTGCTGCCCAGGGGAAGGGGGACGCAGCTGTCCCTCCTTCTCGCTGGCACTCAGAGAAGACCCCTGCGTGCGGAAGATCCGTGTTTCCCACGGGGCAAAAATTAGGCACGCTTAGAACAAACTAGCGTGCAAGGGCCAGGAGTGAGGGTTAGGGTGGCTAGGTGGCACTTGAGTTGTGTCCCCGCCGCCGCCCCTATCCCCGAGATGACCTGGCCCCTCAAAATACCTTCTGGGTTCCACAGGCCTGAAATCACCCAAAGGTGGTGGTGCCGCGGTGGGTCTCCCTGGCCACCCTCTCCTGCTCCCTGCTCCTGGTTTAAGTCGGTGGGGGCTCCGTCCCTGGCCTGCTCTGACCGGACACCTCGGCGCCCGCTTCTCTGGGGAGCTCCCTAGCGCCCTGAGTCCCCCGCCTCCGCGCCACCCCCTACCCTTCGCCTTTGTCTCGCGACCGGACCCCCGCCCCTCGGGCCGCTCCTGTGAACCGCCTGCCCCGTGCGAAGGCGGGGGTACTTTTCAATGCCGCTCCGCAGCTCCCTCCAGATTTGTAATCCGCCAAAAAGCCGCTGATTGCTGCAATCGTTACTTTTCATTAAAAAAACTTAGAAGCAATTTGGGAGAGCCCTTCTCAATGAATACATTTACCCCCGAACGGTCTTTATTCTCCGCCTCCACTTGATGAGTTTCTCTGGCGAATCCGTTCTTACAGGCACAGAATGGGCAATCCCTTGATCCCCGTCAATTGTCATCCCGAGTCGGGGCCACTTTGACCGCCAATAGTGGGGAAGTCAGAGCTAATCCTCAGAAGGAATCACGGGAAAAGAAAAGCAACAATAACCAAGTCAAGCGTAAAAAATGAAAGAGAAATCTCTATTATCGCTCAGTACATTTCCCAGCTATGTACTGAAAAAATCAGCTCGCTTGGCATTCGAGTCAGACACCCGCAGAAGAATATGGGGTCGTGGTGGGTTGGTAGACTCACACGACGTCAGGAGAGATGTTTGAGAGCGAAAGGCCTCTCCTCTGCTTCTGCCAAATCCCCCTCACATCCGCCATAACCATTAAATACAGACTGACTTTATTCTGTATGGGGAGGCCCAGGGGTGGCTGGTGAGGGAGCCCCCAACTGTGCACAGATACAAAAAAACTTCTTGCAGAGCGGGATGGGGGGGAGTGTGGAAGCCAAGGATACACAACTCTCCCGCCCCTCCCTCTAGAGCCCGCGGGCTCACGGCTTTGGCGACTGTCCCCTCAAGGGCGCATGTGCTCTGTGCACGCGCTGCCGGGTACAGGCCGGTGTCAGGGCAGCCCAGGCCAGACAGACCTGAGGAAGTGAGCTAACACCACCATTTCCCACGCCCAAACCTACAGTACTCAACACTGGCCTGGACGCCCATTGCCATGGCTGGGCAGGGGACAAAGTTAGTTCTCAAGTGGCTGAAGTCAAGCGGGTCCCCAGCCCAGGCGCAGCCAACGCGTCTCGGGAGGGGTCGCTTCAGCAGCTCCAAGGAGTTCCCAGATCAAGGTGCGAGGACCATGGCCAGAGTCACCCTGGGTAACTGGCCTGGGTAGGGGGCGGAATGGCTGATGCCCAAAGGACCTGGGTATGAACGCACAGCCCTTGTGGGTGCAGAGAAAGGCCTTTCGGTTCTTTGGAGTGCCCATACTTAACTTTCAGTTTCCGGTGGGGGCAGGGAACTCCTGCAGCCTAGAGGTGCTTTTCCCAGAAGCTCCTGGGTGATGGGCGGTGGAGATCATTTCCTCTTCTCTTAGCTGGACCTGGAAGAGTCTGAGAGGTGCGGCTCCAGCTGGAGTTGCTGCCCAGGTCACCTTGGTCACCCAAACCCACCCTTGATGCCTGAAGGCTTATTCATCTAGGGAACCTCTCGGGCTTGCCACACCGCATTACCTGTGTTTAAGTTACATACACTGCTCCTGAGAAGAGCCTATTCTTATCACATAGTCAGAGACAAACCTGTTGATGCAGTAACAAACTTCCAAACATACTACACAAGAGCTGGTCTCATCTGCACGGGCATGGGCACACGCGCACACACACACACACACACACACACACACACACACACACACACTGCTGCAACTTGTGCAGTATGGTTCTCAGGGTGTTCAGACTGACTGTCTGGAATGGCAGGTCCAACAGGCTCCCGGAGGGAACCACCAGCATGAGGTCTTTGGGCTTTGGCTGAGGGATCTAGACCTCATCTGGGGTTCCCCACTGGGGCAAGTGCCTGGAATGTCTCTGGGGGCTATCTGTGTTCAATCTCTTCACCTGGTAGACTGGAAGAGTTGGGCCTGTTCAGGAGCTCCACAGACCAGATCACAGACCACACCAAGCCCTACTCGGTAAGGCCAGCTCACCTAGGCACCAGATGCTGGCCAGATGACTCCTTAGGGGGGTGGGCAGGATACCCTCCAGTGCATGCAAGAATGAAGGTCTGAGGTGCACAGAGTAGAAGATAAACCCCTAAGGATGCCCACCCCTGCCCATGCTGAGTAGGGAGGAAGGTGGGATGAGCCCGGGTGTTATCTACAAAGGACATTCAATCCTACCCAGACCTACACAAACGGAGCCTACACTTGGTCCGTGGTCTGGAAAGGGTGCTTGCGGAGAGGGCGACACTCTGCAATCCTAATTAGTGATTTTTGTCCTCTTGTTACTGGGCTCAGCACCTCATGCAAATGAACTCATTTCAGCCACATTACCCCAGCTCCAGAATTAACTGACTCTTATCTTTAATGATATGCTGCCGAAGTTCCCCCAGCCCGGCTAGCTTTTTCTCTTGATTACTCTAATCAATAAGAAATGATAGAGTAGAATTATAAACTCTATTGGCTTTTAAATGTTGCCGACAAGCCCTCTAGATGCCATTCCCGTTCATTGTTATTTATTAAAATGATCCTCAGGCTAACAGCGGATGCAAATACAGAGTGGGACAAGGAGAAGGAGCCTCGGGACCAGTCCCAGCCAGTCCCTGACAACCACCCCCTCCAGCCCCGGCCCCAGGGAAGAGTCCATGCTGTTTGGGTTTAAAAGGATTTTTTAAAAAGTATTTTATTAAAGCTTTATAAAGAAAATTGCCCCTTTGAAGTATCCAGAGAAACAGAAAAACAAATTTAAAAGCACGAACCCCCCCCCCCCACCTCCACCCCCGCCCCAGCCAGATGTTGTCAGAGGTGGAAGTTTTGGGAAAAGGCACGGTGAGATCCAGTCTCATTCCGGGAAGAGGTGGTATGCTGGTAGAAGCCCTGCTCGAAGCTGCACACAGCGTGGGGGAGTGTGCGTGTGCATACACAATTTCAGGCAGGCGGACCAACTTGCCTACCCTACCCACTCTGAGAGGAGAGCGGTCAGAAGCTCTTTTAAGTTTGCAGAAGGTACTTTCTCCTTGGTGGGTGGGCTGTGGGCTAGGACCTGGCAGTGCATGGATGGTGTTTTGGGGTTTCTAATTGTCTGGGACCAGGTACACCGAGACTCAGAGCTCAGCCCACTAGCGTTGGCCTCAGGTAGTCCCCGGCTCGCAAGTCTACGATTCTGGACCTCATCAGGCTCAATTTGAGCGGCTTGGTCTGTTTTCCCAGCAACCTGGTTTTGGCTCAGAGTCTTCCTTCCTTGCTCACTGAAAGAACTGTTTGTGCCCTGTGAGAGGGCCCAAGGGGATAGGGAATGTCGCTCCACCCGCGTATTACCACCCCTGTCCCCCCGCACGCAAGCACACTCGCGGAATTTGGTTTCAGGTAGATTGAGCGCTTTCGGGGCGTTTTCTGAGGGCCAGGGACCACAGGCGGTCTCAACTCCTCAGTCCTGACGGTTCTCACTAGCTTTCGTTTAGAGGCTACTCTGCACCAGGCACTAGGGAGCCTAGGCCACTCTCCGGAGACCGCTGACAGGTTTTTTGTTTTGTTTTGGTTTTTGGTTTGTTTGTTTGTTTGTTTTTCCACTTTGGCTGAATCCTCTGCCCCGTCTGTACGTCCGGTGGGGTCTCGAGATCCCTGGCACCCAGAACCCAGAAGGTCGAGCGGGGGAGGCGTGCGCACAGCCCCACACTCCATGGGACTTGCTGCGGGGCGAGCGGGGCGCACCCTGCTGTCTACGCTCCTCTGCTGGCCTGATAGCCCCACGCTGGCCCGCAGCTTCCCACCCACTCAGCCTCGGGTTTGCAGATTGCTCGCTGGGCGACCCCCACCGCCACCCCCGGCACAGTCCCGGGAGCAGGCTGGCGCTCCGGGCCCCGGGCGGGGAAGCTGTGCGGGAACCCGCGGCCAGCAACCTGCCGACGCGTGGGGAAGGCTGAGCGCCCGGAGCCGATAGCCACACAAACTCCAATCCTCGCCAAGGCCATGGTCGAGACGCCAAGGGAAGAGTTGGAAATCGCGAGCGAGCTAGGCTTTTTTTTTTTTTTTTTTTTTAAATGACACATGGGGGAAGGGCTGAATGTTTCAAAAATCATGTAAAATTTCTGTTCTTAGCAACATCCTTGTTATTAGGAATGATGACTAAACCGCCAGGATTATTCTGGACTGTAAGTTATCAAGAGCCCACTAATTTCACATTAAAGCCCATTGACTGCAACGGCGTGATTGAAGGGTTTTTAACAATTAACATAATCAGAAAATGAGCTGAGATAATTTTTATTCAACTCATTACTTTTTAATCATGTATTTCTTTTAATTAATATCTTCTCCGTGAACATAACACAAAGCGCAGCACCAGTGCTGGCCCAAGCCAGCCTTCGGGACTGAATTTGACACAACCAAATATTTCACCAGTAGCATTCATCGCATTTCCATTGTGGTGTGGGTGAAACAGAAAAATCTTGTCCAAAAGTCACCATGTTGTTTTGAAACACAATTTAAAGGGGTGGGGGGCGTTGGGAGCGCACAAACCACAATACGCTTTTAATTCGACTTGACTTTTACATTTGGGCGTCCCTCTCGGTTTGTAGCCAGAGGGATTCAAATGCGAAGAAACACACAGGAGGAAGAAAGGCTTCTGAAGACCGGTTACTGGCCCTGGGTCCTGAGCAGGATGCAGCTCCACGCACCCAGCTGCACGCACCCAGCGCAGCCATCCGTTGGTGCGATGACCCGAGGCCACGTCGGATGGAAATGGTCTAAACCTTCAAGGACCAGGAGTTGAGGTTCCGCCAGACACCACCACTTTCTCCCCTAATGGCCTTAGTTTGACCCAGGAGAGGTGAGTTCCTCCTCTACCCTAGCCTTGACGGAAGTGGGCTGGACTCTCAGGCTTCCCATAAGAATCTTGCTCCTCCCACCCCCCTGCGCCCCAAGTCCCAGGTATTCGTTTTGCATTCGGTCCCAGGGTTTCCTGATATGCCCAACAGGGTTGACTTGGTCCAGTGCAAACCTCTCATGTGTGCAGGGAACTGGCGTTGTCGGTGACACAGACCGGGGGCCAAATTCCCTTTTGTCGACCCTCCTCTCCACTCACCAAACTCAGACCCTCACACCATCTCTCACACCTCCAGAAAGGGATATCGTGGGCTAAGATCACTTCTAGAGTGGGGGTGTCTGTATTCGCTTTTGAAAAAGAAAGAACGCGACCCCTGGTGGAAGAAAATGGAAGTTCGAGAATTTAAGGATTGAAGAATTCCATCGCCATCATGGTCGTAGAGGAAGGCAGAAGATACTTAAAGAAAAGGACTGTCTGAGACGGTGAAATGGAGGCAGCATCCCGGAGGTGGCGTTCAAGTGGAGAGCGCTGGGGAAAATGCTGACCAGGCACAGTCCTGTTAGGCCCCCAGGATCCTCTCTCAGCCCTGTGGTCTGGCTAATGTGGGGTCAGGCATATCTGATTCCCTCCTCTCCATCAGCAGCTGCTACAGAAACCAGATTAAAGCTTTTGTTAGTTGACCCCACCCATTGCTTGACTGCTCCAGAGAGTATCCAAAGTCCAGAATCTTCCTTGGCTTTCTTCTAAACAAGCCTCTGCCTCTTATTATTTTGACATCTCTGTCTTCGGTGGGTGATGACAGCTTTTCCCACCTTTGAAATGGGTCTCACACATGAGGCTGTTCTCAAACTCTGTTGCTGAGGATGGCCTTTGTGTGTGCCAGGAGAACACTCTACCAACTGAGCTACAAAGCCAGCCCAGGAGGTAAACTAAGGCAAAATCTCAACTTACTAAGGAGATTGTGGCTTTGAATGGAAGCCTTGGCGCCTCATTTTTACTAAGGAGAATCAGGGCACGGGTCTGAGTCTGGGTAGTAAACACTAGCAAAACACGGAGAAGCGGAGCACTGGGAGGCTCTGTCCAGAGCCAAACAATTAAACATGAGAGGAAAAAAAGGAGATGAAACTAACTCCTCACTGATTAGCCTGTCCGTGTTGACCCAGAGTGGGGACTTGGAAGGGCAAAGGGTGACATTTATTTCCTTGCTTCATTTTATTTTATTTATGTTTGTTTTGAGATCTAACTATGTAGTCCTGGTTGACCTGGAACATGCTATGTAGACCAGGCTGGCTTTGAACCCAGAGAGGTCATCCTGCCTCTTCCTCTGGAGTGCTGGGACTAAAGGCGTGCACTGTTATGCCAGGTCTTATTTTATTTTTTGAGACAGTGTCTCACTACATAGTCCTAGCTGGCTTAGACTGTGTAGCCCAGGTTAACCTTGAACAGTGCTGGGATCACTGGCATGATCTACTACAGCTAGCTCTTCCTTGACAACCCCCTACCCCTGTGTGTGTCTATTTGTCCGTCCATCATCTGTCTGTAATCCAGAGAACAAACTGGGGTCCTAAGAGTCGGTCATTTTTCTATTGCTGTGTTAAGACGCCATGACCGAGGTGTCTTAGAAGGTGTATAGAAGAAAGAGTTTATTTGGGGCTTATAATTTCCGAGGTTGGTTAGAGTCTGCACTGTGGCAGGGAACATGGCCATCAGCATGGCACTAGACCAGCAACTGAATGACATTTCACTCCACAAATGTGAAGCAGAGACAACTGGGAATGATGTGGACTTTGGAAACTTCAAGGCTTACCCAGTGACACACCTCCTCCAACAAGACCACACCTCCTAAACCTTCCCAAACAGTTCTGTGTGGAGAGCCGACAGAAGGCAGCTATCATCCTTGCAGCCATCTTGAGCCATATACCCTGACAAGAGACTTGATTACAATAGCCTACAACAGCTGAGCACACTCTGATAACATCTTGTTTTAGATACTCAGGATCTTCCCTTGGGTGTGTGAGACTTAAAGGTGTGATTTAGAGCTGAGACTTAAGAGTGTGACTTAGAGATCAGATATAGAGATAAGACATAAGGGCGTGACTTAAGAGTGTGACTTAGAAGTGAGACAAATAAAAGGCGAGAGGCAGACAGAAGAGAGAAAACAGATCATTAGGCATTAGGTATTAGGCACTTAGCACTTGGAGAAAGAACTTAGAACTTGGAGGCACTAGGGACTAGGAACTAGGAACTAGGAACTCAAGACTTGGGACTTAGACTAAGAAGAGAGACTGAAGAATAAACGGGATTGAATCACAATCTGTCTGGTCTCCATTCTTCGAGTCCATCCTCACTCTCTCTCTTGCTGAACCCCGACCCTTGGACTGGAGCAGCTTGAGGCAGTGCAGGCTCAAACAATTTAGCCCCCAAGGCGTTTGGCAGTGTGGGTTCCAACATTGATAGAGCGGTCCAAGACATATTGGCCCCCAAACGTGGGGCAGCTCGGGCCGAGACATTTTTGGCACCTAACATGGAGCAGCAAGAATGAGAGACCCAGTGAGGGACGTTACTGGAAGAAGGATCTGCTGAAAATTCAGAAGTGAAACCAAGGTGATCACCACAGGAAGATGCCGCATCGAGAAAGGTAAGTAGGGCAAGAAATAAGTCAGCCTGAACTCAACTCTCTATTTTTGTTTTTCTGTTTGCTGCTCACGTGTGTTAATTGTCTGCTTTTGTTTCATTGTTTGAATGCTGTCTTTCATGATCAAAATAAAAAGAAACATTTATCTGAAATTAGAATCTAAAATACAACCAAAGGTTGATGACGATTTCTCAGAGCCAGATTGTGCTGACTTAGAGGAAGAGGCAGCTGAACATTATGACCCTGAATGGCCCTCTTCCCAAAGACTCCCTCCCTACGCACCTCCACCTCCAAGTGCTTCCCCAATGGAGATGGTGGTTATAGATCCCAGAAAGGAGTTACAGGACAAAATTTCTATTCTTAAACAATAAATAGAGTTAGAAAAAGAGTATCAGGACTTTCAGCTACAAAAATTAAAGACAGGGAAGATGTCTCGAGAGGTAAACTGCGAAAATCCCCCGGCTCCTTGCGTTCCTTAACCAGGAGTCCAAAGGCAGTCCCTGTCCCCTAGCTTAAGATTAGCCACAGATCATCCAGAGAAGGGAGACACTGAGGCTTTCCCTGTATCTGAGACCAGAGATGCTCAAGGGGTTGCTTGGAGACATCACACAGGGTTTAATTTTCAAATTATTAAGGAATTTAAAAATTCAATATCACAATACGGTGCCACTGCTCCCTTTACTCTTGCAATTTTGGAGTCTGTTGCAGAGGAGTGGCTGACTCCTAGTGAGAGCAGTTCTTAGAGGTGGTGACTATCTTATTTGGAAATCAGAGTATCATAAGAATTGTAAATAAACAGCTAGGAGAAACATTCAGGCAGGCAACGGTTGGTCCTTTGTTGCTTTAGTAGGAGAAGGGCAATTTGCTTCTAGTGATAACCAGATGCAATATGACCCAGGCTTATTCGCTCAAATTCAAAATGCAGCCATGAAGGCTTGGTGTAAACTCCCGGCAAAAGGGGACCCTGGTGCATCCTTAACAGCAGTCAGACAAGGACCTGATGAACAATTTTCTGATTTTGTTCATCGATTAATGACAACAGCAGGGAGGATTTTTGGTAATGCAGAGGCAGGTGTAGATTATGTGAAACAACTTGCATATGAAAATGCCAATCCTGCCTGCCAAGTGGCCATTAGACCCTACAGGAAAAAGACAGACCTTTCAGGGTATATCAGACTCTGTTCTGACATAGGTCCCTCTTACCAACAGGACTTAGCTATGGCGGCTGCCATGCAAGGACAATCAGTAAGAGATTTTTTGGCAAGTAGAAACCAAAAGGCCTGTTTTAAATGTGGCAGGCCTAGACACTTAGCAAGAGATTGCGAGGCAGAAAATGAGTTAACCCAGAGACAGCCAAGAAAACAGCCTGGGCTCTGCCCACATTGCAAACGTGGAATGCATTGGGCTAGTGAATGTAGGTCTAAAAGAGACACACAAGGAAACACTCTTTCCCATAATCAGGGAAACGGGAACAGGGGCCAGCTCCAGGCCCCGAACCAATACAAGCCAAAACAGGCTTATGGAGCAGTCAGTTTTATGCCAGCAAACAACAATCCCTTTCAGAAGTTAGTCGAGCAACACCAGGAAGCACAGGACTAGACCTCAGTTCTGCCACCCACACAATATTAACTCCAGAAATGGGACCTCAGGCCTTACCCACAGAAGTGACTTTATCAGATTTGCAATCTAACTTGGATCAGGCCATAAAGGCTCATGAGTTACATCACCTTAATTCTAAAATTTTAGAAATTATGTTTAAAATTACCAGAGAACAAACTAGACAAATTGTCAAACAATGTCAATCATGTGTTACACTTTTACCAGTTCCTCATTTGGGCGTAAATCCAAAGGGACTGATACCAAACAGTCTCTGGCAAATGGATGTTACTCATTATAATGAATTTGGCAAGCAAAAATATATACATGTATGTGTAGATACATACAATGGTTTCATTTATGCAACATTACAATCTGGAGAAACAAGCAAGCATGTGATCACTCATATGCTTGCTACAATTGCTGTATTGGGTGTGCCTAAACAGATAAAGACTGACAATGGCCCAGGTTATGCAAGCTCCAGTTTTTGCCAATTCTGTGAAAAATTGGGAATACTACATAAAACAGGTATTCCATATAACCACAGGGCCAAGGTATGGTAGACAGGGCACATCGAACCATTAAATGTCAATTTGAAAAAATTTAAAAGGGGGAATGGAACCCTACCAAGGGATCCTCCAGAAATATCCTTTATCACATGATCCTTATTTTAAAATTTTTAACTTTGAATTCTGAAGGAAAATTCGATGCAGATAGATTCTGGCATCCTGATACCAAAAAAATTTTTGCAACAGTCTTCTGGAAAGACCCATTAACTGGAACCTGGAATGGGCCAGATCCAGTGCTTATTGGAGGAAGAGGTTCTGTCTGCATATATTCCCAAACTGCAGATGCCACATGCTGGCTGCCAGAGAGACTGATTAAACAAACAGACAATAATAACAAATCCAGGGAGGAGGACTCTCCCTGAGAAGCATATTTTTTTTCTTTGCAGGAAACATGAAGATGTTTCCTTTTCAATTGCCTTCAGACTGGAACAGATCAACCAGCAAACCTGACTTGGGAAGTTCTCACTGTGGAAGGAGACATCACCACCCATACCTCCAGGGTGACTCTATTGGACTCTTGGTTCCCCAACTTATGATTTAGTGGTGAACATTGTTTAGATCCAGGAGAAAACACACTACCACAGTTACTATAGTTGTATTTTGGGTTTGAGATTGACTAGAGCAGGAACAGGGATTTCCTTACTTGTTTTGTTAAGATCAAAGTATGATCAGTTCTGTATTTCTATAGATTTAGATTCTGCTATAACACATTTGTAAGCAGAATAGAAGAGGCTCATACTTTTTACTCCTCTGATAGAGGGAATTATGTGTTACCCTTAAAAAAGAGTGTTGTTGTTATACTGACTGTTCAGGTGTTGTTAAGTCTCTTGTCTCTCGGGTCCATGCTGTTCAACAAACTGATGGCTTTTGTACAACAACAGATAGATGCTATTCAAATGAAACCCGTACAGGTCCATTATTACAGGCTGGAAGTAGGGGATTGTAAAACCTCTGTCATCAAGACTAACGAGGATTATCCCCTAACTTACGCACTAAGCTGGATAGTCAAAGACGGGTAAGAGAACACTTCAAGACCCTTGCCCCTAAAAAGGGAGGCCTCACCATCCTAAGACAGGAGCTCAACCATGCCAACCGGGAACAATCTATTCAAATATATGAACCTATGGGAAACACTGTCATGTAACCACCACAGCCATCGTTTCACTGGTTAAGTAGATTAGGCCAGCTAGCTGGTGAGCCCCAGTGATCACCCACCACCAGCGATCACCCACCTCTATATCCATAGCCGCCTAGCCTGCCCCTTCCACGTGAGTTCCAGGAGATTGCCCATGGCCCTCATGCTGCCTTAAACTAGCTATGTATCTAGGAAGGCCTTGAGCTCCTCATGCCCCTCCTCTCAAGTGCTGGGATTATGGGTGTGCACTACTGTGTCCAGCTCTTCTCTGGCTAGTTTCAAAAGTGATTTCTTTCTTTTCCAGTTTGAACTGAGTCTAAATAGTGCAAAACAAAGTACACCATCAAAACATTTTAAAAGCTGCACAAGTCATGGGCCACTGGGAGGTCTCAGTGGGCAAAGGCCTTGGCCACCTTGGCTTTACAACTTGAGTTCAGTCTCTAGGAAAAAACGTCACTCTCTGACCTCTACTTGTTCTGTAACTCACATTCCGTGTCTTAGTTAAGGTTTCCTTTGCTGTGAAGAGACACCAGGACCAGGACAGTTCTTATAAAGGACAACATTTAATTGGGGCTGGTTTACAGTTTCCAAGGTTTAGTCCATTATCATCATGGTGGGAAGCATGGCAGTGTGCAGACAGACATGGTATTGGAGGAGCCAAAAGGCAAACAGGAGAACATTGACTCTTCCACACTGGGTGGAGCTTAAGCACAGGACCTCAAAACCCACTCCCACAGTGACACACTTCCTCCAACAAGGCCACATCTTCTGATGGTGTCACTTCCCATGAGCCAAGCATATTCAAACCACCATACTCCTCCATCACACACATTCATACAAAGTAAAAATAACGGTCAGAATGTACACGTGATGATGAGACTATCTGAATTGTGCCTCCCCGACTCTCTCTGTTCCCAGGTGACTCCTTCCCTGCCCTTTGTGCTTTGTAGATAAGAACCTGTTCACTACAAGTTTCTTGGGCGTCTTAGGGCATGAGAAGAAAAATGTAGTTTATTGAATGATCCCAAGACCCTAGTAGACCTTTGGAGACAAACTAAAAAATGTACTTTAGATAAAAGGCAAACAAAGGGGCCGGGGTTGGGTGGGGGCATGGCTGTGGGGGGCCAGGGCTGGTGGGGGCATGGCTGGTGGGGGCATTGCTGGTGGGGCAATCTTTAATCTTAGCTGTCAGAAGGCTGAGACAGGAGAAGCCGGAGTACTAGGTGAAGTTGGTTATAGAACGCATTCTTGGACCACATTTATCATGGTGTAGAGTGAAAAATTATAAAGACCATTTTATAAAATATATACAGGCGTTTTCTTTACCCTTAGATCTGAGCAAAGGAATGCAGGTTCCAGAAAGCGGAACTGAATGTAAGATTTCAGGCCTTCACTACCCTGGGATACATTCCAGGAAGAGTACATTATCCCTGAGTCAGAGGACACTTGCTAGATTAACATTCCTCAAACCTCAGGGAAGAGAACCCACCTGTGGGTGGGGAAGGCCCAAAGCAGGAAGACACATTCCTGACCACAAAGAGAAATGCAACTCACCTAGGTGAGACTGAGAAATAGTTGAGCTGGTGACAGGACAAGACCACAGTTTGAGAATACAGTGTTTCCACATGACCCTGACTCACTTAGGTTGCGTTCCTCTGGAATTCTCCGCTATTTTTATTGTTATATTTCCTTAGCAACCTTTCACCCCCTCCTCACTCTCCAGGTTTGTGGTTTCCCCCTTTAAAAACCCTTCTCAGACTGACTGGCTTTGTCAAACTCTACTCCTGCACGAGTGAGCAGTTTGACTGTTGGCTGCCAACTCTCCCTAATAAACCTCTGCTGATTGCATCCAGGTACAGTGTCTTGCGATTTTTGGGTGGCCGTGATTTCCCGAGACTTGAGTAAGGGTCTCCCGAGTTTGGGGATCTTCAATGGCCGTCTCAAGTAAAAGAAAATACCAACCAACTGTATTCATCAGAAAAATTAGGCCATGATAACGAGC
>JANHMN010000019.1:12919281-12939091 GCA_030674055.1 Rhabdomys pumilio | reverse complement strand
GGGCGTGGTCAGGTACCTCTGGTAGCACAGTGAGTGCTTCATGTGTAAGGCGTGGTCAGGTTCCTCTGGTAGCACAGTGAGTGCTTCATGTGTAGGGCGTGGTCAGGTACCTCTGGCAGCACAGTGAGTGCTTCATGTGTAGGGCGTGGTCAGGTTCCTCTGGTATATGAATATACAGGGCAAGTGGAATGAGCTGCACTTTCTGACTTTAGTAACCAGCAAGGTGGAGAGAAACATTGTGATGTAGGCTAGTCGGCTGGATGCACGTCTGCTGTTTGATTGACATCGCAAAAAGTAAACAGCTAGGAGAATTTGTTCCTTTGCTCGTTTCTTTCTTTTTTTTTTTTTATTTGTTTTTGAGACAGATTTGCCACATAGCCAAGCTGGCATGGAACTCTCATAGTCTAGGTTGGCCTCAAGTTCCTGATCTTTCTGGCTCAGTCTCTTGACTGATAAGATTATAGGTGTAAGCCACTATGCCTGGGACAGTAAGCAAATTTAAACTTTTCCTTAGGTTGTATATATTATACACACATACACACACACACACACACACACACACACACACACACACACACACACGTGTATGTGTGTGTGTGTGTGCTTTGTCTGCATGTCTGTCTGTCTGTCTGTCTGTGTACCACATGTATGCCTGTGCTTGTGTAGATCAGGAAGGATGGCAGGTCCCAGGTCACAAATGGCTTTGAGCCACTGTGTGGGTGCTGGAAGCCAAATTTGGGTCCTCTGTAAGAACAACAAGTATCTTAACCAGTCAGTAATCCCTCCAGGCCCCAGTAAAAGTTAAAAAATAAAATTAAAAACAAAACATGCAGACATAGAGAACAAATAAGAAAAAAACATCAGAAGGCAGAAAACAGATGGATTAGTAACAGAACCAAAAAGATTGAATTCTAAATCTGTAACAAGGAGGAGAGCCACTGAACTACATTGTAGAATAGTCAAATGACTGTCCCCCCTCCCCCCTAGGACCTCCAAAGATAAGATATCGTCACTCGGAAAGTATAGGAAAGGAGCCAAAAGAAGAAAAATTCAAGCTAGGCGGTGGGCACATACCTTTAATCCCAGCACTCAGGAGACAGAGGTGGGTAGATCTCTGTAGGCCATCCTGGTCTACAGAGCTATTTCTAGAACAGTCAGGGACACACACACACACACACACACACACACACACACACACATACACACACAACAACAACAACAACAAAAACCCTAACCTGTTTGAAACAAAGAAACAAAAAAGAAAAACTTAAAGTTTGATTCAGATTCCCTCCTTTTAACTCCTCCCCGTCCCACCTGAATGCCAGAAAACTTCTAACACTCTCTGAAGTGAGTGAGGCAGAGACAGTCTGGATCAGCACATGCAAGCACATTCGAGGGCCAGGGCATTTTACTAAACCAGGAAGCTTAGAGAAAAGTTTACTCTCTTAATGCTGAGCCGCCAGTCTTTCTCCACAGCCAGGATCTGAGATTAACAACTGGATTGTATATTGGCAGATGATTCTCTGTCCTGTCCAAGAGAAAAACATTTAAAATATTTATGTTTTCAGAGCAGGGGATGTAGCTCAGGGCTAAAAGAGCATCTCTAGTGTGATTGATGCCCTAGGTTTAATCCAAATAATATAGTCTAATATAATATTGATGAGTTTAATCCATTGTCTTAAGCCATTCATGTGTGTCCATGGGCAGAGCATTCCCAGTGAGCTTCGCTGTGCTTCTCTCCAGAGGGCTGGGAAGATGGCTCGCTGGCTAAGAGCACTGGCTGCTCTTTCAGATGTCCCAGCAACCACATGGTGGCTCACAACCATCTATAATGGGATCTGATGGTCTTTTCTGTCATGCAGGTGTACATGCAGACAGAACACTCATATACATAAAATAAATAATAAATATGTCTTCAAATACCAGAGTGGCTGGCTCTTAGGGAATGACATGTAAGGTTGACTCCATATGAGTGTTTAAATACACGTACACCTATACAAATGCATGCATAAGCAAACAGACACACACACACACACACACACACACACACACACACCCATACACACCAGGAAAGATGTAACTCGGAGGAAGCAGACTAAAGAAGCTTACAACTCAAAGATGCAGAATCTACAGAGCAGGAAATTAAAATATGGCAGCAGAAATAAGACACTGAATAGGAATATTGGGGAACAAATGAATGAAATCTATAGAAAATAGACTAAAAAAAAAAAAGAGAGAGAGATGGAACCAATTCCACAGAGTTGTCCTCTGATCTCTACATGTATACAGTAGCATGCATGGACCCTCTCATTATGTGCATGTGAAAGAGTTAAAATTTTTTTAAACCTTCCACAGATGGAGTCGAGAGTGTAGATCAGCTTGTTCTGTGCTCTGGGTCCTAGGAAACTAGCTATCCACAAGACAAAATAGATAAGATAGGAGTTCAGAGCTGGGAGTTCAGATCAGCGTGGCCGTGCTCCCTGGATACCAGGAACAGAACTGACCACAAGATAAATTGAATAGGGTTTGATTCTTAAGAGAAGAAAAGCTTGTATGAGATATTTCCACCACCACCACCACCCCCGACCGTTTCTTGAACCTGTCACGGAAGCTGAACACTGGACAGGTACTTTCTATAGATACTTAATCATGATTCCCCTCCACCCTCATCTCCCCTGGGTTGTGGTTTTTCCCTTTAAAAGCTCTAGCTCTTCTCTGAGGGGCGGGTGTCGTACTTCATTGCTTGCCTCTGCATAGGACAGGCTAGAAGTGTGGCCTCAACAAGTTGAATCAAATATACTTCTTGTTAATTACATCAAGCCCGGTGTCTTGCAGTTATTGGGGTGGCCGTAAATTCCCACAGGGAGGGAGTTCTTCCCTTTCTGGAGGGCCTTACACATGCACACGTGTGCACATATACACACACAATAAAGAAATAAACTTTAATAGAAAATATGACTTAAAACATAATTTTCATCCATAGACAGCCAGCTGCAAAGGAATCTGCTACATGTGGTCTTTCCTGTGTGGACCCATGTTAGAGCAATTTAAAAAGTAAGTTTTTCTTTATCCTGGCTAGCTCCCAAATAATGAGACAGAGACTATTAGATTTATTTAATAAATCTTATGGCACAATAACTGAGCAGTTATTAATCTATTCTAATCCTCTAAACTAATCTGGCTACCTCTCAGCCCAAATCCCTGAGATACTTGCATTTAGTACTGATCTGGCTCTCTCTGCTCTGGGGTGTTCCCGTGGCATCTCCTCAACCCTCTCCTCACAGCAGCACTCTCTTTTCTCTCCCTCTCCCCTCGATGGGATCAGAAGTTCTGCCCTATTCTCTCTCTTACTCAGTCATTGGCTGATCAGCTCTTTATTGACCAATCAGGGAATGACTGGGGAGCAACATTTATAAAACATTGAGACAAGAGAATTTTAGAATAATCATTACAATGCCATGTATGGATTACAGCCAGACATGGGGCACAGAAATCAGCATTTGAGTAATACCAGGGTAATCTTTAGTCAGTGCACAGTAACATTAGGCCTGCAGACATACATTCAACTAAAACTATTGAAAAAGCAAAGAGATTGGATATCTGCATCTGAGTAATCTTTACTATAATGTTTATATCCAAATAAAAAGATATCCAAAAGAGAGAACCAGATCAAATAAAAGGGGGGAAATCAGCAAGAAAATTTATAAGTAGGCAACCAGCTTTTAGGTATTTTTACAGACAAACCTTCTTTAGGATACACAACCCCAGTGTCCCTTAAGGACACAATATAAAGTTCTGGCAGATATGTGGATAGACTCCATAGCAGATACCTTAGCTAGAAGGCTAAGTTAACTGACCTCATAGACATGATCACAAGGGCAGAATAACCCCAGAAATGGAAGGACTGGAGACCCACCACAGACGGTAGCCCACTAAAACTGTGACAGGTTTTTCCTTTCGGACTATTTTATGTGTGTGGGTTTTTTGCCTGCATACACATGTAGCACAGGCATGCTGCATCCAAGCAGAGATCCGAAGAGAGTATCAAATCCTGTAAAACTGAAGTTACAGATGTTTGTAAGTTGCCACTGAAGTGTTTATAAAAAAATAGAGATAAAGAGAGTATGTTCTGTGGGTGTGTGGAGAGGTATGGGGGAAGGGGATGTCTCATCGGGCCCATTCAGAGTTATCTTCTCCCCCTGAGGGACCAGTCACACACCAGTATAGTATAGAATAGAGTTTATTCAGGGCATGGGGAGGGGGGCCAGGAGGGTAGTAGAGGCAGAGAGAGAGAGAGAGAGAGAGAGAGAGAGAGAGAGAGGGGAGAAGTAGAGGGTCGAGGGGACAGAGACTCTAGAGGCAAGAGATCAAGGGATTAAGAGGGAGAGGAGGGGGCAAGAAGCCCCTTTTTATAGTGGGCCAGGCCTACCTGGCTGTTGCCAGGTAACTGTGGAGGTGGAGTTTAGATAGAATACTAACAGCCACATTGGTGCTAGGCATCAGAACCTGGTCCTCTGGGAGAACAGTCAGTGCTCTTAATGGCTGAGCCATTTCACCAGACCCTTACCGTGTTTTATTTTCAAGGTGGAGTGGCCTTGGATGGCCTGGACCTCTGTATATAAACAGGCCTCAAACTCAGTGGTCTGCCTCCTCTGCCTCCAGAGGGCTTGGATCTAAGGTGTACACTATCACCCTTGGCCCTAGTGGAATTTCAAAACAAAACAAAACAAAACAAAACAAAACAAAACAAAAAACAAACAACAACAAACTCAACCCCCCAAAAATCCTTCCAAGCCATTCTCACAGTCCTGGCAGACGGAGTGGGCCGCCATGCTTGGGGTGGGTCTCCCACCATTTCATGGAGTGTCTGCTCCTGAGGCTTCTGAAGAGGTCAGCTCAGAACCTTTGGAAAATTCAACCAGGCCCCCTCCCTTTCCAGAAGGGAGGAGTTTTTAGTTTTTAGTAGGCACCCCTTCCCTCTGGAGGGGAGAGGCTGATCAAGTTCCTCGGGAAGACTACAGTGGGGATCAATGGCTTGACCACCTGCAGATAAGGGAAGCTCAGAGCACTACACATTCCTTAGGGTGGGCAAACCATTGCTGCCGGCCCTCCCCACCACCCCCAGACAAGAAAAGCTCTTGCTGCCTCATTCTCTAAGGGCCAATCATTTTAAAAGTCACACTGTTCTGCCAATCACACTGTGCCTGGTGGCTGTTGCTCTGTTCTACCCCTGAAAACTGTATAAAAACTGGCCGACCAGGAGCACATCGTAATCACCTCTCCTTTTGGATGCAGGACAACCCCAGCATGCTGTAAAAATAAACTCCTCTTGCTTTTGCATCAGTCTCTGGCTCTGCATGGTTCACTGGGGGGGGGGGGGGGGGGGAGCTAAGACTTGTCAGAGTCTTACAGTTCCACAGAGTCTTCAGGGGCCACGAAGCATAGTGGAAGCAAGGCTGGCAGTGCAGACAAACTTTGTTAGGACACAGTGGTTAAAGGGACTAATTAGGAAAGATGCTAAGGAAATAGGGAGTGCAGGTGATGTCCTAGAGGAACGGTGAAGGCCTAAGGCCCTGGTAGGGAAAACATGGATCTCAGTCTAAGATGTGAAACCTTTAAGATGTGAGGACAACCAGAGGAAAGTTAGTTATCAGAGGAAATGGGACATCAGGCTCTCTCTCCTTTATTTCCTAGCTTCCTTGGTTACACACTCCTGCCATGATGCACTGCCTAAAGGTAATGGGGCCAAACAACTATGAGCTGGAATCTCTGAAACTATATTAGTTAGTTACCATTCTATTACTATGAAGAGACACCTCAGCCAAGGCAGCATTTAACTGGAAGCTGGCTTATAGGTTCAGAGGCTTAGTCCATTATCATCATGGGGGGAGCATGGCAGCACATGTGAAGCTGGAGCAGAAGCTAAGAGCTACGTCCTGATGGGCAGGATGAGGGAGAGGTGGAGGGAAAGGGGAGGGAAGAGAGCACCTGGCATAGGCTTTTGAAACCTCAAAGCCCACCCTCAGTGCACATGTCCTATTACAAAGCCACACCTACTCTAACAAGGCCACACCTCCTAATCCTTTCAAAGAGTTTCACTACCAGGTGATTAAGCCTTTAAACATATGAGCCCATGGGGGACATTTTTATTCAAACCACCAGATACTACTGAAGTGGAAATTTCTGGTTTCTTTGGAGACTCAGGTCATGGGATGTTTTGCTGGGGCAGACAGATGAAAGGATGTTTTGCTGAGGCAGACACAGGTGAGAGGATGCTGAAGCAGACATGTGAAAGGACACATGATGTTTAGAAAGAACAGAAATATGACCACAGATGGTGGGACAAGGCTCATGCTTTGGTTTGCCTTTCACTGCTTTGCTAGTCTCCACTGACGATGCTCTGGCATTGGTTGGCCTTGCACTGTGTTGCGGATCTTTGCTTGTTGTGACGTCACAGAGAGTAACTCATCAGAGAACTGTGATATTCCAGTGGCTTCCTGCTGCTTCCACAGACTCTCATGAGCTGGTGGAGCCTCAAGGTTTATTATGGATTGAGCTGCCGCAGCTGACTCATGTGTGGTGTCTGCCAAGTGAACTGGACTGCAGCTGTTGATTCGTGTGTGTGTGTGTGTGTGTGTGTGTGTGTGTGTCTGTGGTGTCTGCTGAGTAGACTGGAGTGCAGCTGCTGATTCGTGTGTGTGTGTGTGTGGAAGTAAGTGTCTGGAAGTTAGTGGGAAGTTCACGCCATATGATTCAGTCTGGTTTAGTGTAGACTGGTTTAGTGATTCAGATTCAGATTCAGTCTGGTTTAGTGAGACTCTGAACAAACGTGGCCAGGTACTGGGCAGAACCATCTCACTTACAGCTTTCAAGGGAAAGGGGTGTGAGGCCACAGCATGGCAGGACTTCCTAACTCTGTGTCCCAGAGGGAGAAGGCTGCAGGGGTGTGGCCTGATATCTCCACACTGTCACATCTCAGAGGGACCAACATCTCCAACAACACTCTGTGATTTTAGCCACACAACTGAACGGGATAAAGAGGACACACAATTATTCCCGTGACTCAGACCTTAAAGCTGTGCACACTGATCTCAAGTGGGCTCTCAGTACTGACTGCCAATCTTACGTATTTACTCAGTGACTTCACTGTTCAGTGATCACAAGTATCCCCTCTTCTTCCTCTCTCTACAGACGTTCCCTCTGTTGTAGCTCAGGCTGACCTGAAATTCGCTTTGTATTCCAGGAGGTCCTAAAGTTGAGACCCTTCTGTCAACCTTCTGACAAAGGTTGGGACTATAGATGTATACCGTCATGCCTGAGCCTATGTATTACTTACAATACCATGAGCAAAGCATCTTAGAGAAGAAAGAGTTCACCTGGGATTATGGCTCCAGCCGGAGAGTCCGTAACTTCAGGGAGGCATGGCAGCAGGAAGCTGGAGCAGGAAGCTGAGAGATCACATGTTCTACAGCAAGCAGAAAGCAGAGAGAACAAGCCAGAATCGGGTGAGGTTATATACTGAGAGAATTTGCCCCCAGTGAGATGCTTCCTCCAGCAAGAGTCAAGCAGCACATGGGGACGGAGTATTCAAATGCTTGAGCCTAGGGGGCATTTCTCATCAAACCAGCACACTGTATTTCCTTTTGAAGCTTGGTTTACATGAGATACTCTTTCAATAGCTGCAGAGCATCATCCAGTGCCACCTGCTGTCCTACATACTGAGAGGAAGTGAACACCAGGAGTGACAAAACTGTATAAGGCTTTATACGATTTCAAGTGCTATGGAGAAAAAGTAAATAGAGAGGAGGATGCCAGAGATGGTGGGTGCACAGAGTCTCCTAGGACGCAGTAAAGGCTTTGCCTTTAATATACAGAGTCTCCTAAGACGTGGTAAAGGCTTTGCCTTTAATATATAGATTCTTCTAAGATGTGGTAAATATATATATATATATATATATATATATATATACATACACACACACACACACATATATATGTATATATGTATATGTATATATGTATATATACATATATATACATACACACATATATATGCCTTTAATATATAGATTCTTCTAGCATGGTAAATATATATATATATGTATATATATATATATATGTATATATATATACCTTTAATATACAGATTCTTCTAAGATGTGGTAAATATATATATATGCCTTTAATATATAGATTCTTCTAAGATGCAGGAAAGCCTTTGCCATTAATATACAGATTCTTCTAAGACTCAATATATATATATATATATATATATATATGTGTGTGTGTGTGTATACATATATATACATATACACACATATACATATATATACAGACATACACATACATATATGTATATATATATATATACACAGACATACATATACATATATGTATGTCTGTATATATTAATATACAAATTCTTCTAAGATGAAGGAAAGTCTTTGCCTTAAACTGAGTGAGTTTGTAGCCAGGTGTGGGGAGCCGACAGAAGGCGGCTATCATCCTTGCAGCCATCTTGAGCCATATACCCTGACAAGAGACTTGATTACAATAGCCTACAACAGCTGAGCACACTCTGATAACATCTTGTTTTAGATACCCAGGATTTTCTCTTGGGTGTGTGAGACTTAAAAGGTGTGATTTAGTGCTCAGACTTAAGGATGTGACTTAAGGGCATGACTTAAAGGCATGGCTTAGAAGTGAGACATATAAAAGGCAAGAGGCAGACAGATCATGAGAGTTAGTTATTAGGCACTTGGAAGATCATTAGACATTAGGCACTTAGCACTTGGAACAAGTAACTTGGAACTTGGAGGCACTAGGGACTAGGAACTAGGGACTAGGAACTCAAGACTTGGGACTTGGACTAGGAAGAGAGACTGAAGAATAAACGGGATTGAATCACACTGTCTGGTCCCAACTCTTTGAGTCCATCCTCACTCTTTCTCTTGCTGAACCCTGACCCGTGGATTGGAGCAGCTTGGGGCAGTGCGGGCTCTTAACAACTTAGCCCCCAAGGCTTTTGGCAGTGCGCGTCCCAACATTGACAGAGCGGTCGACATTTTGACCCCCAAACGTGGGCTAGAGCGGTTCTCAACATTTTTGGTGCCCAACGTGGGGCAGCTCGGGCTGCGACAGCCAGGGGTGGTCAGAAGCTGAAGAGCGACACGATCAGCTTGGGTTTTGAAAGAGCACAGATATAAAGGTCGCTGCTCAGGAGACTAGACGGACTTGGTACTCGAGTCTAGTCACCTTTGCCTCCTGGTCATCCTCCACTGTTGCCTGTCCTCTCATTCACATATTTTAGTGGAAATTACATGACATCATTTTCAAACAGTTAAAAACTGGGCTCTCATATACAAATACAAATGTGCCAAATGTTTATTAACTGTTAACTTTTCCTAGGAAAACTAAACAAATGTCTGTTCACTCCAGATAGGGCCCCAACATCAGAGCCAATTAACAATTCCAACCATGTCCAACTTGGTGATTCAGTGAGCTTACTGGGTGTCTTAGAAACTGTTCCATTGCTGTGAAGTGACACCATGACCAAGAAATCTTATAAAAGAAAGCATTTAATTGGGGTTTGCTTTACAGTTTCAGAGGGGAGTCCATGACCATCATGGTGAGGAGCATGGCGGCAGACAGGCATGGTGCTGCAGTAGCTGAGAGCTCACATCTAATCCACAGGCACAAGAGAGGATGCAAGGCAGAGACTCTGGGCCTGGTGTGCGCTTCTGAAGCCTCAAAGCCCACCCCCCAGTGACACATCTCATCCTTCCACTAACTAAAGATCAATCATTCAAATACATGAGCTTGTGAGGGCTGTTCTCATTCAAACCATCACATTGGGCTAGTTACAAACCATGGGTGAGGGGTTAACCTCAGGCATGTGAGTGACCACAAAGTTCTATACCGTCACAGATGACAGCCAAACAGAAGCTACGTCACGGAATCCCACTTTCACTTAAACTTTGCTTCCTGGATACTCTGACATTCCCCAATATCACTTGCAGTGGGAGGCGGGGTAGGGGAGGAGCAAGAAGGAGTAATGCTGGACTCACAGTATGGGGTCCTGTGACCCCGCCTCCCGCCTTCCATTAGAGAGCATCACCAACTCCATCATCATCCCCACAGGCCCAGCTATCACCACACTGTTTAGTTCTACTAGTTGCCATGGCTACAGGGCCAATGTCTAATCCAAGATGGTAGTCATGTTATGTCCAGAGGGAAAAAAACCCACTGTAGCATTAACACATTTATAACTCTCGAATTCAGCATGGGCGCTGAGAAAAAGACACTTGGCTGTACCCACCATGTCAGGATGAGCCTCAGCTACCACAACCCCGGTAGCAATGGGGGGTTTCTCAGTGGTCTGAAAGCTTCCCGGTGATGAGCCAGAACAAGCCTTCTCTATACAGGCTTGTGTGTCTTGAGTACTTGTTACAATAACAGAGTGGCCACTTAGACTGAACCACACTAAGTCACATAGTGTGGGACTTCCCAGCAGCACCCCTAAATTTAGAAAAGCCAGGTTACGCTCCTCATTTGTTTGGGGTGTTTTCTGAAGACTCCATCTTGTCAGGTCCCTCTACATCTAACACGGTGACCATCTCTCTTTTTACTTTAAGCTCCCTCCTGTAAAGGAGTTTCTCTCTGTGTTTTAAAGGAAACACTTTAAGGTCCTGCTGCCGCCTCTGCTATGATGCATGTCTCTCCTAATCCTTTCCCACCTCAAGGTCCAACCATGTTCCCTTCCTGTGGTCACGAGGCACTTTCCTAATGGAGCACATTTCTGGACGGTCATTTTGTATCTGCTCCTTTCCCCCTGGACCTCACACCTCTTATTTCTAATAGATATAACACCATAGCAAAGAATTTGAACATATTTTATCCATGCCCTGATACTTTGTGGAAGGTTGAACCTAAAGATGATGCATTAGTTTACCTGGGAAATTCAGGACGATGCATCATTTAGGCAGCAGAATATTACCAGCTTCTCCTAGCCAAATTTATACCGAGAACCAGGATTATAGAGGAGCAGGGTAGGAAAATGTAGAAGAATACCTGCAGTTAGGCCTGCCATAGGGCGGGTCTAGAATGCTACCAAAGAGCGTGCAGTGGCTAAAGAGATTCACATAGTTAAAAGAAGCTAAGTCTGTTTCTCTGGGATGAAAGGAAAAAGGCTCTGAGGCTATCCCAGCAACTGGCTAGACCTCACTCAGGGCAAGCCCAGAGTCGTAGAAATGCAAATTTGTTTCAGACTCTCTGGGGATGAGTCTTTTGACCCAGAGCCACAGAAAGCCCTGCTTATCCAGGACTGTCTTTGGTTATGTGCAGTTGGCAAGGCACCCAGGTGCAGCCCACATAGTGCCAGATCTCGGTGTAGTCCACCCAGTGCTGTTGCAGATAGCCAGGCTGCAGACATCCAGTTACTGAGACCTCCACTGTAGTCCGAAGGACACCTGGAAGAAGTTAGAGATGCCGGGAATGTGGCATGTCTGCCAAGGAGAGAAGCAAACAATGAGAGAGCTAGCCCAAGAGAGACACCATGTGGGCCACAGTCTGCAAGACCACCCAAACACACTGGAGCCTGACTCTTGCCACCGCATGGCCCAGATGTGGGACTAGGAGTCTAGGACTGCAGGGTTTTCCCTCTGGTTTCAATTTAGTGTCTGTTCCCTCTCCTCCTCCCTACTGCCCTGTTCTCCACACTGGAAAGGAATATCTTGGGAGTATAAAACTTCTCTTTTAATTTTTATAGAGAAGATTTTAGATTTGAAGCTTTGTTTTTGAAAAATTTTTAAAGTGTGTGTGTGTTGCTCACAGAGGTCTAAGGTATTGGATTCCCTGGAGCTACAGTCACAGGCAGTTGTTCTGGGAACTGAACTTGGGTCTTCTGGAAGACTAAAACTTGCTGTTAGCCGGCTATCTGTCCAGCCTTGCTCTTTCATACACTGTCTGAACAGTAGACTCTCATGTGTTAAAGGCCTAATACTCAATATCACATTATTGAGAGGTGGGGAACTTCTCAGTGTGTGGGTGTCCCAGGATGTGTCCCAGGAGGGGAACTGTGGGACCCTGGTCCCCCTTGCTTTCCTATGAGGTAAATGGCTTTGTTCTTTTCCAGGCTCCTCAGCATAATGTGCTGGTTCACACAAGCCCAACTCATGGAGCCAGTTAACCTCAAACCGACACCTCCAACATCATGAGTCCAGATGAAACTTTTCTCCTTGTAAGTTGACTTATCATAGGCATTTGGCAGACAAGGAAGCCCAGTGACCACAGTTTCTTGCCTTTTCCCTTTGCTAGCCTTTGACAGTACAACAGTGCAGGCAAGAGGCTAGAAAGGAGCTGAATTTAAGCAGTGGCTTTACCTTTTATTACTTGGTTTCCATTCAAGACCTCTCTTGTGACCTTACTTATACACTCTCTTATGGTATAAGCTCATTAGGAATAAAATAATTTCTGATAAGCACCAATAAATCTTAGTCTCTTGATGTATGCGTGATGTGCATGCATGTGTGTGTGCATGTTTGCATTTATGTGGGTGCGTGTGTATGTTATGTGCGGGTGCACCTGTACATGTGGGTGCGTGCTGACACGAGATGAGGTGAGGTGTTTTTCTGATGGCTCTCCTCTCCATATTTTGAGGCACTGACTCTTGCTGTGCCTGGAGCTCAGTCTCAGCTTGTCTGGCTAGCTGCTGGGTATTTGCTGTTCCTTTCAGGTAGGCTGCAGTCCACACACCACACAACTTTAACACGGCTCTGAGAGTCTAAACTCTGGTCCTCACATCTATACAGTGTGTTGGCTAGCTTTTGTCAACTTGAACGAACTGAAGGCACCCAGGGAGGGAGAGACTTCAGTTGAGGAATTGCCTTCATCAGACTGGGTTGTGGGAAAATATCTGTAGGACATTTTCCTGGTTGGTTGGCTGCTGTAGGAGGGCCCAGCACACTGTGGGCAGGGCCGGTGGTCCTTTGTATAAGAAATTCTGAGTAAACCATGGGAAGGTGCCAGTAAGCAGCATCCCTCCATGAGCTGGCTCTCCTTGAGTTCCTGCCCTGACTTTCCTTCCTTCATAATCTTCTGCCACGCAGGAGTGTAAACCAAATCAACCCTTTCCTCCCCAAAGCTGCTCCTGGTTATGGTGTTTCATCACAGCAACAGAAGCCAAACTAGGACACACGACAAGAACACACAACTAGGACACACAACAAGCACTTTCCCTGCTGACCCAGCTCCTGAGTCCCACAGAGGGCTGGGCCCTCCCACGTCAATCACCAACCAAGAAAGTGCCTCACAGGCTTGCCTAAGGGCTGCTCTTACCAAGGCATCTTCTCAACTGAAGTTCACTCTTCTCAGGTGACTCTAGCTTGGGTCAGGTTGACAAGAACCAGCCTGCACAACTCGTAAGTCTGAATCCTTGCCAGGCATTGCATCTGTGATTTAAATACTCTGAGCGCCTCGACCACAACCATCCTGAGTGGCCAGTTTCAGCTGGATTCACAGCTTCTGTGTCCTTCCCAATGCTCTCCCTTTCCTGTGTCCCTGTCCCTAACCATGACTGTCACCTGCCCGGTTATCTATCTCTATACAGTGGCTCATACTACAGGCCAGAGTACCCAATGATTCTCATTCTTCCTGGATCATAGTTCTTTAGTCAAACCCCTCTCTTCCCCCCAGACATGCCTCTGTCTTTTATATGGTTTCTGTCTTCTGCTTTAAGGACACTGTCAGTTCTAGGGTCAGGGGGCGGGAATTCCATATTGTTGCTAGAGTTTTCTACCTAAAATGCTTACACGTTTGTGTCATTATCCCCCTTAGCTCTGTTAACGGTTCTTGTTACCCACAGGCTGAAATGAACAAATTTGATCGAGAAAGTCCTAGGCAGGTGATCCGGGTTTAGCTCCATCCCCGTGGTCCGTCAGCAGTGACACAAGTTTCAAGCAACAAGAGTGCACAGCTGCAGCCGTAAGACAAGACCTGAGTCCTCCTGTCTAGTAGCCGCTGGTACTCACTCCTAGGATGCTGTAAGCTGCCAAGGAATTCCTGCTCATCCTGTAAACCCTCAAAGCTGGCCTCCTCCTGGGGGAGGCTTCCATTCACCTCTAACCCTGCAGACAGCTTCCTTTTAATGCTTCCTAAAGACCATTGCAGCGGCTCCTGTAGGTCTGACTTACTCCTGTTACATATGTCTGGTGTTTTAATTTTGTGTATGTGTGTAGGCATATCTGCGGAGGTCAGAGAACAACCTGGGGCCACGTAGAGGTCAAAGGACAACCTGAGAAGTCTCTTCTATTCTACTATGTGGGTCCTAGGGTTGAACTCAAGTCAGGCTTGATAGGAAGCATCTTTACCTGACACAGGGGTGTCTCAGTCACTGTTCTACTGCTGTGACGAGACACCATGACCAAGGCAACGTAGAGAAGAAAGCGTTTAATCGGGGGCTTGCTTGCAGTTTTAGAGTCAGGCCATTGCATCAAGGCAGAATGCAGACAGGCGTGGTGATAGAGCAGTGACTGAGAGCTTTACAGCCTAATCCACAGGCAGAGAGATGGAGAGATAGTGATAGACAGACAGACACACACACACACACACACACACACAGAGAGAGAAAGAGAGAGAGAGAGAAAAAGAGAGAGAGAGAGAGAGAGAGAGACAGACAAAGACACTAGGCCTGGCATGGGCTTTCGAAACCTCAAAGCCAACCCTGACCCCCAGTGACGCCTTTTCCAGCAAGGCCACACCTCCTAACTCTTATAGAAGCAGTACACTAACTAGGGACTAGACATAGAAATATGTGAGCCTATGGCGGCATCCCCGCTCAGACTACAATAGGAAGATGACCTCTATAGTCTCAGACCTTTGAATACTTGGTCCCCCATTGGGGCTCTGTTTGGGAGGTTTAGGAGGTATGCCTTGATGCAATGTCACTGGAGGTGGACTTTGAGAGTGTAAAGACTCCCACAATTCCCAGTTCATTCTCAGCTTGTGCTCACTCTCAATACCGGCTCCAGCCTGTTGCTGCTTCCCCCTGACACTGTGGATTCTATCCCCCCCCCCCCCCCCCCCCCCCCCCCAACCATAAGCGCAATTCTGTCAGTTGTCACAGCAACACCTGCTGAAACATCTTACTGGATGGCCCTACACTGTTATTCCCACATCCTATCCTTGAGCAAAGCAATGTATCCTGGCCTCTTGCTTTATTTCAGTGTCTACTGCAATGACTTATGAGTAGCTTTTCTTTTGATTTGTTACTATGGTACATCTGTTCCTAGTGATGAAAGCCAGGAGAATCTGTCTGTCTGTCTGTCTGTCTGTCTGTCTCTCTGACTTGGGTGTCTCTGGGTTGACAAAGTGCTTACTTAGCACATACTAGGCCCTGGGTTTGATCTCCAGCACTACAAACACCAGGCGTGGTAGTACATGCTCGTACTTTGAGCAGGGAGGCAAGAGGATCAGAATTTCAAGGTCATTCTCTGGTACAACTCAAGTGTGCTTCCTAGTGTGGTGGAGACTAGTCTGAGCTACATGAGGCTTGTCTCCAAAAAGAAAAATACCTCTCTCTCTCTCTCTCTCTCTCTCTCTCTCTATATATATATATATATATATATATATATAATACATAAGCATTTATTATCATAATATATTATATATAACATTATATATTATATAACATTACAATATAGTATAATATTATATATTATATAATATAAAACGCTAAATATTACACATTACATATTACATGTTATATATTAACATTACATATTATGTTACAATATGTTATGTAATATATGGTATAATAATTATATAATTATATAAATATATATACATATATATATATAATACAATAATAATATAGTAGGGTATAGTCAAGTGTATGTATTAGGTAGCATTTCTATTGTGATAAAACACTATGATCTGAGCCGTACACAGTTGTCACCAGTCAGATATTTACATTTAAATTGTGACATGGGAAAAATCAGTTCTATCATAGTGGCTACAATTCAAGGGTTCAATAGCTACATGTGGCTAGTGGCTCCCTTATTAACCAAGATGTGGACTACATTCATCACCACAGGAAATTCTATTCGGGTAGACTGTTGAGAATTAAAATCAGTCAATCAAGCCTGGAAGCCACAAGTTCCAAAATCAGAGCTGCCAACAGATGCTATCCACTCTCCAGAGAAGATGAAGAAAAACTTACTAACCCAGAGCCAATGAACACCTGCCCAAACCATCAATCTACAGAGTTTTTCTGGGACCTCACTCAGCAGTCATCTCTCTGGCTGGCTCAACGATCAGAACAAATTCCACGAGCTCCTGGAAGGCGGGGAACCGCAGGGTGCGGGGCGTGCGGGACGGAGGCCAGGGATGCCCGGGAGTCGCTGCAGCTCGGCGGACGCACAGACCGGGCGCGCTCACATTCGCGCGCCTCCGGAGGCCGGTGGGCGGGGCCGTGACGCAGGCGCCTCGTGACCCCAGTCGGGGCCTACGCCGGCCGAAGCCGGAAGCTGCAGCTGTCGGAAGCACCCGGCGAGCTGTCTGGTGCTGGCCGGCCGGGGGATGGCTTCGGACGCGGAGGTGGCGCGGCGCAGCGGGTGGCTGTGGCGGTGGCTGCCGGCGCTGCTGCTATTGCAGCTGCTGCGGTGGAGGTGCGCCCTGGGCGCGCTCCCCTTCACCAGCAGTCGGCACCCAGGCTTTGCGGACCTGCTGTCGGAGCAGCAGCTGCTGGAGGTGCAGGACTTGACCCTGTCTCTGCTGCAGGGTGGAAGTCTGGGGCCGCTGTCACTGCTACCCCCGGACCTGCCGGATCTGGAGCCCGAGTGCCGGGAGCTGCTGATGGACTTCGCCAATAGCAGCGCCGAGCTGACCGCCTGTATGGTGCGCAGCGCTCGGCCCGTGCGCCTCTGCCAGACCTGCTACCCGCTCTTCCAACAGGTCGCAATCAAGATGGACAACATCAGCCGAAACGTCGGGGTGGGTAGAGGAGCAGCCTCCGCACCTGTGGCGTGGGGGCTGGGAAAGTAAGGAAAAGCGATTCTGTGGAGTTGGGGTATCAGAAACAGGCGGGTGGCATTAGGGGCTTGTGGCTTGGAATGCTGCCTCCCTGGTTGCTGTAAGCCGGCAACTTCTTGGGACAGGTTTGCCGGAACATTGCAGCGAACACACCCAGAGCCACCAGTTTCTAACAGTGTGACCTTGATTATTTTTCAAAGTATAGGTTTCCTCCTCTATAAAATGCTAGAAAAATATTCCAGTTGTTTCATGTTGCGTTATGGGAATTCGTCATGGTAAGGGAATTCGTTCGTCACGGTAAGGCAATCTGGAACCTGCTGGCCAGGAGTCCGGTACCATCCTGTTTATCAGCTTGTACTCTGGGCAAGTTAGTGACACTCTCTGCTTGTTTTCTCATCCGTAAAGTGGGGATATAGAGAGGTCACACAAGCTGACTCAGGAATAGCTCGTGGTCAGTGGGAGTTGAAATTTTAGGACAATCTGCCTTCTCTTGTTGGTAACTCGCGAGCTTTCCTGGCCACTTAGAAGGTTGTGTGAAGGACTTGATGATGGTGAACAAAAAGAGGAAGACACAGGCTTTGCCTCTAAGTACTGTATAAACTAGGAAAGGATTAGCGTGACGGCCACTGAGAGTCACAGGATTGCCCAGTAAAGGAAAAACCAGGACACTGGGATTGGGGGCGGAAACGATCCTTTTGTACTGAGGGGCCAAGTAGTCTTATGGAAAAAGTGGTTTCAGTGGCTTTATAAGTTGTATTTTTTTTTCTTTTGGTAAATGTGGGCATTTATTTGCATTAAGTAAGTTCCAGAGTCACACTTTGTGGAAAGAGCTGGCTTTCAAGGCAGTTTAAGTAGGCTTACATGCAGCGTTTTCCAGATTCGCTCCTTTTTCTGACTTTAAGTCCTTGCCCTCTGCAGTGTTACATTTGATTTTGAGCAGTTACATTAGATAAGCTGTTTTTAGGGAGCCTTTTTATTCCATTTTAATTTAATTAATGTATTTATTTGTGACGAAGTTTCCTGTCGCCCTGACTGGCCTTGAACTCACCGTGTAGCAGAGGGTCACTTGACGCTCCTGCTTTCGCCTCCCAGGTGCCTAGATTCTGGACACGTGCTGCTATGACCACGTTCTATGCAGTGCTGTGAATTTACCCATGACTTGTCCATGCTAGACAAGCTGCCTACTAACTGAGCCCCAGCCCCTGTTTTTATTTTTAAATTAGTATACCAAGTAACAGGCTGGCATCTCCTCACATAGTTATGGGCTGTCCATTCTATGTCTCCTTTCCTCCAAGTTCCTGCTCTGCATCCCTGTTGTACCCTGCCACCATCTATAACCCCCTCCCTGTTGTACCCTCTCACCATCTGTAACCCCTCCCCCTCCACTGTACCCTCCCACCATCTATAACCTCCCTCCCCTTTGCACCCTCCCACCATCTATAACCCCCTCCCCCTCTCTTCATTGTACCCTCCCACCATCTGTAACCCCTCTCTGTCCGCTGTACCCTCCCACCATCTATAACCTTCACCCTCTCAGTGTGACCCTTCCACTCTCACTTACAAGGGGTCTGCTACCCTCCCCCCTCCCTTCAGCTTCTTTTTGTTCTGTCTTATGGGCTCCTTCCTGATGTCCCAGCCTCTAGTCAGCACTCAGTCCATATTACACACACATAAACATGAGAGGCTAGGATATGCATGTGAGAGGACATGTGGCATTTGTCTTTCTGTGCCTGGGTCATTTCACTTAATACCTGATTTTTCATTTTCATCAGTTTTCCTGCAAATTTTATAATTTTCAGCCGACTTTTAAAAATAATTTAAATAACAAGGCCTCTTGTGGGCACGATGCCCATGAATCATGATGCCAACCCTGGGTCTTTGAGGCTGTAGGTGTTTCCCTTGTGTATGTAGATGCTGTGGAATTATGAGGCTTAAAAAAAACAAAAACAAAAACAAAAAAATGATTCCTGTGGGCTCGAGCAATGGTTCAGGGATTAAGAGCACTGGCTGCCCCTGCAGAGGACACTGGTTCGATTCCCAGCGCTTGAATGCTGCCTCACAACCATTCAGGGTATCAGGTACGCTCTTTTGACCTTTGCAGGCACTGTATACACGTGGTGAATGTGAATACATGCAGGCAAAACGCTCATATTCATCAAATAAAATAAATAAATCTGAAAAAAAAAAAAAAAAAGCACCCCCCCCAACTTCTTGGACCAACAGCCGAGTCTGGTAACCTGAGTTCAGTCCTGTGACTCACGAGGTGGAAGAAAAGGACCTGTTCCCTTAAGCTGCCCTCTGTGTACCGGCTGTGGCATGTGCACTGTCGTGCCTTCAAAGTAATAAATACAGTGTCATAGGAAGACTGAGTGGGAATGCAAAGCCGTGAATGCTGTCAGAGTAGGCAGGGAAAGGAAGAGCTAGAGAGGAAAACGAGGGGAGACTGAGGACAAGGGCAGAGAGGTCGTGTGCCTCAGATCCTGCTGAGGGAGTCAGAAGTGTAACTGTCAACATTGGCACTACGGTGACACTAACACAAGTGCCTCTGATGGCGAGACACCAAGGTTAGAGTAGGTTAACCAATAAAGGAAGGAAAGGGAGGGTAGAGGGGCCCTGAAAGAGCAATAGTCAGTAAAGCAGATGTGGGGCTTAGGAGTGATTTCCTTTCTGTTTCTTTACCCCCTGTCCTTCCTTCTTTTCCTAAGGTCCTAGGGAGGAAGGCAGGAAACATATTTGAATATTTTGTTTACATATATATGTATCCCCCCCTCCGTGTGTGTGG
>JANHMN010000019.1:12893773-12904804 GCA_030674055.1 Rhabdomys pumilio | reverse complement strand
TGTGCCCATATACCAGGTCTCCTAGAAAGTTCTAGAAGCTCTTGCCTCATGCCCTCAGATCCTCAGGACTCATAACCCTGGTGGTCTAGGAACTTCCCATGGTCACAGCCCCCTACTGTTTTCTCCTTGGGGTTACCGGTGGCTTTTGTTCAGTTCTCCTTTTATTAGTGTATAGTAATTGTACACAGCAATGGGTTTTATTGTGACATTCTTATTTTCCTACACGTATGTAAATTGTGTTTTGATCCTATTCATAGATCCCACGATCTTCTTTTTGTTTGAGGCTTGTTCAGAAAGCCATTGCATTTTTTTTTAAAGAATTATTTTCATATATTTAGTTAAGGAGTACATGTGAAATCAGAGGACAGCTTGCCTGTGGGTTCCAACAGTGATACGCGGATCATTGTTTAAGGCAAGCAGCCTTACCCACCGAGCTATCAACCGCCTGTTCTCATAGCGCTGTGTTTTCTGCATGCTTATCCTCTAGTGATTTTAAAGTTTCAGGTCCTAAATTAAGGTCTTTGATTTTTCAGTTGATTTTTGTCAGAGTGGGGGCAAGGGATCTAGTTTCAGTCTTGACATGCGGATATCCAGTGTCCCAGCACCATTTGTTAAGGAGGCTTGTCTTTTCTCCAGGGTGTGTTGCTGATGTCTCTCTGGTGGCTGTGCTATGTGGGTTTATTGCTGGGTTCACTCCAGTCCTTCAATTCTCCATATTGTCTTCTGTCTGGGTGGGCTTGCCGGGGGAGGGAGGGGGTAGGATGTCAAATGGTTGACATGCAGCGATACGGTGTCCAGTATGTCCTGTGTGTCTTATACATCTACCTTTGTCATTTCAGGGGCGCACATACAGTCTCCTCCCACCAAAAAATTACTCCGAAGTATGCAAAAACTGTAAAGAGGCGTATAAAAACCTGAGCCTCCTGTACAGTGAAATGCAGAAGATGAACGGGCTTGAGAACAAGGCTGAGCCTGGGACACACTTGTGCATCGATGTGGAAGATGCAGTAAGCATTTGCTTCTGGCGTGGCGCACATTTTGCAGGTGTTGAGTGTGCTTTCAGGGTTAGCATTTCTTGTGTGCCCTGCAATAGAGGCACATGGCATCTTCAGCTGGAAGAACTACAGTAGTTATGAGGCAATAAAGTTTTATGGTATCCGTGTCAGATCAAAATGTACATTAACCAGGCACCTCATAGGCGAGTTAATAATTTGGCATATTTTGATTTTAAAGTGGAAAGTGCAGCCAGGACTACACAGTGAAACCCTGTCTCAAAAAAACAAAAGGGACAAAAGAGGGTGGGGTGGGTAAGAAAGTAGGTGTGGCTTTCCGGGGCATAGCGTTTCCTTGTGCTTAAATTTCAGCCCTCTATCCAGTGGGTGCTGATTAAAGAGATTTTGCATCTAAACTACCATGTTTTCAAAAGATCTTATCCACTTATTGCATTAGTTTCTTTATCTATATGATAATTGGAGAATATTTACTTATATGATAATTGGAGAATATTTACTTATAGTCTATGTCCTCACGGAAATATGAGCCACACGAGGACATAGACCTAGTGTTTTCCAATTCATTATTTAATAGGTAGGACACAGCAGAGGGGGAGGAGAGAGAGAGAGAGAGAGAGAGACAGAGAGAGAGAGAGAGAGAGAGAGAGAGACAGACCGACCGACAGACAGACAGAGAGGTTGAGTGAGTGTGTGTGTGTGTATGTGTGTGTGTGTGTGTACACACACATAGAAATGAGGTCTCATTATTAAGTACAGGCCAGCCTTGAACTTGAAGTGATCCTCCTGCATCATCCCCTTAGTACTGGGATTACAGGCGTGTTCCACCATGCCCGGGATGTCGTTTAGCACCGCTTTTGTAAGTATGTGTAACTAGTAAATGTTGGAGAATCCGGAAGCCTTTTCTCCATTGTGTATCTTGTCTTTCCATAGAGCACCAGTAGGTGGCAGCCATGCCCTCCTAGGCAATATGATGCTTGAGACTTAATTATCTGAGAAAACAAATCATTGGCTCAAACGTAGAGAACTCAAAGTCAAAATGGCTAAGCTTGCTGGTTAAGAATAGTTATGCCTGCATTATCAAACCAGCGCAGAGGGAGCTGTTCTGGACCGTCAGACGTGCTCAGGATAGTAAAAGGCACTGGGCATGGCTGCTTAGAGGGCTTTGGGTCTTTACCTCTCAGTCTCATGATTGTACTTGCTGAATAGCAGGCTCTCAGCAATAAATAACGTTTAATTAAGGAAACAGAGTCTTTATTTTTGTAACTGCACATTCTCTGGGAGATAAAATGATTGACATTCTGGTATATATCTTGGTGATTATTATGTATTTAGAATATAATGTTTTGTGTGGTTATAAGTTTATACAGTGATAGCATAATGTCTCTGCTCTCAGGAGGCAGAGACAGGTGGACATCTGAGTTCAAGGCCAGCCTGATCTATACAGTGAGTTCCAAAATAGCCAGGGTGCAGAGAGAGTCTCCAAAACAAAACCAAAAATTATACAGTTTCCAATTGTAAACCAGCTTTTTTTCCCCTGTCAGAAGAAATTGTTCTCAACTATCTGTAGATTTTTCAAAGCTGTTTTAAATGATGTCTGGATTGCAAAAATATACTAAGACATGAAAGAGAACTTAAGTATTACATCAGATTATAATATAATAATATATGTTTTTCTAGATGAACATTACTCGGAAGCTTTGGAGTCGAACCTTCAACTGCTCGGTCTCCTGCAGCGATACGGTGTCCGTAGTTGCTGTGTCTGTGTTCATTCTCTTCCTGCCTGTCGTCTTCTACCTTAGTAGCTTCCTCCACTCAGAGCAAAAGAAACGCAAACTCATTCTACGTAAGTTCCTTTCAGTAGTCTGTTTAGCCGACCACCTATACTTAAAAGATTTTGGGGTCAAGGGGCTGGGGGTACGGTGTCAAAGCTCTTACCTGTATGCATAAGGCTTCAGCCTTCAGCACCATGACGTCGGGGGGGGGGGGGGGGGGGGGGGGATTCACCTCACTTGATTGGATCATAGATTTATCAGAACTAGGATTTTTTCCTTGTATACTGTCATGTCGCCAGTACCTAGAAAGTGCCTGGCCACAGTGAATGCTCGCAGACATTTATTGAACAAAAGAATACTATAGTGTGTTTAATGTTAGCATCAAAATGCCATCCCTGTGAAATTCTTTATGGGAAAAAAATCCCGGATCAAATAATGTCAGGCAGTATTGC
This sequence comes from Rhabdomys pumilio, assembly GCA_030674055.1. Classification (NCBI taxonomy): domain Eukaryota; kingdom Metazoa; phylum Chordata; class Mammalia; order Rodentia; family Muridae; genus Rhabdomys; species Rhabdomys pumilio. Next base: position 12,901,567 of record JANHMN010000019.1, on the reverse strand, counting down.
TTTCAGGAAGCAGAAGCAAGTGTGTTCTTGAGTTAAAGCCAGCCTGGTCTACATGGTGAGTTCTAAGCCAGCCATGGCTTCATAGTTTAACCCTGACTCAAACACAAACAAATTAACACAACCAAAAACCAAAGAAAATAAACAATACAAACAGAGAGAGAATGAGAGAGAGGGAGAGAAAACGACACACAGTGTCCCCCAAACACTCGTGTGAGTTAACAGTTCCTCTCCCTTCCCCATCTTTCCCCTTCCTCCCTGCGTGAACTGAAGACACATGACTGCTCCCTGGTTTGTTGTCTTTGAGAGTTAGTTATGCATAGCTTAAAACAAGCAGGGAAGTAGAGGTGTCTGAGCCCTGCTGCGGCTCCTCCTGAGGCCAGCAACTCTCAGATCTCACTGTGTGCCAGTAGCACCTCGGGTGCCACTCCTACCGTGGGTGGCACCGTGGGCGGCACCGTGGGCTTTTAGTTCAAGAGCCTGAGAAACATTTGCACTCAACTGTTCAACACACAGCCTCACCAGGTGGCCATGACTCCATCTAAATCTAATGGCTCAGTGCCATGAGCGTCATAATCATAGCTGAATATTACTAATCTGCTAATCATGCTGTATGTGACATACAACTCAATTTTTTTAAAAAAAAAATCATTTCTTTTTTAAACTAGAATCCTTTTTGCTGATTTATTTATTTATTTATTTATTTATTTATTTATTTTGCCTCAGGGTTTTTCTGTGTAGCTCTGGTTATCCCGGAACTTGCTCAGTAGACCAGGCTGGCTTGAAACTCAGAAAGATCCACCTGATACTACTGGGATTAGTGCCACCACCAGCAGCTCAAAATAATGCATTTCATTGTGACATTTACACACACACACACACACACACACAATGTGTGTGTTGTTATTCTTGCTTGGTGCTGAGTATTGACTGGAACTTTATAAGTGGTGGAAATACCCTTGAGATAGGGTAGATAGGGTCTTGCTGTGTAGCACAGGCTGGCCCAGAACTTGCTATGTAGGCCAGGCTGGCTTCAGACTCAATCCTCTGTCCCTAGTCTCCTAAGTACCTGGATTACAGGCACATGCCACGTGCCCTGCTTGAAAAAAAATTTTTTTTATCTGAAAATAGAGGTAATGTTCTTTCTTTCACTGTGTGTACTTTCCCTTTTCTTGGTTTTATTAGATATGGTGTCCTCTTGTTCTATCTCTTGATTCTTCAGGCTTCATAATTAAAAGTGACTGCAGCAGAAGCGTTGTAAACACGCTTGTCATTAAAGAGGCATTTAGAGTTTGATTTCTAGCTTTGACTTTTATTGTTATTCTTTATGTACACATTAAGACTGCAGTGCTCAAGAAAGTGTGGGTGCCTGTTTTATTAGGTACTGCTTTTAACAAAGTCATGGGTAGTAGTTTCTACTTAATTTAATTTTATGAATTTTATGCCGTTCATTAAAAAAAAAAAAAAACCCTTAAGTTTTACGTCTAAGAAAATAGGAGCAAGTCAGATTCAGCCAGTAAATCGACAATACAGTGGCTTGTGTGTAAGCACTGGATAAACCCTCGAGAGCAGGAGCTGAAACCCTGCACTTGTGTCTCCCCAGCCAAACGTCTCAAGTCAAGCACCAGTTTTGCCAACATTCAAGAAAATTCCACCTGAAGCCTGCAAAACAGGGACTCGACCTCATGCCGTGCCAGTGAGAGGTTGGACCTCAGCACAGTCGAGAGGAAGATGAGCCAAGATCCGACAGCTCACATTCTTCTGAAATGCTGGGGCTGTAGACCCGTAATTTATTCTGAATAAGGGTTCTCAAATTCCCTTTGCCCGAGCACCCCAGTTCTGAAGATTTCTATATTTTTTAATTTTCTTCTTCTCTTCTTCTTCTTCTTCTTTTTTTTTTTTTTTTGGTTTTTCGAGACAGGGTTTCTCTGTGTAGCCCTGGCTGTCCTGGAACTCACTCTGTAGACCAGGCTGGCCTCGAACTCAGAAATCCGCCTGCCTCTGCCTCCCAAGTGCTGGGATTAAAGGCGTGTGCCACCACCGCCTGGCTTGCAGCTTTAATTTTCAAACATAGCAACGTTACATATTTTTAGGTATATCTGTTACAGTTACAAGGGAGGGCTTTTTTTTTTTTTTCAGATGTATGAATGACTACTTGACACTTCTGATTTCTCCTCATTAACAGAAGTACACACAACAGAAACAGCTGAGGTCTGCCATTTACACGTTAGTCACTTGGAGCTGACTCTGAAAAAGAAATGTGCTTGCCAAATGGTAGCAGGCTCAACGGTTAATGTAAATGAATTCCCATTGCAGTATTGCTGTATGTATATACATACATATATATGTATATATAATGTATATTTAATATACATTAAAATAATGTTCTCTAGTTCCCTGAAGTCACTTTTGAAACCACTAATTGATTATAGACCTCCTTAAAGTTTTCAGAAAGTGATGCCACAGTATACATTTATCTTTGTTAAAGATTTACGGTAACTGGGTTTCTAATATGACTTTTATAAACACTGTTTTACATCTTATTTTGCCTTTATTTTGTAAGTAATTTTAAAAATCACTGCACTGCTTAATTATCTTTGAGGATGAGATGGATTCATCTTAAGCCAGGGATCTGCATTGTGAATTTCATCATGAATTCCATTAAGTTATTTGGCAACCTGTAACTTATTAGTAGTTTAAGTCAAATGTAGCCCAAGTGCATCACACTGGTTTAAATCTGTGATTTTTAGTGAAAACTTTATCATGGAATATTTGGAGATTTGGGGAGAAATGAAGGAGAAATACACAAAGCTTAAATTTCAGAAACTAGACAAGGACCTGAGTGGATGCTCACTGTAAGACAGCTGGGGAGTTTACCCTGGAGATGAATTGGATGGCAGGTTCACACAGGAAGTCCCCAGTTATGGGAAGGATGAAAGTCACATGGCTGAAATGAAATTACACATTTCACTATCAGGAAACTAGTTCTGCTTTGGAATATTTTTAGCAACCTTTAGAACAATATTTCAGTGTCTTTCAGTTTTATTTCTCAATATATGGAAGTTGGCGATTTTGTTGGTTAATTCGGTGGAAACAGGCTTTGCTTTAAAGGCTGTGAATAGGAAGACTCCTTGGGGTCAGCGGTTAAGAAAATGTGAATCCCTTCACAGACTGTAATTGCTCTCGAGGGAGACAGGAGCGTTTGAGTATTTTTGTATGTTTACCACATATGCAGAGTGTGAGAGCAGGCTCGTCCTGGAGTGTGTCACACGGGGTGTGTGACAATCAGATGATGCTGTGACCCACTAGATGTGCTGTGGTCTGTTGTGCTGTCACTGTTCGTGCAGCTGTGACTAAGGGCACCTGGTTGAGGGCCATTGAAAGCCATCGTCATGAATACATATAACACCCGTTTACATGTGCAAAGTCAGCAAATGACATATTTCAACGGTGAGTAGCAAGTCCTTGGGCACCTTTCAGTACGGTGTGTACACACCATTGCTTTTGGATAAGAAGCTGGCGAGCACTTTAATAAGCCAGCCATCTCTGTTTTTGATCAGGGCCTGGCTCTCTAGAAGTTGCATCAGAAATAGATTTGAAAATGTGACAAAGAATTTCATCTTATGGTCATGTGAAAATGTATAGCTCTGAATCCTGAGACACGTGGGGTTATGTGTGTGTACAAGAAAACCTGCTTTTTCCTTATGTTTTACAATAAAGAAAATAATGAGGAAAATTGTAATGCTGTAATTGAATTTTTATTTGAATTGATTATTATTATTGATACAGGTTCTCTCACTATGTAGCCTTGAACTCACAGAGCTCCACCTGCCTCTGCCTCCTGAGTGCTGGGACTAAAGGCCTGCTCCAGTACACCTTACTGTAACTAAATGTTTAATTCATTCAAACAACTTGAGATCAAAAACTTAACATCACTTTTCAGTTTTTCTAGTTTTGTTTAATTATTTATCTAATGAACCCACCTTCACAGTGACACACTTCCTCTGATAAGGCCACACCTACTCTAACAAGGCCACACCTCCTAAGGGTGCTATTCCTTGGGCCAAGCCTATACAGACCACCACATTTCACTCCCTGGCCCCCATCGGATTGTCCAAACGTGTGAGTCTATGGGAGCCATACCTATCCATAGCATAATGCAAAGTACACTTAGTCCAACTTCTAAAGTCCCATTGAGTCGGTAGCAGTCTCAACAATGTTAAAAGTCGAAAGTTCAAAGTTTCTTCCGAGATTCATGCAATCTCTTAACTGTAATCCCCTATAAAATCAATATAAAAAAGCAGATCTTATACCTCCAGCTTCACAGGATATACATTACCATTCCAAAATGTCATAGTGAGGAGATACTGGACCAAAGCAAGACAGAAAACCTGCTGGAAAAACTCCAAACTCAGCATCTTCATGTCTGTTGTCAAAGCTAATTTCAGATTTCCAACTCCTTTCATCTTTATTGTCTACAATACAATTCTTTCTTTTTGGCTGATTCCACTCCCTGTTAGCAACTTTCTTTGGCAGGTAGCCCATGGCTCTGGCATCTTGAATGTCTTGGGGTCTCCAAGACGACTCCAGTGTTACAGCTTCTTGTTCCAGTGTCTGGGATCCACACATGATCTTCTGGGATCCTCCAAAGGGTTTGGGTCACATCTCCAGCTCTTCCTTCTGTGGGTTCTGGTTAACTCTACTCCACTGTTGCTGCTGTTCTTGGTGATCATCCCATGGTACTGGGGTCTCCACTGCAACCAGGCTTCACCAATAGCCTCTCATAGGCTCCCTTCATGGTGCCAAGCCTCAACTTCTTTGTGTGACCCCTTCAGTCCTGGACCATCAACTGCAATTAAGGCTGCACCTTCACCAATGGCCTTCCCTGGCCTCTCTTCCCTGTGCCAAACCTCAGCTGCTTTCCATGACCCCTTCTTGCATCTGTTTCCTCGGGTTAAAGGCATATACTACCATGCTGAGGCCTAAGCTTTTCAGGGCCACTGTGCCTCAAGATCTGGATCAAAAACCTATGTCTTCCAGCCTCCAAATATGGATCACAGATATACCCTCCATTTCTGTACTGTAGTTTATTCCAGATTAAAAGTCCAAATGAAAACAATAACCAGGTAATACTGCTTAAATATAACTATCCCTTGTTCAACTGCAAATGCACAAACAAAAAGCTTAGCTGGGTGGGATCTTGCCCTGATTTCATCACTGCTTAATTCCATTTGGTATTCTTGAACATGGGATTTAGCTCCATTGCACTTCCTGATACCCTTTGATTACTTGAACCATATACATTTTGTACTTTTTCTTTCTAAGCTTGCTATGCTTGATCAAATGTTCTTCATAAGAGTAAACCAAACAAAGTCTATGTTGGGCATTTTGAGACTTCCTTTGTTTATGCAGCTGGAATCTTTTTCTCCTTAGCCTCAGGCAGACTATTCAGACAAGGGTAAAAAGCAACCACATTCTTCACCAAAACATAAGAATGATCTCCAGGCAACATACTAAAATTCCTCTTCTCTGAAACCCCTTGAGCAAGGGCTGCACAGTTTAAGTCACCTTCAGCACCAGTGTCTTCTATATTCCTATTCAGATGGTACATTAAGACCTAGTTAAAGCATTCTACTGTTTCCCAAATCCAAAGTGCAAAATTCTACATTCCTCCAAATAAAAACATGGTCAGGCCTATCTGTCTTAGCTAGAGTTTCCATCAGTATGAAGAGACACCATGACCAAGGCAACTTTTGTAAAGGACAGCATTGAACTGGGCCTGGCTTATAGTTCAGAGGTTCAGTCCATTATCATCATAGCAGGAAGCATGGCAGGCATGGCACTGGAGGAGCTGAGTGTTCTACATCTTGGTCCAAAGGCAAACAGGAGAAGACTGGTTCATGGGTACCTGGGAGGGGAGTTTCAAAGCCCACCCCCACAGTGACACACCTCCTTCAACAAGATCATGTCTCCTAATAGTGCCAGTCCCTGGGCCAAGCATATAAAAACCACCACATATAATCTGTTTTGATCAAATCTACCCTTATTGACCTCTCCTGCATTCTCCCCAACTTTTCCCTTTTAACCTGATGCTCTTCCCTCCCCCGAAACCCAGACAGTCCCTGTAGTGCTGCCAGGACGTGCATGTGTGTAGGACTGTATACTGGAGCATGGTTAGTCATGGCTGGCCCTTACATGGGTGCAGAGCATTTGTACTCCAGTTCTCTTAATTCAGAGCCAGGTCTCAGCCACTGAACCCTCTTTCCAGGTCCCTTTTGTCTGTCTGTCTCTTCTTTCTTTCTTTCTTTTTTCTTCCTTCCTTTTTTCTTTCTTTCTTTTTTTTTTTTTTTTTTGAGATAGGCCTTCTCTGTGTAGCCCTGACTGTCCTGGAACTTACTCTGTAGACCAGGCTGGCCTTGAACTCACAGAGATCCACCTGCCTTTGCCTCCCAAGTTCAGGGACTAAAAGTGTGCCTCACGACCTCCGATTTATTTATTTATTTATTTATTTATTTATTTATTTATTTATTGTATGTGAGTACCCTGTTGCTCTCTTCAGACACACCAAAAGAGGGCATCAGATCTCCTTACAGATGGTTGTGAGCCACCATGTTGTTGCTGGGAATTGAACTCAGGACCTCTGGAAGAACAGTCAGTGCTCTTGAACATCGAGCCATTTATCCAGCCCCTATCCTTGTGTCTTGTGCCATTTATTTGATCAGTGGGTTTAGAGTCAGAGTAACAGTTATTTGAGGGAAGATGACAAAATATCATTGCTCAAGTGTATTGTATTATGCTGTGAGATGTCTCTGTAAAGGGGTGTTTAGGGTCTTGAGTGAGTCCTTCAGCTGCCGTGAGAAGCACAGTTGCACAGTGGAAAGAGAGGTGTGTCTCCCAGCACTAAGGAACCTTCCCCTTCAGCACCGAGAGTACCAGGCTTCAGCGAGTGCTGGGTATCATGTGGTGTTGCACTTAAAACTAGCTTCCCGGGTCAGCCTTTCTGTCAGCCACCGGGTGTTGGGATTCATGCTAAATGAGTCTTTACTAAATGAGCATTGATTAGTTCCAACTGTTGAAAAATGCCAGGTTAAAGCAGCCGGTTAGAAAAACATCAGCGTGATGCCCGGAACTGGCGTAATTCCTCTTTCCCCTTCGGTAATCCCGTACATCACCCACTTACTTGCTGCAGAGGACACGCCATTCAGCTACAACCTCAGTGTTACAGGCAGAGCGCACCAGTGTGTAGTGTGTTCCGTTGGAAGGTACAACAGTTAAATGACATGGTGTTGTCATTTCTTCCTTTGTAATCAAGATGGCTTCACTTAGGATGTGAGCTCCCCAGCTGAGTCTCCTGAAGGAACACCTGAAACAGCAAGTTCATGTGTGGCCTGGCTGCTCAAAATAGAGCTTAGTTCTCTGTGTGGACCCTTCTCGACTCTAATGCTGGCCATGCAGCTGAGGGGGAAATTGGAAAGAGGACTTGGGCAGGCATCTGAGCAATAGCACTGTGATGAAGCAGGGCCTGGAAAGCTACACAAGCCACACACATGGTCACACACACATATGCATGTGTACACTCACACACACACACACATATACACTCACACAGAGACCCACACTCATATACACACACGTGCACCCTCATACATGTGCTCACACACACACTCACACATACATACACAGGTGCGTACACAGGGACACACATGCACACACACACAGACCCACACTCACGTATGCACACACACACACAGGTGTGCACACATGCACACACACGTGCTCACACACACTCATACACAT
>JANHMN010000019.1:12868672-12893763 GCA_030674055.1 Rhabdomys pumilio | reverse complement strand
ACATGCACACACACGTGCTCACACACACTCATACACATGCACATGCTCACATACACACACACACACATACTCATGCATGCACTCACTCACGCACACAGGTGCGCACACACAATCACACACACTTGTTCTTTGCCAAGGTCAAATTCTGCTTCCTTTGTGCAGCTTTCTGGACTGTTTTTTCAGCCCCACTCCACTCCTTTCTTTGAATTCTAATTATAATCAGACTTCTCCCTCCATTAACTTAAGACTGGTTACTTAGCGACGTTTGGGATTTTTAATATTCTACATGAGCTTCTCGAGACTCCAGGCTCTCAGAAATCATGGACAAACAACGAATGGTCCTGTGTGCCTTGTCTGAGGAAATGCCTCTGTGACCCATTCCAACGCTTCCTGGGACCCCCTGTAGGGGAAAGCTGTCCCAGCCGAGGATGGCACTCATTGTTTTATTTCTATGCCACTGATTCTGGTTCTGTTGGGATTGCATCTGGGGTCAGTGAGGTATCTGAGGAGACACATAAGTTCCTGTCCAGGGCACTAGTGACACACTGCACTGTCCACCTAGTTCTTGGCCCCATGTCTTGTTCTGTGTTTGAAATCTTCCATTTTAAAAATAAGAGTCACAGTTGAGGACAAAAACTATAAAAAAAAAAAAAAAAGGTTTATTTAAAAAATTAGAATTTAAAAACAACATGTATTTGATAACTAAGATATTAAAGCTATACTTACATGCATTTATCTGTAAGGAAAAATTACAAAAAGCATCACAAATAGGGAAGCACAGACGATTCTCTCTTTATCTTTGTAATGTTATTTGATACAGTGCCTGAGCAACAAAGAAGATGGAAAACAACCCTGAAAAATTACAATAATTAAAAATATAAAAGCCGGGCAGTGGTGGTGCATGCCTTTAATCCCAGCACTTGGGAGGCAGAGGCAGTCAGATTTCTGAGTTGAAGCTAGCCTGGTCTACAGAGTAAGTTCCAGGACAGCCATGGCTACACAGAGAAACCCTGTGTCGAAAAACCAAATAAATAAATACATTAAAAAAAAAAAAGGCCAAATAACAGGTTTCTGGTGTCAGTTTTATCTCAGAATAATCTCATGACTCTCATAGATTAAACCAAATGTTTGTCCTTGAATGGTCTCAACATTCATTGAGTCTGCAAACGTCAGTGGTTTGATATATGTAAAGATTTTTCAAATAATTTTGCCAAATCTAGTTTTCACCTTAAATAGAGGGCTATAGCCAGACATATTGCTGAGATAATAGAATATGGCAGCATAGGACCCAGAAGAGTAGGCCTGAGAAATCCATTTAAAAGGATGAAGACCGAAAATGGTGCCAGAAGCAGAACCAAGTAGGGAAGAAAGTGAAGAGAAGCTCTTCTGGGGGTTGTGCGTCAACTCGACACAAGCTAGAGTCATCAAAGCAGAGGGAGCCGCAACCGAGGAAAGGCCTCCATGGGATCCAGCTCTAAGGCATTTTCTCAGTTAGTGATCAGTGAGGGAGGACCCTGCCCATTGTGGGTGGAGCCATTCCTGGGCTTGTAGTTAGTCCTGGGTTCTATAGGAAAGCAGACTGAGCCAAGCCAGTCAGCAGCACCCCTCCATGGCCTCTGCATCAGCTCCTGCCTCCAGGTTTCTGGCCTGTGTGAGTTCCTGTCCCGATTTCAGTAAAAGTGTAAGTGGAATAAACCCTTTCCTCCCCAACTTGCTTTTTGGTCATGGTGTTTTGTGTCAGCAACAGAAACCCTAACAAGGACAGAAGCTGTAAAAGTAAATAAATAAATAATAAATAGATACATAAATAAGGATAGCTAACCTGCCTCAGGCCTTCCAGCTCCTGAATAATGACACAGAGATTTATTATTACTTATGAAAGCTTAAGCACTATAAACAAGGCTACCTTCTAACTAGCTCTTCTTAACTTAACCTAGCTTAACGAACCCATTTGCTCAGTCCATGACTGCCATGTGGCCCGTTAACCCCTCACTCAGTTCCAGCATCTGTTCCCTCAACCTCCATGATGGCAGAATCTTCCAGCACCTAATTCTTCCTACAGTTCCTATCTATCTCTGCCCAGAAGTCCCGCCTTTCCTCTCCTGCCTCCGCTGTTGGCCTCAGCTCTTTAATTAAGTCAATCAGAGAGTGAGAGAGGTATCTGTTAAGTAACGATACCAAAGTCAGGCCGGTACTCAACTCTCTGCCAGTACAGAAATCAATATTTGAAGAATACAAAGACAATCTTTACACGGTGCACAAAATAATTATCCCAGCAAAAAAGAAAGAAAAGAAAAAAAAAAGAAATGAGCCTAGGTCACCTTCAGGCTTAGGACTATCAATCTTTGCTTAGGTTTTGATGCTGCTGGCTGGCAATATAACTGAGACATTCCTATCTTATGGTGTAGCAAGACAATAGACTAAGTAATCTGGCAAAGAGTCTGTAGAATGTCTCTCCTTACCAAAGGCCTATTCAGGCTAACAGAGACTGACGGAACAGCGCATGTCTAGCCTTCTTGTCTTTGCTGATTTTGTTAAACTTTTAGCTACTTTGATAAACTGAGTCATGCAGCTATCCTCAATGTTCTGCGATGATCCATTATGAAAGGTCCAGGAAAACACAGTTGCCTGTCTTCCAAATGAACTGTATTTATGATTTAAAGAGTTGTTTAGATACTAAAAGAGCTTCAATTCAAAAGTTGTGACTTTTAAAGGTTAAACTTAACGGGGATAAAAACACAAATCCTAATCTTATAAAAGCTACTGACTTGTTATAAACTGTTAAAGATGATCGAGGCATGTAAGTTAAATGTCGGTCACCTTATAAATGATCGGATTCCTTAATATGCTCAAATGTACACTTGCAGTCTCGCTAAATTCAAATGTTTTCAAGGTCAAACTTAAAGCAAGTAGCTACAAGCAAAAGTTATTTAAAATCAGGTATACTTAATAGACAATGGCCCTCAAACTATTCAGATATCTGCTGAATATGGCATGTGAAATATTTAATGAAAAGACTTCCCATGATAGATGGATATGCCAGCTCAAAGAAGCAACCCTAAGGTCTCCAAAGAAGACAATGGGGCCGAGCTGGCTTTACTAGATTATGGTGATACTAACCACTGAGCGAAGAACAACTTTATGGCTCCCCTTCCCTGGCCAGCAGGGCCCTGCCTAAATTGTGGGTATTGTTGAGTTGACTGCTCCACTCTGCCTCATCACAGTAGGTCAGCCTCATCATAGTAGGTCAGTTTTTCCAAGTTCCTCCACAGGAAAATATCTCAGACCTTCTGGGTCTGAGAGCCAAAAGCTAATGCTACCCTCTGCGGCAACTAAAGATGTAATACTGTCCTGTATGACAGCTAAAGACCTACAACCTCTGCTCACCCCCCAACGAAGTCACAGAGACCACCACTGGATGAGATGGTATTTGTCTAGGTACCTGGTATCGGTCATTGATAGAGTCTCAGTTGATACAGAGATCATTTGGCTTATATTTCTTGCTATGTTTTATACGTCTCAGACCTCCGATGACGTAAAAGCTAACTGTAGTCTTACCAGTTTAGCGGCAGCTGCGTGATCACTGCATTTCATATATAAAAACCAGACATTGATTTTTCTAGAGCTATTATGTCTCCTGGTGAGAAAAATGAACTCACAAAACCAGATTTCCATGTAGCTTTTTACTGTTCCTTTATTCAGTAATCAACAATTTGTATTTTATGATAACTGACTGGATTAAAAAAATAGAACAAAAATAATACATGATGTCAAAAATGAAAAGTTTTAGCATATTAATCAATGGAGTTCTGATATTTAAAAAATGCTTCTCATCGTGCCGAAAACATCTCTGTCTCATACACACACACACACACACACACAGAGAGAGAGAGAGAGGGAGGGAGGGAGGCACACACACACACACATATGCACACACATTGCCATCTGAAAAAAAAAAACCCGTTTCTTACCTCAAAATCATTTTTGGGTCCCTAAGCTTATACTATGACTCAAAGGCACGAGTCTACTCCGTCAGTCTGCTGATCTCTTTTGTAAGCTTCAGGTTCTGAGAGTTCATGAACTTTAACTTCTGTCCCAAGTCTGTTTGTCTCAGCAGATTTCCGCTTGGCTGACAGACACCATCCAGGAATCAGCTACAGACTGCAAACTGTTCCAGAAATGATGCGCACCATGCCAGTGCCAGGCAGTCCTACAAAACCAATGCCCTGGACGTGCTGAAAGCTGACGTGAGCCAGTCCAGCTGATATGACTGCTCCCAGTCTCTTTAGCTGGGTCAGCTAACCAGATGCTTCTGATGAATGGCCTCCGGGCCTTTGACTAACATTCCAGCTTTCCTAGGTCCTGATAATGTTGTCCTAACTTCAGCAGAGAAGCAGTAACAGAAGAGAGGACAGTGCCCCTTATCCTCAACAAAGGCTGCAGCGTTAGGTCCAAAGAAGCTCCCAGGCAAAGGGGACAGAATGGCCATGTACAATTCCATTGGCATGCCAGGACATATACTGGCCTCCAGGCTCTCTCACTATCAAAAAGGTACCTGTCAAAACTAAATACTCGGACCAACAGGAGGGAAGCAATTGGTACCAGTCCCTGTTCAATGGATCCCTCCAGCTAACTACCGTTGACTCCGCCTCTGCAGGTCCCCTAATCTCCTCCCTGTGTTCCTCATGATAGGCCATGAATCTTCTCATGCATTACAAATTTTTTTTTCATCAGAGATAAAAATGCTAAAATACTCTTCAATGGCGTTATCCGCCCCCTTCAGCAACTAGAAATGGAAATTGCCTATCAAAGATATGACAGAGACACATAAGACCAGAGGGGGAATAACAAGCCGGCTGGACTTCATTTTGTGGTCAAGAGCCATTTTGATGCGATAGTTCCATTAGGTTTCTGTTTACTATAAAACTTAAGTTTCTGTTGCTGGGAATTGGGCTGCATCACACCCTGTAACCACAGGCTGTACTTCAACAATGTTCCAGGGAAGTTTCCTGGTCTTGCTTCTGTAACCATGCTTGTTTGCAAAATCCCCGTCCCTACGCTTTTGCCCTATAAAAGAGGCTTGAGAACTTGGCTGAGGGCTGATCTCTTGTCCACTTTAGGGAGAGACAGTGCTAGACCAGCTATGCTGTGCATAATGTAAAGCTTGCTTTGATTTGGCCATAGCTTTTGGCTGGTGGTCTTTCTCCTCTGTTGGTGAACTTAACATGTGCATACATAAAAGTCAGAATAAATCTTGAAAACCAGGGTGGTGAAGTTACAGTATAGCTCTGTTTTGTGGTTAGGTCATTTAAATATATATTTATTTTGTTTATGTGTCTGTGTGTGTGCCTGAGTGTATACAGGTGCACCACGTGTATACAGGGGCAGTGAAGACCATATACAAAGGAACTGGATTGCCTAGAGCTGGACAGGCTGCTGTGAGCCATCTGACATGAATGCTAGGAACTGAGCCCAGGTCCTCTGCAAGAACAAAGCGTGTTCTTTTATTTTTTTTCTTTTTTCTTTATTTTTTTAGATTTTATTTTATGAATATGAGTACACCATAGCTCTCTTCAGACACACCAGAAGAGGGCATCAGATCCCATTACAGATGGTTGTGAGCCACTATGAGGTTGCTGGGAATTGAATTCAGGACCTCTGGAAGAGCAGTCAATGCTCTTAACTGCTGAGCCATCTCTCCAGCCCCTACAAACCATGTTCTTAATTCCCAGACACCTCTCAAGCCCACATGGTTAAGACTTATTTAAATATGGCTTTTTTTTCTTTTAGGTTCTAGTTTGGTGAGACTACTTTTCTAACTTCATATTCTTTTAGAAAGCAGTTTGGTATATTTTTCTAATGGTCAGTAATGTGTGTGTGTGTGTGTGTGTGTGTATAAAGTAACAAGTTTCTTTACTGACCATTAAAAATATGTCAGACTGCTATCTATCTGTCTATCTGTCTGTCTGTCTGTCTGCTTATCTATCTATCTATCTATCTATCTATCTATCTATCTATCTATCTATCTAATTAAAAAAATACTGGATATGATGGATATATTGCAATCTCAGCACTTAAGAAGCTGAGGCAGGAGGATAAAAAATTCCAAGGCCAGCCTCAGCTACATAATGAGTCCAAGGTCAGCTTGTGTTACATAATGAGACCTTGTCACAAACAAACAAAACAACAAGAACAAAACTTGAACAAAACTTAACCAACCGACCAAACAAAAAATGTATAGAAGTTCTGGGTCGTCAATAGACAAACAAAACAAAACAAAACAAAGAAACTGTCTTATTTTTAAAATGTACTTTGAGTCTTTAAATGTTCATTTTAGCTTTTGTTTGCTACACAAAAAGTAAAAAGGTTCATGAGATGATTCAGCCCGTGATGGTGCCTGATTCCTGGACCCCATATGGTAGAAGGAGACAATGATTCCCGAAAGCTGTCCTTTGACCATTTTTTGCGCGCCTGCGCATGTGAACACACGCACGCACGCGCGCATGCGCGCGCACACACACAGAGAGGTACCCATGTGTGCATGCACATACACACGCTAATAAATAAATGTAATTTGAAAAATGTGACGACTTCTAGGAGGTGGAGCCTGGTGGTGAACTCCGTTAGTCCCGGCGTTCTGGAGACAGAAACAGGTGGATCTCTGCCGAGTTCCAGGTCAGCCCAGGCTACAGAGTGAGACTTTGCCTCAGACAAACAAAACAAAACCCTTCAGGGTTTGAGAAATGACTCCATGGTTAAGAGCAAACTGCACCCCCTTCCAGCTCCAGGAGATCTGATGTCCTCTTCCGCCCTCCGTGGCCACCAGCATGCACACATATATACAGGCAACATATACATAAAAACAAATACAACCCTTGAGAAAGAAAATGAGATGCTTAATTCTTTTTTTTTTCTTTCACAAAATCCTATTAATTTCCCATGTAAATCAATATGGAAAAATAAAAAGTACAATTCAGGGACTGTGGTTTCTGAACGGAATTCTCTGAACACTGGTGGATCTCATTTGAAAGACCTGCAGTGTTATGTTGCTTTGACATTCTTAGCCACTCCCGGAAATCTGATTTCAGAGAGGAGGAGAACCGTAGTCAAATCTTTAAGCTAGGCAACCTGACTGTACATCACATGGCTAACATGGTGCCAAGACCCCCACGATGTACTCTTAGCTTTTGAGTCCTTTCCTTGCCTCTCACACACATCACACGTTCCGAGAAGTTCATGACTTCCCCCCCTGAGCTTTCCCCTTTCCTCTGATTTGGCTTTTATAGAAATCCCTCCAGGGGAGCAAGCTAAAGGAACACATTTGATACCCTGTGGTGGTCACTCCCTCTTACTCTTTAATTCGAATTTATCCCTTAAATTCCATCTCTCTCAGTCACTCTAGAAATAATCCTACCCAGTTCAGTTTATGTCAAAGCCCTGGTGCTGGACAAAGCCCTCTCATTTGCTTACTAAAGAAATATCATTTGTCCCCTAGGACAAGGCAGGCAGTGTGCCAAGTCTTGAGAGGCTGCAGCAGTGACCTGACAGAAGTGGGGTCACCTGATCTCACAGACCTTTGATTTAGTGATTATGACACTGGGGGTGTGCTGGAGCCCAGATAAGCACCCAAGTAGGATCCAGGCTGAAAATCAAGGATTATCAATTATAACCAATCAACATGGAACTTGGTCACACGTAGGCAATAACATTTTATTTACAAAAAAAAATTGAATTGCATATTTCTTTAAATGGGATACTTATTGTTTCTTTGTCTGTTTTAATAAAGGATTCTATTAGTCCGTGAAAAGCCAGGTTGGTTACAAAAGTGGACACGTTTCCCTCTAGCTCAGTCAGTCTGGCAGACAGTGTACCCTAGTTCCCTTGGCTGCGTAGTGCAATCGCTATTTAAAAGGTGGCCTCTGAGAGGAGACTCCTTAGGCTGGTAGCGCTCATAACTTTCCAGAGGCTAAGTAAATGGAACAGTTCCTCTGGGGAGGAAAGACAGTTTCTTTTGAACAGTTGGGCACAGCCTTTCTTGAATTGAGGGCCGGTAGCTTTTTACACTGTTTCTCTGAGTGGCTTTGAGGGTTCCCTCTTCAGAAGTAAGACTCAGAGCTCAGAAGAGGGTGGGCCAACAGTCTCTCTTCCTCTGTCCTTATGAATATCCAATTCTGCTCATTCCAGTTTCCTCCTCCCTCCTCTCTCACCCGTACTGCTAGGAACAGACCCTACTTCAAGGTCTCAAGGAGAGACTCTAACAGCTTATTGGAGACTTCAGCCACGCCCACTGTTCAGGGCTGTGCAGTGGGAGGGTTGGAGGGAGAGGCAGGTTTCTTTAGGTCAAGGTGTCAGAAACCGCTCAGGGGAAATCCTGCAGCAAACCTCAGGTTCTCAACAGCAATCATGGTCAACCATCACCACAAGGCAAGAAAGAATATAAGCTGAAGGAGGAAGAGGAGGCGGGAGGGAGAGAGGAGGTGATGGCTGTGGCAGAGATTTCTCCCGAGTATGTGCCAATCTCCTTAGAAATGGTATAATTAAGCCCCAATTAGCCTCATCTAGAGGCAATGGAAAGCCTGCAGTTCTGTAAGGATAGCCAAAGGCCTGCCCATCCACGAATGTAGTTTTACCCTTGTTGACTCTTGACAGTTATTTTTTCCTTAAGTGCATATTTCCCAGGAGGTGATAGAACTTACAGCACATGCCAAATGAAATTCCCAGCTTTCACCTCATTGGACAGATGATACCAATGACCCATGAGGCTGCTAGCTGCCAAGGCTGTGTGTCTTACGCAGGCTTGCTCCCTCTCCTGACGGGTTTGACCTCTAATGTATAGACTTTTCTGTCTACCAATCTAGCCTGTATCCACTAGTTTATCTGTTTGTACCGCCGACATCCGTCGAAGCCACTCCACTTCATTTGCAGGCCTCCAAGAGCTTGCTTCAGCCCTTATACTGCCTCTTATTGCCCTGTGCTGGAATTACCGCCTATGTGCTGCTAGCTTAGGGCCTGAGTTCTTTTTTTTTTTTTTTGGTTTTTCGAGACAGGGTTTCTCTGTGTAGTCCTGGCTGTCCTGGAACTCACTCTGTGGACCAGGCTGGCCTCGAACTCAGAAATCCACCTGCCTCTGCCTCCCAAGTGCTGGGATTAAAGGCATGTGCTACCACTGCCCAGCAGGGCCTGAGTTCTTTAAAAAATGAATACATTCGGTAAGATTTTCTAGGTCTTTGTTAGGAAGTTCTGAACTCTTTCCCTAGGTCTGGCCTCTATACATTGAGACAAATTCCAGATAAATGTTTCAGGATAGCTTGGTCTGAAATGAATCCTAACCTATTTGGACAGCAAGATTGAGTTTAGAGCCAAGAAACTTCTAAGTTTCACTTCTCAAAATGTCTATAGAGCAACCATCTGTTGTTGAAATTTATTTCTTTTTTTAGACATGTTATTATTATTATTATTATTATTATTATTATTATTATTATTAATAGTAATAGTAGTAGTATGTAGCCCTGGCTGCCCTGGAACTTGCTAGGTAGACCAGGCTGGGCTTGAACTCACAGAGATCTGCCTGCTTCTGCCTCTTGAGTGTTGAGTTTAAAGGCCGGAGTCACCACAACTGGCTTAGTTACTGAAATTTTTAATGAAAAAGGCTTCACAGAAGTTTCAGGATAAATTGTATTGAATGCTTTTGAATAAAGATTACAGAAAGCAGTCTACACATGGAAACAATTTTGAGTGTGTGTGTGTGTGTGTGTGTGTGTGTGTGTGTGTACATGCCACCACTCACATGCAGAGTTCAAGGACATCTCTTGGAGTCAGCTTTCTCCTTCCACTGTGAGATCTAGGCTTTGAACTCAGGTTGTCAAGTTTGCCCAGCAAATACTTTTGGCTGCTGAACCCTCTCTCCAGGCTCTGCACTCCTCTTGGACTTCAAGGCCAATATGCCAGGGGAGGAGGGGCAGCCACCTTTGTATGTGGATGAGTCGAGGGCTAACCCTGCATCGTCTGGATGACCCAACATTTCACTTCTTGCTGTAATCTCTCTGCTTCTCTATTTTTCTCCAGGTTAGCATTCAGCAGCATGACTGCCAGCAGTGACACATAGAAACAACCAAGTGCTCACTCTTAGCTTAGCTGTGGAAGAGCTTTAACTGAGGGCAGACTGGCTTCACAAAGCAACGATGTGAACTTGCTGGAATCTTTGCTTGCCTCTGGTTCCGTGTCTTCTTGCTGCCCTCAGCTTTTATGGTCTCCTCTTTATCCTTTCTTAGAAACAGCTCCCCATTTTCTAGATTCACTGTTAGACTGAGAAGGGCTCCGAGACACTCAGGTTCCCAAACTACCACTTCCCAGAAGGGAAACTGAGGCTCTGAGGTGTGAAATGATTTGTCCCTATCAATGGGGACCCAGTCTTTGGGCTCCTAGCCTCAGACATTTTGGGTGCAATGCTGCCCTGCTTCTCTCTCTAAGATATTAGGAAAGAGGAAGGGGGCTGGGGATATACAGAGCTGTACAGCGCTTGTCTGGGGGGCTTGCATTCTAGGTTCAGTTCCAAGGATGAGAGGGTAAAAACATTAAAAAGACAGACAGCTCTAGTCACCGTGTGTTTCTGTCGTTGTTTTAAATGTATTCTTTATTGTATGCATGTGTAGTTGTGTGGGAGTCTCGGGACAGTTCTCAGGAGCCAGTTCTCTCTCCTTCAGCCCTGTCAGTTCTGGGTATGGGATTCAGCAGTCTTGGTGGCAAGTGCCCTTACCATCTGAACTATCTCCATAGTCCTATTTCAATTTTTGAGATAAAACAAAACACCAAGTCTGGGCATATAAACCCGCTTGCCTCTCAAGCATGACAATCGGAGTTCAGACCCCAGAGCCAACTGTGGAAGGTGGGAACACTTAAACTCTCACAATACACACACACACACACACACACACACACACACACATCAATAGTAAATAAACTGAAATTGAAAAGTCAGAAAGGTTTCACTTTCTGTGGCCTGATTCAGGGCCCTTTCCTGTCCCTCCCTATGCTTTTAAGCTGGAGCAATCTCCCATTGTTGGACTGCCTTCTTTTCCTCCCAAGGGAACTCTTTTTGTGCTCCCCCTGAATCAGGCATCACCTCCACTCAGCACTGGCAAGAAATAATTAACAGTTTATTCCGTTGTTTGTGTTTCTGCCCGTTTCTTTCTTTCTTTTTTTTTTTGGGGGGGGGCAGGTTTGGTTTTTTTTTTTGAGACAGGGTTTCTCTATATAGCCTTGGCTGTCCTGGAACTCACTCTGTAGACCAGGCTGGCCTCGAACTCAGAAATCCGCCTGCCTCTGCCTCCCAAAGTGCTGGGATTAAAGGCGTGCGCCACCACCGCCCGGCCATGCCCGTTTCTTCCTGTGAGAATTTATTTGACCCTGGAGTAATCACAGAAACCAGGAAAGTAAAAAGGGATTATGTGGGTGTAAAGACCAAGTAGCAGCAGGATACAGGTGATACGGGGGTTGGGAGAGACGATTCTGCAGCCTTTAAATAGGGAAGCGTCAAGGAGACCAATACTGGCTCTGAGTATCCTGTGTCAGGCTATAGCTGACAACCAGCAGCAGTCATTCAGAGCCTAGTGCACAGATGAGCACAGATACCACCTGTCAAGTTGATGCCCCCTCCTGCTCTCTCCCTCAGCCCCGCAGCTAACGTGGAGAAGTCGTGACAGCAGAACCCAAGCCCGAGCCAAAGCACCTCCCTACTATGAGAAGGAATCTGCAGATCTCACAGTTTCTCGAGAGCAACTTTATAGATGTGATGGGAAGATGCTTTTAAAAAGTGGTTTCATAAAATTGGAAGGAAGGATGGCGGCGTAGAGCCTTGAGAAGGCAAGGGTATGGGAGCATAATGGGAGAGCACAGGAACTGTGCACAAAGAACATGGCATACTAAATGCCAGCTTACATCATGGAACCGCCACGGCTGCTTGCCCTGCTGGAAGAAGAGTCAGGGCAGCAGTGCTGTCTGCGGGCTACAAGCACAATGGTCACGCCTGGTGAGCCGCAGGACAGCTGGCACGGAAGACAGGGAGATGTGTGGAGGCTTAGAGCTTTAGCCAGCGTGCAGCATGGAGCCACCACAGCTGCTGCTTCCCCTGCTGGAAGGAAGGGAGCGGTGGTGCCTGGTGAGCCTCAGGGTGGCTGGCGCCATGTCAGGAAGGTGCAGTGCCTGGAGCTTACATGGATCCTGCATCCAGACGCCTTACCTAGCCTCAAGATCACCTAGACTCTGGGCTACAGCAGGATATGGGAGATCAGTCTTTGCTGATGGTCCAGTGTTTATGGTGCTTTAGAAACCTTGAACCAGACCAATGGCAAATGAGTATTTGCATGTAAAGCTGTTTGGGTAAAAAAAAAAAAAAAAATATATATATATATATATATATATATATATGCACACACACACATATATGTATATATATACATATATGTATATATGCACACATATATATGTATAGATATAGATATATATACACACATGTATACATATACATACATACATACATATATATGTGTGTGTGTGTGTGTATACTGTGTGACACACTACAGTTTGTAATGCCACTTGGATGAACAAATATACAATGGAGAGGCAGGAAAGATGGAGGAATGGGGTGGCACACTGCGCGATGAAGAAAGGCGGAACTAGAGATGTGACAGCGGTTTGGCTTCCGGTGTGGTAGAAGGCTGCAGTGGACTGCAGAGCATGCCCTCACTGAGTAGCATTGGGCAGGGTGGTGTGCAGCAGCCCAGAGCTTGCCCAGGCTTTGCCTACCCAGCCCCCAACACTCTGCTCAGCTATACGATTGCCCTGACAGGATATCTAAGACGGAATAGCTCATTTTCTGTATTGGAACTCTTCAAAAGACCTCAAAGGTCTATTCTGTGACCGGAAGCCATGTTGGTACATGGGATCCACGCTAAATTCAGCAGGCCAGTTTATAAAGGCAAAGCCCACAACGAGCTCATTTGCAGGTGCAGGAAGTGCTGCCCAGTGGTCGGCTCTGACTCAAGCTATTTTGGCAAACTAGATAGGACAATTCTAACTGACCTTTATTCTAATTGGACCTAAGTGGACCTTGTGAAATTTCTTAGGATTAACAAACCTCAGAACATAACAGGGTATGTGGTCAGCTTGAACCTGCTCTTAGTCAAGCTATATTTCTGTGTCAGTAACAAAATGAAATGATTGGCAGGCATGGAACAAAATGGCTGCCGCTGTGCTGGGGGAGCCAGCCTCAACTAGTTTCCCACCTTGCCCTCTAGATATTACTACAGTACCTGGAAAATGTGGTTTTACTCTTGCTCATTAAGTTTTATGAACATGATTTTACTTGACCCATTCCCTAGTTGATTTCTTCTTCATGGCTGTTTTGGGGTAGTTAAAAAAAGGAAACAGAAAAGCAAGAGGCAGCAGGCCAGTGGAACATCACCCACTCCCTTCCCACATAGAGTGTCTACCTGTGGCAGGGGTTGCTGGGAAAACCGGCCATAAGAGAGGAAGACTTCAAAGAGCACTGAGGAAATGAAGTTGACTTCTCTTAAAACCATCTCTTTGTCAGTTCAGCCGCACAACCTCCCAGCTTCCCAGTTTGTAATGATGGCCATTAATGTCGACGTGATGGTTGGTGGAGACAGGCCTCTTCTGTCTTCCTAAATGTGTTTCCTAAGAAATCTGTCCCCCTGAAGGAAAGAGATAGATGAGGACCCAAGAGAGATTTAAAAAAAAAAAAAAGTCAGAAAGAGAAGGCAAGTCACAGGGGACAGTATATTTTATTTCTTTTCTATGATGGGACCACAAAGATTTCAGATTCATTTATGCCCCCCCCCTTTTTTTTTGGACAGAGTCTTGCTGTGTAGCCCAGGCTACAGCAATTATCCTGTTTCTGCCTCTCTCAGATGTTGGGATTATAGGAGTGGCCGCTGCTTCCACTTTATTTGTGGTCCTCCTGGGAGCTGGTTGTGGCCTGAGGCCTGAGCCTCTTTCTGAGGACAGTTCAGTACCAAGAGAGACAGAAGCCAGGCAGAAGAGACCTGCTTGACAAGAGGTGCCCAGAGGTGCCAACAGCAGTTGACCTGCCGATGGGAATCCTGTTTCAGAGTTCCTACCGCAAGCTCTCTGCTAGGTGCTTGGAAACAAATGGAGAAACATGATGCAGTGATTTTGTAATCTGTCATGAGACCATAAGCCAGCCCCACAGACTTTGCCCCTCCACAGGTATAATAAGCTCTTTTATTGGCTGCACATGTGCTGCCACTGAGGCGGGAGGCAGGAGGCCGTCTTCTAATTATATAACCTAAGCGTATGTTTTGCCAGAGCACAAAGCACTATATTCATTAACAACAATCTTTTAAGCCGGGTTCTTTTTACTCGTCTGTTAACTAATTGACAGGAAAGAATTTGTATTAATAACATAACACAGCCAAGCATGGCCTAGTATGACAGTTTTCTTAAAATTGTAGGCAAGCTCTACAAGCTGACATGACTGTCAGCCCTTATGTTGAAATCCTGCTTATCCAGGCTCTCCCTGTGCCTGTTAAACAATATTGCTCTGGCAGAAAACTGCTCTCCCAGGTCCAAGGCCAGGAGTTAGTGCGGCTTAGCTTGGAGAACTTTGGCCGTTTGTTCCCTTCTGAATGAGGACGTGATCTTTGCTTGTGTTTTCTTGAAACCTTGGTGTGGCAGGCATTAACTTCCATCTAGTTGGCATCACTGGTTCATCCCTGTTGGAGTCCAAACTGGCTGGTTTTGTGTTCACTAGACATAAGCTAGAATCATCAGAGAGGAGAGAGCCTCAGTTGAGGAAATGCCTTCATGAGATGAGATTGTAAGACATTTTCTCAATTAGTAATCAATTCAGGAGGCCCCAGCCCATTGTGAGTGGAGCCATCCCTGCACTGGTGGTCCTGGGTTTTATAAGGCAGGCTGAGCAAGTCAGTAAGCAGCATCCCTCCATGGCCTCTGGCTTCCAGGTTCCTGCACTATTTGAGTTCCTGTCCTGATTTCCTTTGGTGATGAGCAGCAAGCAATGTGGAAGTGTAAGCTGAGTAACAGCCTCCCCGTCCTGCTCCCCCTCATTCCCCCCCAGCCCCCCAAATCTTGGTGTGGTTCATTTGCTCTGGACCAAAATATTAAGTTAGTGGATGGATGATATCACTCTTTCTCTCCCTCATATTTAATTTTTATTTTATTTCATGGGGTATAAGAAGAAGTTTCTGCCTGGTGTACCTACACATACCTATAATTCCAGCACTTGGAAAGTAAGTGGAGGCAGGAAGATCAGAAGTTCAAGGCCAGTCTCTGCTTACATGGCAAGTTCAAAGTCAGCCTGGTGTTCAAAAGGTTCTGCCTCAAGAATCAATCAATCAATCCATCTATCAATCAATTTTAACCTATTTTTCAAATCATTAGCAACTCCACCAGCCATTCTGGCAAGGAAATGGCTTAACAATTAGGAACATTCACTGCTTTTGCAAAGGACCTGGGTTTGGTTCCCAGCACCTATATTAGAAGTCTCAGCTTACAACTGCCTGTAAGTCTAGTTCTAGGATATCGGACATCCTTCTTTTGACTCTGCAGGCACTTATATGCATGTAATGTGTATGTACCCACTCATGTCCACACATGTCCACATAAAATAAATAATAAAACATAAGATTTTAAATGTGTAAAGTGGTTGGGAGAGATGGCTCAGTGAGTAAGAGCACACGCTGCCCATTGAGGACCTGAGTTTGGGTCCAGCATCTATACTGGGAGCCTCAACAGTTGCCTGTAACTTCAGTTGAGATCTTTGATGCTTCTGGACTCCGAGGACAGCTACACCCACATGCACATACCCACACACAGATGCACGAATGATTAAAATGTAATAAACATGTATTGTTTTTGAAAATATATGAAGTGATTGGAAAAGAAGCAAAACTAAAAATCTATCATGCCAGGAGCAGTAAGCAGTGTGTGCCTTAAATATTAGCATTCCTGAGGCAGAGATAGGCTGACCTTTCTGAGTTCACGGTCAGCCAGGGCTTCACTGTCTCAAAAAACAAAACTAGGAGAAAGAAAACAAGAGGCAAAACCCATCATGCCACACACTGCTCTCTGCCTTTGAAATTGTACCCATTTTCCAAAACCTACTAGCTTAAATGCTTTCTTCTCTGTGATGCCTTCTCTAATTTGACCACTGACAGAGTTAAGTGGTTTTCCATCCTCCTCTTCCAGTCACCAAACTTCTCTTTCAGCCTGTACACAGCTTATCACATAACCGTCTTGGGGTTCAATCTGGTCTATGCTTTTATCCCTTTCTCCCATGATATCTTGCCTATTGAAAATATTAATTCAATATTTGCTGGGTTAATTTGAATTTATTCTCTATTGCTAACTCTAATCCCAGTTGGTCAGTTAATAGTCTTGCTCTGGTAAATACTTCTGGAATCTAGCTCTTTTTTGGGCTACCTGGTGTGATGGTTTGCTCATGGAAAGTGGCACTGTTAGGAAGCGTGGCCTTGTTGGAATAGGTCTGGCTTTGTTGGAGGAAGTGTGTCACTGTGGAGGTGGGCTTTGAGGACTTTATGCTCAAGCTGCACACAGTGTAGAAAGGGACCCTTGTCCTAGCTTCCTTCAGATCCAGATGAAGAACTGTCAGCTCCTTCTCCAGCACCATGTCTGCCTGCACACTGCCACGCTTCCTGCCATGATGGCAATGGACTAAACCTCTGAAATTGTAGTAACTCAGCCCCAATTTAATGCTTAACTTCATAAGAGTTGCCTTGGTCATGGTGTCTCTTCACAGCAATGAAACTTAACACACCTGGTGTCTGATTGCTACCTTCAATCTCATGGTCCTTCTCAGAGACCATACCAAATGGAATATGCTTGATTATACATGTCCTGTGACTAAAATCTCTCCATAGTTACTCATTTGTTTATCCATCTACCCTTCCTTCCCCCAGTGTTTTGTGTACTGTGTGTGAGTGAGAGCTGAGACTTGAATTGTTTCACATCCTCATGCTGGTCCAGCTGGCAAGCTAGCGGGGCAGGCAAGCAACACCTAGGTAAGTAAGTACATACACTGGAGAGTCACCCCTTCCTATCCTGTGTCCATGGGTCCTGCATCCTTGGATTCAAACAATGTGGAATAAAAAAAAATTAATAAAATTCCAGAAAGTTAGTAGGGTATAGTGAGGCACACCTGTAATCCTAGCACTTGGAAAGCTCAGGCATAGGAGTCATGAATTTGAAGCTAGCCTGGACTGCATAACAGTGTTAAGGCCAGCCAGCCTTGGCTACATAGTGTTTTACAAGAGTAAAACACTCTTGTAAAATAAACAAAATCCAAAAACACAAAGTAACCTCACATACCACAAATTGGAAAAGCGTTTCCCAGAAAGTTCCAAAAGCAACACACCGAGCACTGTTCTCCAACTGTGAGAATGGAGCACTTCCGGTTGCAACTCCCGGCCGTTCTCCAGGACCCCAGCCTCTCTCAGCGTGTGCAGTTTGACTGCTCTCTGTGCCTCTACACAGGGTGTCCAGGATGGCTGTGTCTGCATCATACATGTATAGAATTTTAAAAAGATTATCATTTTGGCTGGGCATGGTGGTGCATGCCTTTAATCCCAGAATTTGAGAGGCAGAGGTAGGCAGACCTCTGAGTTCGAGGCCAGCCTGATCTACAGAGCTAGTTCCAGGACAGCCAGGGCTATAAAGAGAAACCCTGCTTCAAAACATATATATTTGTATGTTAATAAGTAAAATAATAATGTTTTGTTTGGTTGGTTTTCTTTCTTTTTTTTTTTTCCAGGCAGGGTTTCTATGTGTAGTCCTGGCTGTCCTGGAACTCACTCTGTAGACCAGGCTGGCCTCGAACTCAGAAATCCACCTGCCTCTGCCTCCCAAGTGCTGGGATTAAAGGTGTGTGCCACCACTGCCCATAAAATAATAATGCGTATCATATACATTATTATACTATTTGGGCCCTAGAACTTATAAGATGAGAAGAATGAGATGGCTTGAATAATATATGTAATATATTATATATGATATTGTTTTATATATGTAAATATTTTATATAATATGGAGTGAAAATATATAAAATAATATTTATATATTATATAATATATTATATATTATTTAATATGATATATTATACAATATTATATATAATATTTATATATTATTTTATGTGTCTGTGGCATGTGTGAGTGTAGACGTATATGTACCCATAGTGCCAGTGTGGTGGTCAGGAGGCAACTTCGGATGTTGGTATGTGCCTTTCACTTAGTTTGAGACAGAAACTATTTGTTGCTTGCTGCTGCATTTGCAGGCTAGCTGACCCATTAGTTCTGGGGGACACTCCTGTCTGTCTCCAATCTACACAGGAGCAGTGGGATTATACATGTACTGTGGCACCTGGATTTATACGGGTTCTGGGGATTCAAACTCTGGTCCTCACACTTGCATGCCAAGTGCTTTACACACTGAGCCATCTGTGCAACCCAAGGTATACATACATACATACATACATACATACATACACACATGCTCCTAAGAACTTGACTATACCATGATGCTTCTATGGGTTTGTCAACACCTCTGTCCTCCCTGGGCTGATGACAATCTTTCACCCCCTGTCTTGCCTCCTCTTTTCCTCCTCCTCTTCTTCTCCATCTCCTTCTCATCCCATAAGTTCTATGACCTGAGTATGTCTTGATCCATCTGCATGTATCCACCTCTCTTTGAAAAATTATACTGGGTTACCTAAGGCAACTTTTATGCAAATATATAATATACTCTGAATAAATTTCCCCACGCCTCTCTGCTATCTCCTTTTCATCCCTCCCCCTCCACTAATATTCTTCGATCCCCTACCCTCTACATTTTTTTTTTTTTTGAGATAGGGTCTTACAGCACATCCCTGGCTAGCCGGGAGCTCTCTAAGCAGAGCAAGCTGGTCTTGAACTTATCGAAATGCTGCAAATATGCACCATCTTGTTTGGTTTCTATCTTTACCCCCCAGTCCTTTCTCCCTCAGACTGTAGCAATGTGACCCAGATTCCCAACCTAAACACCATCTCTAATCCATTTCTTTCCAACGTACAGGATTATTCTAATCTGAATTGTCCCTTCTTTTCCTTTTATTTTTTTTAGAGAATTGATTCTTTGAGAATTTCACCCATTGTATACTGATCATATTCCCTCCCCTTCCCGAATCCACCTCTCAACTCTCCTATCTATGCAGCTTGTGTTCTCATTTGCTTTCCAAGTCCACAGATTTCCATTTGTGCTGCACAGACACCGTCTACTGGAACATGGTACCTACTGACCTGGGACCTATTACATGCTCTCAAAACCCTTTTCCCAGCAGTACTCAGTAACAGCTCCTCAGCCAGGGGCTGGAGTTGCCAGCCCACCTTCCCATCCATGCTGGGACTTCGGTCTGGCTTGAGCTTGTATAGGTCTTGTGCTGGACACCGTTTGAATCACCCCTCTCTTTCCATCTTTCACATTCTAATGTAAAGCCCATTTCCCATAGTCCCATGCTGGAGACTAGGGGCCTTTGAGGCTCTCCTGGAACCTTCTGGTCCTTTCATTTTGAAGCTCCCTGGTGGGACATTTCTCTCAATGGCTCCTCTCTCTCTCTCTCTCTCTCTCTCTCTCTCTCTCTCTCTCTCTCTCCTCCTCCTCCTCTTCCTCCTCCCCCTCCTCCTCCTCCTCCCCCTCCTCCCATATTTTTGTTGTTTTGTCTTTGAACTCATGTGCATGCCTGATGGTTACAGAGACCATTTGAATGTCTTTCTGGGTGTCAGATCCCCTGGAACTAGAGTTACAAATGTTGTGAGCCCTCATGTGAGTGCTGAGACTTAGATTCACGTCCTCTGCAAGAGCAGCCAGGGCAGCTGATGAGCCATGTCGCTCCAGCCTCATTCTTTGCTCTTAATGTCTGTCCCTTAATTAATTTCCCAGCCTGGAAAACAGCTCAACTGCATCACACCTCTGTGGTCCCCCTGCGGATGAGGCAGACGTAGGGTAGAAAGCTTACTCTAATTACTATAAACGGGAGTCTAGCCAGGGTACATAGTGAGAGCCTGACTCAAAAATAAATAGACAGACAGACAGACAGACCAGCCTCAGCTTGGAGAGGGGTCCCTGAGAAAAAGGTTGTCTGGAATCAAAAACAAATGACTCGATCAATGTCAAATTGTGGGTCCAAGCTGGTAGCCTATGTTCTGCTCAAAATGGCTCCCTAGAGAGCTCTGTAGTCTGCTTGAGACAGCTTTTCAAATTGCTCTCTCTCTCTCTCTCTCTCTCTCTCTCTCTCTCTCTCTCTCGTGTGTGTGTGTGTGTGTGTGTGTGTGTGTGTGTGTGTGTGTGTGTGTGTGTTCTGCTTGAGACAGCCTTTTCTTGCTATTCTAAAAAATTCTCTGGTTGAGACAACTAGCTTTTTGCTCAAGACAGCTCTCTCTGCTAGCAAAAATTCTAAAAGCTCTCTGGATAGCTTGTGAGTTTTCTGAACAAAGTCAGAAAAGCTGCTACAAAAGATTCTTGGATCTTCCAACCAAATCAGAAGTCCTGTTAGAAAAATTCTAAAAGTAATTCTTAGGTTTTCCAATTTAAACCAGAAAGCCAGAACACAGTCTGACAGAGCTGTTTGCTCTTAGACGGCCTTCCCCGGATAGCCGCTAGAACACGTTCTAAAAGAGCAGGGTCTAAAACAGCAGGGTCAGCTCCCTAAGTAATTCTTGGGATATCCAACCAAGGTCAGAAATTCCATTAGAAAAAAATTCTAAAGAGCCGTGTTTGCTCTCCATGGATTTCCCAACTAAAATCAGAAATCCTGTTTTAAAAAATTGCTGAAGAGCTGTTCTCTCTCCAGAGATCTCCAGACAGCTCAGTTCTCTTAAGAAAAAAAAAATTCTAAAAAAAGAACTGCTATTGCTCTCTGTTAGCTCATCTCATGCAGACCAAAAGCCCAGGTTCTTTTTTTTTTTTTTTTTTTTTTCCCCCTAAGATATCAATTTATTTATTTATTTATTTATTTATTTATTTATTTATTTATTTATTCCAGGTTCCCTCTTGCCCATCCCCTGGATTAGCATTCCATGGCCTAAGCCCATTGACTCCTAGGAAGAGGCAGCAAGCACAAGCACAGACAATAAGATAGCCGACTTTGCCTGGATCTAAATCGCTCTGTCCCAGGCTGACCTTGGACTCAGGAATCTGTCTGCACTTGTATCTGTCTGTCTTTGTGTCTGACAAGTTGGGTCACATAGTGCAGCTGCCTCTGCTCCTTTAGATCTGTGAAGCTCCTTATACAATTCATATTGATCCTTAAATTTTTACATAGTTGAGAAATTATCTATTTTCAAACTCATGTTTTTAGAGTTCTTTTCCACAGCCTTAATGGCTGTCCAGAAGGTCTCAGTGTTTACCATTTTGGTAATGACGAAGACACACCCTTGACTCCTGGACTTTTGCTGTTTCTAATTATCATGTCGTCACTAACATTAACAGGGAGAGCATTCCTCAGAGAACCCTGAAGATATGTACATTACTATATAACCAAGTTACACCCACCATAGCCATCAGCGCTCCGCACTCGACACTCTTGGAGGCCCATGCCTGCTGGCACTGTCCCGGGGGCAGGAACCACGTCATTCTGTTCCTTATACATGGCCAAGCAGGGCTCACAAATAAACCTCAATACACCATGCTCAAATTTGTCTAATTCAGCAATCATAGCACCTGTCTGAAATTGTATAATTGCCCAATTCTCTGTCTCAACTTCTGTGCCTGTTACACATGATATCCTGGTGCCAGACCCAGTGCCTGATTCTAAAAAAAAAAAAAGGGAATCTTTACTTTCTGTTACATTTTCCAGCTCTACCCCTCCTATCCCACCCCAGAACCCAGTCCTGGTCCAACGGATTCAGAAAACAGGCTTCACTCAGCTTTCCTGCCCTCTCCATCTTAACCCCGCCACCCACAGCTGCAGGAACTGCTGCCCTCAAGGACCGTTCTCATCACATGGGTAGCTCCCCTTCTAGACATCTCCAAGAACTCCAACTGCCTCTTGAATTAAATTAAAAGTCCTAATCATGGCTTCAAGAGTCCCTACCAATTAACCGCTTCCCACCCCACCCCCACACCTAATGGAGACTGTCCTTCTAGCCAGACCACTAGGGCGGCTTTCCTGCCGCCCACAGATCCTCCTCCTTAGACTGTTTCACCCCACTCTCCTTTGTCTGCCTCGCCAACTTCTCTTTCTCCTAAATTATATCCCTCTCCTCTCTCTTCATATTACAATATTGATCAACGATCACCTCCTCTTATGAATACTTGTCCTTCCTGTTAGAACCCGTTTATCAAGATCTCGAGATACTTATGCTTGCTTGTGCATACTATGCCTGGTGTCTTCTACTAACTTATTTTTTTGTACTGTCTGCCCAGCGTGGGTCCAGTCACTGTAAGGATAAAGGAGATGTCTTTCCCTCACCAGTGACTCCCTGTGATTGGTTCTTGACCCACTCTGGACTTTTAAGCTCCTTGCTTAGCTTTTACAATAGACAAGGAAGTGGACCCAGAAAATGGGGTGTCCTAAAAAAAATTGGTTTTCTAACCTAGATTCTGGGTCAGTCTGACCAAGTGCAGCCCCAGGCTGGACCATAGTTTCTCTCAGCCTCCTCACTGTGGGGAAATCCTTGGCTAGGGTAGAACATGTTCATAGCCTGCATGAGGTCCTGGGTTCTGTCCATATCACCAAAATAAAATAAAGAATTGTATGCAGCAGCAGCTCTATGCCACACACCCAGGAGTGTCACACAAGTGGCTGCTCTGGCATCTCCTAATCACCTGATTAATTGGGACTTAGTTCCAATTTACAAGTACATCCAGAGGAATTTGTATAATCTTTCCTTGTCACTAAGGCAAGTCTTTAAAGAAGCCCACCTTAAGGCAGGGTGCCAAGACTCTAACCCCAAACTGGGACTCATCATGCCCTGGCTGTGGTGTGGCTGCCACCAACACCCATGTTCACCTTGTCCCTGCCATCTGTGGCTCTGCCCACTGGGTTTACTTGTCTGGGTTTGACAGACAAGACTCTTCCTGGAAAGGGTTACTTTTACATTTGAAGTTGCTTGAAAGAATCTGGACTCAGAAAGACTTTGTGTGTGTGTGTGTGTGTGTGTGTGTGTGTGTGTGTGTGTGTATGTGTGTGTGTGTGTGTGTGTGTATGTGTGTGTGTATGTGTGTGTGTGTATGTGTGTGTGTGTAGTGGTGTGTGTGTATGTGTGTATGTTATATGTGTGTGGTGTGTGTAAGTTATATGTGTGTGGTATGTATGTGCTATGTGTGTGTGTGTGTGGTGTGGTATGTGCATGTGTGGCATGGTGTGTTATGTGTGTGTGTGTATGTGTGGCATGGTATGTGTGTGTATATGGTATGTGTGTGTATGTGGTATGTGTGTGTATGTGGTATGTGTGTATATGTGTGGTGTGGTGGTGTATTGTGTGTGTGGTGTCTATGGTATGTGTGGTGTGTGTGTGTCAGAGAGAGAGAGAGAGAGAGAGAGAGAGAGAGAGAGAGAGAACCAGCAAGGGGATCATGAGAGGGGAAGAAGGAATCCTAAGGCAGGGGACTGACAGAGTAATGGAGCATGTCACGGGAAAGTAGAAGAGGAACTGTCTGGGAGAAGGAAGAGAGACAGTCGGAGGGATGTAGTGGGGGCACATAGAGGAAAGAAGAGGGGGCTGACACATGAGTGTGATGATTCCATGGTGAGACCCATCGCTTTGTATGAGAACCTGAAAATTCAGTTGAAGATTTCCTTAACACTGTCTGGAATCTCTCCCAGCACAATCCACAAAAGTGAAATTTGCACACAATGTCCAGGAGTATGTGGACACAGGGCCCTCATGCTACTTTGAGTGGAGAAACCTGGTTTACAGAAAACAACCTGCTCCCCTGAGCCTTTCTTATTTTGTCGGCCTCTAGAACTTCTTATGGGAGGACTCTGCTTCCACTCTGTTCGTGTGTCTCCAATCGGCTGGGGCGAGACGGAACTAGATGAGGAGACTTCGGGACTGGGGTGGCTGGGAAGGGGCTCCTGAGGTAAGCCGTGTAGACTTGTTCTCTCTGACTGGTTCCTAGTGACTTTTGACCCCACTAACACTTTTCACTCAACCCCAAATTTGTTTTCACGGTGACCACTGATGCCACAGTTGTTTCTGTTGGGCTTAGTTTCCTGAGGCTCGGGCCAGTCTGCACTGTTTCAAAGGCGAACCCCCCTTTCACACCCAACAGCTCATTTTCTAGGGATCACATAGCTTCCCTTTGCAGATGGGAGAATGGAAGAGGGGAAACTGTGGACTCTTGGGGAGAGCTTTTGAATCTGAAGAGTGACCTCTTGGTAGAGAGACTAAAGGGGTTTATTTTAACTGTGACAGAGAAACCCAGTTCCCATGACTTCAGAGGGTCTGTGGACCTCTAAAACTGCAAACAAAATTGGGAATTGTTGGGCTGGTGAGATGGCTCAGTGGGTAAAGGTTCTTGCTGCTGAGTCTGATGGCCTGAGTTTAACACCCAGGACCATGTGGTGGAGGGAGAAACTCAACTCCTACACATCCTCTGGGGCACACACACACACACACACACACACACACACACACACACACTCACACACACTCACAGAAAGACAGAAATATAATTTTTTAAAGTGGGTATTTAAAACTTTTTAAACTCTGCTTTCCCCCTCCCAATTGTTAAGCTTTAATAAGTCCTCATGAAAGATTACAGTCCACTGAGTTGGATCTGTATTTCTCAAAGTATTTTCTGTCAAAACTTACCTTCTGCAGAGTCACTAGGAGAGCTTCAAAACCCTATCTCCTGGGCCTCCACACAAGGTCTTTTAAATAAGCATCTCCAGGAGTATAGCAGGAGATATTATTTTTACATTTTATTTTCTTACATACATCTATCTATCAACCTATCTACCATTTGTCTATATTTGTATCTATCCTATCTATCTATCTATCTATCTATCTATCTATCTATCTATCTATCTATCT
>JANHMN010000019.1:12847374-12866033 GCA_030674055.1 Rhabdomys pumilio | reverse complement strand
CCATGTCACAGCACATGTCACAGCACATGTCATTGTCATGTCACAGCCCATGTCACAGCCATGTAAGCCTTATGACCCCTGTTGCAGGATATTTGATCACACTGTGAACCCCAAGATTGTGTTATTTACTGGGAAAACCTATTTCTAGTTGTGTGACCTAGCATACACTTTTAATCCAAGAGTTTTCTGTTTATCATAAATGGGATTAAATAAAACCAACCATAGAGGCAGAGCAAACAACCAACTGACAGAGAGTGAATGTAGGAAAAGAACCACAGAGAGTAAGAGGAAGTCAGGAGGATGGATAGAGAGACACACAGGAAGTAGAAGGGAGGGACATTCAGTTTGAAGGGTTTTGAGACAGCATGGAGGAGGAGAATTTCCTTTTGGGACATTAGCTATGAAAGAAGGTCATGGGTGTTTTCTCCGTCTCTCTGAATTAGCAGACTTTAACCCCAACATCTAACTTCTGAGTTGTCATTGGTAAAATCCAACAATTGAGATTTTGTTAAAAAAAAAAACCAATAGGCCTTCACCTCTGGCGCCCTTGAAGTGGTCACACAGCCTGGTGGCCAGGTTTTGAGTTAAATTTCCTCTTTCCTTATGAGCACATGACCAGCTAGCACCTGGAATTCCTCCTCTCTGCAAGGTTTATATCCCGTTATCCACCCCCAATGAAAAGAGCTGTTTCACTGAAAACTGTCTCTGGAGAAGGCTGTTTGTCCTGCACTCATTCTGACCAAGATCCTGTCCAATCCACCTGCCCCTGCAGCACTGGGCATCATTCCTGCCAGCCCAGCCCAGTGAGCAAGGGTACCTGGATACCCCGAGGGGAAAAGCAGATCTGGGGCGGCAAGTCTGTATTGATAAGATGATAAATAAATCAAATAAGACCAGGAAGGAGCTGCTGGACTCAGGGTTTGAGAGAAGGGTGCAGAGTTCAACTATGGGGTGAAAGGTCAAACTGGGGTCTGAGAGCAGGAAACTATGGATGACGGTCCAGACAAACAGATGAGCAGACACGTAGGTTCATAAACAGGAGGGGTAGGTCAACAAAAAACCACTTCCTACAATGATGCGTAGCTTGAAGACCCACATAGCCTTGAACTTGCTATATATAGCTGAAGATAACCTTGAACTTGTAGCCTTTTGCCTCTACCTATAGTTCTGGGATTATAGGTATGACCTACCATGCCCAGTATTGTATCTCCTCTTAAAGGTTGTTATGCTTGTTAACAATTGAGAAAATGTGTGTGTGTGTGTGTGTGTGTGTGTGTGTGTGTGTGTATTCTTTATTAGATTTATTTATTTTAAGAATATGAATATTAAAGAAATAAGTAAAAAAGTTTCAAAAAAAAGAGTATGAATATTTTGCCTGCATGTATGTCTGTACACCACGGGCATGCCTGTTGTCTGCAGAAGTCAGACGATGGTGTTGGATTCCCTGGAATCTGAGTTACAGAGGGTTGTCAGCCACCGTGTGGATGCTGAGAATTGAACCTGGGTCTTCTGCATGAGCAACATGTGCTCTTAATTACTTACCCTCTCTCTTGTACCATAACAAGATGCTTCTGTGTCTTTTCCTTATTCTCTCTCCCTACCTGATTCTAATTTAAGACACCTTCGTACCACATTTACAGGGGAGGCTGGGTCACACTGTCTACAGCACTGTGGTGGTTTGAATAGGAATGGCCTGCACAGGATCATGTATTTGAATTCTTGGCCCACAGATTAGGTGTGGCCTTTTGGAGTAGGTGTGGAGAAGTGTGTCACTGTGAGGGTGGGCTTTCAGGTCTCTGAAGCTCAACTCGGTTCTCTCCTGTTACCTGTGGAACAAGATGCAGAACTCTTAGCTCCTTGTCTGGTGCTTATCTGCCTGCAGGATGCCGTATTTCTTACCACAAAGATAATGGACTTAACCTCTGAACTGTAAGCTAGTCCCAATGAAATGTTTTCCTTTATGAGAGTTGCCATGTCATGGTGTCTCACAGCAATAAAATCATAATTCAGGCACTGAATATACCGTAGTGTCACAGGATCCCTTACTGGAGCTGAATCCTGAGAGCCGACACTCCAGGACTGCCATCATTGCCAGGGCTGGAACTCAATGTTCTTCGAGCAACAGGCAGCCTAAGTGAATGGATTTTCAAACAAAAATTTGCCCCTTTTTTTCTTTCTCTTTATCCCTGTGATTATATTAATGATATAATCACATAATTTGCCTATAAAGTTCAGGTTAAGTTAGTCTGACCTTCAAAGCCTTTTCCAAACTGGCCCTTCCTTACCTTCTTAACAGAAAGGGGTAACGTGGCCTGTATGAAGCTGAGCCTTGAGGGCTCCTAGAGATGGTCCTGGAGCTTCCTCCTTTGTAGCTGTTTGCATTCATTGGTCTGTGAAATTCTAAGGAGCCCTTTAAGTAGAGTCTTTGAGCTCTGTTCACAGTATGCAGATGCATATCCACAGGTCTGACTGAGAAGGAAACTAGGCAGGGAAGTGGAACTCAAGGGTTCTTTGGAGAGTCAGTTGTACTGGATGCTGTGCTGCTGGGACATACACGTGAAAGAGTGTTTTCCTGAAGTGGACACAGGTAAAAGACTAAGGTGGAGGAACATTTCACTGAAACAGATACGGGTGAAAGGATGTTCTGCTAAAGCAAGCATATGAAAGGACACGTGATGAAGGATTCTTTGTTAACAATGCACATGTATTGGTCCACCTTACATTACACGATTGAGCTCCATTTGTTGAGACTCCATAGAGAGAAGCAGACCAAGAAACTTCTGGTGGTGTGCTGCACCTTCTTGCTGCTTCGGAGGACTCTGAGTAATGCCAGCTGAGACAGACTCACATGTTGAGGCAAGACACATGCTGGGGCAAGACACATGGAGGACACTTGATGTTTGAAGGATATAAATAGGACTTGACTGACAGCGATGGAGGCGGAGCTTAGCTTGCTAATAGAGCTAGCTGTGCAGTGCTTGTTGGTCTCATGTCTTTGCTGATCTTCACTTCCCTGAGAGAGGCACATCTGAGAACTTCTCCTGGAGTCCCTCCTGGTTCCTCCTGTTGGTTGGTGCTGAGGCTGAGGCCTGGCTGTCTCTGCTAGGTCATGCCACTGCTGCTGATTTGTGTTTGCTGTCCCAACTCTATTGAACTGGACTACTGATATATCTGTGAAGTGTTTGCAAGTGGATTGAGCTGCTGTTGCAAACCTGTGAACCGAACTGCAGATTTTCAAACACAGATGGGAGTTACTCCAAAGAACCATTTCTAAACAGGTCCACTTCCCCTGTACCCTTTCTTTTCTGCTACCTCTGGTGAGTGTTGGGCTAAAAGAATGTCTTAAGAACCATCAATAAAAATAGACTTTTAGCCAGGTGGTGGTGGCACACGTCTTTAATCCTAGCACTTGGGAGGCAGAGGCAGGTGGATTTCTGAGTTCGAGGCCAGCCTGGTCTACAGAGTGAGTTCCAGGACAGCCAGGACTACACAGAGAAACCCTGTCTCAAAAAAAAAAAATAGACTTTTAAAAAATTAAAGTTATGACGTGGAAGCCAGCTGTCTAGAAGAACACACTGATAAGAGGAATCAGTCTGGTGAGGGAATGGAATGGTAAGTGGACCCAAAGCTACACACTCTGTCCTGGAGTTAGACTGTCTGTCTTTAAGACCTGCCTCTAAGCTGGGAGGAGCGGCTCATGACTGTAGTCTCAGCCCCTGGGAGGCAAGAGGATGCTAAGTTGGAGGCCAGCTTGGGACAGTGAAAGACACTATCTCAAAACAGAAAACCTAAAGCCCCAAACAAACAGCACAATGGACAAAACAAAACAACAAAATGGAAATACCCATTTCCTACCTGTGTGCTCTCAGGCACGTTTCTTCCTCCTAACCCCTCTTCCTTTTCTGAGGAAATTGCAAGGTAGTTGTGCCCCCCCCCCCCTTCATGGGTCTGTGTTTTGTGACATCAGCTGGGCTGGTGCATATACAATATCTCAAGTGTCTGTGACTATGTCACCACGACTTGCCTTTAGCATAGCGGTGAGGGGTGACTAGTGGATGCACACAATGGAGCTTGCATTTTGTCTGTGTGCTCCGGGAGAATGTGCCTCTGTGTAGGAGCTGATGCTCAAGATTTGGTCTGGTTTGATTGTATGATGCAGGGACTCTAACCCAGGCCTTTGTTCACAGTAGTCAGCACTCTACAGGGCTACGTACACACACCAGAACTCTTGGGATTTCTTTACCGGCTTCTCTAGTCATAACTAAAATTCTGAAAATTCTCTGCTAGCAATCACCAAATTCCCCTAATTCCAGGTATTGAGGAAGCAGAAGTAGGAAGATTACAAGCTCAAGGTTTGCTTAGCTGAGAGAATGTCTGCTCCCTGTAGGGCAGACCCTGGGTTCAGTTCCTAGGAGGAGAAAAAAATAGACTTACTACAGACCTAATCAAAACCTGCATTTCATTTCAGTATTTTAAAAAGACTTATTTTATTTATATGTGTGTTTCTATACTCATGTGAGCACAGAGGCAAGAAGGAAGCATCAGATTGTTTGGAGTCAGAGGCATTTGTGAATCTTTTTTTTTAATTTTTTATTTTATCGTCGTCGTCGTCGTCGTCGTCGTTGTCATAGTCATTATTTTTAGTGCTTGGATCTTAACCCTGATCTTCCGGTAGAGCTGCAAGCACTCTAAACCACTGAGTTGTCTCTCCAGCTCCACTTTAATTGACTACCAGAGCTGGCAAGATGCCTGAGGAGTGAGTTTGACCCCTGCACCCACTACAAGGTAGAAGGAGAGAAATGAGTTCTCAAAGTTGACCTCTGACCTCCACACGCGTGCTGTGGCACTGCATACCTATGCACATACTCTCACACGATAACAACGAAGTTTAAAACCAAAAAAACGGGCAGGTGAGCCGGCTCAGGAAGTAAAGGCTCTCAGTGCCAAGCCCCATGACTTGAGTTTGATCTTTACAATTTATGTGGTAGAAGGAGAAAACTCGCTCCTGTAAGTTGTGAATTCCACACTCACAAAACAAAAGAATATAATTTTAGAAGTCACTTAAAATTATATACGGGTATGAAATTGTCAAAGAACAAAATTAATCAATTGAAAGAAAGAACCAATTTATTTTTAAAATCATGAGACAAAAAGTATTTTTTAAAATAGAAGCCATATTTTAAAAAGTTAACAAGCCCCCTAAGGGATTCACGTTTATATTAAAATTGAGGAATTACTAGTCTACACCTTTGAAGAGAAGCCCTGAAGCCATTAAGTTTGTGGTAGTACCTCCCTTTTTTTCAGAGCTTTCCAGGGCTACTGGCCTGAGTGGATTAGGGGCCCTAGAGATCACCTGATAGCATCTCCTTTGCCTTCCCATGTACTTAAGCACTTAAGCAGGATATTGGTTGTCATGGTAATGGGAGGCAGCTATGGGATGAAGTCTGAGAAATATGTTTCAGAAGTTTGCTTGCCAACAGGAACTCCCTGAGAGAGATTCTCATACAGTCGGTGTAGAGGGATGCCCCAGCACCAGAAGTTTGTAGGTTACCTCAGGGCAGTCCTACACGCAGCGCTTACATGAGCGCTGCTGAAAGATTGTAAGAACTTTTTAATTTTGGTTAATGCAATTTGGAGGACTGTGTGCTCAAAGACATTTTAAACGGCGTTTCCCGTGCTCCACCAAGTTTTCACCCGGAA
Organism: Rhabdomys pumilio; assembly: GCA_030674055.1. Classification (NCBI taxonomy): domain Eukaryota; kingdom Metazoa; phylum Chordata; class Mammalia; order Rodentia; family Muridae; genus Rhabdomys; species Rhabdomys pumilio. Next base: position 12,860,333 of record JANHMN010000019.1, on the reverse strand, counting down.
TACTTGCTGAAGAAGCACAACTTTCTTATCAGAATCAGAGGGGGGTGTGGGAAAATGTCATGGTAACGAGCACCCAGCCGCTCTGGTGTGTTCCAGACAGTTCCTGGAGCTGCTTTCAGAGAGCTGTGGTGCTATAAAACGTGCTGCTGTGGCCTGCTTTGTCACCTTTCCATTGACAGAAGGGCACCTGCCCTTATCTGCCCGGGACTAAACTGTCAAAGGACCCACTACAGCCTCAGAGCTGCGTCCGGAAAGGGAGTCTTCCCTTACCAAATACTCAGCATGGCTGTAGTCTGGAGCCTAGAATGGGCCCTCAGCACAGGGCTTCACTATGAATGAAGGAATGGTTAAATAATTCGGGGACGGTGGAAGCTGGAAGCTGGAAGCTGGCTGTCTCCCTCAAGTCCTTACTCCTTTGTTTCCTCCTTGTGTATGTGCACATTTGTGTGTGAGTGTGCAAGTGGCACGCAGACACTTGGATTTGGTTTTCTACTTCTACCATGAGGGTTCCAGGATCCAACTCAGGTTGTCAGAGTTGGTGTCACATGCCTTCTTCACTCAGTGAGCAGCATCTCACAGACTCCTGGAAAGTCCTTACTTTTGACCCAGACTTACAAATCCTCAGCTAATGCAATAGGGACTTAAAATACAACAATTAGATAAATTTGGAAGTGATTAGCCAAAATAACAGCAGACACTGATTTATGAAAGTGACAGCTTAGAGCAGTGTGGTTACTAGGCCAGGAGCAGCATCCAGAATCTGCCCAAAATTTGAACTGCTGGAGTTGTAGCAGAAACTCTGGGAATGAGGGTCAGAAATACACTGTGCATACTCGCGTGCGTGCGAGCGTGTGTGTACCGCTATATAGCCCATGCTGGCCTCAAACTTTAGATCTGCCTCAGCTTTCTGAGACTTAAGATTACTGGTGTAAGTCACCAAGCCCAGTGGCAATCTATGTTTCAACATGTCTTCTCACAGGTGATTTCACGCAAAGGTTGAAAACTGCAATGGAGTTAGGTAAAAGTTCCCATCTGATAATAAAATGAATGTTTAAGAATACACGTAGAGAAAATCTTCTACCTTTTATGGTAGTGTATCCCTGTACATATTTAGAAAGCTTTTTAGACTCTACTGAAGGGTATAGTTTACATATTAATATGTATAATTTGTTTATACTTTGTATAAGCAAACATATAAAGCCAGATGTTATAGTGCACACTGGAAATCCCAGCACTCAGAAGGCTAAGGAGGATCACTGTGAGAAGAACCTGGTATACACAGTTCAAGGCCAGGCTGGAGCTACATAGTGAGACCCCGTGTCTTAGTCAGGGTTTTACTGCTGTGAACAGACACCATGACCAAGGCAAAGTCTTATAAGGACAACATTTAATTGGAGCTGGCTTACAGGTTCAGAGGTTCAGTCCATTATCATCAAGGCAGGAAGCATGGCAGCATCCAGGCAGGCACGGTGCAGGAGGAGCTGAGAGTTCTACATCTTTATCTGAAGGCTGCTAGCAGAATTCTCACTTCTAGGCAGCTAGGATGAGGGTCTTAAAGCCCACATCCCCAGTGACACATCTATTCTAACAGGGCCACACATCCTAATAGTGCCACTCCCTGGGCCAAGTAAATACACCATCACACCCCGTCTCAAAAAAAAAAAAATCCAGAATTTAAAAATAGATTGAAATTGAAAAATATCTCATTGCATTGCACATGGTGAGGGTTTTTCATTTTAATGACATTTCTTTAGTAATATACAGGGCCACAATCTAAAATACACCTCTTTTAAAACCAAAAAAAAAAAAAACCCAAAACAACAACAACAACAATTCTTAGGAGGCAGAGGCAGGCAGATCTCAGTGAGCTTGAGATATATATAGTGAGTTCTAGGGCTATGTAGAGAGACCCTGTCTCAAAACAGACAGAAAATATTGTGTGTGTATGAATGTTTTCCCTACATGTATGTCTGTGAACCACATGCATGTCTGATACCCTTGGAGGCCAGAAGAGAGTGTCAAGTCTCCTAGAATTGATGTTTTAGATGGTTGTGAGCCCAACTGATTTTGGGAATCAAATCAGGGTCCTCTGCATGAGTAGCCACTTCTACCTTCTCTCCTGCCTAAGACTTTAATGCTTTTATTTAATGTGCATGAATGTTTGTCTGCATGTATGCTGCATTGGAGAGAGAATGGAGATGAGGGGGCTGGAGAGAAGTCTCGGAGCATAAAGGCATTGGCTGCCCTTCCAGAGAACCCCAGAAGAGCAGCCTGTGCTCTTAACCACTAAGCCATCTCTCTGGCCCCAAGTATGTTCTTGATGTGAATCATAGTCAAAATGTTTGGAAACTGCATCCGTCCAGGGAACTAGGTTTGGTAATTGTTTCTTGTTCATGTGAAGAGCGAATCTGCTTATCTGCTGTACAAGGAGATAGGCAGAAGGTTATATTCTGAAACAGCTTTTTATTTCTGTAGTCCAGTACAGGCTAGTGATTGTCTTGTTTGTTTGTTTGTTCAGACTTTAGTGAGAAAAGATGTGGATACTTGTACCATTTAGGTATGTCTGCTGGATTAGACATATATGAGAGTATGAAAGAGTTACCTACTGGAAGTAAATTATTTAGCATCTACCTCCTGTTAATAAATAATCACCATCCAAACTGAAAACAAACCAATGCTATCGATCGGGGTCTACTGTGGCAGGAGAGTCACTTGTGTTTGACAGAGACTATTTTGTCAGACTGGAAGGTAAGAGAGACTTAGCAGAAAGGGAGGCCTTCAGGGACTTAGCAGAAAGTGAAGCCTTCAGAGTCTTAGCAGAAAGGGAGGCCTTCAGAGACTTAGCAGAAAGGGAGGCCTTGGATATCCTCTGAATGTTGATGGTGGTATGGAAAAGCTAAAGACAGGCAAACTAGAAGCTGGACACTCTGTGTGTTTGCTTTAGGGAGTGTATTTAGCTAATTGATCCAGATTTGGAAGACAAAAACCATGTGAAGCTGATAGCCATTCACTAAGTCTTGAAGTTGAAGGCCAAATGTAGCAGACGGTGAAGCTTGCCTTTCTGGACTGGCTGCTGGAAGTTTGTTGGAGTTCTGCTCTTATGGAGTCTGACCGTTGTCTCGATGTTCAGCAAAGCAGCACCCCAACCTGTAGGGCAAGTTTACTCATTTAAGACTCGCGAGCTCTTGCCAGCTTGCCCAGTGAATCAGACATTAAAGTGAGGGCTGGGCTTAGTCTGTAGATCATAGTTCTTTCCCACAATTGAATTAGGGCTGGCAGGAATGGCACAGACTAATATGCTTTGGTAGACAGGGAAGTATCACCTATGCTGCCTAGAGTTACCCATGACTATAGTTGCTATAGCTTTTTTTTTTTTTTAAAAAAAAGATTTGTTTAATGTGTACTCTGTTTTCATGCAGACCAGAAGAGCGCATCAGATTACACTACAGATAGTTGTGAGCTATCATGTAGTTGCTGGGAATTGAACTCAGGACCTCTGGAAGAGCACCCAATGCTCTTAACCCCTGAGCCATGTCTCCGGCCCTCTACAACCTCCTCTTGAGTGGGGGATATTCTTATTTGCTGTGTAGTTGTCACTATATGTGGTTAACACTTCTAAGAATATTCATTCTACCCTAGGGGCAGATGCACATACCATCCAGCCTGGCTTTGAGTCTCTGTCAAACTCTTACTGGTTTGTTCCTATCTGGATGGTGACTATTTATTGATGGGAGATAGATGCTAAGCAAATCACTATAAGTAGTTGACCCTCATATACACGTTTGTAATCCATAGATGCCGAAGTGGTACAAGTATTTACATTTCTCCTCACCAAAGGACCATAAAGGGATGATGTGCCGTGCCCTGATTCACACTGTGGACACATCCTAGGAGGAGTGTATCGGTAAAGGAGAAGCATTGTTTGGAATCTGTGGAACCTGAAACTACCGTCAGAGTCAAAAAGTGTAAGCAGAAAGTGTGATACCCTTTGTTTGGCCTTGAAAAGAAAGTACTCAATATGTTGTTTATATATAATAATAAATGTCTGGAATTTCCTTTTCTTTGCTGAGGTGTATTTCTGTGGTAGAACACTTAGTTGTCTGGTATGTACAAGGCTCTACGTTCAACCCCTTAGCTGCAATTTTGGATAAAAATCTTGCAAAATACAACTTACCAAAACTAGTGGTAGGAAGCCACCTCAGTGGCAGAGTACCTTCTTAGTGTGTGTGAGACCCAGACTTCAAGGTCAGCAATGAATTCAAAAATGAAGTTACCAAAGCCTGTCTGTTTATACAAACTTTTAGCAATTATAACACATAACTGATTGTATGACTATACTTTTATATTATTTTCTGGAATGCCATAGGAGATTATTGTGAAATCAAATGATAAATTCATCTATAAACTCAGCACCCTTCCAGGAAGACAGGAGATTGGGTCAGGAGAAACCCTAGAGGCTTGGGGGCCGGCTAGCATGGCTGCAGTAGAGAAAAAAACAAGAGCTCCTCTCCCAGACAAGGTGGAAGGAAGGCAATGGCTGATGCTGAGGTAGTCCTCAGACTTCCACAAGTGCTACATGGCGGGTGTGTACCTGTACTTATACATGGGGGTGCATGTGCACACACATATGCATATACATGTTTAAAAATATTTTAACTGTATGTGTATAACTGTCTTGTGTGGATGTATGTATGATGTATATATGTATGTATGCGTGTATGTATGAGTACCACATATGTGCCTGGTGTTCAAGGAGACCACAGGAAGGAATCGGATCTCCTGAAACTGGACACAGATAGCTGTGAGCTGCCTTCTGGGTACTGGGAACTGAATCCCAGTCCTCAGTGAAAGCATCAGGTACAGAGCTCAAGCGATGAAATTAAAGACATGTGCTAGCACGCCTGGATCAAAAAGACTTGAAAAAAATGATCTGCCTTGTTTTTTTTTTTTTTTTTTTTTTGTTTCGTTGTTTTGGTTTTGGTTTTTTTTTTTTCTGGGTAAAGTTTCCAAGGACTTTATCGTCGGAGGGAAACTTAGAAGTGGAAAAGAAAATTGGACTATGAAATCAGAACAGAACTGTCTGTCCTGAGGCAGGACAGACAGGGAATTTGGGGGATTAAAGATGGAAAAGAGGCCCTCACCCCAGAGCACTTAATACCAGCACTCAGGCAGCAGAGGCAGGCACATCTCTGTGTATTTGAGGCCAGCCAGGGCTATACAATGAAATTGTCAAAAAAAAAAAAAAAAAAGAAAGAAAGAAAGAAAGCAAGCCAGCCTGTCACCAGGTGAGAAGCAAGAACTCCAACACATTTATTGTACAGGATGCTGACCTAGAGTTGATATTCATTTTAGACATAGATATTTCATGTTAAAGTAGCAACAACCCAGACTTAAGGCCTGGATATATATGACCCGGACAGGCTGTCATTACTCTCCCCAGACATTGCCAGAGAATCGCAAGCAACACTACTTACAGTAGACCTAGCCAACATCCCTGTAGGCTAGACTTTTCGTTTCCTCCTGTAATGCCACCAAATGTACCCAGGAATCATCCAGTGGTAACACATTAACTTCAAACTCCATCAAAATCTTATATCACTACTGTATAAAACAATCCGCCATGGCTGTCTTTGAGTGGCCTCATGACCTTGCTCTCAGTGGGGCTGCAGTTCTGAACACTCTTTCTCCTGACCTCATGCTTAAACCTAAATTATAGTGGTAGTGATAAAAAAAAGAAAAGCAGAGAAGAGAAAAGGAAAGGAAAGGAAAGGGAAGGAAAGGAAAGGAAAGGAAAGAAGAGAAAAGAAAGCCATCAGCTCCCTACTTTCTTTAGTTTAGTTCTGAAATTCTTTTGAATATCAAAGCCATGAATCTTGGTTCAGCCTGAGTCAAGGTCCCTAAAACTCTAGGGCACCTCCTCGGGCTGCTGGGGTGAGGGGGCTGCCAATGGGGAGCTCTGTCCTTTGTGTGCTAACCTTGGGCACAACCTTGACAGCCCCAGTAAACAGTTTCCCTTACTGTAAACACGCACCACTCACAAACTTGGCTCCACTGGAACAGGTAGACAGTCTCCGCTTTGGGTGCATCTCTTGTTAAGTCCTTACCTATTTGCAGAATGTTGACTTGGATTTTGTATGACTCCACTCATGTTTAACTCAGCATTTCTGCAAAGATAATACATCAGTTCTAGAAACTTATGGCAAAATAAATTATCGATCATAATTCCTGCCAGCCATGGTGGCACATGCCTTTAATCCCAGCACTCTGAAGACAGAAGCAGGCAGATGGATCTCTAGGAATTTCAGGCCAGCCTGGTCTATGTAGCAAATTCCAGGACCCTTGGGGTTACATAGAGCAACCCTACCTTAAAGTAAACAAACACATAAATAAATGAATAAATAATCAAACAGTAAATAAATCCCTCCTCTTTGGACCATTTTTCTGGAAAGTAACCTCTTCGGTTGCAACTTTGGGCTCACATAGTAGTGGATTTAACAACTTAACCATGAGATATCAATTTGAACAAATCATATCAATTTTAAGCCTCTGGCCATTAAAAATTATGAAACTTGTTAACTCAAGACCTATAAATAAATACTCAGTGTTTCCGAACTGGGTCTCATGTAACAGGCTTACCCTGAACTCAGTATAGAGCCGAGAATGACTTTGAAGCCAAGTGTGGTGGCATTTTTAAGCCCAGCACTTCAGAGGTAGAGGCTGGTAGATCTCTGTGAGTTCTGGGCCAGTCTGGTCTACATAGCAAGTTCTGGGACAGCCAGAGCTACACGGTAAGAGAAAGGGAGTGGGGAGGGCTAACCTTGAATTCCTGCTTCTCCTTCCTCTACCTCCTAAGCACTAGGACTGCAGGCATGTACCACCAGGCCCTTCTATTGATAAGATATTAACTTATAAAACTAAGAGTTAATTTTAGTGAAATTGTTAATAATAGTAAATGAATGTGCAAGAAAATGAGCCACAAACACATACTGTCCTTAATTTCGGCATATGTTAAAATGTATTTTAATATCATTTCCAAATATGTCTGCCAAGAGAAAAATGTAATCACTTTCATTGTAATTGCTTGGTAGCTTATTTCCCCTCGAGTACAGAAAGCTTTATTTTTAGGCTCCTCTTACAATTTGCCTTTTCCTTAGAGCGACTCTTTCACTTATTGGTAAGGCGACATTGTGCTACCGGCATTGGCTTTCATTTATGCATACCAAAGTGTTTGCGTGGCTATCATGACATTATTCAGATTTCTGTGTGGTGGAGTTAACTGCAGAGACTGGAAGAAACCTAATTATTAAGTAGGTATATGCAGTTAGTTCTACCCTTTCCCCCCCCCTCCCCCACACACATCTCAATACAGTAGTCCCTCCATCTCTAATGTGCTCCAAGCCTTCCAGATGATCCCTGGAACCCTATAGATATTCTGTAGGGTTTTGTTTTGTTTTCCTACACATACACAAATGCCATGACGTCTCAAAACAAAACTAAATTTAAAAAGACAGACAGAGGATTCGTTCTCACTGACCTGTTTCTATTCCTCGCCAATACCTTTAGCCTTTAACTGAAGGGAGCACGTTGGAGTGACTTTTTGGCACATCTAAATTGAGCAGTTACTCCAGCTCTTTGGAGTGCCGATATCAAGTGCAATAACTGTCACTTGAGCTCCAGCCCTGCCACACCCTAGCTCAGCTCATGACAGCCACAGCTAAGTGACGCAGGGATGCAAAATGTATATGCCACGGACACCTGGGTGACTCAAAATCTGGACAAGGACACAGCAGAACTGAGGGATTTCATCAGGGCACAACAGCATATAATTTAATTCTTGCAAATTGTTTATTTCTGGAAATTTCCATTTAGTATTTTTGATAGTGGACACACTAGACCATGGGTAATTAAAACCACGAAAAACAAAAATCCAAGAAAAGAAAGAATTATGTATGCCCTTTATTCCTGAGGCCTAGGAAATCACCTTTTGTCTACGTTTTTTGTTTGACAAGGCCTCTCACTGTCTAGTTCCAAACTTGCTATGTAACTGAGGGTGACTTTGAACTTCCGATCCACCACCTGTCCCTCTATCCTAAGTGCTGGTATTTTTACAGGCTGACACCACCAAACACTGTTATTTTTTTTTTTTTTAACAAAATCTCAATTGTTTGATTTTATAAATAAAGACTCAGGCACCAGATGCTGGGATGAAAGCTCAGAGAGGCAGAGAAAGTACCCAGCTGGACTTCTTCCTTAGGCAATGTCCCAGCATGAATGTCTTCCCTCACACAATCTAAAAAAAACCTCTTCAGAATGACTGTCCCACTCCTCTACTTCCTGTGCATCCGTCTGTACTCCTGACTCCCTCTTACTCTGTTTTTTTTTCTTAATAATCCTATGTTCACTTCCTGTCAACTGGCTGCTTGCTCCTCTTCTTGACCTATGGTTGACTTTATTTAATCCTGTTTATAATATTTAAGCAGAAAGCTCTTGGATTAAAAGTATGTGCCAGGCCTGGCAGTGGTGGCACACGCTTTTAATCCCAGCACTTGGGAGGCAGAGGCAGGTGGATTTCTGAGTTCGAGGCCAGCCTTGTCTTCAGAGTGAGTTCCAGGACAGCCAGAGCTACACAGAGAAACCCTGTCTTGAAAAACCCAAACAAACAAAAACAACAACAACAAAGTATGTGCTAAGGCTGAGCCACACAACAACTAAAAATAGGTTTTTGCAGTAAGTAACACAGTCTCAGGTTCACAATGTGATCAAAAGTGAAAAGTAGCTTTCAGAAATTTCCTGTTAAACTGGAATTTGAAAGGGAGACAGGATACTTGTGAACACAATCTATTACAAGGGAAAGCATGACTCGTAATAAATGCTGGTTTTGAGACATTAAATGAAAGAGATTGAGTAACCAGATTTCCCCTCACATAACGGAAGGCATATTGAAAAGCCATTTAGTTAACAGAGTAGTCTTAAAACAAGCCTTAAAAGCTAGGCAATGGTGGTAGACGACTTTATTCCAGCACTCAAGAGGTAGAGGCGGGCTGATATTTGAGAGTTCAAGGCCAACCTGGTCTAAGGCATGAGTTCCATACCCAGGGCTACACAGAGAAACCCGTTTCAGAAAAACAAACAAACAAAAAAACAACCCCCCAAACAAAAAGTAAACAAAACAAAACAACAACAAAAAATGAGCTTTAAAATACAGCAGGATGTTTGTACTTGGGCAATAGTTTCTCTTTTGAAAGGCATTACACAGTTTCCTTTAATATTCACAGCGGTCCCGTTCTCTTGATCCACAGAGGGCAGTGCAGACGCTGGGAGCCACCCTGCTGAGGCCACCACTGGACTTCCTGGGATCTTTGCAAGATTAGAGGCGCATCCTGCAGCTCAGCTGATTCCAGCTTGAGAGCCTGCCGCCAGGGCCAGAGAGTAACTGCTACTTCAGTTTGCTCACAGGTTGCAAGGGGAAGTGCCAGCGGCTCTTTGGGGCATCAGAGCAATCTGGGTTTGGGTCCCCAAGCCCTGAGCAAACCCAAACCATTGAGTGTGACCTTTGGAGAATGTTTTGAGCCTGAATTTTATCATAAATAGAGCATATATAGCAGCGGTTCTCAACCTGTGGGTCGTGACCCTGTTGGGGGGGAGTTGTCAAGTTTTAGAGAGCATATATAAGATATCCTGCATATCATTTATTTGCATTACAATTCGTAACAGTAGTAAAATTACAGTTATGAAGTAGCAATGAAAATAATTTTATGGTTTGGGGTCACGACTGCATTAGGAACCGTATTAAAGGGTAGCATCATTAGGAAGGTTGACAGCCACCGAGATCTATATTTTGGTTTGTTTCATATTTTACTGACAATTGAACACATGATCTCTTGGGTCAAAGAGAGCCTTAGTGACCTGGCAGCTCCAAATACCTAAGCTTTGTAACTCTAAGGCGTTCTTCGCTCCCTATCCTTAATGGTACGTTTCCACAAGTTCACTTCGGAGGAGTGGTTCAGAAGCTAGGGAAAAGCGAGAGGGATAAGAGAGAGTGGAGAGGTACGGCAACCTCGCTGTGCTTGCAAAAGCTCGGTTCAAGTCGCACCTAGGACTCTCACCACTCCCCGCTGGTCCGAGGACCCTGGCAGGAAGAATCCTGGAATCAGGCGAAGGTGCTGGGAAGGAAAGCCTGGTAAGCAGGAGGCGGGGCCCGGGGGCGGGTCTATGGGGAATCGAGGGCGTGGTCCGTGGATCAGGGGCGGGGCCCAACAGAGTTTCTTCGCTGCGCGCGCCACGTCTCCCTCAGCGAGCGTGTGGAGGAGCCGACCGGGGAGGGAACAGCCGCGTGGGGCGGGAACTAGCTCCTCTCGCGAGAGTTGGCGACGGCCGCGGCGGCGTGTCCGTGAGAGCGGCGTGGGGGCGGGGAGGAGAGGCGGCGGCGACGGCGGCGGTGGAGGCGTCCGAGGTACGCCACACGGGGCCGGGGCGCCGGAGCCGGAGCGCAGCGCGGGGTCGTGGCGGCGGCGGTGAAGGGAGCGCGGCGGAGGAGGCGGAGCCATGGCGGGCCAGCAGTTCCAGTACGATGACAGCGGGAACACCTTCTTCTACTTCCTCACCTCCTTCGTGGGGCTCATCGTGATCCCCGCCACCTACTACCTCTGGCCGCGAGATCAGAATGCGGGTGAGTCCTGTCGGTGGCCCGCCGGGCGCGCTCGGGCGGACGCTCCGCTCCGCTCCGGGCCGCGCTGTCCTGCCCGCCGGTGCTGCCCCGCGTCCGGGTGACGCTGCCCGCGCGGCGGGGCCTGAGGGCCGCCGTCCGCGGGGCCGGAGCTCGGCGGCGATTTCCGGGGCCGCCTCCCCGCGACGTCCACGGGAGTTTGGCTGGGACCCGCTCCGCATTGTTCTGGACGCCCCTCGCCTCCTGCCTCTTTGTCTCCCCAGCCTCTGCTTTTGTTGGGTGTTGTTTCTGGAGGGAGCGGTACGGGTTGGGACGGGGGACGAGAGAAGAGTTGGCCGAGGAGGAAAAGGAGCGTGCAGACACAACTCTGCATCCTTCGCTCCCGTCACCCTTCTTTCCTCTCCTGCCGGTGTCCCTGCTGCAGCTGTTGGTACAGATGTTTGGGGGCACCCCTGAGCTGGGTGGCGTGTTTGGGACTTCCAAGTGAGCTCACCAGCAGCCCACCCCCGTCACTTCCTCCCTTTGCTTTTTTTCATTTGTTCAATCACATCGTGGGGGTTGGAAAGCGCTGCCGTTATTCCTTTTATAAAAAGCAAAAATAGGTTTTTTCTCCGTTTCCTTTTCCCTGGAGTTTCCTGTTTACAACGGAAAAGTGCAAGCGTGAAGGATTAAGCTGGATTCGTTGATGGAAGGAGGTGTAGTTGGTGGGGTCGCTAGCTCATTTGCTATTTAGTTCTTGAGTCTTTCCACCGTAAACGACGTGTCAGAAGGCAACCTAATAACAGTTTCCCGGCATGTTAGGTGTAAGATTGTTATGTTGGATTCTGTGTTGCACTTAACTAAGACATATGGCACCAGATAGATATTCTTAAAGCTGATGGCACTGACTGCAAGCGCCTAATGGGTTATTTCTGGTGGTGTTAACCATAATTAGTAGGTTTCAAGTATAACAGCGGCGCTGAGGGAGAGCTTTCTGTGTCTGCTAAGTTGCTTTTAGGTTGGGTGTGGTGATGATCTAAGTTGTCTAGGTTGTGTACTGTAGCTTGGGAAAAAATGTTAGCAGTGAAGCTCAGGACTTGTTAGACTTTGGAGAGAGAATTCAGTGTCCTATAAAATGAGTTAGTTTCACAATAGAAGTAAAGTAAGTTTAGACTAAAGAGCAGCAACAATCGCATCTCTTTTGTACATCCAACAGTAAGTTGAGTAACAACAATTTACCCAAAGTTACTAGCCTCCCTAGTTTCTCACTCTGGGCTGGTTTATGACATTTTCACTTTGGATTCTTGACTTCTGTGTTTCTAAGTTCGTTTAGATAATGTGGGATTTTGAACAGTGGCTGTATGTACTTTTGGTGTCATACAGAAAAGTTTTTTCCTTGACTGTTGGCCTAAGCCATTCTTTTACAATTTCCAGTTAAAGGGACCCATGCCCAGCACGGCGGCTCACAGATAGTATCTCAGGCCTTTGGGAGGTGGAGGCAAGGTGATTGAGAGTTCAAGGCCACTGACTTTGGCTGCAGAGTGAGTTCAAACTCAGTCTGGCAACTTGTCTCAAAAGTAGGCCAGCAAGATGGCCCAGCAGGTAAAGGCCCTTGCCCTTGCCTGGCAACTTGATTCAGCCTCTTGGAACTACAGGTTAAAAGAAAAAACTGACTTAAGTAGTCCTCTGACCTCCACAGGTGGCGGTAGGCATCCACTCCCATACTGGGTAATTAAATAAAAAGAAGAACGAAACAAAAGCAACAGGGAGGGAGAGTCTGCTTTGCAGTATTGTAGTTAGTGTTGCTGCTTACCACCAGCTTGTGTGCTAGGCGGGTTGTGTAGAAGACAAAGGGGTATTGGGATGATGGGTTGAATATAAAGTCTTCCTTCAAGTGTGGTGAGGAACTTGATATGGGTTGGTACATTCCTTTGATCTCAGTATTTGGGAGACAGGCTGGCAAAACTCTTGAGTTAGAGTCTTTGCCATATTTGATGTGGTAACTGAACTTATTTTGTAAACATTATTAGTGGAATCTTTTTGTCCTGATTTTAGTTGTTTGAGTTGAGCCAAGTATACTTAATTCATACTTCTTTTAATAGTGAAAAGTCCTCTGGGCTCTTTGCATATTGCTGAGTAAAATGGATCTATATGAAAAAGTAATAAGATGGAGGATATAGATTTCCTTATAACAGTGATTCTTGGAGGAGGCACATGGTAAAACAATGCAGGAGCTGTACATACATACATACAGGAGCTGTACATATATACATACATACATACATACAGGAGCTGTACATATATACATACATAC
>JANHMN010000019.1:12812240-12847364 GCA_030674055.1 Rhabdomys pumilio | reverse complement strand
TGTACATATATACATACATACATACATACATACAGGAGCTGTACATACATACATACATACATACATACAGGTGTCCTAGGGACTCTTGTGATCTAACTGAGCTGGAGAGAGTGTTACATAGTGATACTTTATAACAAAAGGTCTAAACTGTAGCCAGATTTGAGAGGGCTTCTTAGAAAACTTTCTTGGAATTGGCCTTTGCTGGAGTTATTTTGGGTAGTACGTTTGTTTTGGTATGTGCTTTTTGCCAAAAAACAAACAACGCCCCCCCCAAACTAAACCAGCCCCCCCCCCCCTGCAAAATACCCTCAAAAACTTAAAAACAAGACCAAAAGAAACCCAGAAATTAGGGCCAGAGAGTTGGCTTAGTGGGTTAAAAGCATTTCCCTATAAACCTAATCTTAGTTTGCTCCTGGACCCCATTGGGAAAAGCAAAACTAGAAGCTTGTCCTCTAAACTCATACATAGATACTGGTATACATAGACGCTAGCATCATAGAATTAAAAACAGAAGAATTAACACCCTAACCTTTTTGATTTACAAAGTTTCAAGAATCACTTATAAAACAAGTTCTGTTAGTTGAAAGTAATAATTTTTGTCACAACAACTCAAGATTTTGATTTTGATTTATGTGTATGAGTGTTTTGCCTACCTGTCTGTAGGGTAGGTGTACCATGTGAGTGCCTGGAGCCTGAGGAGGACAGAAGATGGCATCAGATTCCCAGGAAGTCAAGATCTGGAGTTATGTATGGTTGTGAGCCACCATGTCGGTGCTGGGAACAGAATTCAGGTCCTCTGTGAGTGCAGAAAGTGCTCCCTTAATTTATGAGCCAGCTCTCCATTCCCAAAGACAAGTTTAAATATAGTTTATAAGCAATATAGTTATCCATTAATAGATTCCAAAGTAGTTACGGTGAATGGAGTCGTTAGTATTTTAGACATTCTTATAATTCTGAAATAGTTGCAGTTACCTCAACCACTTCCTACTTTTGTGTTTTCCACAAATACTGTACTGTGACTTTGTATGTGTGTTGCCATTTTATTCTTTCTATAAGCCTACACATTTCTGGTTTAATTTAGTTTGTTTGGCCTCCCAAGTGCTGTTATCAAAGGCATGTGCTACCCATGCATAGCCTATTTATGTAATTTTTAAAAAATAACTTTTTAATGGTGTGTGTGTGGTGGGGGAAGGGTAGTACAAACGTGAGGGTGATTTCCTGTAGAGTCCAGAACAGGTTTCAGATTGCCCTAGAGCAGGAGTTACCCACCAACTAGTGGTGGCCTGTCCCACGTGGGTGATAGGAACCAAACAGGTCTTCTGGAAGAGCACACATACTCTCTTGTTTTGTTTTGTTTTGTTTTTGTTTTTGTTTGATTTTTGAGGTAGGATTTCTTTGTGTAGTCCTTGCTGTCCTAGAACTCAATTTGTAGACCAGGCTACAAACTCCCACCAATCTGCCTGCTTCTGTCTTCTGGGCACTGGGGTTAAAGGTGTGTGCTACCACCATGCAGCCTGGGTGAAAATACTCTTAGTCTGTGTGCCATCTCTTACTCTGTGTGGCATCTCTTAAATGTTTAGTTTTTGATTCCTTGACCTTTTTCAAAACCACCTGATTTTGAAACCTGGCTTGGCAGATTACTGTGTGGATTTTGTGTTTCAGCATGGTCATCTGTAAATTAGGGACAGAGAAGTCTATTTTTATAGAATTAGAATGGAGATGAAACTGGGCCTTATGTAAGTGTTGAGAACAGTGTCTGACATGCAGTGGTTCTATTATCACACAGTTTGGATTTATTACTTAGCTAGTCAAGTTTCTTTTGTATTTAAAAAGATTAGTGAAATGTTTTTAAAAATTAATTTTGTTTGCTTGTGTTTTCTCAAATAGTGTATAAGTCACCTTTTATTTGAGGCTGTGAGTAGTTCCATTTTTATTCTTTAGTACTATAATAGGAAACTCCCACTTTAAAAAGGTTTCAGATTTAGCCTAGTCTCTATTTTAGTTAACTCTGAACTTCAAGCTTCCTTTTCTGGGGGTTAAGATACTAGCTTGCCCTAAGGAATCAAGAAGTAGGTATGAGGCTGGTTTGTGGTTCACACATGTAAAGCCAGCATTTGGGAGGGAGGCTGAGGTCAAAGATTGTGAGATTGCAGGCCATTCTGGGCTACTAAGTGAGACTTTATCTCAAAAACAGAAAACCCCAAACCAACTAGGCCTCCCAAGAAAGGTTTTTAGAAGAGGGGCAAAAAGGTATATGTAAATATGCCTGTAAAACTACAATAGAAATTCTTTGATTTGTAGATGCTGCTGCTATGTGATAGATCAGGTTGTTTTCAGTCTTACTGCTTTTTCTTAAGCTGTAAATACCCAGTGCAGAAAAGCACAAAGGGGCCAGAGAGATAGATGGCTTTACTAGTACCAGCTGCCAAGCTTGATATTCGGAATCCACATAGTAGAAAGAGAGAACTGACTCGTGCAAGCTATCCACTGAAGCTACATATGCACTATGTTCTTTACACACACACACACACACACACACACACACACACACACAGTTTTAAAAAAGGGATGGATGTGTTGTTCAGCAGTTCTTGCAGAGTACCACAGTTCAGTTCCTGGCACCCTCAGTCTAGTTCCAGAGGGTCCAACACATTCTTCTGGCCTCAGTGTGAACCTGCACGAGTGAAGGAACAAATGAATGAAGACATGATGCTGGAGAGCTTAGAGTAGGGAGCTGGGGATGCTAGCCAGGGTGGTTCCAAAACAGGTACTGGTGATCCTGAGAGGCTGGTGCACAGCATCGGCCTTGCTGTGTTAACCTCAGCAGTTTGTCCTGATGCCACAGATGTGCCCCCTCCAAATAATGAAATATACCTTCAAAACCTAGAAAGCATGAAGGAATAAACAGAACAAAAGTTGATTTTTTTCTCTTGTAGCTATGATTTTATTGTATTTAAACTCTGAACCCTCCCACTGAATATTCTTGCTATGCTCTGTTTTATTTTCATTCATCTTTAAAGTTTTCTGAGTTCTCTGATATGCTTGTTCTATAAATTAATTTTATTGTAATTTTTACTTGTCACTAATTTTTTTTAATGTCATCACATGTAGTCATATGAAAGACAATCTGATAATTTGTGGTCTGACATACAGGCCATTCCCAGAAAATACTATGTACCGGGGAAACTGAGTGTTTCTGCTGTTGGGGGAGTGTTTTGTGTATGTCTGGAGAGACCTAGTTGGTGGGTTCTTTTGCTTTTTTGTTTTTGTTTTTTTCAATGTTGGATCCTCTGTTCTTAGCAGCAAACTCCTCCAGAAACACCTGAAGAGTGACTTGTTCCAGGGACTTTGGAGTAGTGCCCAAGGCCAAAATTGACAAGTTAATCACAGTTAAATTTGAAGTCATCCTTCAAACAATGAAAGCCTTCAACACAGTAGCAAGAAGCAGATTCTGCCAGTGTAGTGGCATAGCAGAGGGAGACAAGTTGTTCTCCCAGTTTCCTGAATTCTTCGTGAGAATAATTTTAGAAATAGTCTTACTTGGGGCTGTCCCCACTTGCCCCTCCAAGGAAGAGTTACAGAGCTATGGCCCTTTTCTCCTCAGCTGTTGATTAGTTTTAAGGTGAGGTGTGCTGAATGCTCTTTGAATAGTGCTTGAGAATGTGTTACCTATATTAGAAAACGGAGACCTCAAGCCATAGCCCTTAGCTGTAAGATGTTGGATGTTGGACTGGAATTAGTTTTATTCCAAAGCTTCTCTTTTAGTTGCTACTTTGTACTCCTTTCTGTAATTAAGTAAACATTGCATGTTATTGTAATATCAGTCTAGCAAGTGGAAAGTGCTCAATGAGAATGGGCATTTCTGTTTTGGGGCTTAGACAAATGGCTGACACTAGTAGGTACAGGAAACAATAAACTGATGAATACAGTATACGTGGTCTTGTTTGGGTGACTTGCATGAGGTATCAAATTTAGATGCCCAATTTCTCTATCCAGATTACTCTGTAGAGAGTGGAGGAGAAGTGAAAACATGCTGCGGAGGTCAACTGCATAGAGGGTTAGCATCTAGCTGGGGTAATAGTGGCAAAGCTAAAGGTTAGGAAAGTTTTAAATATTTAAATTTGTTTTTCAGATTTATTTTTATGTATATGTGTATTGCCTGCATGTATGTATATCCACTACGTATGTGTGAGTTAGAAGAGAGTGTTGGATCTCTTGGAAGTGGAATTATAGGCAGGTGTGAGCTGCCATGTAGGTCTTGGTAATCAAACCTGGGTCAACTGGGAGAGCAGCCAGTGTGCTACCTGCTGAGCCATCTCTCCAGCCCCCAGAGAAAGTTTTACAAAGTAGGTGGATTTTGTGGGGCAGGGTTTCACTCTGTATCCCAGGCTGGTCTTGAACTTCTGCAGTCCTTCTGCTCTAGAATTAAGAATGCTGGAATTAGGACTGGAGAGAGAACCCAGTGATTAAGAGCATTGGCTGTTCTTCCAGAGGACTCAGGTTTGATCCCAGCACCCATGTGGCAGCTTAAAACCATCTGTAACTCCAGTTCCAGGGGATCTGATAGTCGCTTCTAGCCTCTGAAGGCATCAGGATGCATGTGATACAGAGATGCAGGCTTGAACAATAGTAATAATAATAATAATAATAATAATAATAATAATAATAAGTATGAACAAATATATGGAGGTAGCTCAGTGTGGGATGTGTTCAAAAGGTACATCAGGACCTGGATTCATGAAGTGAAAAATGTGAGAAACACAACTGAAGTCATGAAGCGCTTTGTGTGGCCAGCTGAAGAGTTCAGCAGTCTCTTTTGCAGCTGCACTGTGTGCCCGTCAATTAGCTCTTATATAATGAGAGCAAACAGAATCTAAGAAGCAGTGATGGAAGCAGCTGTGCCAGACATGCTGCTTGCAGTACAGCCTTTCCTGGCGGATGTGTCTCTTACAGTAGAAGCACGCAGTCCTAGGTCATTTTATATCTGCCTTGTTTGACTTAAGCTTTTATGTTCCTGCATGTTCTAAAGTTACTAAAACTAAGTTGTTTTTTGGCAGAATAATATTTCACCAGAATGTACATGTTGTTCATCTGTTGAAGAATACATAAAACTGTCCCCTATTAGGTACTGCGAAAAGTGCTACAGTGAGCAGTGGCGCGGAGCAGGGTGTTTGGAGGGTTTTCCCCAACATAATATTTGTATTGAGTATTTGGGAATTTCACATCATACACTCTGATCACACTCACTTTGCAGTCCTCCCAATTTGTGTTGCTCATATACTCGGTGGAGCAGCTCCTTAGAGCAAACTGAGTTCCTCCCTAGTCACTCCCACCTCAGGCCGTCAGTGTGTTTGGATTCTTATGAGCTCTTTTGAGAAGGTTTTTAGCAGAATTGCTGGTCAAATGCTGTGTTTACCCTTTTGGAGGAGCTGTCAGACTTTTCCATGTGGCTGCAGTTTAGATTCTTTGCAGCAGTTTTTACATAGCCCTCTGGTCGTCTAATGCTCGGCTTCCTCTCACCTCCCTTTTGTAATTGTAATAGACTTGAAGTGATACAGCTTTTTCCTTAATTCTTAATAATTCTGAGAGGGTTTGTTTGTTTGTTTTGTTTGCTTTGTTTGTGGGTTTTTTTTTTTTTTTTGCATGCACTCTCTGGCCATTTGTATGTCTATTCTGTTCCTATGCCCATTTTTTGTCTTTTATTTTCTTGTCTATTTATAACAATTATTTATGTATCTTGTTAGATAAATAATTGCAAGTATTTTGTCTCATTATCTTTACTTTCTTTCTCAGTAATGCCTTTCAATGAACCTAAACCAAAGGTTTTAATTTTGTTGAAGTCCAATTTATTTTCCTTTGTTTGTTTATATTATTGGGAAAACACTGCCAATTTCAAGGTTATACAAATTTAATGATTTTTTTCTAAGAAATTTAATGGCTTTAACTCCTGAAACTTTTGAATATTTGAAACTAATTTTTGGTTCAAAATCAGATGAAAAATGAGTTTAAGGTTTTTCTGTTACCATTCATGTGCATTGTGTCCCTGGACTTCTTCCCTGGAGTCCTGGTTCTGAACACAGTTTTGGTGTCTACTGCCTGCAATACTTCAGCTCATTCAGAACTCCTGTAAATGCTGTGTTGTTAACTATACATATGTAGTTTTTATTTTTAGAGGCCTATGATGATTTAATTTTGGAAAAAAGACTTAATATTTCTGTTATTCCTTTGCATGCTAAGTACAAAATTAGCTTATCTTTGGATTGTATTAGAATATTTTTAAAATATTTATTATTTTTATATTTTGTATATATAAACGCTTATATGCATGCATGTTTTGTGCCTATGGAGTTGAGAAGAGCGTTGGATCTGAAGTTCTAGATAGTTGTGAGCCACCATGTGGGTGTTGGAAACTGAATTTGCATTCTCTGGAAGAGTGCTCTTCCCTGCTGAACCGTTTATCTAGCCCAGAATGTTTGATTTAAAATGTATTTTATTTTATTTAGATGTATATGTGTGTATGCCTCCACAGAGGCCAGAATAGAGTGTCTGAACCTCTGGAATTGGAGTTAGGTGTAATTGTAAGCAGTTTGAAATGAGTGGTAGGAGTTGAACTCAGGTCTGCTGGAAGAGCAGACGGTGCTCTTAACTACTGAGCCATCTCTCCTGCTCCTGGTATGCTTGGCTTTTACAAATGCTGTGTGGTGAGTTGACCGAAGTTTCATTTGAAGAAAAAAATTCTGTTACAGACAAGTGCCATCATGCCTGGTTTATGTTATAGTACTAGGTTTGGAACTGGGCCCTACATGCTAAGCAGACATCCTGCCAGCTGAGCTATGTCTGGACCAAGAATGTGTTCCTTGTTGTATCTTCAGTGTCCTGAAGGGTCCTGGTACATAGTAGATGTTCTCTCCAAGCATTGTTTTTATACATATTTATATAGTACTTAGTATATTCTAGGCAGACAGAAAAGGCATTTATTAATAAGTAAGATAAGTTTTCACCCTCAACAGTCTTGGATCTAGAGGAGTCAAAATTGGCATTAATATTGGCTGTTTACCAGTGGTGGTCCTGCTAGTCTTTGGTGGTACGAATTTTTAATCCCAGCACTTGGGAGGCAGAGACAGGTGGATCTCAGAGGGGCCAGCCTGGACAACATACAGTTCTAGGACATCTAGGGTGCTGGTGAAACCCTGTCTCCAAATAAACAATTAATTGAATAAAATGAAAGTATGCTTACTGCTTTTGTTCGTTTGGTTCCTAGCACCACATCCAGCAGCTCACAGCCACCTGTGTCCAGCTCCTAAGGAATCTGATGCCCTTTCCTGGCTTCCTTGGGCTCATGTACATACCTACACACAAACACAGTTAAAATAAAGTCTTTTAAAAGATGGTGGTTCCTGCAGGCTAGTTGACTTTTAATATCAGGTTTCGTGGTTCGACCAATGACAGATGGAAAATATAAAAATTGTGTCTATCCTGAACATGAAGGTGTTTTCTTGTTATTCCTTTATTATTTTTTTTACACAGTATAACAAAATTTTCCCTTTGTCTGTGTGTTTGTTTGTTTTTTATGTCGGGGTCTCAAGTATCCCTGGCTAACTGTTTTGGAGGCTGAAAACCAGACAGCAGAGTGCTGACTAATCAGAGCTCCATGGTAGCTCTCAGAGTGTACAGTAGAAGGATCACATCTTGGCACTAGAAGCTAGACTGATACTGGTACCACCATCTTCCTAAGCCACGCCCCTAGGCTCTCCTCAGATCTCATATCACTTCCCAGTATTGACGCCCAGAAGATCAAGTTTTGATCTCTTGCCAAACTTAATTTAATATCTTGCCGTTTTACTCTTCAGCACAAAACCAGTTTGCTGTTTTATTACTTTTTTTTTTGGTAAACTTTGTTTCAGCTGACTTTATTAAAGATAGCATATAATCAGTTGTTTTAAGTTCCTTTTTTGTTCCTGAATTTTATTTATGACTTCATACAAACTATTATAGACTAATGCATCTTAATTCTCTCCCTCCCCTTAGTCTTGGTTAATCAGAAAGTCACATAGCTAATAGCTCTCTTTGTTATTGGCAACAATGTACAACTAAGAGTTCTTTTTCAAGCATTTTTTTTTTCCGGTGCAGTAGTTTATATATCTTTTGGACAAAGGTAGCTCAGAAGTGATAGTGGTCTTGCTCTGTCTGATGGCCACAAACCCTCCACCGAGATTTCTAGCTTTTCTGTTCACCCTGATGCTTTCCTGGAGGCACAGACTGTGAAAAGTAGCACCACCCACAGCAGTTTCAACAGTACGTTCTTACACACTTAATGTCATCTACTCATTGACAGGTCTAAGTGAAAGTTATATACTTAACAAATACTAAATGTCACCCACCAAACTGCTAGTAGAATGTAGGCGTGAACAGTATAGACATCCTTGTAATGTGGTTACTTCCTGGGAATTTTGAGGGGGTAATTGCCATTTTACATGTAATGCCACATAATAATATGTGCTATGTTAGTGTTCACTGAAGGCCACCCTGAAAACATTCCCAACAGTTGAGAGCTGAATGACAAAAAGGAGCCTAATCATTTACTGTTCTATGTTGGCTCGAGAAAAGCCTATTTTAGGCTGAGGGCACAGTTGTGTATGAAAGCCTTTGAGACAGAAAAGTTTTTGACATGTTCTAAGAACAAAGGAGATTAAAGTGGCAGAGCTGTGGCTCATGAGGAAAATAGTCTGGGATGCAGCATCAGAGAGCTGCTCTCCTACACAGATGTGTCTGTAAGAAGCGTGGATTTCATCATAAGAGCAATAGCGAGCTATTGAAGAGTTTTAGGAAGTGAAGCAGAAGGAGGTCTGATTTGCAATTCCTTTTTATTAAACACAAGATTTAAAAAAAAAAGATATTTATTTACTTTTATATGTCTGTGGTAGTGTATACCACATATGTGTGGGTGCCTTCGGAGGTCAGAAGGCTTTGGTTCGCCTCCAGCTGGAGTTAGAAGTGGCTGTGAGCTGCTAGACACAGGTGCTAGAAACTTGGGTCCTCTGGGAAGAGCAGTAAGTACACTGACCGTCTGTCTAGCTCTGATCTTCTATTTCCTAATAACATGGAAAAAAAAAAGAGTTTTGATAAGCTTGATTGCCCTTTCATGGATAAAGTCATATTTTCATAAAATGTTTAATTTATAAACTTGTTCTCTATTTAAAACCATACACTATAAAGTATATTACATTAAAATACATTTTTGTTCCTTTACATTTTAAGAAACAATAACCGTTTTTAGACTTATTTTATGGCTGGTGCTAATGGAGAGCAGAAGAGGGTGTTGGATCCTCTGGAACTAGAGTTAGAGTTGGCTGTGAGCCATCATGTGGGCATTGGGAACTGAACCCAGGTCCTCTGCAGGAGCAGAAGCACTCTTAAACTACTGAGCCATATTTTTGGCCCCTCAAGAAATGATTTTTTCCAAGTTCCCCGTATATTGAATGTTACTGTCAGCAAAGGTTGTATTTTTGGTTTGTTTGTTTTTGTTTTTTAATTTGTATGGCATGTATGGGTGTTTTGCTTGCATGTATGCACTATGTATGCACTACATGCATGCGTGGTACTGGAAGAGACCAGAAAAGAACATCAGATATTTTGGAACTGGTATCACATACAGAAGGTTGCTTGCTGCCATATTGATGCTAGGAATTAAACCTGGGTCTTCTAGAAGAGCAGGCAGTGCTCTGAATTGAGCCATCTCTCCAGTCCCAGTCTTTTTTTTTTTTTTTTTTTAAATCCAAGTCTCGGTTGGTCTTAACCTCCGAGGTTTAAGTGATCATTGTGTTTGAGTCTCCTGGTTAGTTGAGGCAAATGGCCCAGTGCCTGGCTCATTAAAGCTATTTTGAGTCACCTAACAGTTTTTAGAAAACTCTTTTATTCGGGCACGTTGACACATAACTATAGCTTACTTTGTAGACCAGGCTGACCTTGAACTCACAGAGATCTGCCTGCCTCTGCCTCCAGAGTGCTGTGACATGAGCTACCACGCCTGGCTCAAATGATTTCATTTGTATTAGGGTATTAGGGATATAGTACTTTTGGGTTTGAATGTGATATTGGAAATTTTCCTTTGAGTGCTAAATATAACATTGCATTACATTAAGTATACGTACTAAAACCACACATTTTTTAAAGATTTATTTTTATCTATGTGTGTGCTTGTGTGTTGTGTGTGTGTGCACATGTGTTTGGGAGCCTCCAGGAAAATATATTAGATCTCCTGGAGCTGGAATGACAGGTCCTTGTGAGCACTCTGTTTTGGGTACTGGGAACTTAACTCAGGTCCTTGGTAAGAGCAGCAAATGCTCTTAACTGATGAATCATCTCTCCTGCTCCAGCCATGGTAGTTTTAAAGTGTTGTTGTTTGTTTTTTAAACAAAATTTGCTTACAGTGGCAACCGATACTTACAGAGAATATACTTCTAGGGATAATTATATCTTTTACTGATTTGACTTTAAATGGCATGCAAAAATATGGCAGACAAACATTAACTAAGATTATTCTGGGCTTTTTTCAGGCCTTTTGTTACTGATGTTTGGCTTTTTAAATGTTTTAAAATAAGATTCTCTCTCTCTCTCTCTTTTCTTTTTAAGATTTATTTATTTGGCTGAGCAGTGGTGGCGCACGCCTTTAATCCCAGCACTTGGGAGGTAGAGGCAGGCGGATTTGTGAGTTTGAGGCCAGCCTGGTCTACAGAGTGAGTTCCAGGACAGCCAGGGCTCTGTCTCGAAAAACCAAAAAAAAAAAGATTTATTTATTTGTTTGGACACACCAGAAGAGGGCATATGATTCCATTACAGATAGTTGTGAGCCACCATGTGGTTGCTTGGGAATTGAATTCACGATCTCTGAAAGAGCAGTCAGTGCTCTTAACTGCTGAGCCATCTCTCCAGCCCTAAGAGTCTCTTCTTATCTAAAGGATACTTTTAGAGGATTGTTGTAGAAAATCTTGCTTGTTTATTGTGTTGGTCACTTTTCTATTGCTGAATAGAATGAATGAAACATGGTGATCAAGATAATTTACAGAAGGACAGGTTTATTTGGCATATGGTTTCAGGGGGATAAGAGTTTGCTTGTTGGGGAAGTATGGGAACAAGCAGCTGGCTAGAGCCAAGAGGCTGAGGGTTACCTCTTGAAGTCCAAGAAGAGAAAATGAACTCAAAATGGTGTGAGAGTCTTGAGATTTTAAAAGCCTACTTCTAGTGACATACCTCTTTTAACAAGGCCACACCTTCTAAGCCTCTCCAAACAGTGCCATCACTTGGGGATCAAGTCTCAAAACAACACCCATTTTATTTTTTAATTGATTTAAAAAACTGTAGACAATGAATAGGTATTGCCCAAGTGAATTGAAACAGTATCATCGAGATGCAGAGAGGCGTCAGGTAACTAGAAAACTAACATTCTCAAACTTCTAGTAATGTTGAATATAATCTTTAATTCTTATTACTATTTTCTGGACACTAAAAGATTTAGGGAATGCTTAAGGACTTATTTAGAAAAAAGTGGCACGTTTTTATCTTTCAATTGTAATTAAATAAATTACATGTATCATTTTCTTTTTAAAGTTAGTAACTTGCATACAGATATGTTCTAAAAATTATTTCTTGGTTTTTATAGTTTTAAGCTATCAAAGTATGTACTGATATACTTATTTTAACTGAAAACTTAAATCAGATCTTGAGACTTTAGGTGATATTTTTTTGCTAGTTTTAGGTTATAACCGTATATGTTTCCTTATATTTAATTTTAGAACTATATTATAAAACAACCCTTGTAAATGAATAAAGATATCATACACCAAAATTAACCAGACCAAAAGTTTATGCAATGTAGTAAATTTCTGTAGTAGGCATTTGGAATGTAACCTGTGGAGTTTTATATTAAGTTTTACACTTTCAGTATCAAATATATTTTATATACTTACTTGTCCACCACCAAACCCAGCAAATCCAGGACAGAATTAGAATTAGGAAAACAATTAGTTTTATATCCTCTTTCATAACATGTATCTGTAAAGGGAAAACTTGCTTCCTTTTCAGTAAATGGATAATTTCTTTAAAAAGCATGTCTTAGGGTCTGGAGAGATGGCTCAGAGGTTAAGAGCACTTACGTTCTTGCAGAAGCCTCAGAGCTCAGTTCCCAGCATCAACGTGGTGGCTCATAACCACTGTAACCATGTCTCCTAATATATAACTGCCTTCTGTAATGTTCACTGATGGAACACTCCTTCACAAGTGTAAGATCCTATTTCTAGGGTCGAAGGACACGGCTTATAAGGTACTTTGCACAGCTGAAGACCATGTGCATGTCCTTTTGCTAGGGACATTAGGAGAAACGTCCTTTGATTAGATAAACTGGTTCATAGACGAGCATTATTATAAAATCTTTAAAGGGAATTTTTAGTTCTGTATTTGAAAATGAGAGTCCATTGAAACTTAATGAAAAGCAGATTAAAACTTTACAGTGGCGTTTTTTAAAGTTCATTATTTAACCATGAAAGTCAGAAAATTTAACATTACTGTATCTTACTGTCAGACCTCATTCAGGTTTTCTTATTGGTCTTAGTGATGTCTTTTGTAGCAAAAATTCAAGTTCAGAACTATACATGACATTTAGTTGACATGTTTCTTTAGTCTTCCTTTAGTGTGGAATATCTTCTTTATCTTTCCCTGACTTTAAATATTATAGGCCAATTATTTAATAGAATGAACTTAAATTTGGGTTGTCTGGTGCTTTTTCATGATTGTATTCAGATTTTGTATGTAATGAGCCTGTCTTCATGGCATTTTGTCAGGTGGCATGTAAGCGCCCTTTGATTGGCATTATTCATCGCTCACTTAGAGTGTTGTCTGTCTGGTTTCCTGTAGTCATTTTTTGTAACAGATCATCACATACAGTGGCTTAAAACAGCACAGATTATTCTTGCATAGTTTTGGATGAAAAGTACAGTGGGTTTTACTAGAAAGTCAGAATGTTGCTGGGGTTTATTCCTCCTGGGGACCTTGAAGTAGAATTTGCTGACCTTTCCAGCTTCTAGAGACAGTCTATATTCCTTGACTTGTGGCCCCTTGCTCAACTTGAAAAGAGCATTAGTCAGACCTCTCTGTCTCTAGCTCCCACGTCTCTCTGAGAAGCACTGTTTGATTGTACTTGGACCCACTAGGATAGCTTCCCCATTTCAAGATCCTTAGTCACTTACCTGCAAATCCATTTGTCATTTAAGATCACCTGCTAGTTCCTTGCATGAGGATGCTGTCATCTTGGAGTGCTTGCTTCCACATTGGAAAGTCACTCTTTTCCTCTGTGGTAATGAATGTTTGGTGGGAAGGCAGAGAGATTGTTGGTTTCTAGGTATTGAGATTTCTGGTTCCTGTTGTTTAGAGGCCAGACTCCGTATACCATGTTCACTGCTCCTGGGATTTCGCTACCTAGCCCTACATAGTATACAGAAGTAGGGAATGCATAGGAGTTTATAGAGAGTCCTGGGTCTGTATTTCTATATTTATTCTTAATTTCAGACTAATAGTACAGGCTTAGTGTCAATCTTTTCATGTTTGTCATTATCTTCTTTGACATGGAAAAGTAGACTTTAGCTTTTGATATATTGACTTTTTTGGTCAGTCTACCTGCATATATAAAACTCCTTTTCTGTAACCACCTCTTCTACCGGGGTCCTTCTTCATTACATTGATACTCCTGCTAGGTTACATGTTGATGCTTTTATCACACTATTTACTAAAAGGGGAGTTGAACTTCCTACCTGATGGGGTTTTTTGTTTTTATTTTTTTGTGTAAGGGTGTTTGTTGTTTTTTGAGACAGAGCTTCTCTAAATAGAGAAGGCTAAATAGCCCTGGCTGTTGAGGACCTAGCTCTGTAGGCCAGGTTGGTGGCCTCAGATTCACAGAGATCTGCCTGTCTGTGTCTACCTTCTCCTCCCAAGTGCTAGTATTAAAGATGTATGCCACCACTTCTGGCTTATAAGAGTATTTGCCTGAAACTATATGTCTTATGAGCCACAGAGGACTGAAGAAGCTGTGAGCTGCCATGTGGGTGCTGGGAATTGGAAGAGCAGCCAGTACTCTTAACCCTGAGTCATCATTCCCCTGCCCCCCATGGCATTTAAGAATTCAAAAATACATGAGAGACATATTTATATTCATGACTTGGCACACACATGGACATTAGGAGAATCTACAGGAGTTACTTCTCTACTTCTACCATATGGATACTAGGGATGGAACAGGTTGCCAGCCTTGGTAGTTCTCAACTCTGTTGGGAACATTGCAGGCATTATAGCCAGGGCTGTGGAGTTTTGAGCATGTCTTTCCCCCTAAGGATGCTGTGGTATGCTGACCGTAGCTGCACTGAGACGGTAGAGCTTCCCAGCCCATTTGAACTCCACAGCCATGCTCTGAACTGCTGAGCCATCTTTCTAGCTTTGGAAACCTTTTTTTTTTTTAATCTAGGGAGGAGTTATTTAATCCAAAGAGATTAGTAAAATAGAACATGACATTTTAGATTTGGTTAAAAATTTTAATTGAATTACAGGTTTTCATAGTGACTAAAATAACTTTTGTAACAACTCTTACGTAAATCTATTTTAAGTTCTTACAGACTGGTCCTGATTCCCCAGTATAACATAAAACAATTAAAACTTGGGATACTGAATTTTACTGTCCACCAGTATTTTGGCTGTCAGTTGATTTTCACATTAAAACTGTATGTTAGTTTTATATTTTCAGTAGATAAAATTCTGAACCTTGTTGGTTAAAATATATCTTATCAGGTAATTATTTCTATACTTGAAGAATATTGTTTATCCTTGGTTCTTAAATAAAACATATTTTAACTATTTTATACTTTTTTTTTGAAACATTTTTTATTTCTTTAAAATACATTTCAGATTTTATCCCCTCACCCCATTCCCCCCACCACCCAGGAACCCCCTATCCCATCCCCCCTCCTGCCTCCACAAGGGTGTACTCCCACCTACCCCCCCCCTCGAATTCCTCCCCGCTCGGTGTTCAGCCTTTGTGGGACCAGGGATCTCCTCTCCCACCCATGCCCGACAAGGCCATCCTCCCCTAAGTATACAGCTGAAGTCATGGGTGCCTCCCTTTGTGCTCCCAGGCTGGAGGTTTAGACCCTGGGGAGCTCTGGTTGGCTGGTACGGTTGCTCTCCTCTTGGGCCACCAACCCTATTTTATACTTTTTATTCACTACAAGGAAAGAATAGAAGAGAAATACTCAGACAATTGATTATATGATCAAGACATTATATGTTTAAATTAGTTTCTAAATTTTCAGAGAAGTTTCACATGAAAAATACTTGTGTTTAGTTCCAGATAGTATTTGTTGTGACAGACAACTTAGCATAGTTTATGAATTTTTGTAAGGATTATGTAAATAGGCAGGACTTTATGTTTTGACAAAATGTTAGATAATAATGAAGGTTAGTATGATATTAACTCTGATTCAGCTTTCATTGTAAAAAATAATTTAATTCATCTTTTCTTTTTTGACAGAGCAAATTCGATTAAAGAATATCAGAAAAGTATATGGAAGATGTATGTGGTATCGTTTACGGTTATTAAAACCCCAGCCAAATATTATTCCTACAGTAAAGTAAGTAATGGATTTCAATAAGAAAACATACTGAGTACTTACTCTTTGCTAGGTCTCATAGGGAATTGGAGGATGGCTTATACATGTGGCTGTAAAGAAATTGTAGCCTATGAGAGAGGTGAGGTTTGAATAGTAAGCTTGAGTGCTGTGACTAAGTGAGAAGTCAAATGAAAAGGGTATGTAGTCAGCTCTTATCTGAAGACTATATATTCTGTGTTAGGATTTGAGTTTTATGTTGAGGTCTCTATGGAAATAAGATTTAAAGACTAGCATGATGAGATGTGCACTTCAAGGGATAACTAAAGTTTAGCACATGTGTTTCCAGTCGCTTAAGATGTTTATGGTTTTCCTTCAGCTGAAGCTGAGAAATGAATCGATTTGGCCGAGATCATGCAGTGAATAGTGGCGGAGCAGGGCTTTATCACCCTTCGTTTTGGCGGGCTTATTTGCTTAAACAAGCATTAGAATGTGTTTGATTCATCAGGTCTGTAATTTACTAGATTATCTAGGACAGAAACTGAAAGTTTTTTTTTTTTTTTTTAAGGGGGAAGGATGGGTTTTGCATAGAGAGGATCTTAACGCCAGGCGGTGGTGGTGCACGCCTTTAATCCCAGCACTTGGGAGGCAGAGCGGATTTCTGAGTTCGAGGCCAGCCTGGTCTACAGAGTGAGTTCCAGGACAGCCAGGGCTACACAGAGAAACTCTATCTCAAAAAACAAAAAACAAAAAACAAAAAAAAAAAAAAAAAGAGAGAGGATCTTAACGGTGGTGGTCTTGCTCAGTGCTGTAAGCTAAAGGCAGAGTTAGCATGAGACCAGCATCGCCTTTTGTTCACTCTTATTTGGTGTTCATTCTTATTTTAAATTAAGATTTTATACACACACACACACACACACACACACACACACACACACACCCCTTTTTTGAGATAGGTTCTCATCATGTAGCCCTGGCTGACCTGAAGCTAGCTATGTAGATTGGGCTAGCCTCAGACTCTCAGGAATCCCTGTCTCCCAAGCTCCTGAGGATTGAAAGTTTGGACCACTACTCCCAGCGTTAGGCCAGTATTTTTATTTCTCAACCCCCGCCTTGCTTTGCTCAATACATGAGGCACTTATGTGTATGTCGGCATACGTGTGCCACTACATTATTGTAGAGGACAAAGGACAACTCTGTGGATTGTTTCTTTTCTTCCACACCTGTCTGAGGGTTCTGGGAATTGAACTCAGGTTGTTAGGCACCTGAAGCAGGTGCTTTTCTTGATGAGCCATCCTGTCAGCCTTGAACCTTGAACCTTTTCAAGGACAATAGCTGAAGGCCTTTTCAGTAATAAATAATCTTGAATTCAAAATGAGATTAGGGAACAACTAAGTAGATTCTGGTAACAATTTAGATAAAGTTGGAAGTTATGAAAACTTGCTATTTTATGCTATATATTGCTGCTTTTCTGACAGTATCTTTGAAACAAAACTGTAATTTCTGGAAGTTGCTTCCAAATTACATTTAAAATATGGGTAAAAAATACAGAAGAGTTTCTAAGTTAATTTACTGAATGTAAATGTGGGAAACTCTTTGTCCTTTTGGAGTAACCGTATGTTCTTTTAGGAAATTGGACACACAGCATAGTTATGGCTTTCTTTGCTTTGGCGTTCTGAAAATTAGAATGTGGTTTTATTGACTGGACTAGTTTTCCTCAGCTCCAGGGATCCTGTCACAGCCTTCTCTTCTGTTCTTGGCTCTGAGAATAGATGCCAGTGTGAAACGTTCAGTAGAGTTTAGCATATCGGGATGTTTTGTTTTGTCCTTATGTGTGCTTTGCCTTTTGTGGTTTTTCATTATTATCTTTGTTTTATGATGTTTGTTAGATTTTTAGGTTTCATCAAAGTGATGAGTTACTGTGTGTGAGAAGCATTTTCAAGTGTTCTTTAGATTATTGGGAGTATTAGTAAACTTCAGTTTTATGTTTAGATTTTTCTATTTTAAATTATCTTTATTATTAATTTCACATTGTGTGCCTATCATGCATCAGGTATAGAAGGTGTTGATGCATTGTGATTAACAAAATAGATATGGTTCAGAGACGTGAAACTTAGGGATTGCAAAAAAAAATTTTAATTCTAGTAAATATGTTAGTTCATTTCTTTCTTTTTTTCTTACTATAGTAATATACTTGGGCTTGAGTACTTTACAAAGAAACAAGACTTATTTAGCTTCAGTTTTAGAGGCTACAAGAAGGGCCTGTCTGTCTGTCTGTCCATCCATTCACCCATCCACACACATATATTCATATATACATACATACATGCATACATACATATATACATGCATACATATTTGACACCCAGAAGAGGTTGTCAAATCCCCTGTAACTGGAGTTAAGGCGGTTGTGAGCCACCTGATGTAGGTGCTGGGAACCAAACTTGGTCCTCTGCAAGAGCAATATGTGCTTTTAACCACTGAGCCATTTCTCTGGTCCCCTAGGCCTCATCTCTTAAAGATCTAGTACATCTTTTTGTGTATGATGTGCAAGTGCATGTATGTTCAAATGTGAGTGGGTTCATGTCTACAGTTAAACATGTATGTGTCTGTGTATGGAAGCCAGAGGTTGACATCTGGTATCTTCCTTGACTACTCTCTTATTTACTGAGGTGTAGGGTGTTCTGGTTTTATTTCTGTTGCTAGTTACAGTCAAGGGCAGAGAGAAATGTACCTGTTCTTCCTTCTTCTAACTAGCTTTCGTCTAGATTTCTTCTGTCTTTATGTAGCTCAGAACTTTCTGCCTAGGGAATGGTACTTGCCTACAGTGGGCTGTGTCTTCCTTTGTCAGTTAATAATCAAGATGATTCCCAGACATGTCCATAGGCCAATCTGATGTAGGCAGTTCTTTAATTGAGACTTTTTTTTTGAGTGATCTAGATTGTAACAAGTTGACATTTAAAACTATCATACATAGTTGTCCCTAAACACGGAGTTTGCCTAGCTAGTCTAGCCAGTTTGCCCCAGGGATCTCATCCCTGCCTCCCAAGCACTGGGGGTTTGGTGGGCCATCACATCTGCCTAGGTTTTATGTGGGTGCTTAGAGATAGAATTCTAATTCTCAGTCTTGTCCACTGAACTGACCCCTCAACCCTGGTTCTACCACCTTTTTCTGCTCTGTAATGCTAAACCATAGCAGTAAAGACTGGGAGAGGACTTGCTATGAAAGAGCAGAAGGGCTCCTGCCTTGGCCCAAGAGAGGGAAGTCTTTTTGAGTGGGCTATAAGTATGGGAAAGGTTTTTTTTGTTGTTGTTCTAGTAGGGTTGAATCTTGCAATGCTAGGTAAGTGTTCTATTGTTGATCTATATCCCTAGTCTTTGAGATTTGGGAAAGAGTTACTACTAATAGCCTATAGCTATCATGAATTGATTATTGTTTACTACCTATGAGCCATTTTCAAAGTCCTTAATTGTCAAACCTATCATAGAAGTTGGATTTGAGATCTATAAGGCTTAGGCAGTTTGCCAAACTTTTTTTATTTGATGTGTAATAATGGTGGGAGTTAAGCTAGTGAGTTTTGTTTTCTGGCTTATTGCTTGTCTGTACATGGCCAGGAAAGAGATGGGAGATGTTATACATAGGGTTCTGTCTCCTCTTCAGGCATATATGTAGGCATTTCTGTAGGCTGGAAAACAAACAGCTTGAAGTTATATACTCTTAAAAGGTTTAAAATATGCCTGGGGATGCCACTTATTAGGTAGAGTGCTGGCCAACTATGCTGGAAGTCTTTGGCTGGTCCCTAGCATCTTATAAAACATGTACAGTGATCATGTCTGCATGGTTAGCACTTGTGTGGTTGTGAAGTCAGGAGAACCAGAAAGAAATTCAAGATCATCTTCCTCTAGATAGCAAGTTTATGGACAGCTGG
Organism: Rhabdomys pumilio; assembly: GCA_030674055.1. NCBI lineage: Eukaryota > Metazoa > Chordata > Mammalia > Rodentia > Muridae > Rhabdomys > Rhabdomys pumilio. Next base: position 12,827,791 of record JANHMN010000019.1, on the reverse strand, counting down.
GCTACGTGAGACCCTTTCTCAGTCTGTGTGCGTTTGAATGAGTGTGTGTGTGTGTGTGTGTGTGTGTGTGTGTGTGTGTGTGTGTGAATACACACACACACACATTTGGTTTAGAATGTTTTTTTGGTTTTTTTTGTTTTTTTTTTTTTTGCTAAATGGAAAGAAGCTTGCATCTCAGTTCTAGCTGTTTAAACTACCTTTGGGTTAGTAAAAACTTGAGTAAGCTCTTGTTCAGGTACACAAAGAATTTTCAGCAAGTTAAAGGAGGAAGGTTATTGTTTGTGCTGCTTTGTGACTGTGTTTTCTTCATCTTAATGAGGTGAAGGATTGCTTTTGAAGGCTGGATCAGTTTAGCTGGGTTGAAGGACAAATACAGAGTTGTGTAGGTAGACACACATACTTGGGGACTGAGAATTTGACAAAGATCCAAGAGTGCAAATCATGATTGTGGGAAAGCTTATGGAACACTGAAGTATAAAAATTGGTCTTGTTGAAAAATCAGGTAAGCAGAAACATTTAAGAAGCACCTAGATGATCCCAGATAAAAAGGCTTATTTCCAAATGGCAAGTGCATTTATGCTAGGTTCCTGCCAACGAGCAGAAGCACAGACTGAAAGTATAACAGAATTCTTGCCTGCCATGGATGGGAACACCCAAGATGTGCACTCCACTGCAGGGATGGAAACAAAGAGCTTAATTAAGCACAAGGGATTGTGTTCTTTGTTCTTAAAACTAGTCCTTCTAATTTGTTTGATTTATCTTACATTTATATCTAACAAATCCCATTAGTTGTAACAAATTGTGATACAAAGGATCTGAAATAACAGTTCACGTCATCATCTAACCGTAATAACTGCTTTATACTCTTATTTCTAATGTTTCTGTTTATAGATGCTGGATTGTGTTTTACAAAGCTTGAAAGCTGTTTTCCCTTTCAAATTTAACGTTAAAAAATCTTTCATGCCAAATTTTATTGTCAGTTATGCTTTCACTGTGGTTGAATGATGATAGACATTTTAAGATGTTTTTATTTGGTTTATGTATATTATATTGCATATATACTATATATGTATACTCTCACACACACATTACATTAAGCAGGGTGGAGGTGAACACCTTTAATCCCTGCACTCAGGAGACAGGCAGGCAGATTTCTGAGTTTGAGGTCCCCTGATCTACATAGTGAGTTCCATGATAGCCAAGGCTACACTGAGAAAAAAAATGCTAGCTATAAAGTGTTCTTTTGTGTGGCTACATCATGGTTTGACTAGTCCCTGTAAATTAGTTATTACTGATGGGCATTAGAATAGTTCTAAAATTATAGTTTAAACAAGGCTATTTAATTTTTCCTTGTACACTTGACCAATTTTTAAAAAATTCATCTTATTAAATGTCGTGTCCTGGTCAAGAGTAATCTTTTTACTCTTAAGTTTTTTCTTGACTGCTTACCTTTTACATATTTTATCTAATTTAATGAGTCTACTATTAATTTCAGTATTTAATTCTGCAAATAGTAACAAAACATTTATTACATGGGACATAGTGTAATAGATTCTAGAGAATTCAAGTGAAAAAAAAAGATTGTTTTTCACTCCTTGCTGTAATAAGAGTTTACAAATTTGAGTAGGTAGTGTGGCATAGTGATCTGGAACTACTTTAAACTGCTTTATTCTATAATCTTGCAGAAAGCCATACAGATGTATTTGTTTAAGTCATTTGTCTTTTGCTTTTTGTTTTTTCCTAAACAGGAAAATAGTTCTGCTTGCAGGATGGGCACTGTTCTTATTTCTTGCATACAAAGTTTCCAAAACAGACCGTGAATATCAGGAGTACAATCCGTATGAAGTATTAAATTTGGATCCTGTAAGTAGTATTCTTGTATAATAATCCTTAATTTAATAGGTCCTTAAACACTAAAGGTCTGTATTCTAAAACAAATTAGAGATTTCCAAAAGAAGTCACACTGGATCTGTTACCCCACCTCCCTTTTTCATTTATATGTGTCTGTGTTGTGTGTGTGCTTGGGTGCCATGGACTCCAGAAGAGGGGGTCAGGTCCCTTGGAGTTTACAGGTGGTTATAAGCTGCCTAATGTGGGTGCTGGGAATGGAACTCGGGACCTCAGGGAGAGCACTATAAGTTTTTATGTACCAAGCCATTTCTCCTGCCCTGACAGTTAATTAACTCTTTTATTAGAATAAAAATTCATTATCATTTGAATATATTTGTTCTATTGTGGTTGCTACTAGTAAGTATTGGTTTATAACTGGTAAAATGTAAAGATTTGATGAGAAGTTACTATAGTTTAAAAACATTTATGTTGATTGATACATGCAGTATCTTAAGCCTGTGTTGGGGGTTCTTGTAAGAAACTGTTAGCATTATCATTGAAGTTAGGCAGTCCTTGCATATGTTCTTTGGTGAGGTTTTGGTTGATAAAGCTCTACAGAATGAAGAGAGAACTGAAGTTAATGAAGAAAGAGAATGAGGTCTGGAGAACTGTGACCTATAGCACTTAGTAGCCAGACTGAATCTGATAGTTCGGTTTTAAACATCTTATTTCTTCAATGGATTGCTTGATTTTGATGTTGATATAATACAGATTAAGGAGCATGTTCACTTTTTAGGTTTCTGCTTTGTAGAAATGTTTTCGTTTTTTTCTTTTTTTCTTTTTTTTAGATTTTATTTTTTAATTGTGTGTGTGTGTGTGTGTGTGTGTGTGTGTGTGTGTGTGCAAGTGCGTGCGCTTGCGCACATGGGGATACAGAGGCCAGCAGAGGGCATTGGATTCCTTGAGCCTGCTCACCCTGTGTGCTGGGAACTAGACTTGTGCATCCTTCTTAAGAGCAGTGTGAGCTTTTAACTGCTGAGCTGTATCTTCTGCCCAATATCTGCTTTTTTCTTAATGTAATCATTATATGGTTATAAAGAATATAAAATAAAAAGATGTGGGGAAATAAAATGATCTAGAAATTATTGGTAAAAAATAAGATTGAGAAGCAAGGTCTTTTTTAAAAAAAATATTTACTTAATTTTAAAATACTGACAAGCAGCTGAAATGAGATATTGCTTAGATTGTAAAGGAGGTTCATCTTTGTTGGGTTTTGAACTGCACTTAGTTTGTTTATTCTTGATTATCTTTGTATATGTAAAACCAGTATACTTTTACTTAAATGTGGCGTTTGCAGTTCTGTTCTGTGCCATATAGTTAAGTGCTTGATAAATACAGCGAACACAAGAAGTATATGTGAGATGGAATTGGAGGGAGAGATATATAGGAAAGCTGTTTGTCAGAACGTTAAATAGTTCATGCTTTAAGATAAAAATAGGATTCTTTCTTACTGCATTGTGCTCTTATGTATTAACAAAGCTTTTCTTTTAGGGTGCAACAGTAGCAGAAATTAAGAAACAGTATCGCTTGTTGTCACTTAAATATCATCCAGATAAAGGAGGCGATGAAGTTCTGTTCATGAGGATAGCAAAAGCTTACGCAGCGTAAGTATCACAGGCCTGCTACACTTTAAAAGACAAGTGTAAAGACACGTTTCTGTCTTAAGAAAGTAGTAAGTAAAATGAGTGACATGTACGTTTATTAAGTGTTAACCAGGTATATTTGAACCTGACATTGATAGACCTACTTAGCAGCCCCAAAGTGGTAGTTCATTAAACGTGAAGGAACTCGAATTGGCACTTAGAGAAATGATTTTGCCAATTCAAGTATGTCTTAGTGTCTGTTTTTGGTATGAAGAGACACCATGACCAAACATGGTGCACATAATCAATTCCAGGCAGGGACACGTAGTAATTCCCTGTCTCAAAGGAAAACAAAACTAACACCGCAGTAGATGACTTTGATTTCTCAAACAGTTATCTCTTTAACGACTAAGTAATGCCGTAAATGCTCTTTTGAACATTTTATACAGTGGTTTCTGGATTTTTGGCATTGGTATCACTTGCACAGCTTGCTGTTACCTCGTTATTTACTTTGTAAAAAAATTAGCTCACAAACCGTAGGACACTTAAGTCCTTCCTCATATATTGTCCTCTGCATGTATTAATATGAAGTATCCAGCTAACTTTTCTCTTAGAGTATCAACACCAAAGGAACAATTTTAATTTTCCTTTGCTGTTTCCTAGACAGTATGTATGGAAGTGTTATCCGAGCCAGGTTTTAGCTTCATATTCAGTTCCAGCACTCAAGAGGCTGAAGTTGGAGGATCTTAAGTTCATGGCCAGCCTCTTCCACAAAGCAGACCCTATCATATTAATTCTTTTTTAAAGGCAAGGGGACATATCTGGAGAGAGCAAGCTCAGAAATTAAGGGCACTTGCTGGTCCTCCAAAGGACTCAAGTTCAGTTCTTCTCAGGGAGAGCACAACTCCAGCTCCTGGGGATCTAATACCCCTTTCTAGTTTCTGTAGATACACACACAGTACGTACATTACATACAAACACAAATATCATAAAAAACCACTGAGTCAGACATGGTGCTGTCTGTCTTTAATCCCAGCTCTTAGAAGACAGAGGCAGGAGCATATTTGAGTTTGAGGACACACTGATCTACGTGTTGAGTTCCTGGCCTGCCAGGGCTACATAATGAGATCCTGTGTTTGAGAAAAGAAAGAAAAAAGCTTATAAATGCGTGCGTGCGTGTGTGTGTGTGTGTGTGTGTGTGTGTGTAAATGAATATAAATAATACAGCTGTCCCCACCCCCAACTTTGTATATACTTGGCAGGTACTCTGTTGAGCCCATGAGGTTTCTTGTTTTGTTTTGTTTTGTTTTGTTTTGTTTTGTTTTGTTGTGTTTTGTTGTGTTTTGTTGTGTTGTGTTTTGTTTTGAGACAGGGTTTCTCTGTATAGCCCAGGTTGTCCTGGAACTCACTCTGTAGACCAGGCTGGCCTTGAACTCAGAAATCCACTTGCCTCCGCCTCCGCCTCCGCCTCCACCTCCGCCGTTGCCGTGCTGGGATTAAAGGTGTGAGCCACCACTGCCCTGCTGTTCATGAGGTTTCTTAACAGTAACAATATCTTATCTAGGTCAACAAGAAAATAATAATAACGTACCACATTTTTACTATCCATTCTTCTTTTGATGACAATCTAAGCTAATTCTATTTCCTTGTTATTGTGATGAAAAAAATCCCAATAATTGATAAACATGACTGTGTAGTAATAGAATGGAGAGCCTTCCTGGAATGCTGTAACCGGTCATTGGGTAGTTCTAGTTTTAGATTTTTGAGAAACCTTCACCCTGATTTCCATGGTGCTCCATTAGTTGATATCCTAGTGGTGGTTGGAGTTCCTCTCTGCTTATGTCCTCACTAGCCTTTGTTACTTGTTTTACTGATACACATTCTGACAAGGTAAGATGAAATCTCAAAGGTTTTATTTTATTCATCTTTTTATTTTTGGAGACAGAGTCTTACTAGGAAACCCTAGAGCCTAGAATTTGCAGACTGCCTGCCTCTGCCTGAGTTCTGGGATTAAAGGTGTGCACCACTGTGTTTGTCTCAGATGTCTAGGATTAAAGGTGTGCACCATCGTGTTTGACTAGAGATCTCTGGGATTAAAGGTTTGCACCATCGTGTTTGACTAGAGATCTCTGGGATTAAAGGTGTGCACCATCATGTTTGACTAGAGATGTTGAACACTTAAACAAAACTTTATTGACTATTTGTATTTTGTATTTTTTAGTCTGGTGGGCAGGGGAGGAGTAACAAAGAAAACCGTGGGATCGGTAGAAGGTGGATTATAAACCCTTTCTATTGCAGTGATGGGAAAAGCTCCTGTTTTCCTTTCCTCCCAGTTAGCTTTCACCCTGCTCTCTTCCCTCTGTTCGCATCTGATAGAATTGTAGTGGGAAAGACCGCATGGTGTGGAGGAAAAGGACATATCTGACCCGTGCCCTTTATGTAATCTAGAAACTAACTTCTTGTGTGCAGTGTAGCTGGTAAAGATTTTCTCTCATTCTGTAGACTCTGTCCGGCTGCCAGTAGTTTCTTTAGCTGTACAGAAGCCCTTCTAGTTTCGTTTGATCCCATTTGAGGTTACATGTGATAGTTCTATGGACTGTTTCCTGTACCTGGAAGTTGTGTTCAGAAGTCTGTTGCTTATGTCTGCTGTATGAAGTGTTGTCCTTGTAGTTTTTGGTTTTTGGTTTTTAGTTTTTCGAGACAGGGTTTCTCTGTGTAGCCCTGGCTGTCCTGGAACTCACTCTGTAGACCAGGCTGGCCTCGAACTCAGAAATCCGCCTGCCTCTGCCTCCCAAGTGCTGGGATTAAAGGCGTGCACCACCACTGCCCGATGTGTTTCTGATTTTTAAATAAGGTCTTTGATTCAAGGGTTGGCTGGTTGGTTCTGGTGCAGTGTGAGAAGTGGATCTGATTTCCTTCTTCAGGTGTAGATCTTCTGCTAGCACCTTTTGTTGAAAAGGCTTTTCCCCCTAGTGTATGTCTTTGACACTTTTATCAAAATCGAGGTGTTGACAACTCTGGGTTTATCTCTATTTTCTGTTCTGTTCCATTGATCAGTTGTCAGTTTTTGTACCATGCTATCTTTATCACTGTGCTTAACATTATTAAGTTAGTAGTGTGCTCATTGGAGAAAGTTTAGAAATAGACTATAGGGAAATAAATAAAAGCCACTTAAAATCTTTCTTACATTCTTAGAAAATTTAGTAAGTAGCCTTTGAATTTCATCTGACTTCACTGGCTAAATTGAGCTAACCAAGAATTTGTATCAAGGTCAATGAATTAGTAGCATTTTCTGACAGTAGGGAATTCCTAGACACACACACACACACACACACACACACACACACACACACACACCTTCTTTGATTTCAAAGTGATTGTTTTTGATTATTTGATTTGTTGATCCCTTTGTGTGGTAAGCTGTGTGTGTTACACAGGTGGGAGTGAATGTAGAGGCAGGTTGGTGTTGGGTGTTTCCCTAAGTTACACTCCTTCTTATTGATTGAGAAAGCCTCACTCACTTCAATCACACAGCAGCTAGCCAGTCTGCTCCAGGCCTATCCTGTCATTGTCAACTGAGTACTGTGTTATAGGTGGGCCACATACCTTTGTCAGATTTATATGGGTACTGTGGAGTCTAAATTCCAGGCTGCATACTTATGTAGCAGGCACTTTCTGAGTGAACCACATCCTCAGCTTTGCTGCAGATGGGGAGGGTTCAGAATACTGGACAGTTAAGAGTGCTTAGCAGTCTTCCAAAGAACCCAAGAGTTCAGTTTCCAGCACCCAGTTTGGGTAGCTCACAACCTCCTGTAACTCCAGTTTTAGAGTCTTTGAAAATCTCTGTGGGCACTTGCATTCGTGTACACAGACACGCGCGCGCGCGCACACACACACAACACACACACACACACACACACACACACACACACACACGAAAATGAAATAAATCTAAAACAAAAGAATCGATGGGTTAAAATTGTTGCATTTGAGTACTTATTTTGGGGGTCTGGCTTTCTGATTTTGATACCTTGTTTTCTTCATGGTAGTTTAACAGATGAAGAGTCTCGGAAAAATTGGGAAGAATTTGGAAATCCAGATGGGCCTCAAGGTGCGGTGAATATAAAAATGTTGGTAGTATTGTATATTATGAAAGTATTATCTAGAGTCAGAGGAATAATGATTTTTCTCAGTTTATAGATATGAAAATTATAACCATGAATTAGATGAATAAATGTTTGTGCACCACATACATGACTGGTGCCCATAGAGATCGGAAAGGGTGGGGGTGGGTATCAGATCTCCCGTAACTGGAGTTGTGGGCTGTTGTGAGCCATCTTGTAGGGCTGGAAACTGAACCCGGCTCCTAAAAGAGCAACAAGCACTCCTTTTTCTTTTTTTCAAATTTATTTTATTTATGTGTTTTTGCTTATGTGTATACAATAAGGTCAGAAAAGGATGTTGGATCCCATGGATGTTGTGAGCCCCAGTATGAGTCCTAGGAACTGACTGAGCTACAAGAGCAACAAGTACTCTTAACCAGTGAGCCAGCTGAGACTGGAAAGATGGCTCCTGTGGAAAAGTCGGGGCTCACAACCAAAAAGACAGCAAGTGCTCTTAACCACTGAGCAGTCTTCCCAGCCCCTTCCTCTACTTTTTATTTCATTTTTCTTTTTAAAGACTTGAGGTCTCAGCACCCTGTTGAATAGCACAATGCGCCTGTGATTCTAGCTCCACAGATAGCTGATATTCTTGGTCTCTAAGGGTACTTATACTTATGTGTACAAACCTATTCACAGACACAAACACATACATGTAATTTAAAAATAATAAAAAAAATTGAAGGAAAATCTGTTTTCTTTTGGTTTTTGAGTGCTGGGGAACTGGCTCAGTGAGAAAAGAAGGCTGGAGTTGAGGTCCCTGGCATCCATATAAAATTTTTGGACCTACTTGTAATCCCAGCATTCAGACAGACAGACACAGGTGATCCCTTGGACAAGCTGGCTACTTAGATTCTTGCAAATTATTTAGTTCTAGGTTCAGGAAGAGATCATGACTATCTGTTTTGCTATATCTGTATCTATTTCTTTATCTAAGAGCTTTTGAGGAAGACACAGATGTTGACCTTTGGTTTCCATAGACATAACATTTACATATACACATATTCCTCCACATATGAACATGCATACACATGTGTGCATGCCATGAGATGTTCAAGAAGGTTTTTTTTTTTTTAATTTTGTTCTTTTTTTTGGTTTTTAGAGACAGGGTTTCTCTGTATAGTCCTGGCTGTCCTGGAACTCACTCTGTAGACCAGGCTGGCCTCGAACTCAGAAATCCGCCTGCCTCTGCCTCCCAAGTGCTGGGATTAAAGGTGTGCGCCACCACCGCCCGACTGGTTTTTTTTTTTTTTTTTTTTTTTTTTACACTAATTTATTGTGTTTTCATAGTGTTTATATGTATTCAAGCCATGAAAGAATTTGTGTTTTCTAGGAAAAAGTAACTAAGTGTGAAGTTTCCCCATTGAAAACTATGAATTTTCATATGCACACTATTTTGTAATGTACATGCATGCATGTATACATTACATACATTACATACACACACATAAATTTATTTATTTTGAGACAGGTCTCAAAATGTGCAGTCCACAGTAACCTTGAACTTGAAGTGATCCTCATGCCTCAGTCTCTCAAAAGTTTAAGATTGCTGGGTTTACTCTATTAGGTTTGTATAATAGAAATACATGCAGTGTAGTCTTCAAAGTTGGGGGGAAGTGAGAGGGAACAAAAGTCTGAGATACAGGTAAATAAAGTTACTTTATTTCAGAGTCTTTTGAAATCATGGTTTAATTTTGTTTCAGCTACAAGCTTTGGAATTGCTTTGCCAGCTTGGATAGTTGACCAGAAAAATTCGATTCTGGTAAGTGCATTTAAATTAGGCCTATTGTAGTTAACATGTTTGTATACTTTCATTATATGCTGTTTATAGGGTGTAATATAATGAAAACTCTTACAAAGAAAACCTGGCGTGCTGTTTCTGTGATTTGAAAGGTAATTTTTAGCAAGAGAAAACTTGGTTCTCATTATAACACTGCGGGCTTAGGACAGTGTATTCTAAGTGTAAGCTTGAAACCTTCAGGGTTTACTAACTTATTTTGAAAGTAGTTTGGATAGTGTCTTATTTTTGGTTTGAGAACTATTAGATTTATATAATTATACATTTATTTAAAGTGAATTCATAGTTTCACTTACTCTTTTCACCTTTATTCAAGCTAAGCTATTTTATGCTAAAGAGCTGTTCCATACTAGGAGGGGCGTTGGGACATGGGGCAGGTGTCCATCAGTGATAGTTACTATGCCCTAAAATGTCAGGATCTGTCTTAATATATTGTTTAAAAATTGATGCTTTTCTACTTGTGGTTTCATGGAAGTAGTTATCTAAGAGTTGTTTTATATTAATTTTTCCTTATTATTTATAAATGTATTTTCTCTATATATTTATGGCTGTGTGTGTGGATGTTCTCATGTCACAACCTAAGTGTGGAGGTCAGAGAATAGCTCGCTGGAGTTGGTTAGTTCCTATCATGAGTCTGGGGACGAGAGGGTTGGTGACAGGTGCCTTTAGCTACTAAGGTGCATTTTGCTGTTCTGAGGACTTTTAAAAAAAAAACAAAACAAACAAAAAAAAAAACAACAAAAAAAAACAACTTTAAAAACAAAATTTTTACAGTTTAGCAGTAGTTTTGAAAATTGCTATTTTGTGACATTAAAATTGGTAATCTTCAGAGCTGTATACTTGCTGCTTTTAAGTGCGTCTGCCATGCTTAGGTTACCGTGGGAATAATAGAAAAGAGAAAAACAGCTGACAGACTTCAGATGATGCTGTAGGCGGAAAGTCAGTAGGTACTGTCACACACAAATAATAAAATGCACATGTCGCTAGGCACAGGAGGTAGTGTGTAAGGGCTTGTTGTTTATTTCCCCACACTACACGCAGGATGTGAATAGAGACAGTGCTTGACCGGAACGGAAGTGAAATTTCTTAAAGTTTGCAGTTATCTATAGTATATCAGTAAATAGTAGTAAAAGATGATTTGTTGGAGCAGATAAAAATGAGTTTGAATATAGTAACGTTGTTTGTATGACATAGGACAAGCTGTGTAATCTGTTTGTACTTAAGCTATGCTGATTGCAAAATTAAAAGAAAAAACTGGCACCTTCATTGTATAGGACCAAATAACAGTGCTTCTTTGTAAATCTGAACATTGTTGTAATATACCTCACCAAGGCATAGCTGTTTTCTCCTCCATTCTAGGTTTTACTTGTGTACGGACTGGCTTTTATGGTTATCCTTCCTGTTGTGGTGGTAAGTTTTACCTCTTTTTACTAATTTTTTGGGGTAGTTGCTTCATAAGATTTTGATTATTAGACTTTAATCCATTCAACTTCATGTTTTAGATGATAACTATCATTGCTTGAGACAGGGTCTTAGCACTTAACTCTGGCTGGTCTGGAACCTGATAGGTAGTCCAGCTTGGCCTTAAACTCATAGAGATCTGCCCACCTCTGCTTCCTGATTGCTGTCATTAAAGGTACTACCACACCCAGCCTATTTTTACTTTCTGTCTGTCTGTCTGTCTGTCTGTCTGTCTGTCTGTCTGTCTGTCTGTCTGTAAGTAAGTTTGTGTGTAGGGTATTTGCGAATGAGAGTAGGTGTCTTGAGTTGTTGAGAAGAGTGTTTGATTCCCTGGAGCTGGAGTGGCAGAGGGCTAGTTGCTGAGGGTGCTGGGAACAGACCATGGGGGTCTCTCCAAGAATAGTACATGGTCTTAACTCTAAGGCATATACCCAGACCCTAGTAGCCTTGTTTTAAAAATAACTGTGTAGTAATTTAGTTGTAGAACTACTAAAAAGTTTATGATTCCATAGTTTATTTCTTTCGTGCCTTGTGTTCTTTTTGATCCTGGAGTTTGTGTGGGTCCACAAGTCCTGTTATGCATCTGTCTTGACCTCCTCATAGGATTGTTGTGTAAGATCCAATCTCATGAGAACATGAAAATACCATGTCAGCAATGAAATGGCTCCTAAACTTACTAAATATTTATTAGAACATTCTGTGTTAGGAACTACTTGATTTGCTTGTAGCAGTGGGTGGTTTTATATTTTAAACAATTTCTGCCTAAAACCTAAAGTATTTTAATCATGCCTGATGATTTGTGTTGTTTGTGTTTCTGACAATTTAAGTATTTGTTAACTAAATTATTTGAAATATGGAACAAGCTCAAACACTTTGCTCTTGGTACATTTTTGGAAAATTAACACATATATACACTGCACTGTATCAGGCTTAACATTTATCAATTTTCTTGCTTCATGTCTTGTATGATTCTGTTTGTGTTTAGGGCTCTTGGTGGTATCGGTCCATACGATATAGTGGAGACCAGATTCTAATACGTACAACACAGATTTATACATACTTTGTTTATAAAACTCGAAATATGGATATGAAACGTAAGTAAACTTAAGAAACTTTGCTTTCTGAGTCATTTATATGTTGCTATACATTTTTTAACTATAGTAGATTCAGTTTTATAGTTCATCAGATTGAACCAGAAACCAGGAGGACCATTGCTGACTGGCTTCCTCTCAAACCTCACATGCAGTGACCGAGGCCCACCTGCCCAGGAATGGTACCTTTTTCATCAGCAGTCAAGAAAATGCCCCCACAATATAATAAGATGCCCACAGGCCAGTCTTACTAGGGATTTCCTCAGTTAAGGTTCCCTCTTTCCAGGTAACTAGTTTATGTCACTGATAAGAGTGTATAAAATTACCAAGTTTCTACATAGCAAAGACAACAATTAAATGAGTAAAAAAGTGGAGAAAATGTTTGGTGGCTATACAACTGAGAGAGGATCAATGTCTAGAACACATAAAGAATTAAAAAATCTTGTGTAATTGTTTACACCAATACTCAAAGAGGCAGGGCTAGGAGGATTGTCACAAGTTTGATGCCAGCCTGGGCTACATAGTGAGTTGCAGGCTGGCCAGGGAGTCAATGTCCCAAAAGGAAGAATTCTATCTAGTAAGAATTACTGTTTAACAAACGCTGGCAAGGATGCAGTGGCTGATGAGAATGTAAGTTAGTCCAACAACTATAGGAATCAGCATGAAGACTCCTCAAAAATCTTTAAATAGAACTAGCATATGATAAGGTATACCCTTCTGGGAATATACCAAAAGGAAACTTGAGTCGGGTACCTGCTCACACATACTGTGGCATTGTTTACAGTGGCCACGTTACAGAATGAGTGTAGGTGTCTGTCAACAGATAAATAAGGAAGATGGAGTGTATATAAGAATCATTTTTTAAATACAGTCATGAGGAAGAATGAACTTAGGACAGTTGTAAGAAAGTTGATGAAACAGGAGATAATGATATTATGTAAAACAAATGAGATTCAAAACAATATTGGAAGAGATTAGTATCTTAGAAACCCAAAGACCAAGGTCTCAGCACAAAGACAGAGATGGGAGATGAAGATGAGAGAGAAAGGGAAGGGAACAAGGGAGGCAAGGGAAGGGTTTTTATTTCTGAGGGATAAAGGACTGCCTCTGGATAGAGAGGAGACTCATGTGCTCTATAGGCAAATGACGGTTTATAAAGGGAAAAGGGAAAACCCCGTGTTAGGATGAGGTGTTGAGTTTTAATTGGACATGTTAATTAATCAAAAGGGAGCTTTTGATTGCTGGACTTAACTTTGATAGCTGGACCTTGGTGGTCATCCTCAGGAGAAAGAAGTGGCCAAATAAGGGAAAAGACCTTAACAAAAGCTTTAGGAATGTAATCTAATAGTTTTTAGCAAGGCAGAGGGACTCGGAAGGGCAAGGTCAGCCAGAGCTATTTTTACAAGCTGGTTAGTGTCCCTTCAAATATTACATGATTTCTTTCAAGTAGATATTAGATTTTTTGTGTACACATAAAATTTTAAATATGCATATATACACATACCCATACACACACACAGACACGCACAGTTCCACAGACACATACATGTCATGAAAGTTAAAGCAAGACTATCTGGGAAAAGAAAGAGTACTAGCTGGAAAGGGAGGGACAGATAGCGTCCAAATATATGATCTAATTGAACACAAATGTGAAATCCTTCACTTTTGATAGTAAATATAGGCTGTAGAAAAGAATGACTTGTTACTTTGTGTTGTGCACACTTCCTACTCTATGTGGGACTAGTGTAGGGACTAGTCTAGTAACTTAGTTCCTTACAGGAACATTTCATATTTTTTGTTTTGCCCCTGGGGTACTGATTTAAGAGAATGGTAGTCTCATGTCATTCTGTCACAAAGCACTTTTCAGCTGGTGGATTTATCTACACATTCTTCATCTGTCTTTAGAACAGTTTTTTTTTCTTCTCTTCCATTTTTTTTTTTTTAACTCACATTAAAATATTTGAGCCCTGCGTGATGGTATACACTTTTAACCCGAGCACTTGGGAGGCTGGGGCAGGCACATCTTGGTGAGTTTCAGGCCAGCCTGGTCTACATATCAAGTTCCAGGCCAAAGTTACATGGTGAGACCATCTCCAAGAAAAAAAAAAGAAAAAAAAATTTTTTAGTAGTAGTTCATACATTTACTGTGCCTGCTATTTTTTGGGTACTCCTGAAGAAACTAAAGTACAAGGAGAAATGTGAAGACTATTGCCTAGGTCGTTTAGTCAGAAAGTGACAGACAGACCTGTATCTCTGCTCTCCAGCACTGCAGTAGTCCTGCCTTCTTTGTTATCATGTATATATGTTCTGCTGTGTTAAAGGTAAGGTAAGAGCGGTGGTTAAAGTGAGATTGGTGATCGCAGTGCCAGCCCTTAAAGAGCTCTTAGGATAATACTTATGGCAGTGGAATCATGTGTTTCCACAAAACTCTCCAGGGTTCCAGGATTTTTGTTTACTCAACCATCTGAGAAGCCATGGAATAAGGAGAGTCTCTCATTCTTGGTAATACTTGAACTGGAGGTCCCTCTCTGACACGCCGCACTCTAACATCTCATGACACACCAGTGCTCTCCAGGGGGCTCCTCTGAAACACGTGCTTAGTTTAGAGATGTGCTGTTTTAACTGGATATTGCTTTTGTGTCCTTAGTTTGAGGAACACTTGTATTTTTAAAAGTAAAGGGTTTGTTGTTGTTGTTGTTGTGTTGTTGTTGTTGTTGTTGTTGTTGTTTAGTGGGAGACGTTACTTTACTTGTCAGATGATTTTTAGCATTTTGCATGATTAGGAAGAGAAATCACTAGATAAACAAACAGCTATTTACCATTGTATTTGTTTTGTTTCCATAGGTCTCATCATGGTTTTAGCTGGAGCTTCTGAATTTGATCCTCAGTATAATAAAGATTCCACCAGCAGGCCAACAGACAACGTCTTAATACCACAGGTCAGGCCCGTCTTACAGATTCCTCAGTGAGCAATAAAGTACAAAAGTGTTCGTGTTACGTTTCTGAATAATTCTTTTATTTGTTTTAGCTAATCAGGGAAATTGGCAGCATAAATTTAAAGAAGAATGAACCTCCACTGACTTGTCCATATAGCCTGAAAGCCAGAGTTCTTTTACTGTCTCATCTTGCTAGAATGAAAATTCCTGAGACACTGGAAGAAGGTATTTGTGACTAACATTTGAAGGGCTTTAAGGGGATCAAACAGATGTAAGTAGTCCTGGTGATTCAGCATTTAGATGGTGTTCTTGTTTTTTTTTCCTTTTTCAATCAAATAGTTATTTATATTTATTTTTGTAAAAATCTGTATGGTATATAATTAGTTTGCAAATAGTTGAAAGTCTACATCAGGTGCTTTGGCAAATGTCAAAATATGTTACTTGAAGATGAGAGTATTTCGTATGAAATGTTTAATAATTGTAGGTTTGCAAAGGAATTTGCACTGGCTTTGCTTTCTGAGACGGGGTCTGCAGTAGTGTCTCTGAACCTCCTCCTTTCTGAGACAGGGTCTGCAGTAGTGTCTCTGCCATCCTCCTTTCTGAGACAGGGTCTGCAGTAGTGTCTCTGTGAT
>JANHMN010000019.1:12800877-12812230 GCA_030674055.1 Rhabdomys pumilio | reverse complement strand
CCTTTTAGAGGGACAGAAGTGGATTTTATAGCAAATATCTGACCCTCTTAATCCAACATGATTCTTCCCATTTCTCAGTAGTAGCTACAGAGCAATGGGTTTGATCTTTATTTAAAGGTTCACAAGTGTTTGAAACTATTTACTCTTACTCTTTAAAACAAAGGCCTTGGCTTTAGATGGAAATATTTCCAGAGAGACCATTGATGAATGTCATTTCCTTTTCACTTGGAACTTAGAAACTTGTCATCCTAAAAACAAATTTTTTCTTGAATGAAATCTTCCCGCCACATCACTGTTCAACTAGTGATGGAATCCAAGACTTCTGAAAATAAGACAATCCAGTGCTTTTTAGGTAGAGAACAAAATTTGATGGATTTCATTTTAAAAGTTACATTTATTTATCTGCGTATTCTTTCTGCATGTATGTACTGGTGCCACAGCAGCCTGCAGAGGGCCCTGGGTCCCCTGGACCTGTGGTTACAAGTAGTTGTGGAGCACTGTGGGTGTTGGAAGTTGAACTCAAGTCATCTAGAAGAGTATGCAGTGCTCGGAACTCTTGACACATCTCTGCAGCCCCTCAAATGGATAATTCAAAAAAGATTAAAAAGCACTTATTTTTCTGTATTGCTGGTACTTGGAGTCAGGACCCAACATGTGCTGTACAGTTACTTTACTGCCTAGCTATGTTTCCAGGCTGTTAGAATTTATTTTATTTTTTATTTTAATGTATATGAGTATTTTGCCTACAATATGTGTTCAATGCCTGAGGAGGCCAGAAGAGAGTATTAGCTCACCTGGGGCTATAGTTACAGACTGTTGTCAGCCACCACCACGTTGGTGCTAAGACTTGAAGCTCTTCCTCTGGAAGAGCAGTCAGTGCTCTTACCCACTGAATTATCTTTGCCAGCCCAATGGTTTTGTTTATATTTGTTTCTAGAAATTGGACTCAGCTTTTTGGGCTTGCACCGCAAGTTAAGCACAAGAAATGCTTAGCCATCCATCTCCCTTAATTAACTTCTTCCCCTTTCTGTATTTATTGACTTTATTCTCATTCATGGTCTTTGTGTTTAACCACAGTTACAGGAGCGTAGTAGCACAAATAGAACATTCTCAAAGATAGCAAGAGTGGAATTAAGTTCATGATTAGGACTGGTTTAAAGAAAATAAGGAATATATAATAGTACCTCATTATGTTAGAATTTTGGCTTTGCTATATCTTATGCTAGTGATGGCTTTCTGTGTTTTGTTTGCAGTAATGTTGAAGAGAAATGTTCTTTTAAGCATTAAGATTCTGAGGCTGGGTAAAATATTTAAGAGCCAGCACATTTTGTGTTTGTTAGTCTTGGGCTTCTAGTGGGAAAGGTGTTTTGACTGTAATATTAGAATAGTTTCAGGGTTTTTTTTGTTTCGTTTTTTCAGATCAACAGTTCATGCTGAAAAAATGTCCTGCTCTGCTTCAGGAAATGGTTAATGTAATCTGCCAGCTAATAATAATGGCCCGGAGCCGCGAAGGTGAGGAGGGCGTGCGGTTGTCCTTGGTCCTGAAAGCGCTTGCTTATTACACTCACAGTTGGCAGGTGTATGAGTATTTAATAACAGTTTTGTATGCCAGCTCAGTCAGGGCTCTCAGATTTGCTTACTGTCTCATTTTTTTCATTGCTTTATTTTTAGTGCTTTAAACTTCTTCTTTACTATGAATACTTTTGAATTATTTTTGTATTTTCACAGTGAGTTTGAAATGATTCTGTAATTGGCATGATAGGTTTTTTGTTTTTGTTTTTTTTGTATGAAAAGAAAAGGAATTGCCATTAATGGAAAAGAAGAGGCTAAAAAGAGACTGTTTATAATAAAGTTTGTTGTCAGTGAGTTTGATTCTTGGCAGTGTTACAGTACCTTTGGGATGTTGTGACATCTGCTTGTTGAAGTTAACACAAGAGTTTAGAGCAAGGTCTGACTCTGCTTAGGCGGAGCCGGAGCCCTGGTTGAAGCCAGTCGGCACTTCACCCCGCAGCCTCATTGCCTTAAAAAGTAAACATAAAAATACATCTAAAAACACAAAATCTCTCTTACTCTTTTATTTTTTTGAGATAGGCTCTTGCCATGTAGCCAAATCTGGTTTTGAACTTGGTCTTTCTGCCTCAGCTTCTTAAGCGATAGGTTTCCACTGTGCTCCACCACGCCTGGCTTAAGACAATTTGGAGATTTGTGTGTTTGTGGTCCCATCTTACTATATCACCCAGGCTGGTCTTGAAAGCACTGTCTCTTGCCTCGGCTCCCTGAGTGCTCGGATTGCCATCCAAGGACGGGGATGACAGGTGCTCTCCAGATGAAGTCGTCCTGTATTGTTAGTGTTCTTTATGACTATTGGAGTTGATACAGAGGTTTTTGTTAGATTAGTTGTTGTTGCTGGGTAATACACATTTGACCAATTTAATGTATTTCTAACATTTTTTCAGTAGCTTTTAAAGGAAAATCAATATCTGTTAAATATTAGTGTGATTTTGTTCACTGTAATGGAAGTATAAAAAGTACAGCTCTTTTGTTTCTTTTTTTCTATTCTTTCTAAGAAAGGGAGTTTCGCGCTCCAACTTTGGCATCTTTAGAGAACTGTATGAAGCTTTCCCAGATGGCTGTCCAGGGGCTCCAGCAGTTTAAATCTCCCCTTCTGCAACTCCCTCATATTGAAGAGGACAATCTTAGGAGAGTCTCAAATCATAAAAAGGTTTGTTGACTGCTTTCTAGTCAAAGTTGAGCAACTTCTATCACAAGGGAATGTGAACAATGAAGTTTTTTACACTTTGTTATGTGGTTTTCTTAGATTTAGAATATCTTTTTTGTTCATATTTCTTGATAGATAGTTTTATAGTGTTTTACTCCTATAGAATTACTGTCTTGCGTTGAGTAAATTTTAGTAGTTAATACTTCGCTTTTTACATTGCAAAGATTTATACATCACGTAATAGTACACCATATGCTTTTTATTTTGTTTTTGACTTAAAAGTTGGACAGGTCTAAAAAAAAAAAAGTTGGATAGTTAAGTATAGTTGAGTATGAACAAGAACAAAATGTGAAGCATTCATAAAAGTAATGTTGGACTGGTGACGAAGCTCTGTGGTAGAGCTCTCGCTGGTGTGCACAGGACCCTGGATCCAGTGCCATCCGGTCACAGGACACAAGAGGATACACTGTTTAAGAGAATTTCTTTTTTAGAAAATACAATAAACACTTGGATATTTCAAAAGTATGTAGAAATGAGAAAGTTTGGGAAATAAAAGAAACCACAGTTAAGAATTCTGGTAGGAGATTTTAAGCATTACTTTTTGAGCCTGGTAGTATTAGCTTGTATACTTGGAATTTTGGGAGGCGGGCTGAAGCAGGAGGGTTGTAGAAAATTCGGGCCTAAGCTAAGTAGTGAGCGTTAGCTAACCTGGGCCCTAGAGTGAGCCCTGTTTTAAGAAAACAAAGAGAAAAAGAATATAAATATACAGTAAAAGAAGTAAGCAGAAGATAGGCTTTGGATTTGGTGGTATTAAAGGAAAAGAATGTATAAGGAATCAGTATCCAGGTTCTGTTTATTAATCACATTGCTGTTACATTAAGCAACAGTTTACAACAGAATCCTAGAGTTGAAATTCACCTACCTCATGATTTAATCTCTGTGAAAATAAAAATTGAGTACCCAGTACTTAAATTTTAATTAATTTAAATATAGTTGATTTATTACATAGTAAAACTTGTAGAGGCTACCTGTACTTGGAAGGTTTCTTAAGGTTGAAAATAAACTTAGGGCAATAGTTACTGCTTGACTCAGGTGTCTGTATGAACATGTTTTTATTTTTATGCTGTTTTTAGGGGTTTTTTTTTTCTGACTAAAAACAAATCCTGTAATGAATTTATTAAAAAAGAAAAACAACTTAGTTTTAATGGTCTTGCTTTGCCCATAGTGACAACTTTTTATGAAGTTGCTGGATTTTATTTGGTCAGCATGCCAATAGTTTTCATTCGATGAAAATTTTTATTTATTTATCTATTCATTTACTTATGTATTTTTCTTTTTTAGTACAAAATTAAAACTATCCAGGACTTGGTCAGTTTAAAAGAATCAGATCGCCATAGTCTGCTGCACTTCCTAGAGGACGAAAAGTATGAAGAGGTCATGGCGGTTCTTGGGAGTTTCCCGTATGTGACCATGGACATAAAATCACAGGGTGAGTGAGGGTCCCTCTGCTCATTGATGATTTGCTCTCACTCCAGTGTCCCGTCTCGCCTGCATCTACCTTTTAGGCCAGGGTCCTTCAGACTTGGAGAAATCTTCCTCTGCCCTCTCAGTGCTGATGCAGCCAGGCATGCTCCACTGTGTCCTTTATTATGACACTTTAGTAATGTGATTTATAATTAGACTTTGCAGAGCTGTAGTCTTCTTGTCAAAACCCTGTTTTTATTTTTGTCACAGTTGTGCTGAATACGAGGGTACTGTTTGATAGTTGAACATTGGATTTTTATTTGTGTGTGTATTAATCACCTATAACTGAAAATTAGTTCTGAGTGAGGATATGGAAAATTTAACCTTAGTTGAATTCTTCACACATAGAGGTAGACACGAGGTTGAGCTCAGAGTGTAGAATGTAGGACCCTTTTCCGTGGTTCCTGCTTCATGTCATGTCATGTCATGTCATGTCATAGGCTGCCATTCTTGTCTTCACCCTGGCTATGCTGTGCAGTATTTCTTCACATTGATGTACTTAGAATACCAGGTACAACCTCTGAAGTGCTTTGGGACTGAACCCCCGTGTCAGGGTGCATTGGCAGATCCTTCAGTGCTTTTCCAGTGGAGTCCTGGTATCCTCTTGTGATTGCTTAACTTCCCAAAGAATCCGAGAGATGGCCACGTGTGCTGAAAGGAGGAGATAGTTCACATATATTATTAAAATAAATAGTTATTTAGTGGTGAAATTAACATTTATTTATAGTAAGTTTTGAAAATTACTGAGCCTGTGCTTCATGTGTTTTTTAATCTCTGTATCTGTTTAAGTGAAAACTTATTTTCTACCGACATAATTGCCCTGCCACAGTTTTAATAGCTGAATAACCTCTCTGAACACAGGAGTACAGAGTATTAGTTTAGTCCGTCTGTGGTACAGTTCCGGGTTGTAACAGCATCAGCTCACTGTTGCGAGAACAGCAGGAACGTGTTAGGAATAATTTCTGTCTTAGAGAGTTCGTCATCGAGTTGATTGTAGAATTAAAAACAGCGTAGTGGATGCTTGGTGTCATGTGATGACAAGCATTGTAGGTTATATTCATGTAGAGAATACTGAATGCTGTGTGCTTTTGCTAGCATCTGGAGAGCTGTGCCTGCAGCACTTTGCCTTACTGAATTTGTATCCTAACATAAATGAAGAGTAAATGATTTCCTAACTTGGGATGCTAGAGACAAGGAAGCAGATAGTGTCGTCTGGTTTTGGTTTGCCTAGTGTATAGGACATTTGCAACATACTTACATATAGTAAATACTTTAGATAAATTTTTCTGGGATTTGGGAGTTTCCTTTTAGGTTAATGAGTTTTTAGACTTTAAAGTCACTAATGCGTTTAGGGACTGGAGAAATACCTCAGACGTTAAGTGTGTCAGGTGGTGGTGGCTTACACCTTTAATCCCAGGTCTTGGGAAGCAGAGGTAGGTGGATCCCTGTAAGTTTCAAGCCAGCCTGGTTTACAAAGCAAATTCTAGGACAACCAGGACTACACAGGGAAACCCTGTCTTGAAAAACCAAAAAACCCAAAAACAACAACAAAACAAAAACAAAAAAACAACCCCCCAAAACTTACCTATTTCTTTAGCAAAGGTCCCAGGTTCAGTTCACAGCTATGGTTCACACTCATCTATCACTCATGTTGTGTTCATGCATACCTGTGGGTACTCACACATACATAAATCCATCTTAAAAACTGCATTTACAATATCACTTTTTAAACCAAATCTAGTTATGGGCTTAAGACATAATCTTTGTTATGATCAATTATTGTAAAACATGACTAGAAAAACTGTTAGAAGAGATTGTCTTCAAGGAAGTCAGAGTTTATTTTGCTGTGTATTTGTGTGTGTCATAGGAGTCACCGAGTTTGAAGGGCGAGTAGAGAATATAGGACCAATTCTTAATGTGGTGGTGGAGATAATTGCTTTCCCTTTATCACTAGAGGCCACATAGCATCTCATGGCAGGCTTTTCCCCCACCAGATACATGTACACACTGATACAGCAGATGTCATAAGTACTGCCAAGTGAAAATATAGGTGATATGTGGTCCAGGTTTGAGTTCTGATAACAGAGGCTTGTAGGGTGAGCTACACAGTCAGACTTCACAACCAGCCACAGTGGAGGTAGCATTTACAAGTTGTTGGAGACTGCTGTTTCCATATGTTGGGGTGTCAGAAAGGCCAGAACAGTGTGCTGAACTAAATTTGTAAGGTAGCACAAACTTAGTAAAAACAAAAATCCTTAGTGTAGAAATTTCTTACAGATAAAATCTTGTAGAAAAGTGAATTAAAATCATTTAAGTAGAAGGTATAAAGAGTAATTGTCTTTCTCATTGCTTTGACAAAAAAATAATGCCTTACAAGCAATTTTAAGAGGAAAATGGGAGAAAGGTGTATATTGGCTCATGGTTGGAGAGGTATAGTCCGTCGTGTCGAAGTCTTGGTGTACAGGAGGGGTGTGTGTGTTTCTATGTGTTGCATGTGTGTGAATATGTATATGGATGTACAAGCATGCAGAGACTAGAGCAAGATGTTTGGTGGCTTTCCCTAGTGTTCCTTTCCTGGTGCAGTGCAGTGAAGGGTGTCTCGGTGAGCCAGAGGCTAGCTCTTTTGGCTAGTCTGGATGGCCAGCTAGCTCTCAGATCCCCTCAGTCTCCACCCCAGTGCTGGTGTTGCACATACACTCCATGCCTGGCTTTCATGTAGGTGTTGACAAGTAACACTGGACCTGATGTTGTGGAACAAGCCCTTTTACCCCCTAGCCCTCATTCCTGTTCTTTTAGTTACTTTTCTTTTGCTGTGAAGACACCATGACCAAGGAAACTTAGAGCAGAATGCATTTAATTGGGACTTAGCTACAGTTTCAGAGGGTGAGTTTATGACCATCAGGATGGGGACCTGACATCAGGCAGGCAAGTGTGGCACTGGCAGAGTAATTGAGAGCTTACATCCTGATCTGGGAATTGGAAGCAGAGAGAGAGCATGCAAGACTGGGCCTGGTATGAGCTTTGAAACTTCAAAGCTCATTGTCTAAGTTGGGGCTTTACTGCTGCGAAGAGACACCATGACCAAGGAGACTCTTACAAAGGATAATATTTAACTGGGGCTGGCTTACAGGTTAAGAGGTTCAGTTATTATCAAGGCAGGAAGCATGACCGTGTTTAGGCAGACACAGTGCTGGAGAAGGAGCTGAGAGTTCTACATCTTAACCCAACTGCAGCCAGGAGAGGACTGACTCACTCGGGCAGCTAGGAGAAGGGTCACATTGCCCACCCCCACAGTGACAGACCTACTCCAATAAGGCCACACCTCCTAATAATGCCACTCCCTAGGCTAAGCACCATCAAGCCACCACACTTATCCTCAGTGACACACCTCTTCCCACAAGACCAAACCTCCTAATTCTTCCCAAAATAGTGCTAGCAGCTGGGGAGCAAACATTCAAACATGAGCCTATTGGGGGCCATTGTCACTCAAACAAGCACGTTTGCTGGACAGCATTCCTTTATAAAAATGGGATTTACCCAGATTTGCATGTCATCCTTGCACACAGGCAACGCTATTCTTCCTGCCTGTTCTGGTGGTAATATGTTTTTCCAAAGCTAGCCCTTCAAACCCTTTTTACTGTAAAGAAAACATGTTGAAGTTACTGTTTTAAATGTTGTTTTTGAATGTTTAAAGTCATTGGGATGTTAGATTTTATTATTTTATTCTTTTACTCAGGCATTGGTCAGAGAAGTAAACTACTGTGCTCTACACAGTTGGTATTAAACTTGGCAGTGTTAGTGCAGCTATGAACCTTGCTTTCTTAAAGTGGAAATGATAACAAATCGTAAGAGTCCTTTAAGGATTAAATGAAGCAGTTGTTGAAGATACCTGGAGGGCTTTACAGTTACCAAATTATTTTAATAAGCTTTTAAAAATATGTTCCAAATACGGAAGTAACAAAGTGTTCCGGCAAGGTGAGTAAGTACTGCTGTTCGCACTGACTGAGCGCTTGGCTCTCATCTTGTTCCGTCCTCCTGTCTTACAGTACTGGATGATGAAGACAGCAACAACATCACAGTGGGGTCCCTAGTAACAGTGCTGGTTAAACTGACGAGGCAGACGATGGCTGTGAGTAGTCACTTGTCTTACTCATTTATCTGTGCATATTTATGTGTACTTATTACTATGGAGGCTTATTTATGCATCTGTTGGTTTGTGTGAGAATGCACATATATTTGCGCATAGGTGCACTTGTGTGCGTGTGGAGGCTGCAAGTCAGATCTCATGTTGCAGTGTTGTTGTTTGAGACGGTCTCTCTCTTACTGGCCTTGTGTTTGCCATTGTAGTGAGGCTGCCTGGCCAGCTCATTCCAGAGATCTACCTCCCTAGTACTGGGGAGCATGTGCTATGTCTATCATGTCTGGCTTTAATTTCTTTTTTAAAGATTTAGTCATTTTTTTGTGTGTGAATGTTTTGTCTGTCTGTATGCATATACACCACATGAGTGCCTGGTGACCACAGAGGTCAGAAGACGGCATAGAATGCCCTGGAACTATACCTAAGGAGGTTATGACCCACCATATGGGTTCTTAGAATTGAACCCAGGACCTCTGCAAAGAGCAACAAGTGTTCTAACTACTGTAGTACCTTTCTGGGTCTCCAACCCCATACCTTTTGAATATCGATTATAGAGATGATAAAGGACCTCCTGT
The DNA here is from genome assembly GCA_030674055.1 of Rhabdomys pumilio. NCBI lineage: Eukaryota > Metazoa > Chordata > Mammalia > Rodentia > Muridae > Rhabdomys > Rhabdomys pumilio. The sequence continues at coordinate 12,803,274 of JANHMN010000019.1, read as the reverse complement.
TTGTGCGGCTAGCGCTTCACTAACTGAGCTGTCTGCCCAGCTCAGTGCTTGTTTTGTTTTGTTTTGTTTTGTTTTGTTTTGTTTTGTGTTTGAGTCAGGGTCTCGCTCTGTAGCCCACATGGCTCTGTCCCTCTTGGCTCAGCCTCCTAGAGGCTGTGACTGTAGACATGCACATCCCACTTGATTTGTAATTGCATTTTTATCCTTTATGAGTTAAGTTTTTTATGTATGCTTTTCTCAGTTTAAGTATGTTCTTAAAGCTTGTAACATATCTAAGTTAACAAGTTTTGTTAGGTATTTTATAATATTAATTTTCATGATAGAGCTTTCACATGCACTAAAAACCTAGAAATAGATTAATTCTTTATTCTTTATAAGTTTATTGTTAATTGTCTATGCTGTGTTTATGTGAGTATAGTTTTTATGCTGTAATGTGCTGCCTATGTAGAAATTCTTGTTGATAATTTCATTGCCTTTGTTTTAGTAAATTTCTTACTGTTTGTTTTAGCTTCCTTTAAAATATTTAAAGATTACACTCAAATTAATTTATAATAATTTATGATGTCTAGAAAGAAATTTAAACAGCTTAGAAAGTATAGGGAAACATCATGATAACTCTGAAATCTCACTGCTAATTTTTTAAAACATCCTAATAGATATGTGCTGTAGAGTTAAATATTTTTTTAGATAGCAAAATCTACTTCTTTCACTGTCTACATCTCTTTTCAGTTCTCTTATATCTTCATATTCAGTGAGTATCCAAGTATGCGTATACCATGTACATTGGTACTTCCTCTTTTAAATGCAGTTATCTGTACTCCATTTTGTTTTCCTATTTCTGTTACATATTCTGTCACCTTTCAGGTTCATAAAGTTACCACTCAGGTTTTTTATTTTGTCTGTGTGTGTTTGTGGAAAATCCCTTGGGCTTTCTGGCCAACCAGTCCAGCCAAGTCTTTAAGTCAGTGAGAGAACTTGCCTCTCTCTCATAATAATGTGAATGACAATAAGCCTTTTGACAGCAGCCTCTGTCTCCACACGAGTGCCCATGCACACACAGTTGGTAGTGTTAGCTTAGTGGTATACTACTTACCCAGCATGTGTGAGGTGCTATGCTCTTCATCCATCATTTCAGAGACAGAAAAAACAAAGCTTTATAGTGCTAGTGTGGTGGCACATACCTATAATTCCAGCAACTTGGGCTCAGGAGGCTGAGACAGGGGCATTGTGAATTCAGGGCAGCTGGGTTACATGAGACCCTGTCAGAACCATAAAAACAAGATGGTGATGCCATCTTATTGATTTCTTAATTAGACTAGACTGTCTCTTGTAGAGCTTAATAATTATGTTAGCTTTAATTTATTGGCTTTACTAATTCTAAGATATTTATTATACACAACTTCTACCACTTGAAATTTTCAAGTATGCATTCTTATTAGGTTCTAATTGAGCTTTAAATTGTAAATGTATACTTTTTGTATTGATTCTAATTAAATTGTATGATTAGTGGATATACTTTTAGGATATGTGGATTTTTCTTGACAATCTAGTGATAATAAATTTACAGTAGTCCCTTGAAGGTGAAAATTAGAATAGTGTCATATATTCAAATTTTCATAATAATATTCTTGCTTGATTAGTATTAGAATAAAATGAAATTTTAAATTGAAATATTTTTGGCTTTAAAATGAATAAGCATATATTAAGTCATCGAGTTTGTTAACTTAAGTAGACTCTGCTTTTGAAGTCTACTTCCGATAGTATGAGATACTTGGGACAGTTACTACCTAAGTATGCACAGACTTAATGACTGCCGAGCTTACTCACCCTCCCAGTTGCAACTAACAAAAACTTTATGGATAAACATTTTGAAAGATTTATTTTCCATCTGAAAGACAAACATGGGCTGATAGTATTGTTTTTGTCACCTCCAGGAAGTATTTGAAAAGGAGCAGTCCATCTGCGCTGCTGAGGAACAGCCTGCAGAAGACGGGGTAACTAACAACCTGAGTTTTCTTAGCTTCTTGATGAAGAAATGTTGTGTTTCCTTCTTTGGTTGACTTATATTACTGTGGGGTACAATACAGCTTATGGAAACACTTATTTTCATCCGTCTCCTCTAAGGATGACTGCTAAGCCTTAATAGTCATATGTGATTTACAGCAGAGTGATGCCAACAAGATCAAGGCAAAAGGAGGATGGCAGCAGAAGAACAAAGGACCCAAGAAAATGCCCAAATCCAAAAAAAAGAAGCCTTTAAAAAAGAAGCCCACAACTGTGCCCTTACCTCAGGCAAAGCAGCAGAAGCAGAAGCAGGCGAATGGAGTGGTTGGGAGTGTAAGTCTACAGCTTCTGTACTGTTATTACTAAGATGCAGTCTGTGTGTGTGCAACTGTT
>JANHMN010000019.1:12780648-12800867 GCA_030674055.1 Rhabdomys pumilio | reverse complement strand
GAAGAAGACGACATTTCTGACAAAGGCAGTGATTCTGAAGAGGAAGAAACCAATAGAGACTCTCAGAGTGAGAAAGATGATGGTAGTGACCGAGAGTCTGATAGAGAGCAAGATGAGAAACAGAGCAAAGATGATGAAGCAGTAAGACCTGCTGTCCCTGTCCCTGTCCCTGTCCCTCCTTCCCCCTATGCGGAGAGCAGAGCCCAGCACACTCAGACTCCACGTGTTGGTTTAAATCGTTTGACTCCTGTTTCTGATGATCCCTGGAGCGGGGCCTTCACTTGTTTGACTGTTTACTCGCCTCAGCTTATTCATTTTAGAATTTTATTTAAGAATGTACTTGTTTTAAGGTATTCTAAAGGAAAATTGTTTCAGACAAGGATTGGAAATCATAGTTTTCTTAAATTTGTTGAAATTACAAAGCAGAACAGGTCCTGTGTCTGAGTGACACTAGCTTAGTCTCTTAAGGAAAATGGCAGTGATGGAGAGTGTCTCTGAAATAGGAATAAGGGATACAGGGCAGTTACAGGGCAGGGGCAGCCCTTCCAAGGTTCTTCCATGGCTTCCAGATATTACTTAGAAGTAAACCTGATGCTAGATAGTTGGGAAAAGGAAAAGCTTTTATTAGTTGCTGGATCTTGAGAGCTCTTAGACTCTGAGAACTACAGAGATTATTTTTCAGCTCCACTCTAAGAAAGGTTTGTCGTGCTGTCTTCTCTGAGCATCTAGTATTCTCAGATGCGAATCACAGTTTTACAGATGTGTGTTTTCTTGCTTCCTTTTTCTTTTCACTTTGTATTATTTCTTTTTCTTTTCTTTGTCATTGAATATCAGCAGGTTTAAAATAAATGTTGTGTTCTGTACAAAAATTAATATGTGTTATGAAGGCTGAAGTAATAGCATAAAGGTGTGATCAGCTAAGTTCTGAGGCAGAGGGATATTTTTGGTAGGCTTCTTGCAGGAGTTTATGCATTAGAGTTTTATTATCCTGAAGGAATCAGGAGAAGTTTAAAAGACTGGGAACATGACCAGAAACCCACTTAGGGTTCAGGGTGAGTGAACTAGTTTGGTAACTTCAGAGGAGTGTAGAACAGGGAAGAAGGCTGTGCTGCAGGCTCAGGTCAGGTCTGGAGCACTCATGGCACGTGCTGTGGGGCTTAGAGGCATAGCTACGTCTGTAACTGTGAGGGTGAGATTTGTGGAAATGAACTTCAAATCCTTTGTAGCTAGTTGGCATTGTCAAGAGTAAAAGCTAAAAAGATGTCTAAATGATTGATCTCTGCAAGATAGCAGTTGTCAGATCTTAATGTTTTCTTCCCCAGGAGTGGCAAGAGTTACAACAGAGTATACAGAGGAAAGAGAGAGCTCTTCTGGAGACCAAGTCAAAGGTCACACACCCCGTGTACAGTCTCTACTTTCCCGAGGTGGGTTTTGCTCAGCCCAGTGTTGCTGCTATTCTTCTTCCCATAGACTTCTCACTAGATGTGTGTGTACTGCTTCGTGGGATGCTTACTGCTCCAGGGTGTGATAACTAGTTTATCTTTGATGGATCATCCTCACAACAAAGGATATATGTAACGTGAATTCCTTTTCGTAAATATGTTGCTTACAGGGGATTAATTTTTAAGTCTGTATGATTTCCTATGCTTCTGTCGTCTCTGGTCCTGTTGCTGAGTGTTGTGCTTAATGGCTCTTTCATTTAGTATTGAGAAGAGGCTTTATAAAATGAATGCATTAATTTTACTTTGGTTACTTGGCTGTTCTGAGTCTTTCACCCACATGGAGTTTTAAGTAGAATGAAAGAAATTATTCTTTCTGAGGGTTCTTTATGTAGCTACTTGGTACTGTTGTGCCAGGAAGCGTTCATGAACCCCAAAAGACCACCAAGGAGTTGACTCTGATGTAATCACATTAGGGTCTCTTTATTACAAACTCGAGTTTGGGCTTACTCACTGCAGACCCTCAGGAATGCTTGGTGAAATAGCCTCAAACTCTGATTAGGACAAGGCTTTATAGGAAAATGGGAGCAAGTGAGGGGCTGGGGTCCAGCCTGGCAAGCATCTAATTGAATGTCTATCGTAAGCTGACAGGTGGGTGCTCTGAAGCAAGACCATATATGAACGGTCTGAAAGTACATCTGAAACAATCGGACTAATCTCTGATTAACTGTTGCTAAGAAGTAGCTAGAGAGTGACTATGGCCAAGGACAAGCTGTGGGGTTCTTCCTGGGGCTTGGGTTTAGCAGCAGATCAAGTTCTCAGGTTTTTTTTCTTTTTCTTTTAAGATGGGAGTCTGGTCCCAAGATGGAGTAGGTTTTGCCTCTCATTTTCCCCTTTCTCTGGTAACTAGAAGCCCCATCTTGGGACTCCCTGAAGCTCCTAGGCTTTGTTATAGAGGGACTGGTAGTGACTTTTTATTACCATCTCAGCCTATCTTATTTAGTTTTGTGACATCAGGGTGGCTATCTCAGTGCCAGTGTCAGCTATATCTCATCTCATAAACAGCTAGTAACAGGATTGTCTTTATTGGACACCTTTGAGATCATCTAGCAGTTGGCAGTCTTCAAACTCAGCGATGACTTCTGTCTGTATATTAAGAACGATGGGTGGTGATATCCCAAACATGATTTTAGGGGGTGGATCCCATGTAGTAAGGGGGGTTTTGTACCCTATAGGGAATGAAGGGAAGGAGAATTATTCAGTCATCACTAGTCCGTTCAGTTAAAGTCTCTTAGGGTTTGTTTGTTTTCTTTACCTGTCCTGAACTCTGCAGTCTCTATATACAAGTTTTTAATCAATCTCTAGAATATTGTCTAGTCTCTGACTTATCTGGGACACAGAAGCTGGTCCATTGTCTGACCTTATCATCTGAAGCAGCCCATACCTTGGCAATATGTCCTTCCTCTAAGAGCTTCTTTGTCACTATGAATGTAGTATCATGTTGGGTGGCAAAAGCCTCAGTCCAACCTGAAAAGGTATCTATAAACATCAGTGAATGTTTATATCTAAAATTTTCTGGTTTTACCTCTGTGAAGTCTGTCTCTCAGTAGATAGACTTTGTGCCTCTGATCCTATACCGTGTTTCTTCTCATTAGTCACCGCTTTAGTTAGCTGGCAGGCTTTATGGTTCTCAACTGTCTCAGCTATCTTTGAGCTGGCATCTCTAATCCTGATCTCAAATCCCGTATTCTCCAGATGCCCACGTGGGAGGAATGGTGGGTCTTCTGAGTATGTTAGTCTCATTTCTTCTGGCATAATGGGTTTGTAATCTGTTGGGTTTTTTTTTTTTTTAATCATCTTTTATTATATTGAGACATGGGCATATTCCTATGCCTGGTTATGTCATCTTTTGAACATTTACGGTGGTCAGGGAGTGTACAGCCTCCTGGATCCAGGGAAATCAAGGGCAAGAGAGGTCCAGTTTCTAGGGCAGCCTGTAGGGCTGCTTAATCTGCCCTGTTGTTGCCTTCTGAAACTGGGTCTTTCCCTCCCTGCTGTCTTGAGCAGTGGATAGCCAACTTTTTAGGCCCCTATAGAGCCCTTAGTAGGGAGAGATTTCCTCTTTATTTTTGATAATCTTTTCCTGTGCCATCAGAAGGCCTCTCTCCCTGTAAATAGGCCCATGGATCTGAGTGGTAGGACAGGCATATTGGCTATCTGTGTCTCTCGGTTTTTCTCAGCTTCAATATTCTATTTAGAGCTATTAGTTCAGTTTTCTAGGCTGACATTATTGCTGAGAGCGCCCCCCCCACACACACACACAATCTCAGTATGGAGACACAGCTGCCCCAGCATATCTCTGTTTATCCTGAATGAGACTGTTGCCTTTGGTGAGCCATGTTACCTCTGCATCCGTCAAGGGGGTATCCTGAAGATCTGGGCTGGTTCCATGGATGTGGACCAAAATGTTTGAGCAGTCATGCAGAGGTCCATCAAGGTCTGGGTCTGGGTCAGGCAGAAGGGTAGCTAGGCTTAGGGCAGCTGAGACTGGTAATGAGTCATTCTGGCATTGGTGATGGTCAGGCTTTGGCCCAGTGACAGTTTGTCAGTGTCTGTGATGATGCGCAAACAGGAGGGCCAGCTTCTGGCAACTGGGTCTAATTTCTTTGACAGGCAGGCCACTGGCCAGTGCCAGGGCCCAGATCTCATGTCCATGAAGAGATGGAAGGGCTTAGTTGGCAGAGTAGGGCCTTTTTAGCAGAGGCTTGATAGTCTGAATTTTCCAGGGACTCCAAGAGGTCCTGGGTCTCTTTTAAGCATTTTTGTTTGGTTTCTGCTGCCACTAGGAGGTCATTCACAAACTAAGAGAGTCAGGTTAGATTCTGGGTTCAGTATTCACTCAGGTCTTGGCTCTTGGGTGCCAAGGGTTAGCCAAAGAAAGTATCTTTTAACTCTAGCACCATATAACGTTGGCACTCAGGAGGAGCAGCACTGAAGAGGGTGTAGGGATTAGGGGCTGAGGGGTGGGTAATGAGTTGGGTTACCCTGTTCATTCCCAAGTCCACTGTTCTTTGGGTAGTTTGTATTATTTAATTCCTGTTTTTCCTTGGACCTAGGATTTTTTTTTTTTAGAGACTTTAGCTTCTGGCTTTAGAAAGACAGAATGTTAAACTCTTATCAACAAGGACGCAGGTACTTTTTGCTTTTTTTTTTTTTTAATAGGGTTACCCTGGGCATCTTTTTAAGGCCATGGTTTGAATAGGCCTTTTTCCTTTGGTGTATTTTCTGGACCAGTGGCCCGCTTTTTTATAATAAGTTCATCATTGGTTCTTTCCCAAGTTGGGGGGGGGGTGTTGAACTTTAGGGCCCCTCTTATCTCTCTTTTTAGAAGTCATTTGTTTCAGTCATCTCCTATAGTCCTCTGGATTAGCCACTGCTGCCAACAGAATCTTTGTCAGGTCATGAGTCTATTGTTTTCATTGTTAGACTCTTTTTCTAGTCCCTGAACCCTTTGTTATTTTTTTCTTCATATCTGGTGTTGCCTGATTGATAAAGGCTGGAGCCACCACTGCTTTTGGTTACCTTTGGTTTTGAGACCTGACACAGAGTCTGATGACTTAAGAAGCTCTTCTTACCTCTCCATACTGGAGTCCCAGTCTAGGTGGGTTAAGGGAAAGCCAGCACAGATAGCTGCTTGGTGAGTTCCCCTGTGGAACCAGGAACTAGTTTCCTGTCCTCTCTCTGTGGTGAAGATAGCCTGCTCAGGAGCTGTTGGTAATTATCTCAAGTGAGCTGAAGAGGACTGTCTCTAAGAAATTAATTACATCTTGAGGTTTGTCTGAAAAGGGGGAGTTCTGAATTCCCCACTAAAAAAGCTCACTGGTTGCAAAGGGCCATAGTGCTGAGGTTGGTTTTCTTGATCACCGACCAGCCCAGCTGCACACAAGGGCAGGAGGACAGACTCAGGCTCAGAAGGCCAAACTTAACTTTTAATCTTCGGGTAGAGGATGTTGGGGGTGGGGGGCAGAGCCTGCAAGAATTTAGTCTGAAGCCCTCCTGGGTTGCCTGCCACCCTAACATAGCATATTGTCTTGTTTATTCTCGCTCTGGGGAGGTGACTGCTGTAAGGCACATGGAAGGGAGTAGTTGTTTCTAGGTGGGCTGAGTGTTGCAGGATGATGTCAGTGGAGACCCTCTTCTTACAACTCAGAGACTATATCTGTTCACACAGGGAGTGGGCACTTCTCCTGGCAGGAAGAGTAGCCACCCACTGAGCAAAATGAGTGACCAGGAATCTGTGTTGTATTCTTGTAATGGAGACATCTGACTACTCAGGGTCTTTCCTGCTCAGTCTGTCCTCGATTGGAACCCTGCTCTCTCTAGGAACTCATCTCCCATTTGGGGAGATTTCAGTTAGGACCACAGGAGGCCCTAGTCTCAGACCTTTCTAGGGTCTGAGTGTGCTTCCCCTCCCCCTGCCTGTGTTCAGCTGAGTTGCCAGCTTATACCTCACCACCACCCAAGCCAAGGGAGAAGCCCTTGACGCCCATGTGTGAACTATCAGGGACCAGGCCAGGTTCTATGTGCCCCATGGCTGGTGGGAAGCAGCGGAGAGGGACCCGAAGGCAGCACTGAGAAGGGGCCCAGAGCCCTCTCCACATGCCCTGGGATGTACCGCAGCTGGGCCTTGTATCCTTGCAGATTGCTCTGCCTCCCTGTTCCTGGGATTAGAGGCACATGCCACCACGCCTGCTTTTGTAATTAAGCTATATTGTAAACAAAAGTTTATTTGAGCACAGCTTCATTCATTGTTCTCAAGCTGCAACAGCAAATCTGAACTCCTGCAAGGTCTCCGTTCATACTGGATATTGAGAATGTTAGGTTTGCATAAACTTTGTATACGAAACAAACACACACATTGCAGGATATGCGATCACACTGTAAAACGGGAAAGATTGTGTTATTTACTGACAAACCCTGTTTCTAGTTGTGGTGTGGCTCACCACTTAGCGCATACCTTTAATCCCTCTGGCTGGAATATAGACATTCCCTTAGTAACACTTTTAATTCCAAGAAAGTAGCCAGGTTTGAAAGTGATATCTAATTGAGTGGCAAATTAATTAAGTGAAAGATTTGACAGAATAGGTTATATCCAACTCTCAGGAGAAGAGGCTACTTAAGAGAAAGCAGTGCAGGAAAAAAAAGTTTCTCTAGGACAGTTGTACAGAGACAGGTTGCAGAGAGAGAACAAGCCAGAGAATGAGGAGCCAGAAGATTTGAACAGCTTGCTAGTTTGAGGCCAAGCAGGGCAGCTCAGTCAGAGGCCAAGAAAGAAGGATTTGTAAGGATGGGGCTGGGAAGAGAGGAGGGAGGGGTTGCTGTGGTAAAGTGAATAAAAAAACAATTTGGGGGGGGGGGGGGGTAAAGCCAGATTGAGTCAGTCAGCTTGGAGAGGAGTTTGAACCAGAACACCTGCGGGCTGTAGCTCACTAGTGGGCGTGGGTCCTGTCCGGCGGGGTTGTGGATCCTGCGTGTCTGCCGCGGCTCAGGGAGGCAGAAGCACAGGAATTTGACTGAGTTCACTCGAGCAGACGCTGGGCTGAGAAGCTGTGGGGCTCTGCCCTGGTGTGGAGAGGTGTCAGCCTGAAGTCCCTTGGGGGCAGGGCTCCTGAGTGGGGGTCTCTGGGCCAAGGTGGCTGACCAGGAGGCTGGTGGTCTTGGTCCTTGGGCTCCCAGACGCCACTGGGAGCCGCAGAAAAATTGAGCCATGAGGGCATATGGCTAGAGCAGCCCACAGCCTAGAGAAGCCCCGACAGAGACTCTTGGTTACCGGTACTCTCTTGGTTGGCTTGGCTAGCCTGCTTGAGTTGGTGGCCTTCAGTGGGAGATGAAACAGTGGCTCAGTAGTCCAAGGCCCCCTCCATGGTTCTCCACGGCAGGCCTCAAAGGAAGTTCATGGTTTAAAAAGTTGCATGGCGGAAAGTGAATGAATCTGTCGGTACCCGGGTATCTTCAGAGTGGGCCTTTGGTTAAATACTGTTTGTAAGGAGGAGGGTCTGGGAAGGAATGCTTAATTGACTATGCCCTCTGACCTTCAGGTGTCTCATTAATATGGAGATCTCTCGAGGCTGAGGCCTGTAGTCACGCCCTCTACCTGTGCTGGGTGACACAAAACTTTTTGGGAGGGGCTGTGGAGGGCTGAAGCTAAGTGAAAGGAACCAGGAACCAGGGACCCAGGAGCAAAGCTGGACACCTTCCATCCCATTAGGGTCTGGGATTCTAGGCCTGTGCTCGACCAGGTGCCCAGCTGCCTCTCACAGGCCACCAGTCCACAACCAGCCAGTGAGAAATCAAACTAGTTAGAGAGCTAGAAATGGTAAGCTTATTGAGCAGAAAGTTTCAGAGGCTGAAAACATTCTGGGCCTAGATTAGATTGAACGGAGACTAGAAGCTTCCAGGACTAGGTCTAGGTTAGCAGAGACAGTAAGCCTCTGAGACGACAATTAATTCTGGCAAATAAAAGACACTTTTACACATGCACGCGTGTGTGCGCACGTGCGCGTGCGCGCCATCATTTTGCTGCTCTTATCATTGCATGTGTGTGACTTACTTATTAGCCTTATTCATGCTAAGTGCTTTGTGGCATTTTGCACTTAACAGACAGCTCTTTGTGAGTTAAATAAGCATTGTTAAAAAAGATGCACAAGATCATGGAACAGACGGGCCAGTGCGATGGGTCAGTAGATACAGGAGCCTCCTGCTCGTCCTGCTGACCTGAGTGTCAACATGATGGAAGGAGAGGACTGACGGCAGGCTGTCCTGACCTCTGCATGTGCGTCATAGTCTACTGGCACCAGCTTACATATAAACACACACAAATACATACATACAAAACCCACAAACATTTAAAAATGAAAAAGATAGTCAGGTAAAGACGTTTCTAAGTGACCTTTTAAGGGTAAAATAAATGGAAATAGATGGTATTGATATGAGTTTAAATATTTTCCAAAGGAATGATTTCAATAGATTTGTTTTCTTTTTAAAATCAGGATCTCTTTTAAGTGTTGGAAGATTGAGAGTTTAGATAGTGCTGCTTTGACTACTGTATATTTAGCACATCCTGGAGTTTATTTTTAGCTTCCAACATTTTTCTTTACTTAAGCAAGGTATCCTCCCTCCTCGGTCCTTAAAACAGTGATCTAAGCAAATACCCAGTATTAGCTCACTATTGGAAATGAACACGGGGATGGTTGCTGGCACATGGAGGCTTGTGTTGATTAGTAAAGTCACTTTCTGCCCTGTGTTGTATCATCTCTAACTCCCAGCTCTCATTGTGCACTCCAGTGGCAGTTTCCTGATGAGCTGGTGGTTGTTCTGATCTTTCTGAAATTTACTAGAAATGCTGAGCTTTCTAAAGTGTAGTGTGCAATTAAAGACGGACACACGCTCTTAGAATCTGAGGTGCTCTCTTGTAAGATGGTGCTGGGCAGTGGTGGTTCATGCTTTTATATCCCAACATTCAGGAGGCAGAGGCAGAGGGATCTCTGAGTTTGAGGCCAGCCTGGTCTACAAGAGAGTTCCAGGATAGCCAGGGCTACACAGAGAAACCCTGTCTCAAAAAAAAAAGGTGGATGGATGGATGGATTTACAGGATAGCCATTCATACATGATGATATAATCATTGAAGTTGTTTTCCGTTTTTAGAATACCTTTTGTCATTTTAAAGTAAATTACGGATTTTTAAGATTGAGATCTATTAGTAGTGTTTATGGAGTTGCTGGAACTCCAAAAGTTATTTATACAATTATTTGGGGAGTAATGAATCTATCTTGCAGTAGTTGTGTATATTTTGTTCAATTGATCCAGGCACTATATCAGTGCTAAGGATGTAACAAGGATGTCATCTCCAAAATAAAGACAGATTAAAACTGTTTCTCCAGTTCTTTCTGATAACTCATGCTCTTTTTTTTTTTTTTTCTTTGCAGGAAAAGCAAGAATGGTGGTGGCTTTATATTGCAGATAGGAAAGAACAAACATTAATATCCATGCCATATCATGTGTGCACACTGAAGGATACAGAAGAGGTAATTAGCCAACAATATTTGTTTTAATATCTTACCTTTATGATGTTTCATTAAAATTTTAATTATTTGGCTTATTTTTGTTCACTGCATTTTCTTTGTTTTTGCTGGGGCCAGCCTGCAGTACTAGTTCTAGGGTACGTGATGGCCTCTCCAGATACCTCACTTGTTTGTGTGTACACACACACAATCACACACATCTAATTTAGAATGAAAATAGGGGTTTTTTTAATTATATTTTAAGGAAGGGAGGATTAATCTCAGAAGGTTCGTCCATGTTTGACAGTCAGTCCTTTACTTTACTTTCACGGCAAAGTTAATGTGCAGAAGTAAACTTCTTCTTAATAGCAGCCAGGAAGCAGAGAGAATGGGGAAAGGGTCAGAGGCAAGGTAGACCCTTCAGAGGCACACCCCTTCTGTGACCTACCCTCTAGCCAGGGTTTGTCTCCTGTTGCCCATCGCTTTTCATCGTAGCTCCCACGTGTGTGATGAAGAGTCGTTTACTTGTGGAAGCTGTGTTCTGTTCTATTGTATCTTGGGGTTTATGGATGTGGGTGTGTGTATGAGTGGTTTGCAGGCTGTGGTCAGCTAGTGCAACAATGGCTGTCTCTCAGTGTCCACAAAGCTGGATGTCTCAGGTAGTCTTCAGTAAAGGAATTTCTCACCAGCAAGATATATGAACTTGCCAATAAGAGTGAGGGCAAACAGATAAAGAGCAAAAGCTACTATCCTCCATGTCCTTTATATAGGCTACCACTAGAAGGTGTGGCCCAGGTTTAGGGTGGATATTCTGACCTTAATTGGTCTTTAAGGTTGGTCTTTTCTTAATTGCTGTTCTTTTGCTGTGAAGAGACGTCTTATATAGGCAGCTCTTATATAGGAAGGAATTTTTAGTTAGAGTCAGGAGCTTGAACCATTATCGTAATGGCAGGGAGTGTGACAGCAGGCAGGTATGGTGCTGGAGAAGTAGTGGCTGAAAGCTGCATCTTGCTTTGTAGGCTGAGAAAGGGAGACTGGGCCAGGCATGGGCTTTTGAAATTTCAAAGCCCACACACTTCCTTCAAAAGGCCACACCTCCTGATCCTTCTCAAATAGAGCCACTCTCTGATGCCTAAACATTCAATAAATGTACGAGGTTATGGCAGCTATTTGTATTCAAACCACCACACTCCACTCCCTGACCCCTGTAGGTCTATAGCCATATAATAATGCAAAAACGGATTCAGGACAGTTCAAAAGTTCCCATAATCTGACACAGTCTCAACATTGTTTAAAAGTTCACATTCTCTTCTGAGATTCATGGCAGCTTCCTTAACTGTGTCCCCCTGTAAAGTCAGAATCAAAAAGCAGATCACATGCTTCCAACATGCTGCGGCACAGAATATATACTGTCATTTCAAAAGGAAGGAAGGGAACACAGTGAGAAAATAATGGGTAGTGCAAGACTCAAAACCAGGAGGGCAAACTAACTTCTATATCTCCATCCAAAACCCTCTTTAGATCTTTAACTCCTTTCAGCTTTGTTGACTGCAGCACACTTCTCTCTCTCGGGCTGGTTCCACTGCCAGTCTGCAGTTCTCCTTGTCAGGAAAGTACTCTGCTCACCTACACAGTTCATGTCACCAATTTTGTTGTTGGGGCTCACTCACCCCTCCAACAGGGTTTCTCTCTGTAGCCCTGGGTGTTCTGGGGCTTGCTTTGTAGACCAGGCTGGCCTCGAACTCACAGACACATCCACCTGCCTCTGCTTCCTGAGAGCTGGGATTAAAAGCGTGTGCCATCGCCGTTACCACCACCCAGTACCTAATTTTTAATGTGGTTGTTATGACAGTTGTGTAAATCATCTGCTCAGTCCTCTGAAGTAGGAAATTTAAAGGCGTTCTCTTGTTTCTTTTATGTAATCCAGGTTTTTAAGTATTAATTTTTATCTTCTTAGGTAGAATTGAAGTTTCCTGCACCAGGCAAGCCTGGAAATTATCAGTACACAGTGTTTCTGAGATCAGACTCCTACATGGGCTTGGATCAGATTAAACCACTGAAGGTAAGACTTGTGTAAGACAAGTGAGCACGGTCTCTGAAGATGCGTGTGGAGTGGGCTTTGAGCAAGTACCTCAGGAAGTGTGGAGTGACGACAGGGGAAAGGTCATCTCACACGCTTCCAGTAGTAGATTGTTAAGGAGCTTTGAACTTGGACTGTAAGTTGTTTTAGTGGTTGTTTAATGCACTGTTATTTGTGGTCCATCTCAGGGCTTTAAAAAGGCTGGTCGGGTTCAGGTGAGGGCCAGGACTCAAAAATTTCCATGGACTTCATTGGAGTGTTTATTGATTTCTGAAATGAAGTGGGTTTTTGTTTTGTTTTGTTTTGTTTTGTTTTGTTTTGTTTTGTTTTTGTAGTTTTGGTTTTTAGTTTTGTTTTGTTTCTTTTTTTGGGAATTGTCTTAGACCATAAACTTTGTGTGGTTTGAAGCACACTCTTTCAGGATTCATGTCCCTTGAGCTTTTCCTGTATTAGTGAGATCGTGCTAAATTATTGTGACACTGTTCAGAGTAAAGAAGCCGGTAAAGGTGACTCCGTCTTTCCTCCTGAGAGCTCTGCATTTCTTGTGCTGGCCCTACAGTTTTACTTCTCGGAAATCTTTCGAAGGCATGCTTGAATTTTTCTTCCTTCAGCCAAAGACTTGTAATTAGAGACCACTCAGTGTTACTGCATAGGAATCATGGCCGTTAGTAGTCTGTGCTGTAGAAATACTTTCTTAACTGGATGAACTTCTACAGAGTCAAAATGTTGAACTGTATTAGAAATTCAGTTACATTCTGTCTGAGTATAGTTAGTATTTTCATTTGCAGAATGAAGAATCTTTGTAATGAATGTGCTGAATTTAGAGTTGCAGCCACAAAATCCACTTCTTTGTGATTGCTGTGGTCAAAGAAAACCTTCACCAGATGGTTTTTTTTTTTATTATTCCTCTCAAAATTTCTGACATATGTATTTAATTGTTTATAGTTGGAAGTTCACGAGGCCAAGCCTGTGCCAGAAAACCACCCACAGTGGGACACAGCAGTAGAAGGGGACGAAGACCAGGAAGACAGTGAAGGATTTGAAGACAGTTTTGAGGAAGAGGAGGAGGAGGAGGAAGGTGGTGACTAACCGTGTGAGTGGACCACAGCGTTTGCACATCCTTGCAAACACCTGCTGCTTTGTGAGTGAAAATAAAGCAGAAGCAGTGGAGGGCTGATGTGGAGAGAAGTGTCGGCGTCTTTACTAGAAACGGATGCAAAAATAGGCCGTCGGTGCCGTGGTACAATCTGAAAAGGGTTTTTAAAGCCTTTCAGGTATGGGGTGGTGCGTTTATCTCATCTGCAAATGATAATAAATCCTTTGATGTTACAACTGTCCAGAAGTGTGGGCTGTGCGTTACCTGATCAGATTATGCTCTCAGTAAAAGTCAAGGTACATGAAAAACAATCTATAAATGAGGAACTTTTCTTTGTTCAACTTTAGTTTTAGTAAACATTAAAATATGATAAACATCACAAATATGTTTTAAGTAACGTCTGCTCAAGTTTTTAATCTGTTAGTAAGCTCTATTACTCATTTATCAATATTTTACAAATGGTAAGATTGTAACAGTCCCATATGTGAGTTGAAACCATAGTTTTCATCTATCTTGGCCATGACTTAGCATTCTCACACATTCCACATAATACAGAGGGCTACATTGTAGAATTTTCTGTTCTTCATTGCCCAGAGTTAGCAGACATTATAAAAGTGGCTTTTAATGGCTTACAGCCTCTTACAGCCTCTGGTGGTGTCAGTGCAGGATCTAATTCATCTGATAAGCTTCAGGGCCAAAAGTGATTGTGGGACCACACATTCTCTGATGCTTGGTTTATGTCATTCAACCTTTTGGAAAAGGTTCACTATAAAAGCTGAACTACATTCGTAGCTTTTAGTCTACCTGACTCTGTCAGAAGCCTTTTAAAGACAGTAAATACAGCATACAAAGGAGGCAGTTTTGTATTCATTTGGACTCCTGTTAATAAAATAGAAGTTTGGCTCATTTTATGTTTGTAATTGTGTGTCTTTTTACTCCTAGAGAAAGGGCATAAGTAGGGTAATGTTTTATTTTTCAACTCAAAGTTTGATATTGTACCTCACTGTGCAAGTGACTGCTATCTCTGTATACTCTTGGAAAACCCAGGAGGAAGACCTCTTCTCTCATTTAGTACAACCCAAAAGGGCAGTGCTCAACACAGTAGAAATGTGTGTGTGATGAGTCACTGAGTCAGAGGAATATTTTTATTACTAGACATAGAGGACACACACATCTACAATACTATAAGACTGACTGCAATAATCCTATCAAACTCTCCATAGGCCAAAGTACTGTTGCAATACTAACTTAGGACCTTGTTCATTTAAAAGGTTGCTACTCTTCTGCAGAATTATTGCTGGTATTTTGTTACTACAGTAGTTGGAAATAAAATTTGAAAATTACCAAAAATATGAATTTTTTTGTTGTTGTTCTAAATTTAAGATGTAACACTTTATAGTTGTTCTCATTGGAACCTTGCTCCCTGGATGAATGAGACTTCCCTTCCTTTGCAGGCACGGGTGTGTGGGTTTGCCTTGGGATCAGGTCTTACTGGGAAGCTCCAGTAGCTGCTAGACATGTAGGTGTGAGGGAGTGAGTCAGCTCCTGTCAGATGAGAGCAGAGCGATGAGCAGAAACACAGAGTTGTGGTGTTTGTATTTCCTAGCTTTACTGAAGTAGCCAGGCTCAAGAAAGCCTTCTCTAGTGGCTCTTTCCCGCTGAAAGGGTATACAGACTGTTGAAACAACTGGCTTCTCTGGTGAGGTTCTCTGGTGAGGATTTTACACCCTGATAACAGCACCATGCCTACAAAACAATATGTCTTCCATGATTGGAAATTCCAACAATTCGCTTATGTTTGCCTGTTTTGTGATGTATCAGCATCTCAACCTAAAGAACCAGTTAATCAAGTACTTTGGTGAAAGCCTTCAGTTAGGGTGCTCATCTCTCTACTCAGCCATTAGACTCCACATCCCTTTTTTTCCCTCTGGATTAGTAATTTCTCCTACTTTGCATTTAGTTGAAATACAGAGTAAAATTGATTATATATGAAATTAAGTAGTTTACATTGTGTAAAAGTTTTAATCTCTAAATATGCAGAATGTCTGTCAGAATAATAGCTTTCCACAAGGAGACTTACTGCTAGTCGGAAGTGTGGCAGGTGTGAAAGCTGACACTGGAAGACCTGACTGAGGTCTTAGACCCCAAAGTAGACATTTGCGTTCTCTAAAATTTTGTGAGTTTTGAAAAGAATTGAGCACATTGAATTAAGATTCTGTGTGTGGAGCAATCTTGTTCTTTGCTCTGCCTTTCCCAGCATGCCCTGGGGGTGGAGAAGAACAGGCTGTGGTAGTAGTATTCTGCTGCTTACTGGGAAGCTCGGCCGTGTAGGGGGTTTAGGAGTGGAACGCTATTCCCGTGTGGAACCAGGGAGTGTACTGAGGCTTTCTTAGTGTGATTTGATTTGTTTTTTGTGTTTTTGAGACTCACTATATAGCCTAGGCTGGCCTTGAACTCACAGTGTAGCCCAGGCTGTGGACCTTGTGATCCTCCTCTAGCCTCAGCCTCTTGAGTAATAGGATTACAGGCAAGAGCCACCACACCTGGTGTTAAACATACTTACTACGTTTATTCAGGTACCTGCTCCAGCTGGAGTGTTGTTCAGTAATAATGTGTATTTCAAATGCACTACATGTTTTTGAAGGATTGTCTATCATGTATTTACTGAGTTTCCATGTCCAGACTCTGTCAGTAGGTGCTGCAGCTGTACGGACACTATGTTAAAGACTTACCTTGGACTTAGTCGGCACATGTGGGAATTTCTTCCTCTGTCTCCCTTGGCACAGTGGCCATATTTAGGACGCCTCCCTTTCTTTTACTTTCTTGTTCTGTTGGTTGTTGGTTTGTTTGCTTGATCCTGTCACCAGGCAGAGGAATTATGTTTTAAGGAGCTAGCTATTCAGTTAGTTGGCCTTTGCCTATTCTCTTATCCCCTTTGGATAAAGCAACATGCATCTTTTGTTTTTAAATGCTTCTTTTTTGAAGCATTTTCTCAACTCTATGAATCCCCTGTTTAGTCTGCCTTAAAGTGAAACAACTATCAGTGAACCGTAGCATGACATTTTACCAGCTGTGCAGTGCTTAGTTAAGTGTGTCTCGAGATGGTAGCATCATCATACACTTAAACTTGACACTAGGGCTATTTTACAAACCTAACAAACAAAACAGACACCACCTTGTACATTTTCCTGTAACTGAGCTAAAAATCCAAATTGCAACTATAGGCATGCTTTAGAACTGTGGTTTCAGGCAGGGGCGTACATCCTCGGGGTATGCAGATACTAAGTCCATTGAGAAAATGTTAAAATAATGATTCTTTGTATTTAATCTCATCCTTTTAAATTTCTATTTTTATGTGTTTTATAATGTACATAATATATTGTACAGTTGTACACTTATATAATTTATAAATAAATACATTTATTGGTGCATTATTTTTTTCCTGATTTGGGTGTGTGATGAAAACATTTGGATACTACCATTTTGTGGTATAGATAGGATGACATTTCAATGGGTTGGGGCTTTGGCACTCTGCTGTTTTACTTGACAGTGACATACTCTGATACCGGGAGGCAAGGCTACGTTGGTTGTATCTAGATCTCCTCACAAGAGCAAACATGATGGCTGCCCTTGGAGTGGACCCACGAAAGTGGAAGGACTGTGCCTGTCATGAGCTGGGCAGTCATTAGCTGCTGCAAATTAAAGGCTGGTATGGGAAGACCATCCCTCCAGTGCAAAAGGAGCCAAACCCCTGCATAATGGTAGCAGTGGCCGCCACTTAGTGTAAGCAAATTGTAAACATCACAGTTACCTTGTATTTTCTAGCTTGGTTCCAGTAGAGGGCGATAGGGCCATAATTAATTTTCTTTATAAAGAATGGTGAGACTAAACCAATAGTCCAAAAGTATTTATTTATTTATTTATTTATTTATTTATTTATTTTTGAGATGGGCGATTACGTGTTTCCCAGTTGTGCCTCAAATTCTTGAATTCATACTCCTCCTGCATCTCTTGAAGAGCTGGGACTTTAGGACAGCACCACTGTGCCCAGCCAAGAAATGTTCACCTCCCAGAATTCCTCCCTTCCCCTTTGAACTGTACCTATCAGCCCTTGTCTTACCTATGTAATCCAGTACATGTGCATCTGGTTGGAAGACCATTTGTAGGCAGCTCCAAGACACAGTGTTGTGTGTCCACAGTGTTGTGTGTCCACAGTGTTGTGTGTCCACTCTGCTGGAACCCCATCACATTGCTCGGGAGAAGTGGCAAGGAGGTAAAGTGTTGATGTTCTCCTTAGAAAATTTAACTTTGTAGTTTGTTGTGTGGTGTCAGCTATGAAGGCTCTGACATTGTTCTCTCTGTACAAGCTAATTTGCCACATTTTCTGGGTGCTAGCTCCAACTCCCAGGTCAAGCACACCATGGGCTTTATGTCACCCAAACTTCTGTCCTCCAGGTTACACATTGGTGGTGCCAAGTAGCTCAGGTTGACATTGTGCATGTCAACAGAGGATCTTTGAACTTGGGAACCTAGCCCTTTAAAATAGCGTGTGGACAGACCTGTTCAGTCTTTACTGTTATAACAGGGGACGTGTCCTTTCTTAGGAGGGAAATGATGCCTATCTACCATGGCTGTTTGGACACAGATCTGTGAGAAGAGCAGCATGCAACCAAAGTGTGTTTGTGTGTGTGCGCCGAGGTGTTCCTAAAGGTAAGGAGCAAGTGGACAGTGGCCTTTCAGCGTGTGGGATACAGTATACGTAAATAACATTAGACCAGGAGAAAAAATAAAAACAAAAAAAGTTAAAAACCAGACCATCTCATTTGATCGTCATACACTTAAGCCTCTTGCAAATGTCTTACTATCATCAAGGACAGCTTTGTTTCATTTGAAGATAGTTTGCTTACATGCAGCTACTAATCTAGAACTTTCTACCTTGAATTCACTCCGTTACAATGGGAAAGGGGCTGTCTGAAAGTGATCACTGTGTCTGCTGTAACCTTAGAAGTTGTGATTACCACCCGCACCCTTCCCTAGTCCCCGGCCAGGTTGCTGTAGGCCTCTGCTTGAATAATCAGGGAGCCTCTGGAAGTCTGCTCTGGATAAGATCACTAGTCCTCTTTGCCCTCTGAGGGCAGATTGCTTATTGCTTTAACTGTCTCTGACATCTCACTTAGAGATACTGCAGAGCACAGAGAGGGTGACCACATTTGCCAGTGAGAATTCTGATTTTAAAAATTAAGCGAAGGACTAGACTTGCTGGGCTTTGAAACAGGTTGGAGGATTTCTCAGGAGAACACAGCATCCAGTAAGAGGCCTGGGGTAACGGGACCTCCTCATTTACATGCACTGCCACCCTTTATCACGATCCTGTTAACTTGTCCGTCTTCACAATCCCATCCAAAGTTTCTCCAGCTTCTTAATTTCTTGATTCTCTGCCACATTCTTGGGACTCTAGTCACTTCCCTTCAAAAGCTTACTGTTCCTCTTGACAACACATTAAACACTCGGGGTGGTGGCAAGGAGAATGGAGGGGGCAAGAGAGATGCCATGTGACGGGCTTCAAGGCACCCCCTTTGGCTCAAAGCTCTGGCTTCAGAACTTGCAGTTAGGTTTTCCCACGATCTCTAGGAGCGCCTGCCCCACCTACCCACCCCTACTCACAGGTCTGCGTCTATTATGATGGAAATTATAAGGATTAATGTGATTATCTGAGAAGTGCTTTTGAGAGTGGGCGTGAGACTGGTGTTATGATCTACTGCAGATTTCTTTTCACCAGGCAAGCCCCTGTGTCTTTCAAGTCTGCTGACTTAATGACAGCACCCCACCAAATGTCAGGAGTGACAGACACCTTGGGAGCAGCACGTTGCACATGAAGTTTAAGTTTGGCAATGCTAAGGTTCGAGGAGAATTCTTATATTTGGTGTGTTACACAGAACAATTTCTCAGAATAGGAAAAATTTAAAAAGCCTTTTACCTCCTGATTTGTGGAATTTTCTATGGTGCTTAGCACCCAATTGATGTAAGTCCCTCCAAAGAAAGGCACATGGAAACAGGATATTTGGGGTTTGGGCCCGAAGCCCCTCCTTGCAGTGATCCCATGATGGGTGTTGAGAGCAACTCTCCAGCTCTGTTCCAGAGATACATGGCTCCTGTCTTTCCCCTCTGAGAGTCAGACATGATATGAAGAAGGAACATTAAGAACAAAGAGCCTGAGAAGAGGGGCTTTGTTATGTCTGGAGAGCTGCGGTGGGGACTCAGGCATCCCTGGGCACATTCCAGACCCCCTATTCCTTTATCTTTCCAATGCATGCATGGGAATGGAAGCTGTCAGAATCACGTCCTAGTGTGTTCAGCAACTCGACCTCACCAGCCCACCTCCGCCATGAGTGTTCCCTTCAGCAGGCCTGGGGTTACACATGACTCGGCCCCTAGCTCAGAGTTCGCAGGCTGCAACGACATGGGATCCACCTGTGTCCAGCTCTGTGAGATTCCAAGTTAAGTGAACCCTTGTTAACTAAAAGCATGAAGGTATTTTTTTTTTTTAAATCCCTCTCAAGTCATAGATTCAAGTGTTTATTGTAGATCTGTCTTGAGAGGAGTGGCATGCTCTCCCCTGGTCTTGAATGTGGCCCTAGGAGCCCAAGAGAGGCCCAGAAGCTCAGAACGCCCCTTCCTGCTCGTTCGCTGTTTCCTACAGCGTGGGCCTAAGAGCCTTCACTTTTACCACCTTAACCCAAAGCACTAGAAAGATCTGCTCAAGACCCCTTACCAGATCAGATAGCTTGTTGTTTTTTAAAGACTTGCCTTCCTGCCCAGAGATAGAATCTAGGGCCCTGGGCGTGCCAAGAAGCACTTACACGTACACTTACACGTACACATACACGTACACTGAGCTACAGTCCCAGCCCACCTCCCCATGCACACACACCTTAAACGTTTTTATGGATTTATTCTCTAACCTTTTTACTAAATCGTCTAAGGCTGCACGTTTGATCCTCCTGCTGGAATTACAGGCCTGGCCTGGAGAATTTTTTGATGTTTACACGAAGGCTGAAGATGAAGGGTAAAAGCAAACGAGCTGATCCGGGCACGGACACTAGGTTCAAGTTCAAAGGCTCCTAAAAGCTCTTCTTGGTTCTGTTTGCTGGTACCCCGTTACTAGACTTCACCCCAGCAATATGCTCACAATAAAATAAGACATACTTAAGCTTGCCCTGTGGAGGGCACAGTCCGCATGATTTCCTTACCACTGAGCTACTGCTTGCCCTGATACAAGGCTTACAAATAACAGAGGTCTAGCTCGTTACACAGCACACTGTTGAACTGAAATGTGAGTGGTGTCCTGCTCAGATTTGAGGCTGAGACTATTTTACTTCTCATGACCCTGGGGAAGGGGAGGGGGAGGGGTAGGGGTAGGGGTAGGGATATTAGGATTAGGTTGGATGCAGTTAAAAAAAAATATATATATATATACACACACATATACACACACATACACACACACACACACATATATATATATATATATATATATATATATA
>JANHMN010000019.1:12749591-12780443 GCA_030674055.1 Rhabdomys pumilio | reverse complement strand
ACACACACACACACACACACACACACACACACACACACACACACACATATCCCAGCGCAGGGCTTGTGAGGTTGGGGCAAGGAGCAAGCCAGAAGACTATGGTGTCCACAAGTCCTGAGAGCATGCTGTTGAGACTGGAGTTGTTGATGCTCACACTTGCTAGAAGCTGACCACATGCGGACTGGGAATGGGTTTTTTCAGCAGAGGAGATGTTGATGGTAGTCATATGAGCAGTTCCAGCTAACTGCAAGGGAGAGTGAAAGGGTAGGATTTAACAAAGCCACATGGATGACTCACAGTGGACTTAAGGCTTGATGGGAAAAGACCTTGTGTGCCCCCTGTAAGATCAGAGCAAGGCAAGGATGTCGCTTTTCACCATGTCTATTCTATTTGAAGCTGGGATTTTAGGCCTGAGCAATTAGGGAAGAGAGAGAAACAAAAGGCACCAAAATTGGAAAGAAGAAAGAGATAATTTCCCTTCACACACGCTATGATTCTGTATGTAAGTAGAGAAAGCTGGTAGAACTCTCAGATGAATTCCTCCAAAGTTGCAGAATGCACAAACAACATGTAAAAGTCAATTGCATTTCTCTCCATTACAGCCTGAGAAGGAAGTGATTGTCCCAAATCAGGTGGGCGACGGCCTGGTAGGGAGGACAGTGGGGACTGGGAGGGAACACAAGGGTGCTGGCCTGTTGCCAGAGTGATGGTTTCTGATTCCACTGGTGGAATTGTTTGAGTATTTTGGAAAAATCTATTATGCCATATAGTTCTTTTAACCCCTTTCCCTGTGAACGCTATCACACATGCGCACACACACGCACACACACACGTGCACACATGCGCACACACATACAAACGCACACATACACACATACACGCACACATACACGCACACATGCACACATGAGTGCACACACACGCACACGCATGCACATGCACACACACAACAAAATTTACTGGCTATATACAGCTGTACAGGTGAGTTTCATTAAAAAATATAAATCAATTAATCCATTAAAAACCAAAACGCTGGAGAAGAGAAATGGGATTAAGGTGTGCTTTCTTCTCTTTTCCTCTCTCTTTTTTTTTTTTCTTTTTAAAGAGAAGCAGCAGTATGTTCTCCAGAGGAAGAAGTCATCCACTGACAAGACCATAGGAGGTCAGATTGATGGACAGCTCTGGAACCATTTGAAGAGGTGGTTCTGGGCTGAGCCGGACACCTGCCGACCTTAAGTTAGGGTTACTCAGCAGCAGAACGGATGGTGGGTACATCTAAATGTGTCTATTCGTATGTGCACACATAATAGAATGTGAGTGCATATATAACACACGCCTGTATGTATGTGTGGATATACAAGGGTGTTTTACACACATACAAATTCATGTGTCTGTTGTATTACTTTTCATGGTGACTTGAACAGGATACCTGTTTGTCCCTACAGGGCAACAACAGACCAAAGAAATTATTCCATCCAAGTCTGGCTTTGTGAACCATTGAGTTTGCAGGGTCTACTTACAAGAACATGGATGAAGCGTGAGGGAGACTTGGATGGTTACATTTCCCTAAAAGCCCACCTGGTACAGGTGAGGACAGATGACAGTTGTGTCCTTGGAGTGTCCTGCACAACTTATAGGCAGTTGTCCCCCGAAGAGCCCCCCATTATCTACTGCTTATGTAAGCTCAGGGATACCCTGTGAGCCCCATACATTTCTTGAGTGTCCTGAGCCTCTCCCCCTCTTTCTAGGGGGATGCTTCAATCCACACAATAATCCCTCCCTCTCTTCCCCCTCATATACATATGTGGGGTAAGGCATTGGCTCACAGCACTGCAGACACCAGCAAGTCTGGAATATCCTTGATATTCTGGAGGCCCTGGAAAGTGGCTTTTCAGGTTGAAACAAAAGGCATCTAATGAATTCCTTCCTCAGGAAAGAACAAGCCTCTTCCTTAAGGCAGTCACCTGACTGGATAAGTCTGGGAAGGAGGGTAATCTGCTTTACCTGATCTAGTGGGCTAAATGTAATTCCCTTTTAAAAACAAAAAAACCAAGCTTCATGCAACATCCCAGAAGCATTTGGATAAAATCCCGACACCTAATCATAGCAAAATTGACAAAATCAGTCTCGTGAATTCAGTGCTGGCTGTCTCCGCCCTTCAACAGCCTTGTCAGAAGTGGAAGAGTGCATAGGGCAACTCTGGCTTGGCACTCAGAACACCTACTGGAGGGCTGCTTGGTTTAGAGAATATCCGCAGGATTTATGAAAGGGTCGCAAGGCTGGAAAGCAGAGGGTTTTGAATCAGCAAGCCGAGCTGGAAAGTACTGTGCACGGAGGCATGAGGAAGACGTTTTCATTAGACAGTCTTAATTGCATCTGATTTTTTTTTCATTTTATGTATATATTTTACCCGTGAGATATTGAGCCACGTGGTGTAGTGCCCACAGAGGCCAGAAGAGGGTGTTCTGGCTTGGATCTGCCTGGAATTGGAGTTACAGACATTTGTGAGCTGCCCGTGGGTTCTGGGAACAGAACCCCGACCCTCGGCAAGAGCCGTAAGTGCTCTTAGCTGCTGAGCGGTCTCTGTCTTCCATCTGCACCTTTCTAGCAAGCTCTGTATCTGAGATGTCAATGATAGGAAGGAACCTCATGCGTGTTGAGTGTGCTTTACCACTGGCTAGCTCCCTACCACGTGAGCCTATTTGAAAAGATGGAAACCTGCTCCGTCCAGGGGTCACGTGGTGGGGTCTGAAGACACTAACTAGGCTGCCTCCAGCTCACTAGAGCAGAGTTCATTTGGCAAAGATGCCCTTAGACAAGGTCGTGACCTCTCCTAGGACATCTAACCAGAGGCTTCATTTTGCAGCTGGAACTGAGGACAGGGCAGATGCTATGAGCAACTTGCGGTGGTAGTCACTGCAAAGTGACACTGAAAGTGGGAGACTCTGAAAGTGATGCTTTCAGATCAGTGACTACTGAGGAAGCACTGCTCCCTAGGGGACCCCCTCTCCCTTGCTGGATTTTGGGATCCAGGTAGCAGAGGTAGGAACGGGTACGTGCTTGACCAGCTGTGGCCACCAGGGGGCGCGAGATAGCTGAGGAGGGTTGCTGGATGCCCTGGGTACATGGCCCATGCCCTGAGTCACACAGTGTGAACCTGTTGTCCTCTATTTCCGGGACTCCTCTCAGCTACATTCCTGGTTCCTGCCGCAGAGCCTCCCGAGTTCAGGGTGTCCTGACTTATCCTCTATTTTTATAGGGCTGGTTCTGACTATCTCCCACCCAGCTGCTTCTCCAAGGCTCTCTGGGTGCTGATGACAGTCACTGTTCCTTCTCTTTTTGCCTTAGGTGGATAGCACCAGCTTCCTAAGGGGAGAGTAGATAGCAACCTTCATGGATTCTGGAGAGCAGGGCCTCAGGGCACCGGAGAAGGGCTCAAAGGCCACCTGTCCATGTTGCTAATTCCATCCTTACAGGCATCCTATCGCATCTATCTACAGCTCTGTCTAGGACTTACTTTGGGACCAGATTAATGTTTTATGAAAAGATACTCAATTAAATGTGACTTTCAGATAAATGACAAATTATTTTTTGTCATATAAATATGTCCCATGAAGTATCTGAGACATATAATAATACAAAAAGAAATTCCTTATTTATTTTTCTGATAAGCAAATTTAACTTTAAATCCCCTGGGGTTTTGGTTTTTTTGTTGTTGTTGTTGTTGTTGTTTTTTGTTTTTGTTTTTGTTTTCTTTTTCTTTTTCTGAAATCCTAGTTAGGAATGAGTTTAGGTGGAAGCAGGCAGGGGAGGGCTGGGACTGAGACAAAGTAGGCATGAAGCCCCGTAAGCTTTCTTAGAAACCTTCTCTGCTACAGGAAGCTACGGTGCAGACTTGACTGTGGTGTTGGCGCCTCTCACATCGTCAATTCTTTCACAGATTAAAAGGAAGAAAAAAGAAACTAACCATTTTAGTCATTTCATTTGGCAAAAATTGCGGTTCATGATGCCTACGGGCTGTTTCCTTCTGAGGACCTTAATATTTTTTATAATAACTTTTTTTGGGGTGCAAATCTGTGTTTTGCTATTTTAGGGTATTTGCTTCTGCACTGGGCTCTAAGCTACACAGGAACTGTCCCATTGGGCAGAAATGTGCATGTCCTCATTTCACCGCTACCAACCCCTGAGCCAAGAGCCTTCTGGGAACTTCACATCTGGACACTGAGTTCACACCCACTGAGTGGCATACAAAGATCTGTTTCCATTACATGGACTTTTGGGACAGACTCAGCCCGGTGTAATGGGGCCAGTCAGATCTCTTCAAAGGTTCCCAGTAACACTGGCTGCCCCGTGTGAAGCTCATGTCTCTCACCTGCTGTAGAATCCCATTTGAGATGAGACTGGCTCCATTGTAGATGTTTCTGTGGTCATGACCTCTGTGCAGGCTAGTTTCATGTCAACTTCATATAAGATTAAACTGGAATTTTGGGAGAGAAAACCTCAGCTGAAAAAGTACACCTACCAGACTGGCCTGTGGGGAAGCCTGTGGATCCTTTTTTCTTTTTTCTTTTTTTTTTTTCTTTTTTCTTTTCTTTTGATAAATGAATGATGTGAGAGATCCCAGCCCATTGTGGGTGTTACCACCCTTGGGCTGGTGGTCCTGGGTTCTATAAGAAAGCAGGTTGAGCAAGCTGTGAGGAGCAAGCAAGTAAGCAGCGCCCTTCCATGGCCTCTGCATCAGCTGTCCCTCCAGGTTCCTGCCCTGAGTTCCCTCAGTGATGGGCTGTGAGGTGGAACTACAAGCTGATATAAACCTCTTCCTCCTGGTGTTGTTTAGAGTCGTGGTGTTTCATCAGAGCAACAGCTACCCTAACCAAACCCCCTGCCTGGGCCTTGGCCGTCCGGAAGCTAGGTATGCTAGTCTGGGAGGCTGTTGTAACAGTCTCTCAGTTGGCAGTGCTTAAACAGCTGAGATTTAGAGTCTCTAGAAGCTGTGTGTCTTAAGGTAAAGCACTTGGAAGCCTGGCTCATTCTGGAGAAGACCTATGTCAGGTGGCCCTCCTTGGACAGCCACCTTCTGCCTCTTCATGTCATCAGTGTCTGCGTGTCCCTGTGTCCAAATTTCTTCCTTTTATAGGAATGCCTGTCCTATGAGATTAGGACCCACAGCAAAGACATCATTTTAACTCACTTAGGTCTTCATAGAGTACATTCTGAGATTTTAGGGACCAGAATCCTAACACAGCTTGTTTGAGGCTGGTCACAATCCATCCATAACACCCTCATGAGTAACCAGCTATTTGATGGTGCTGAGATGACTCGGGATCCCCTCTGTGCGGTAGTAGACAGAGCCTTGGGTGTCAGGAGGCTTGGTCAGGAAATGCTCACAACTGTAGCAGCACTGGCATTATAGAGAAGTAATGTAGAGAGAATATCTTGTGTGTTGTACGGATGCATCACCTGTCAATTAAAAAACCTGTGGCCTACAGGAGAGGGTAGAATAGAAGCTGGGACATCTGGTAGACAGAAAGGATTCTGGGATAGAGTGAGACATGGGAGGGTTTGGCCCTGGGAACCCTACAGATACATGGAACAGATACATGGAACCTGAGCAGAGTTAACCTGCCACATGGCAGAACTTAGATTAGAATAAATGAGATATTAATTTATGAGCTAGTCAGAGAATAAGTCAAAACTTATGGCCACAATGTTTGTAAATATATTTGAGTCTCAAGAGTCATTGTTCCAGGAGCAGGTCTGGGAGGAAAAGCATGAGCATACAGAAAATACACAACCACAAAGTAGCATTACTGTTGAGTGTCTCTGGTGGTTCATCTCTGTTGACAACTTGACTGCTTCTAAAATCAATCAAAACCCAAGCTGATGGACGTACTTGTATGTAAAGGTCCATGATTCTCCAAAGAATGATACCCTATACTCAAATAGTATGCAAAAGCAAAGAGTGTTTTATTCTTCACAAGTCCAATGTGCTGGGTCT
This sequence comes from Rhabdomys pumilio, assembly GCA_030674055.1. NCBI lineage: Eukaryota > Metazoa > Chordata > Mammalia > Rodentia > Muridae > Rhabdomys > Rhabdomys pumilio. Next base: position 12,774,445 of record JANHMN010000019.1, on the reverse strand, counting down.
ACCATCTTCCAAGAAGGAGGCACCCAAGTGAGCTCACAGGCCTGATTTAAAATACATTAGGGGAATTCTGGGGAGGGGGTAGGTGACTGTTTCCTTAATCTGTTGGCTCTACCTCTAGAAATATTTCAGAACCATTGCTGGGACATGGGGACTGGAAATGGTTGCTGTGGGAAATCTGGAAACTGTTGCTGGGGAAGCCTGGAAACTGTTGCTGGGGAAGTCTGGAAAATGTTGCTGGGGAAGCCTGGAAACTGTTGCTGGGGAAGCCTGGAAACTGTTGCTGACCCATTGCACTTGCGCCTGGCCAGGTGGCTGGGCAGCTTTTAATGGCAGGGCAGTTTTTTTGACTGGCTGCTTGAAGCTTGGGGATTTTTCAGGAACTGACTTACCTGGTTCTTGGAAACAGAGATTTAGGCCTAGTCTCCTGAACTGACAATTTGAAGCCTCTCATTAACTCAGCCTGTCTCATGTGTGGGGAGCCGACAGAAGGCGGCTATCATCCTTGCAGCCATCTTGAGCCATATACCCTGACAAGAGACTTGTTTTCAACAGCCTACAACAGCTGAGCACACTCTGATAACATCTTGTTTTATATACCCAAGATTTTCCCTTGAGTGTGTGAGACTTAAAGGTGTGACTTAGAGATGAGACTTAAAGATGTAATTTGAGAAGTCAGACTTATAAAAGGGGAGTGGCAGACAAAAGAAGGGACTGGAAACTTGGAACTTGGAGGCACTAGGGACCAGAAACTCAAGACTTAGACTAGGAACAAGGGACTTGGAAAGAGAGAAGAGAGACTTGAGAATAAACAGAACTGAATTGCACTCTGTCTGGTCTCCATTCTTCGTGTCTGCCCTCACTCTGTTGCTGAACCCTGACCCTCGGACCGGGTATGAGCTGAGACAATTTAACCCCCAAAGCTTGGGGCAGTGCAGGCTCTAACAATTTTGGCCCCCAAGCTTTTGGCAGTGCGGGTTCCAGCTTTTGGCAGAGTGGTCCCCGATACTCATGTAGGGAATTTTCTTGATCAGATTATTTGAGACAGGGAGCCTTACCCTAAGCCTTATCTTGTAAACCATGAAAAAAGGAAGCTTTTGCTTTTTCCTGCTTGCTCTCACTTTACTTATCCTGTGCAGAGACATGCCTTTACTGTATGAAAGCTAACTTCTTTGGGATTCCAGCACAGATTGAAGTCAACAGCTTCCCAGGAATCCTTTAAGACTTTAGCCCCAGATTGGGGACTTTTAAAAGTTGAAATGTTTTATATTGTCATCGAAATAGTAACATGAAACCTTGGGGACAAGAAGAAAGGAAAGATTGTGGCTTAATAGTAATGTGTCTATGAGTCAGGTTGATAAGGGGTCAATTGTTCTAGTTACGAGGGTCAACTTGACATAAGCTAGAGTTATCTGGGAAGAGAAACCACAGTTGAGAAGGTGCCTTCATCAGACTGCCTGTAGACAAGCCTGCACTGTATTTTCTTGATTAATAGCTGATGTGGGTGGGCCTGGCCAACAGGGGGCGGTGCCATCTCTGGATAGATGGTCCTGAGTTGTGTAAGGAAGCAGATGGAGCTAGCCAGTAAGCAGCACTCCTCTGTGGCCTCTGCTTCAGTTTTGGCCTCCACGTTTCTGCTGTGGCTTCCTTCAGGAGACTGTGACCCTGGGTATGTAAGTCAAGCAAGCCCCTTCTTCCCCAGGTTGCTTTTGAGATGGGGTTTTATCAAAACAGCAGAAGCTAATGCTATGGCAATGTCTATCTTAGTTTGTAGAGACTGTTCTGTTATTGCAAGAGACACCATGACCACCGCAACTCTTATAAAGGAAAGCACACATGACACGGTCATGGCAGGGAGCACACATGACACGGTCATGGTGGGGGAGCAGGATCAGGGGGCACACGTGACATGGGAGCAGTAGTTGAGACATCCTGATTCACAGGAGGGGGTAGGGTGGAGGGGCGGACTGGACCTTTTGAAAGCTCAAAGTCCACCCCTAGTGACACTTACTCCAGCAAGGCCACTCTTTCTAATCATTGTAATCCCTTTGAAGAGTTCCACTTCCTGGTGACTAAACACTCAAATCTATGAGCCTATGGGGATCATTCTTATTCAAACCACTCAAGTGCCTGAGCTAGATCTGTGACCGGAAAGTATTCTCTAGGAAGTTTCTGGGCTGCTGTCAGGAGAGAGAGGCCTCCTCTTCAACAGGCCCTTGTGTGATGTATTGGCCTCAACCAGAAACCCATTTGCACCTCCCATTGTAAGTAGAGTGTTGTCATTCGTAATTATTTAATTTCAATCAGAGTTCTACTACACCTTTGATTGTTCAGTTCCTGGATAAAAGCCAAAAAACAAAACAAAAACAAAAACATGCACAACCTTTATATTTATAATAAGCCTTAATCATCACTAAAGCTGGGCAGATATCTATCCTCTAAGCTATTAGAATCTATTTTTTCATCAAATAACACCAAATTATAATTCATCATGTCTCATCTGAGCTATTCTTAACTTAGGTTGGCCAGCCCACATGACCATGATTTCATGACTCTTTAACATATAACATCTTCCTTATTTACTCCTCTCTCCTCCTCATGGTTCTCCTCCAACCCCAAGCCCCACCCATGTCTCTTCTGCCCAGTATTGACTATTGGCATCTTTATTTAGCCATAGTTTTAAATTAAGGAGCAAGGCCACACTGTGCATGTAGCTTTTCTCATTCCTGAGAGCAGCCAGGCCTTGGGGACCAGCATTTAGCATTACAATACATAGCAAAAAGACCAAACCTCAGCAGTAGAGACAGCACGTTGAGCAGAACTTTCTCCACAGACCTGCCTAGCACACGCCATTTTTGAGTTCAGTGGTGGAGCAAGGAACTGGATCAGCAAAGAAAATCAAGGGCCGGTCATTTGGAGAAGCCAAGGGGAAGCTTAGCGACTAGTATAGCAAATGTTCATAATAATTTGGGTCCATAAGCCACCCCTCCACACACTGTACCCCCTCCTTGGACAAAAAGCTCCAATGCAGATGCAGTTGTGCCATGCTCAATGGAAAGCCCAGGACTCGAAAGAATCCACTTGCTTATTCAAATTCCCCTTGCAGTCTCCGTATGGTTTGAATGCTGTGAATCGGTACCAGACTTGTGCAAAGAGGTGAGAAAATCCTCCCCTTTCCCCTCTGCTTCACACAGACTGACTGAGGAATCCTGTCAGCTATTCCACAGTCCCTGAGGACCCCCACATTTCCAGCAGTTGTGACAGCTTGAGCCAGGTCTGTGGGGTTCTCAGACTTTTAGACATCTGTCCACTGGTGGGAGTCATGGAAGAGCAGAGAATGGTGTTGTGGGCCCTCAGACTGGGGACAGTGTCTGTCACAGGGCTGGGGCTAAAAAGGGGAGCTCAGGCTTGTGCCAGCAGGTGATTGTCCTTAGCCTGGCCGAGGCAGGCTTGGTGGTAGTTGTGGCTAGGATCACAGAGAGGCCTTCTACAGGAGATTAGGCTGTGGCTCTGTAGGCTGAGGTCTTATTCATGGCTCCCCATGGCTGATCTTGATGAAAAGAGGCAGTCCATGGTTCTAAACAGCTTATTGTCATGGAGGAAAATGGAGGTGTAAAGCCATATTCCACTTCTTAAGGTGGACCTGAGATTAAATACCTTTTGGAGAGGAATGTCTGGGAAGAGAAGCTTATTGGCTAAGCCCTCTGGGCCTCTAGGTACCTCATTAGCGTGGAGAACTCTGTTTTGAGCCTATGTGACCATAGGACACGTTTCTTTTATGTGAGAAGCATGGCACTTGTTCCAAGTCAGGAGTCTGGAGGTTTGGCAGTCACCTAAGCCTCAGGTGTGCCCTCCTCCTGCCCCCGAGTCTCTGGGTCTCAACCTGCTCTACCTTACCAAACTTCCTGTCATAGTTTTATATTTCACAATATTACCACATATGCACACACACACCCCACATGTATGCCACGGCAGCAGGAACCCTGACTAAGCCAGCAGATATCTAAAATTCCTGACTCCAAGGGATGAGGAGGACCCATGTCTGAAGTCTGACACTTGCTGAGATTGACTTAGATAGACCTCTTGAACCCCTGGTGGTGTTCACTCCTTCGGTAATAATGACTTGTTGATCTCCGCCAACCCACCAGGAGCTGCACTGCATGCTGGGGAAGGGCTTTGTCTCAGTTAGGTTTGTTGTTTTGTTTTTCTGTGAAGAGACACCATGACCACAGCAACTCTCATAAATGAAAACATTTAACTGGGGCTGGCTTACAGTTCAGAGGTTTGGTCCATTATTATAGTGGGAAGCATGGCAGCATGCAGGCAGCCATGGTGCTGGAGAGGGAGCTGAGAGTGCTATATTAGATCTGCAGGCACAAGAAGAGAGAGTGACACTAGGCCTGGCTTGAGTTTCTGGAATCTCAAAGCCCCCCGGCCCCGCCCCCAGTGACATACTTCCTTCAACAAAGTCACACCTTCAATAACGCCACTCTTATGAGTCCATGGGGACCATTTCCATTCAAACTACCATGAGCTTAGAGTAGGACCTGTTCTTTACCACTTTGGGATTTATAGACTCATGACCAAAGTACAGCCCTGAAGTCGGTGTCCCTTACTTTACAACCCTTTACAGGCCGGATTCCGCCTCAAAAGGAGAGAGTCTGTGCTGGTCAAACCTCAAGATCAATGTTTCTGCTGAGATGTTATCAGCCAAGGTTGGCTCAGAGCCACAGGGAGGAAGCTTGTCTGAAGGTACTGTGTTTCGGGTCCAGCAGCGACTGAGTGAACCAAATCCTTTCCTTAGATGGGACTTGTTTTCTCTTCATTCAATAAGCAACTTTCTTTAGTACTTACTTAACACCGGTGTTACCATTTCAGAATGACCCCCTCTGTATATAATTGCCTGTGCGCAGTGCCTCGAGCCCTCCCAGGGCTCCAGGGTATGGTTGAAGGGAATCCCAGGGCAGGAGACAACAGAACAGTCCTCAGGTTAGCTTAGGCTGTTGTTTGATGTGGTCCATCTTGCAGGAAAAAATAAAAAGATTTGTTTTTATTTTAAGAGTGATTTATGAGTTCTGGGGGGTGTGGCGGTGCGAATCTTTAATGCAAACACTTGGGACGAAGAGGCAGGCAGAGCTCTATGAGTTCCAAGCCATTCTGGTCTAAATCAGTAGTTCCAGGCCAGTCAGGGGTCCACAGTGAGACCCCTGTCTCTAACAAAGCAAACCAGGATTTATGAGAAGTGTAAGTACATTTCCTAACACGACAAGGAGAGATTCTGTTCCCGAGGATGGATGACTCCGCTCAAGTCCCTGTTAGCACAAAACAGGTCGGGCTGCCTCGCAGAAAATACAAAAGAATAAAAGCATGAAAATTACTCACAATTTTACCACCAATAAATCATCACAACTAACATTTCTTCCACATTTTATAAATCAATCCTTTTCTTCAAAATAGAATTCTGTTCCGCATCCTACTTTCTCACCTGCAATTCTCTCAGCAAATGTGTGTTATGAGTCTCTTTTCCTATTGTTCTATGCTCCATGACATCCATTTTTTAAATAATAGGATAATATCTTTTATTTATTCTTTGACAATTTCCTACGTGTAAACAATGCATCTTGAGCACTGGGACTCACCCTCCCAACTCTCCCAGAACCCCCCATGCCCCGCCATTCCCCAGGAATTTCCTAACGCGTGGCCACATTCTTTCATGTCCTCTTTGTTTCTGTTAGTAGCCCACCGAGCCCACCCGTGCTCCCTGTTGGGATACTGGCTGAGCTTGTGTAGGTACCCACTGTGGTGGCAGTGCCTGTGACAGGTCCCAGTGTCACAGCACTCTTTGCTGGGTCTCTCCCAGCATTCTTTCAGTCTCCTCTTCTGTGGCTGGTCTTCACTGCTTTGTGGGTTCTCCTCTTTTTCACCCTGGTTTCAGCCCCTTACACTAGATAGGAGAAAAACAAGGGGAGAGGGGAGAGAAGAATTAGGAAAATTCTTGAATATAATTTATTTTGTTTCTTCCTTGACAAGGCTACTAACCTCCCTAAAGGAATACTCCCCTCCCTGTCACCCACGCCACTGCCTCTCTGGGGCCCTAGCATTTATAAATCCTCGGAAAAGTTTCCGGAATTCCAAACATTACACAATCGCAGATATCAGTCTGCATCTGGCTAAACATCCTTCTGCTAAAGCATGAGGCAAATCATGGGCAGCCGCTGTGGACAGCCCAAAGCAACCCCATATCCCTGTACCCCTCCTCACCCCTCCTTCTTTGTGAGCTGTCTTCTTTAAATCTTTCTCCATGAGCATGGTGGTACATACCTTTAATCCCAACACCTAGGAGGCAGAAGCAGATGGCTCTCTGAGTTCAAGGTCAACTTGGTCTACAGAATGAGTTCCAGGACAGCCAGAGTTACATAGGAAGATCCCGTCTCAAAAAGACAAAACAAGACTTCCTCAAGTTGTCGTACGGATATCTCCATTCATTAGGTCTTATGCTACTGGAAAAAATGTGCTTTTCCTTTTCAGTACTGGGAATCAATCTCCAGACCTGGCACATGCTCAGTACATATGCTACCAATGAGCCATACCTCCAGCTGGAAGGAGTGCCTTTTGTCTCTTGTTAATCACAACCACAGCCACAGTAAGCCATAAGTCCTTCAACCTAAAGTGCTGATCTATCAAGCCCGGTGGAGAGAGTGATTCTTAGGGCTGTAGAATGTTAGACTCATATGGGCTCACAAAGACAGCATAGTGTCTGGTCTCATCTCCAGTCTAAAGCAAGGCAAAGATTTGACCAAGGTCATTGGGTTCCTAGAGGGCTGGAACGGGAGGCGGTGCCAGGAAGCTGTGTGCTAGACCAATTAGCTGTGTGCTAGACCAATCAACTACTGTGTCTTAGAAGCAAATGCCTGGGCAAAGCTGTCCATCACTTCTGAGCCCTTGGGCAATTTGCCTAACATCCTCAAGGCTCATTTTTTTTCTGGTCTGTGGAGTGGGACCAATACCTATTTTCCAAGATTGCTAGGTGTCTTAATTAGGGTTTTACTGCTATGAACAGACACCATGACCAAGGCAAGTCTTATAAAGGACAACATTTAATTGGGGCTGGCTTACAGGTTCAGAGGTTCAGTCCATTATCATCAAGGCAGGAACATGGCAGCAACCAGGCAGGTATGGGGCCGAGAAACTGAGAGTTCCACCTCTTGTTCCAAAGGCAGCTAGGAGAAGACTCTGGCTTCCAGGCAGCTAGGGAGGGAGTCTTAAAGCCCACACCCACAGTGGCACACTTCCTCCAACAAGGCCACACCTCCAAATAGTGCTACTTCCTGGGCCAAGTGTGTTCAAACCACCACACTGGGATTGGACTATATGGAGCAGTAGTCTTCCAGTAAGTGTCACATATGTGTGTGTAGGCCATAACGTCGATGCCTTGCCTGCAGCAGAATCCTCTCAGCCTGAAGCTTGTGTCAGGGAAACCCCATCTCTCCAGGCAAAGGTTGCTCTTGATATGGGTGATGTCTTCACCAGAAACTAACAGAATGATAGGGGTGACCCCAAAATGGAACCTTCCTCTCTTCATCACCTCTTACTACCCACCAACCAAGTGATGTTGTGTGGAATGTGGTGCCTGTGCTCTGAGAGAGAAATGTGACTATAGCTTGGAAAAGAGCAAGAGGGTGATGGTGGAGAGATGGCTCAGTGGTTAAGGTTATATGCACTGTTCTTTCAAAGGTCCTGAGTTCAATTCTCAGCACCCACATAGCCACTCACAATTATTTGATGCTGTCTTCTTGTATGTAGATATACATGCAGACAAAGTACACACACACACACACACACACACACACATATATATATATATATATATTTTTTTAAAAAGAGCAAGGTAGAACACCCTAAGCAGTGTGTGTGTGTGTGTGTGTGTGTGTGTGTGTGTGTGTGTGTGTGTGTTTGTTGGCACATATGTGTGAAGGCCAGAGCAGAAGTTGGTGCCAGGCATCTTCTTTGATCCCTCTACTTTATTTACAAGGGCAGATTCTCACAACAAGCCTGGAACTCTCTGACTCACCTAATCCAGTTAGCCAGCTTGTGCCAGGATCCCGTCTCTGCTTCCTGGTCATGATGGAATTGCAGACAGACCACAGGACACCTGCCTGGCATTTTTGTGAGAGTTTGGGATCTGAACTCTGATATTTGTGCAGCGTGCGTGCACTTTATCCATGGAGCCATCGTCCCAGTCCAGCTTGAGCATTTTGATGGCCATCCAGAGATACTCAAGGTTAGAGCTATGATGGAGGAGAAGGAAGAGGAGAAGAAGGAAGAAGAAGAGGATGAAGAGAAACAGGAGAAGGAGGAGAGAGAGGAGGAGGAAGAGGAAGAGAAAGAAGAGGAGGAAGGGGGAGGAGGAAGAGGAGAAACAGGAGGAGGAAGAAGATGACAACACTGTGCCTTTTAAGGATCCTCTGGCTGATGCTTGCCATTCCACAACATTTTTTTTCTCTTACATGCTTAACTTAAAATTTTCTTGGAATTTAAAAAAAAATTCAATATTTTTGTAAAATATTGGTAACTTAAGGCCTGTGATGATGGTTAAGAAGAAAGGAATTTGAATAACATGCTGCATGTACATACCGTTAATCTCAGTAATATGTATTTAAATATTTCAGGTCAGCTTTAGTTAATTTCAAGGTCATGTGTGACTGCCAAGTTGACCCATCCAGTGGTGAGCCTGGCTGAAGGAGAAGCCACACAGAGCATCTGTGTGAAGACGGAGCGTGCAGATCAGAGTCAGGGCCCCTCAGAGTCTTCCTGGGAAAGAAAAACCAAAGGTTTTTGGAGTGAGAGTCTACCAAAGCCTTTTCTCTTATAAGGTTTGATTCCTTAAGAAATGTTGATTTTATTTGTTGAAAGAGTCATATTCAACTGAACACCAGTTACCCAGGTTCATCTAAGGGCCCTTCAGTATGACCACAGCTGTGGCTGAGCTTGGTGCAGGCCACATTTAACCCCTCCATCAGGCCCTAAAGTTCTCCCCTCCCAACCCCCACAGGGCCTTACTCTATAGCTAAGGTTGCCCTGAGACTCACCAGGTAGCTCAGGCTGGCCCATTTCCTTCTGTCTCAGGCTTCTGAATGCTGACATCACAGGTGTTCAGCCCACCCCTGGCTGGTTTCTAATTCTCCTTCTTATCTTCTCTCTTAGGCCCCTTTCTTCTTTAAATAAAATCAGTTTTATGAAATTACAAACACTCCCTCCACCAAACAAAACTACCAAGACTGTATTTTTCTGAATAAAACGAAGCATCAAAACTTAGCAGGTAAATGAAGTAAGGGTGTGGGTTTCTTCTCTTCCTCCTCGTCTTTCTTGTCTTTATTTTTAATTTTCCCCTTCAGTTTTATATTTAGTTTCAAAGGACAAAACCCTTGACAGTTTAAATACAAGTCCAAAAGAGTTGTTGTAGGCCAGCGGTGAACCCTGGTGCTTTCCTCAGATGCGCAACCTCCTCTAAGGCCTCTTCCTTCGAGGAGAAAGCGCTATAACTGTCCCTCACCATCCTCCATAACTGCACGAATCTGCACTTCGTGGACATGTTACTTTTCCATGTCTACATCATGAATTTCAGCCCCGAAGTTTGTCTCCCATGATACTAATAATTTCTACTTGGTCCAAACTGTATCTTTCATAAAATGGAAATTTATTGAGAGCTTTTGTGGGCCAATCTTGTTTTGCTAACTCAGCCTTTGATTCCCTTGGATGGCAAAGGGGACACATAGTAAGTACACTGTTGGCACAAACATGTGACTCTTTATGGCACTTGGTAGAAATGGAGACTGGCATCTAAGCTAGGCCAGGACCAGCTTGGGAACCATCTTGGGGTAGAGGAGACAGGGTCATGGCCAGCAGCTGACATAGGCAGAAAGGACACATGCCACCCAGGGAATTCCTTCTTTCTTAGTAAGGATAATGCTTGGACTCCGAAACCACCAATTTCCGGTGTCTTAATTTTAACTATTGTAGGTCCTTTTTAATTTTTCATATTCTCAGTAACTGGCTAAGCTGTGACCCAGACCTTCCAAATTAGCTTAGCTAATGGTCAGTCCTGGCTACAAGCATTCTGCCTGTCCCTACAAGTAAGCCCGGTAGACAGCCTGTGTTTGTAGTCCAGGCATTTTGTCTTGTAGGAGTCATTTGAGACACACCCCATTACCCTAGATGAATGAAGTCAGCACCAGAAAACCTCGACTCACTTTATCAAGAGAAAGGAGGAGAAAAGCTGCCTTCTCTGGTATGAGCTGGTTTAGTGGACGGGCAGTGGGTCTGGAGGAGAGACAGCAGCCCTTCCCCAGGCAAGTCCCAAGTGTGTTTGGGCATGGAGAAACATTTCCAGATGTACATACACAGATGTGGAGCCCTGTGGCATTAAATGTAGGTTAGGCAGCTTTAGAGCTGACAGGTACAGCCACAGTGTTTTACCAGTATAGGCACACACCTCTGATTACACACAGGCTTTCTGTTGTTAGTATTCTGGCTATTCTGTTGGAATAGCATTCTTCTTTTTTCTTTCTTTCTTTCTTTCTTTTTTCCTCCCTGAAGCCAAACATTAGCCTTGTCAGATCACAACAGCCTTATAAGCCTGGTGTGGCCCTCACTGCTGCAGGACTGGGACAAAGAGATGATGTTACAGTCTGGTTTCTATGGCAACGGAGGAGGGGTCAGGGAAACTGAAATGCAGGGAACACCCATTCTGACTATTGTGACATAATTCAGTCTATTACAAGGAAGTAAGTAACTAAGAAGCAGAAGTGTCATTACCTGGCAGCTGCTGTTCACAAAAAGCTGTGCTGTGTATTTCTCTTAGCTGGTTTGTATAGAGGGAAAAATAAAACACACACACACACACACACACACACACACACACACACACACACACACGCAGTCCTCTCCTTCTGCATGTAAAATGTGTGTGTTCTTTAGAAGCCAGTGGTTGGCTGGTTTTCCGGACATGATGTGGTTGCAGCTGTCATCGTAATGGAAATTCACTGCTGTAGCTATGGTAAATCGAGTGCTCTGCTTGTGCTGAATGCATTAGTCTAATGAGATGTTTGCAGCGGCAAGCAGGGCTGCTGGCGACTAGCTGTGAGCCGTAGCAGCACACGGGTGGAAGATAGCTTGTGCAAGCCACACTCGCAGTGCGTGTGCATGAAGTCACCTGTCTTCTAAGCCAACACTCCCGACCTCAGCAACACTCTCGTCAGGGCTCTGTGACCAAGCTGTAGGTAAGGGAGACGCATGCTGGAGGGTGTGCTGTCATACACGGCTCCTTCTCTTTGGGCTGTCAGCACAACAGGTTACCTGCTTTAGTTTATTTGGGAGGGTTTGCATGCCTGCCTCTACGGCAATGCACGAGTGTCTGGTGTTAAAATTACTGAGCCCAGCAGGTAAACTTCAGATTCTAACATGCAAAATGCAGTGTTTGATTTCTTAACTGTGTTTCGAAGGAAGATGTAAAATAGAAACATACAATTTAGATACATTTTTGATATGTACCGCTCTTTAAGTCTGCACGTAAATATGGGCAAAGTTTTCATTTTTTCAAATATGAACTCGGCTAACCGCTTGGGTTTTTTTCTAATAATAATTTTGCCTTATTTTGTTTTATTAATTTAAAAATTGTAGTATGTTTTAGGTTACAAATATTTACCAAAAATTTATTATTAAAATTGACGTGATATAAGCACACACCAAAGCGTTTATTTCTGAGTTGGATTTTATTTATTTACGTTGAATGTTGCAGATGGGATATTTCTTGTGTTTTTGTTGGTTGCTAATTTAGTAGTCATAGATAAGGATAGTATTGATTTCTTGCAAGTTCCTGCTGTTAGTGTTTTAGGAGGAAAAAAAAAAATCCCAGGTTAGTATGAAATGTTTGGAGTTTTCCCAAGTTCAAAGACAAAATTACCTCCTTCCCCCCCCACAGCACTATGCGACCTGAACTAGCTTCCCCTCGTTCTGCCTGCAGCCCGAGTGTCATCTACAGGTTGCTCTGTAGATGGACAGGACCAGTGGATTCAGGTGTGGAGCGGGCTGCTGAGTAAGCAGATTTTCCTCAGCATCGATGCGTTTGCGTCTAAGCTCTTGTCATTATTTGCGACAGTCAGCCAAAGGTGGCTTGCTGTGTTGTCTTTCTAGGGTCATGTTATTTCTCAAGACCATCTGCAACTCTCTGAGAAACGGGGCTTTGTAGCTGGGATGATGGGCTTTGTAACTTGAAAAATGACCCAGATGTGGTTGTGTGTGTGTTTCGTATTTTTAATTCCTTTCTCAATGAAGGAAAGATTTTTTATTTTTTTGAAGGGCAAGAGACATAGTTGCCTTTCCTCCTTAAGACTTTCTTCTCATTAAAAACAAAACGAAAACAGAATGTCTGGAGAACTCGCAGAAGAATAGAGATGACTGTAGAGGAGAAGGTGCATGTCTTAGACAGTACTTTATGGAACATTTGTGTGTCGTTTGGTAGAAATGGCTCCGTCTATCTGAGTAACAGCTACTGGGTGGCAATTACCTAGAAAACTAACACCGAGTGGCCGCCAAAATGCAGCTAAAATGTAAACACAGATGCCCCATGCAGAGAAACCGCTTGGTAGCTTTACAATCTACTTTTAAAATATAGCGGTCAACTAATTTTTAAAACATTGTCTGTGTGTTGGAACCTTCTCCAAGTATCCTCCTGTCTGACTTGTGTCATAAGAGGAAACACAGATCCCACAAAAATCCCAAATTTTAGCTGTTTTACCACACTTCAATTTCTCACCCATGTCACCAAGATCACTTTTCTTTTCTTAAAAGCTGTATCTGAGCAACAATAAGACAGGAAAAAAATGAGCCGGCAAGCGTGGCTTCCTCCCGCACAGGCTTTCTGCCTCTGGTATTCTCTGCAAGTGGTATCAGCAATAGTTTCACTTTCTGGTTCTGGCTGTGGGGCTGAAGGTTGGAGGTCACAGGCTTCCGGGGAAACAAGCCAAACCCAAGTGTCATCACCTCAACTCATCCGCTTTGATCTTGCTAACTCAAAAAACAAACAAACAAACAACCCCCCAAAACAAACAACAACAACAACAACAACAACAAAAACCACACAAGGACTTTTAATATATTCAGTACTGCTTGCGTGTGATAAAAATTCGAACAATACCCTAAAAGACAAAGACAGAAGTTTAATTTTTTTTTTTTTTTTTTTTACTAAAATGGTCAGAAAATCATGGTCAGATTGCATCCAACCTTTCATAACGTGGTGGTTTTTATTTGTTTCTTCTTAATATTACTGTTGGATCTCAAATGCTTAACTGCGATAAGTTAAGAAAATATGACAAGGATTGCTCACTGAAGAAAGAATAGCTCTTCTGTTAGAAAGCTGGGGTGTGGAACACAAAATTCAGAGTGTTTCTTCAGTCTGTCTACTGTTTTGCCAGACCCAAGGGCGTATCGCACACACATGTACACACTCTTTGTGATGCACACTTTAGAACAAGCAGCTACCTCCAAAGCTTCAACATCCCACGATCTCTGGGTAGCTGTGTGCTACTACTCTGGGCTGTGTGCTCCTTGGAGATTAGAATTCTAACTTCCTCCTGTTTCATTCTCTTAGATTTAGTTTGAGAATTCATTTGGGATGAGGATGAAGACAGACCCCTTTCCCACAAGGGAAATGTAAAATCATTTTCCTGTTTCCGGAGTAATGTCTATTAGAACAGGCTCCTGTCAGGTGTGAGCACATAGGCTTCTTTCTATTGATGGGCAAATTGAGTATTTCTGAGAAAGCTTTAAAAAAAAATTTCTTTGGATATTTTATGTCTCAATCCCAAAGTCTCCCAAGAGACTTTGAGATTTTCACATTTCCCCTCCTTTATTATTTTTTTTTTATTATTTTTTATTATGTACACATTTCCTCTCCTTTAAAAATTTTCTTTTTCTTTTTCTTTTCTTTTTTTTCTTTTTTCTTTTTTCTTTCTTTTTTTTTTTTGCTTTCAGAGACAGGTGAGGAGAGACAGGGGGATTCAAATGGTCCCTAAGAGGAAGAAAAATCAGACGGTTTGGTACAAATATAAAGTTACAGAAGCCGCCAGGGTGTCTAGTAAATTACTCTAAATTTTAATTAATGAGACACAAAAGCCATACTACAAGCTTTAAAAATTACCCTTTTATCAATAAGGTGATAATTAACTTTCTCTAGAATTAGCGATTCTCCGAGCCCCGGGCAGTATGCCGCCTGCTAAGTTCTTTGGAATGCTGCCAATTTTTAACAATTGGTCTCTTGGCAAAGCTAGTGGTTTTTAATTCAAATATCTATTGTGGCATTTTCAGTTGTGGCTCAAAGACCTTTAAGATCACTCAAATCCTGGCGAAATCTCTGAGACCCAGAGTCGCTCGGAATATTTGGGTTGCATTAGAATTAGTTACTTTCTCTTTCTTCATTTTCCCGCTTCTACCTTTTTCTCGGCAAGCCCCAGTCTTCTGGCTGGAAGCCATGGTGATGAATTATGGTTTGTGGGCGTGCGCACAGCCCCCGGTTTCATTCATGTTGGGTTTATCTTGGTTTCAGTTCTGGAGAGCGGGTGTGTTCCCCTACATTCCTGTAAGCTTGCGCGGGTGGGCGATGAGACGCAAAGACTTAGGTAGAGACTTGAGGGAAGTACAGGTCGGAGACCTTTTTCGGTTGTGCCCAAGGGTTTGCAGTTTGGTTGATTTACCCATAGTGATGGCTACTGGGTGTAGGAGTCAGCCCTCCACATCTCAGAGAAACCGCAGCAAAACCACACATGCATATTCATGCGCGCACGTACACACAGACACACACACACACACTTTTTTGTTTGTTTTGTTTTTTTACACACACACACACACACACTTTATTTTGCTTGTTTGTTTGTTTTGTTTTTTTTGTCTAGGTCTATCTAGACAGTCAGTTCCCACTGAGGCAAAAATGCCCCCGCCTTCAGTCAGGTGCACCTTTTGGAATAAATCAGCTCCCTCTCTGCAACCACGAGGACCCCTTTAGCCACAGCTTGGGTTAATCTTTCAGAGAAGAGAATTTCTCATCCGGCGCAGTCCTGAGTTTGTACTAAATTGAAAAGTCATTCCATGGAGTCCTGGTGTCGCCCTGAAGCCAGGGGAGCGTGCCCCTTGGCTCTCCAGGCAGGCCTGTCTGGTGTAGCTTCCCCTGGCTGCTGCAGTGTCACAGGAATCTGGTGCTGCAAACCTACGTCCCCCTCTCTTTAACTCTGCAATTCCTCAGGCACCCCTCTTTCAGAAAGTTTCACTTAGGGAGCACGTGAGCAAAGGTGATGTTTTGGCCTCTGCGTTTATTATAGATCAGGTAACTGGACTCCGTTGCGCTGTTGTGGATATTTGGGGACCTGTGTGCGTTCCTGCTGCCAGACTCAGAGAGAACAAGGACCCGCCTCACTTTCTCCAGAAGTCACAGCAGTGAAGCCAGGCATGTAGCTGGCTGTAGTAAGAACACCAACATGCCAGGACAAGAGGCCCCAGTGTGCCCTGAGAGATGGCAATGATGACTGCCCAGACCCCTGACAGTGACTCAGCTTTTGAGGGCTGAATATTTGGTGACAAAAGCCTGTTCCCTTTCTCTCTTCCCATGCTGGCTGGTTTATGTATCGATCTCATTGGTTCAAAACAGATGCACCTGGCTTGAAAGTCGGAAAGAAATTTTATGAAGGGACAGATGCAAGTGAGACAGAGCAAACAATTGCCCCAACAGGGTCCAAGTGAAGGGACGAGAGGGCACTATGGGTAAGGGCAATGGGTGCTGGGATAGACCCTCAGGCAAGGGGTCTGGAAAATGTTCAGCTGGAGAGAAATGGCCATGGCTCTCAGCTGAGGCTTCTCACTTCCTTCCTCTTTTACTTACATGCCATGCCACGACATCATGTCTGTAATGAGAAAACCAGGATTAAACATCCGATGTGTGTTTCCCTACTACCCAGAGCTGTGCCCTGGGTCCCATTCCCCAGCTGTGTGTGTTCTCAGAGTGGCCATATCTGAGGCTCTGCCACGGCACTGGCCCCTAAGCCAGTCTGGGGTGGCCTCGGGATTTGAATCCTGTTTTGCCTGGCAGCCTATGCTTTCGTGGGCAAGAAAAGCAAGAAATAGAAAACACACGGTGGAAGTCAGCGGTGGGGTTCATATGCTTTTCATTTTTGGAAGTGAGATTAGAGGTTTCTGTAACCGAAACATCCCTTTAGACCTAACTATTTCTGGGCTACTACCGTATCGGATGCAAGACTTATTCTTTGTGTGTTTATGTATGTGCACATGCATACATGCATTGCGTGTATTTGTGTTTGTGGAAACCAGAGGTTAATCTCAGGTGTCTTTCTCAATAGCTGTCTTGCTGTGTGAGACAGTGTCTCTCATGAACCTGGATCTCGCTGATTGTCTAGACTGGCTTGCCAGTGACCCCCAGGAGTCTCTTGTCTCTGCTTCCCTAGTGCTGGGATTCAGTGCTTGCATCATCATGCCTGGCTTATTCTGTGGGTGTGGTTTATTCTGTGGGTGTGGCTTATTCTGTGGGTGTGGCTTATTCTGTGGGTGTGGCTTATTCTGTGGGTGTGGCTTATTCTGTGGGTGTGGCTTATTCTGTGGGTGCGGGGAATCCAAACTTGGTTCTCATGCTTGCTCAGCCAGTTCACTGACTGGACTGAG
This sequence comes from Rhabdomys pumilio, assembly GCA_030674055.1. Taxonomy (NCBI): domain Eukaryota; kingdom Metazoa; phylum Chordata; class Mammalia; order Rodentia; family Muridae; genus Rhabdomys; species Rhabdomys pumilio. Next base: position 12,757,726 of record JANHMN010000019.1, on the reverse strand, counting down.
GCATCTCCAGCCCCAGGGCTCATCCTTCTTGGCTTTCCAGAGGAGAGGCTGTCTTCTCAGCCTCACTGCTCCTAGGCTCTGCTCTCTTCCTTGTTGGGAACGTGTGTGTTGACTTAGTGAGAGCAAATGAGAATAAATTCTCTTCAGAAAGGACAGTGAAGAATTAAGTGGGCTGCGATGTGCAGAGAGCGTGGCTGCTAGTGACAGTGATGGCACACATGGAAGGTCCTTCCTTTTCTTGTCTTCCCTCTTAGGTGGAAGTCATTTGTTTCAAGTCCAGTAAAGGATCAAACAACTGGACGTGCTGTGAGAGGCAAGTCAGGAAAAGGTATATTCAGAAAGGTCTGCTTCGAGTGTGTGCATGTATGTGTGTGTGTGTGCATGTACCTGTGTTTATGTGTGTGTGTGTGCATGTGTATGCATGTGTGTGTTTGTGCTTTCGTGCATGTGTGTGTGTGCACCTGTGTGTGTGAGTGTGTGTGTATGTGCATGTGAGTGTTTGTGAGTGGATGTGTATAAGTGTGTGTGGCATGTGTGTGGTATATATTGTGTTGTATGCCCTTCGTGTTATTGTTAGTGTGGGTGTTGCCAAGTATGTATGAAGGTACACATGCTCGTGTGTGTGTGTGTGTGTGTGTGTGTGCATGTGTGCTTGAGGGGGAAACGCTGGACATCTGAAGAAAGTTAAAAGCAAGAACTTATAATCTGAACCCTTGTCTCCAGGCAAACCCCAGATACCCACATGGTGTGTGGCTGAGGGTCTGCTTTCGAGAGCAGGGCTTGGCCTCTGTGCGGCATCTTTGCAGGGTGCAGACAGCTGAGCCTCTGCCTTTCCTCTCTAGTTGTAAGCAAGGGCATCTTTTCCTCCAGTGCTCCCCTAGCTTCCTTTTTCAGCAACTTCTCTATCTTCCCAGGGCTCCCGTTTGCCCTCAGAACAGCATGGTGGAGCTGCGTAGACTTGACTTACAAAAGCCAGCTGACTGCTTACCAGTGAGATCTGGGCCTGCACTGGGGCATCCTTGAAAATTCTAGAACTTCTTTTCCTTCCTAGAGATGGTTTTCTTAGTCACCCCTCACTGCCAAGGTGTTTTGGATCAAGCAGAGCATCGAACAGGGCTTAGCAAATGCTAAGTCATCAGTAACTTGTAAATGCCTACAGTAACGAGTTGGTATTTGTGTTTGTTGAGACAGTGTAACACCACAAATACCTTGTCCAGTCCACTTAGGGTGCCAACCCCTGAGGGGCTGTTTGTATCTGTCACTCAGAAGGGGACACTGAGGCTTCTATTGAATAGCTTGTGAGGACTGTGTGGCTGTGTGTAATCTGCCTTCTCCACTCTGAGCAATGGGCTGGCCATTTCACTCACAAAGGATGAGAAGAAAGCTCTCTCATGACCAGTACCAACTGCTCAGCCAGGCTGGGTTGCTCCAGATCCTGCTACCTCCAAGAGGAAAGCACTTGCTGCCTTCCCACTTGGAAAGGCAATGGGTGGCACAGAGACCTTGTTAAAGTTGTGAGCCCTCCCTTCTTCCTTTTTATTACAAATACTTTTAATACCCTGGTTACAATCCTGAAGTGAAGGTCCCAGCAGACACTGTAACTCACACCTGCAGTCTTAGGAAAGATAGCATGTGGATCCCAGCTGAAGCGCAGAGAGGGATGAAGGCACAGAGATTTGTAAAGCTTCCTGGGTAACACAGGCACTGACTCCAGCTCCCAGTGCAGACTATAACTGCTAACGCTAGCTGCTGTTGCTGCTGGCCACGTGACTTTCTGAAATGGTAAATACTTGCAACTTTGGACAAAATTAAGAGCAGCCTGCCTTCAGTCTGGGCACCAATTACATTCCTGGAAAGTAAATGCTCTGGTAGGGTATGGCTTGAGTATGTCCCCCGCCCTCCCAAGGTACCTGCGCTGGGAGCTGGGTCCCCAGGGTGGTGCATTAAGAAGTGGGGCCTAGGGCTGGAGAAATGGCTCAGGGGTTAAGATCACTTCAAGAGGACCCGAGTTCAATTCCCAGAACCCACATGGCAGCTCATGACTGTCTGTAACTCCAGTTCCAGGGGGTTCCAAACCCCCAGACAGACACATATGCAGGCAATACACTATAAATAAAAATAATTAAAAAGATAATGTCTCATAAAAAAAAAAGTGAGGCCTAGGTTCAATGATTAGGCCACTGGAAGGTTTGCCCTTAGAAAGGACTAGTGTGGTTCTGGTGGGACCACGGTTAGTTCCTGAGAGAGAAAATTGTGAAAAATAGGCAGCTTGACCAAAGCTCTGGCTTCCCGTGTTTGCACGTCCTCTTCTCTTCTTGCACATGGTCCTATCAGGATGTCAGCTGCCACAAGGCAGTGCCGCCAAGGGAGCCTTCACCAGGGTCTGTCGGATCAGCCTAACTAATCTCATGTCTTCCGACTTCTAACCTGGAAGCCAGATAAATACTTCTTTTCTTTATAAAGTACCAGCTTCAAGTCCTTTATTGAGGAACAGAAAACTAGATAGATATTGTGTTCATATGTAAGTTGAAGTTTTTCTTTCATAGGTTCAGAAAAATGAGGGTGTTTTTTTTATACAACAGGACAGTGATTTGTCATGTGGTGCTGTTCCCCTCCCCCGCCCCCTAGCACAGGAGAGCCACTTGTCTCTGCTGTCTAGTGACAGAGAGGCTTACTATACCTCCACCCTTGAGCCAAGTGAAACCACGACCAACCCATTGCTCTCTCACCACTGCTGAGCCCGGTGGGCCAGGCCACTCTCTGCTGTCCTTACTTCCTCTCGCCTCCTTAAATGTCTGACCGAGAGCACTTGCTGACTTGGCTTCGGTTCCCAGTGTCCACACGGGAGCTCGCATCTGGGTATCATTCCAATTCCACCGGATCTGATGCCCTCTTCTGGCCTCCTCAGAAACTGGGCATGCACATGGCATGCGCAGACATATGGGCATGCAAAACACTATACTAATAAAAGGGAAAGTTTTAACTCTTAAAAAAATAAAAATCTCAGTTGATTCAAATGGTGACGTCTGCCAGTGCCCCAGGGGACCACAAGGCTGCTCAGAGGAGCCTGAGAGACCCTCAGAGGCTTTGAGGGGAGAGATGCAGAGAAGATGAGCCTGCAGAACATGCAGTATCCCTGGAATAACTTTTCAAAAGGCAGGTCTTACGGGAAGACACTTTTTAAAAGTGGCTTCATAGAATTGGAAAAAAAAGAGGTAAGGAGAGTGTGGGACCACAGTGCTGTCCAAGGATTTCCATGGTCAAGCCCAGGGAGCCAGCAGGGCAGCAACAGGGCATCCAAAACAAGTCTCAACTCTAGTTAAGTCTTTGTGGTGCTTCAGAAACCTTTAAGCAATGCTCCTACCTGTAGACTGTCACGTAGACTTAGTTAGATTACGTGTTCAACTTCCTTTCTCCTGATAGGAACCTGTATTCAGCTCATACCTGAGACTCCTGAAATGCTTCCCCATGTTAATAAAGCATTTAATCCCTAAGCCTTCAGCCAGTGACCTCTGCCCACCCTGGATGTTCCTGTCTTTGGTTCTCCAAATTATATAAGTCGTGAATCACCACAATTAAAGTCGATTTGCCTCTTTGCAGCGGGTACTGGTGAGTGGTCCTGGTGTGTCTTCTTCATCGTATGTACTCACAGGGTTTCGGAACCCTCATCTGTGGACCGATGTTGGTCAACAATCCCCGAGGGTAGGAAGAACCACAGTGAGCCACCTTGTGGGTGCCTAGAACTGAACCTGGGTCTTCTGCAAGCAAAATGTGCTCTAAATCTTTCCAGGCCACCTTCTCTTCTTTCAAAGGCACTAGTTCTATTGGTTTGGGGCCTCACCTTATGACCTCACTAACCCTTACTAAACTCTGTAAGCGACCTGCCCCCAAATATAGCCACATTGTCAGTTAGGGCTTCAGCACATGAAAGGAACACAAATTAGCCAATGGCAGTGCTTACCTAAGTCTGACTCATTTTCATCCACATCCCTGTAAATCCCTGTAAATACTATGGTATCCGTGCCTCCTAGTGGCCTCTCCACTGAGCAGGTGCCTACATTTCCTGAACATTTAAGCCTGTCTTGTTCCTGTTGTACTCGCTCCAGATATGCACGAGGCCACAGAGGTTCCAGCTCTCCCCAGCAGAAAAGGTGGTCTTCATGTCCCCAAATCTCACCCTAGAGTTCACACTTGCAGAGTCAAGTCCAGTGTCCTACCTGTTAGTGGACCATGAGACCCTTTCCCAGAGGTCAGGATCCAACCTAAGATGCTTCAAATGTCAATGGAAGGGAATCTTGATGGTGAGAGTTCCAGGCAAGTGGAAATTATGAGTCACACTTTCAGACCAGGTTTTCTCTACTCCAGTCCTGTTTGCTGGCTAGCCTCCCATTGCCTGAGTCTGAGAGCCTTTGAATTAAACATCTCGATGTGGTACCAGTGCCAGGGTCAGAACTACAGTCCTGCATTTCTGAATTCAATGGTGGCCGGTTAATTTGAGGACATTTTAATTTGATAGTGAACAAGGTGATGTCAAGCATGGGCAGCTTTGAACAGGCATCACTCATAACAGCCGACTCCAGCCCACACCGGGTGGGTGCTGAGGGAGACTGCTCAGTTACACGTGGGTGCTAAGCCGGAGAGGAAGGCTCACTAGTGTGGCTTGCCTGGGTGATAGACACAGACCTGGAGACTTTGACTCCCTTTGTCCACATTTCACACCATGCACCTCAACTGGAGAGTCCTAGTGCTTCCTGATCCTGGTGTGGCAGGCAGTGTGCAGAAAGCTGTGGGAAGAAGACTGAGTGTGGGTAACCTTGGTTTTCAGTTCTTATGGATGGCGACAACCCCCACACCCCTGACCGAGCCTCCAGGACAGAGGCAGGTGCCAGGCAGATGTCTGCCCCCCACCTGAGGAGAAACCCTGGCTAACTGCCCCTTCCACACAGACCTTGTGAGCATTAGAGAGGGGACACTGTGTTTTCTGGATGAATCAGTAGATCTACAGACATGGGGAGGTCATTAGAAACAGTTGTGAGCCTGAGGCCCTCTGTGGCTCGCCCCGCCCCAACTTTCCTCACGCCACGACTTCAAGTCTGAAAATAAGACCTTGTGGATGCTGCTTCTAAGAGAGCTTCCTGCTTCCTCTGTCCCCACCTCCGCCCTACTGCCCTTGCTCAGCTTCATGGCGCACTCAGGACCACAGCTCGGCACCTTCTTCTGGTTCGGTCTTCCTTTAGCCAGTTTTGCACACTGCACTGATGACACCTTCGTAAGACACAAGATCTGATGATCTTAGCCTGATGTTGTATGATAACAAAATACCTTAGATTGGATAATTTATGCAGAACAGAAGTTTGTTTCTCTTAGATCTGGAGTTGGGCAGTCTAAGGTCAGAGTGACATCAGCGGAGGATGCCCTCTGTTTCCAAGATGGCTTCACGTTTCTGGGGCCCTTCAGACAAGACACAGTATCTTCATATAAGAAGGGAGGGAAGAGGCAGGGTGTGGTTCTTAAATCTTGAGTCCTTTTATGGGGCAGCTAATTCCGTTCACAGGAGGAGAGCACTCATGGCTTAATTACTCCCTGGGGGCCACACATTTCAATACGGTGGCAATGGAGATCTAATTTCAACATGAATTTTATAAATCTTAGTGTCTTGGTCACTCAACATGTTTTCCCTCTGTGTGTGTGTGTGTGTGTGTGTGTGTGTGTGTGCACGCAGCATGGTGTATGTGTGGAGGTCAGAGGACAACCTTCTGGAGTCAGTTTGTCTTTCCCATCAAGTGTGTCTCAGGAATTGAATTCAGGTTGCATGTTTAGGGCAAGCTTCTCTACCTGCTAAGCCATGTCACCTGCCAACTCAACTGTTTACAGTCCGTCATTCCATTACTTACACTTGGTTTGCCAAATACTTTACCGTGTCCTCAGTGTCCTCAACTATGTCATCGTAGTATATGTCTACTGCTCATAATTACCTGATTATAAATGATTCTTAGGCACACATCCCCAGTGCATGTGTAGTGATGGCTCGCTATACACCATTGTGCTAACACAGTCGTTCATCATGAATGTTATAAAGCACACAGAGAAGAACAAATGAACAGAGCCGCTGAGACTTTGCCTGCCCCTTTCCCTTCCCCCTCCTCCTCCTTTCGCCTCTCCTCCCTTCTCCCCTTCCCCTTTCTCCCTCTCCATTCTCCCCTAGGACTGTCACCTTTCTTGTTGTCTTTCTGTGCCCTGGCATTCTCTTGTGTCATGCTTTCATTTGATGACATTCTGTGTAAGGATGCAGACAGACAGACAGACAGACAGGAGGAGGATGGGGAGTAATGGAGACTTAATTCCGAATATCATGCAGTTGTTAGGCTAATAGATGAGATATGATGGGTGAGTAGAGTTGGTGTTTATTTCTCCTCAGACTGTGATTAGTTCTCAGAAGTGCTGCAGGCTGTTGAATTCTAATAAACAGAAAATACCACTGCTCTCTTAATTCAAGCAGTAGCGAGAACCTGGTCACTTTTCAGGAGCAGGAATGAAGGATAATGGAGCCAGTCCCATCACCGGCAGCATTGCCAAGGCCTGTGCCCAGGAGACCTGCGAGCACAGGCTGCAAACCAAGTCTGGGAACCACAAAGACACGTTTCTCCTTGCCCACCCCGGGGAGAGAGTGCTTTAATTTGCTTTTTAGATATTCTCACCAGTGTCTGGATTGGGCTAATAAATATGACAATAAGAACAAAATGGAACAGGAAAGGCTGAGGCAGCGTTTCGTTAATCTGTGTGCAGTATTAGCCAAGGCTTCAAGAGCCCTCAGCAATGAAACGGGAGCTTCTGCTGCAGGCATTTTAATTAGAGGCCCTGGGAATATCAGGGGCTGTGGTCGTGGAGGAAAGCCTAGCCATTCTAAGTGGACCCAAGGCAAGCCTTCATCTAGACCCTGTGTGGCTTGCTGGGGTAGGGTTTGGGGAGGAGAGCCAAGAGTTGCTGAGAGGAGGGGGCGGGGCTCTGTGGGCTTGCGTCCAACAGCAATTAGCCGTTCAGTTGTCAGCAGCCCGGCCCTTGTTTTGACAAACGGTAGCAAAGACGGACAGAAAGGCTTCAATCCATGATGGACACCAGAACATTTCTGAAAAGGTTCTTTTCTTTCTTTCTTTCATCTTTCATCCTGTGACTTAAATACCAGAGAAAGGATAAAGACATCATGAGTCGAAAGCGGCTAGCATACCTAGTCCCTGAAATTTTGGGGCGTTAAGCAGAGAACACTTAGGCGCATTTCACCGGAGTTCTCCAGCTCCGGGAGACCCATTTCAGCGTCCTTCTCCTTGCCCTCGGCATCAACTGCTTCAGCACAGGATGATCTGAACCCAAGGCGAGGGGACAGCGCCTCTGTCCCACGGGCTCAAGGGGAGGCCCTGAGCTCTGCCAGCTACAGACACCACTTGCACAAAGAGCCAAGAACCAAGAGAAACAGATGGCAGCCTCCTAGAGTCGTGGGGCGGTCACCAGCGTTGGGTCTCCTTCTAGCTTGGAGCTGGGACATGGTTCGTGACACAGTGGGATTAAATGGGGGTGAAAGGTCTGTGCCAAACCAGGATGAGAGTTTAGTACTCAAAGCCAACGCTTCTGTGACAGCTCAGGGACACAAGTACTAGCACTGGACACTGAGTCCTGGAAGACTCAATAACAGTGGGCCCACCAGCTGTGAACACCGTGGGGGAGGAGGTTGGGAAGATCGGTCACTTTTGCATTGGCCAGGTGGCATCAGCAGCAAGTGGGGGCCGAGGGGGTGGGAAAGAGTGTCTCAGGAGGCCAGTGGAGAAAGGGAGGTCAACCAGTAGAGTGACTTGGATTTATTAATTAGCATGAAAATCATTATCGAGTGCTTGTAATAGGTGAGACTCATGGACGAGCTTACTCTGGACATTTAGAGAGCAAGAGACGGGTCTTCTAACCCTTCGAGACCCCTTCTTCTACCAAGTGCTGTCTTCTGCCAGTCACCTGTTGTCTCATGGGAACGCCCAGGCACACAGTCAGTTTCCTGTTTCTGTAGGTTGGGATTTAACTGTCTCATGTGTGAGATTTTCTCAATGAGGGTGCACTCTGAGTGAGAGTACACTCTGGGTGAGGGTGCACTC
>JANHMN010000019.1:12691355-12749581 GCA_030674055.1 Rhabdomys pumilio | reverse complement strand
GGTTGCCAGGGTTACAGCTGCCCTGTACTCTTCAATCCGAGGGCCTATAAAACAGTTCACTACATATGGGAGACTTGACATCACCCTCTGCTGAGCTGAGCTGGAAAATTTACAGCTTAGAACACAGAGTCCAGTTGACAGCGCGTCCTTGGCTGGGTCTGAGCAGACCCAGTTCTCAGCTGTACTTGGTGCCTTTGATTTAACAGAAACATTAGGGCCCACAAGATCAGCCAGGATTCGAGTTCCAGGATGTTGCATTAAGTGGTTCTGAAGGGCTCCCCCAGCTTCTATCAAAAAGGCAGCAGCACGCTTTCTTCATCTCCGTCTTTCTCAGAGTTCATGAGAGCGAGCATGGGGCCCTGACACTGTGCACTCCATTTTCTTGCTAGTTGTCACCCTACAGTTTATCCTAATGGTCACTCCTGCCTCTGGCCCAGTTCCCACTCTGTCTATTCTTGCGGTTCTTCTCAGAGACATGCTATAGTGTGGGAAAGGGAGACCTCAGGGTGCAGAGCATGTGCCCAGGTTATCATTTACAGTGTCATAGGTCCTGGGAAACTCACACAGGGCCAAGTCTCTCCTGAGGGAGTTACAGAAACCCAACAAGGTGAGCAATGCCTGTGCCAGGGCCTGGCACGAGACAAGCTCCATTCAACAATGTGTTGACTTTCTCTTTTGCAAGCTGTTTAGTGTCGGGACTCTGTCTTTGAGACTGAGGTAGATAAGGAGTGCTTATTATTTTGTTAAAAAAAATACTCAACTTGGTTAACCCCTTCCTCCTTGTCTCTTCTTTGTTAAGATCTGGTAAAAATCTATGTGGCATACTGGTCACGTAAAATTGGAAAGCTCATTCACTCATCCACCCATTCAATGTAAGCCTTCCTGCTCTGTGCTTATCCTTATAGATACAAAGGTGGGAAGGACATGACCTCACCCACGACACACTCTTAGTCTAATTATGGTGCTAAGCAGGAAAGCCAGCGAGTCACAGATGAGTCCCATGCATGACAAAGCAGGCTATGCAGGGCACCATGCAAGAGGGAGACAAGATCATGCCTAGGACATGCCCCCTGAACCTTTGGAAGAATCCCTTTGCATATGCTAGGGCAGAGAAGAGAGTCTAAGAGAGATATGAGGCTGAAGCAGCCTGTGCCGGGGAGTCCTGGAGGGAGAGGAGGTGCCGGAGCTGGCTTCAGGTATGTCTCACCGGGATTTCCCTCTATAGGCAGAATTCTTCTCTACCAAAGAGGAAATGGGCTCTCTGCAAATCTACAATACAGAGCTAGGCCAGGGGAGAAGAGTTTCTGGGAAGCAAGGGTCAGCCGAGGATCAGGAAGAATTCAGTCAGTTGTGCCCATCAATGGAAAAGGTCCTGCCTTCTAAGAGGAGTCCTTGAGGGTGTGGGTCTTGTACCACTACAAAAGGAAAGCAGAAAGGAGAGGAGAGGGAAGGAGGAACATAACTCTTGAATCTCCTGCTACTCCCAGAACCCCCACTCAGATCACCCCACTTGGCTGTCTTGTTTAGCTCCATGGTCAGCTTTTGCACTAAGCCTCACACCAGAGAGGTGCGGATCTTCAATTCACACAGGGCTGTATTCTGTTGGCTCTAATCTGTCTTGGGGGCCCTAGTTTTGAAATACTTTTCTTCTTAAGAGGCTCAAAAAAAGGGATGCCCAGGTAGTATCTTCTGTTAGAAGAAACTGCAAGAGCTAAGTCAATTTAGGAAATTAATAAAGGTATGCATATGTGCTCATATATGCACATACATGATTTTAGATAAGTTAGAATAAACAAATGGCATACCGTGGTTTTTATCTAGCACTTTCTCTTTATACTCCCCTTAGGACACTGCATTGGACAGACCAGAATTCAAACTGAAAAGCAGAGTTCTGGAGACTGTCTTGCCCTGGGGTCTAGCTTCAGGTAAATGTGGCCATTCTGTGTAGGAGGAGCTAAGGTGGGAGGAGTAAGGAGAGGAAGAGGAAAAGGAAGAGGAGAAGTTAGAGAGAGCAGAGATGTAGGAGGATGAAGAGTCACGAAGGTATGGAGAACAGTCCTGGGTAACAACTTATATGTAGGTTAGCTAATTGGGAAACACCTCTCTTTGTATGGGCATATTGTTATTGAGCATTACCAAACATATAAAGCCTTAGATTAATATTTAAGCATTAGAGTCTCATTTCCTACCAGGCCCGCATGGATGGCACTGCCCAGCTTTGTGGAGACAGCGTGGTAGATTGGCAGAGCCATCTCCCATGCTGGCGTCTCATGGGTGGCAGGGCCGGTGTCTCTGGCTGCCTGAGTCGGTGGTCTGAGCCAAGTGGCAGCAAAAATAAGCTGCCACTGCTCGTGGCCACAGGCCTTGCCTAGTCGGGAACATGGTGGCCCTGTTCTACTTTCACTTAATGCTAGGATTATATCACCAGACCTCTGCTGTATTGGTTTATGTTATATTTCTTAGCTATCCAAGTTGAACACCTTGGCTTTGTTTATATTTAAATGAAAATGAGTGTATCAGTACAGGCTACAGTTAATCCCAAACAGGAGAGGAGAATGACCACTGACTCAAATCTTCATAGCTAAATTCTTTGAAAAAGTTAACTAAAGCAGGCAGTTTAATTCATGTACATGAACTGTCTCCCCCTGAAGTGGGTATCGAGAGGGCAGCATTGGGTGTGGGGAAGACAAGGTTTTCATGGCTCAGGGGTAGCGGGTTTCAAATGGGAGAAAAGAGGCAAGGTTACAGAAACAGAACATAATCATAACAATTTAATCATAATGACCTCCTGGAACAATGACACAGTTGCAAAGTGGGCGTAACAAAGTAGTCATAACAACAGGTAGTCATAGTAACCTTCTCAAACAAAGGTAGTAGTGTGAGGTGATTATAAACAACTTCCTTTAAACAAAATATGGTTGCTGTTTTCTGGACAGTATGAGAACCATTTGTAGTTAACATTACAGGTGGGGTACAGTCCAATCTTTGAGAATCGGAGGTTTAATTAAAAAAAAAAAAAACCTAATTTGTCTTAACTATAGATGGTTTTTAAGCCTAAGATGGAGGCAGGCTGGTTCTTCACTATGTAGCTGTACAGTCAGAGTGAACCTTTTAAAATATGGTGACAGCTGTAGTATAGCTGAGTGGCATAACATTTAGAAAACACACACACACACACACACACACACACACACAGAGAGAGAGAGAGAGAGAGAGAGAGAGAGAGAGAGAGAGAGAGAGAGAGGGAGAGCGCTCCAGTTGTGTCTCTGCTCAGAAATGCCCAGTGACTCTTCATCCAGCTCAAAAAAAAATTGTTTTCAGTGACCCAGGAATAGCAGTACTGAGGTCCGCATTGTCTCCGCTACCTCATTCCCAACCCTGTTCCTTCATTTTGTACCTGGCTTGTTAGTTTTGACACACCAAGTCCACACCTGCACCAAGGATTTTACCTGTTGTTTTACTTCTCTTTTTTTTTTCTTTTTAAAGATTTATTTATTTTATTTATACAAGTACACTGTAGTTATCTTCAGGCACACGAGAAGAGGGCATCCGATCCCATTACAGATGGTTGTGAGCCACCATGTGGTTGCCGGGAATTGAACTCAAGACCTCTCTGCAAGAGCAGTCAGTGCTCTTGACCACTGAGCCATCTCTCCAGCCCCAATTTTGCTTCTCTAGAATGTCTTCATCACACATTCTTAGGACTTTAAGTGTCTTGGAGTTTGCTTGGGTTTCCTTTAATCAGGGAGACCCTCCCAGACCCTCCCTGACATTTCTAAGCTTACCTTTGTGGCATTTCTCAGCATGGCTGGTTCCATGTCTGTTTTTAATGGTTTGCTTCTTCCCACTGAAAGATAAATTCCATGGGGCCAGTAACATTGGTTGTCATTCATTCTATATCCTTGGTACCCAGAATACTGCCAGAGAGTGAAAACTAGACAGACATTTGCTGAAGAAGTGGGTGAATGACTGAGTGAATTGATGAGAAAGACTCTCACTCTGCACCCTCAGGTGCTAATCCCCTCTGTCTTAGTCAGGGTTTTACTGCTGTGAACAGACACCATGACCAAGGCAACTCTTATAAGGATCAGAGTGTTGCCTGTGCCCTGAACCACCGGCTGCCTGACCCTACTTGCCTTCGGGGGTTGGAGGTGAGGTGGCTTGGAATCAACAGCACAGACTCGCAGAGCAGGTGAGAAACATGCAGCAAGCTCCTCTGAACATTGCTGCAAACTCCTTTAATACCCCCCACCTGCGCCCCATTGGTTCCAAGAAAACATCTCTTCTAGACATCAGTTCCCAATTAGCTGGCATTGTCTGAGACAGCAATCCTCGGTCTCTCAGGCAGTCCTCAATTAGATCCTGCTGCAGGAGATGCCTTTGAGGCTGCGTGACCCAGCAATGCATTTATGCAGAGGTAGCTGCACCATGCTTCCTATGTCAAAGGTTCAGTCTATTATCATCCGGGCAGGAGCATGGTGCAGGAGGAGCTGAAAGCTCTACATTTTGTTCTGAAGGCAAACAGGAGAAGCCTGGCTTCCAAGGAGCTAGCATGAGGGTCTTAAAGCCCACACCCACAATGATGGACTTCCTCCAACAAGGCCACATCTCCAACTAGTGCCACTCCCTGAGCCAAGTGTATTCAAACCACCACACCCATCCATCCTGGTTTCACTCATAGCTCTACAGACAGTATGCTCGTTTAGAAATGTTCTCTTGTGAGCAAGTGCACCAACAGGCCTCTGCCTCCAGGTAGATGTAGAAGCTTTGGTCCTGGGAAGCGACAGGAAACATCTGGAAAGTTGAATATTATATTTGTCAGTGAGAAAAGTGATGGAAACCTTAACAGACTGTATTCCAGAAAAACCCTCCCTCTTCTACTATGTAATGGAGAGCTACACTGGAGTAGTTTTCACCCTAGGACTCAGATAAATACGGGAGGGTAGAGGAGGCTTCAGCCGGTTAGAGATGCGTGCTGAGCTCCCTGGAAGGATAACTTGAGTGTGCTCAGCCATTTGAGGAGATGAGCAAGGGACCATGGGAGTTGGGACGAGAGTGTCAGAGAGAGTCTGGAAACCAGGCAAGGAGTGAGAAGGATCTAGAATGAGAGATGGTCCTTCTCTAAATAGAAGATTCCAGAAGGAGATTAACCTGACCAAAGTTCAGGCCCTGCTCCTGCATGACAGAGGCAGAGCTGAGTAGGTCTCTGATACCACTGGCCAGCTGCCCTAAGTTATTTGATGAAGTTACAGACCAAAGAGACCCGGTCTCAGACAAAAGCTAGCTCCTGAGGAGGTTGCAGGGAAGGGCTGGAGTCCTGAAGACCCTGGGGTGCTGCCAGGAGACCAGCCACAGCAGCAATTTGGATAAGAAAAGTTTAATATAAAACACCCTAAGGTAGTCTGCAGAGAAGGGGATTTTCCTGAGAGTAGAAAGGAAACAGTGATAAACTCAGAAACTCAGACAAACCAGAAGTACAGACCCTGCAAACACAGCCTCTGCAAACCAGCCTCTGCAAACCAGAAATACAGCCCCTGCAAAGCAGCTCCTGGAAACACAGCCCCTGCAAACACAGCCTCTGCAAACCAGAAATACAGACCCCTTTGTTTGGAGAGCAAGCACTGTGAATACTAGATCTGATGGTGAGCCACGCCCTCTTCAGAACCCATTTGCCACCATGCAAGCCACACACATGCACAGTGCATTAATAAGAGTAAAGCAATAAAACTAATCATAGAGAGAAATATGTTTCTTCCTTTGAGAAGCAATCAATTTGTAAATATTAAGAACGGACAAACAACTGTGTATTCAAAAAACCCTCAAGTTCCAGGGCAGAGCTTGTAGCCCAGTTGTGGAACACTGGTCTAATACTCTCAAGAGCCCTGGGGTGGGGCTGGAGCGATGGCTCAGTGGTTAGGAGCACTGACTGCTCTTCCAGAGGTCCTAAGTTCAATTCCCAGCAACTACATGGTGGCTCGCAACCATCTGTAATGGGATCCGATGCCCTCTTCTGGTGTGTCTGAAGACAGCTACAGAGTACTCACATACATAAAATAAATAAATCTTAAAGAAAAAAAGAGCCTGGGGTTTGACTCTACCATTGTAAAATAAATAAAAGCCCCACTCCAGCCTCTGACAGTTCTTCCTTCATTTCTGAACTTTGTGACACAGCATCCCTGAAAAGGGACCAAATACTTAAGACAAACTATACAGTACAGACATCTTCACAATTTTTGGACTGTGGAATTCTGTGTGAATTAAATTCAAAGACAAATTTTAAAAATAAATGAAACTGGTTGCGAGTTAAGCAGATAACAGGTACACAGAATTTAAATAAAGCTGCTGTCCAGCCTGGCTCAGCTCAGTTTGTGTAGGAGCCATCTATAATCTCAATGCTCATACTGGAAGAAGGGGCATGGAGGCAGGAGAGTTCCCTGACACTTGCAGGACAGCTAGACTGGTGTAAGCAGTGGAAAAGCAACAGAGAGCATGTCTGAATGATGAGAGAAGAGGACTGTCACGTGAGGTCCTCCTCAGACCTTTGTGTGTGCCAGGGCATGGGGGCACACACATACATGCACATACATACACACACACCACATACACACACACTACACACACCACATACACATGCACCACATACACACACCACACACATACCAATCACAGCCTCCTTTTTCTCTGCCTGGTTTCACCCTTACAAATCTCCTTAAGCCACTCAGGAGACAGTTATGCTGGGTTCCTATCTGCAAGCATAGCAGAGTATCATTAACAGAGTCAGGGGTTGGCTCTCTCACATGGGCTGGGTCTGATATTGGAGAAGTCATTGGTTGGCCGTTCCCTCAGTCTGTGCTCCATCTTTATCCCTGTTCAGCTTGTAGGTAAGACAAATTTGGAGTTGAAGGTTTTGTGGGTGGATTGATGTCCCCCTCTCTCCACTGGAAGTCCTGCCTGGCTAAAGAAGGTGGTTACTTCAGTCTCTATATCCACGTAGGAATCTCAGCTAAGGTCACCCATAGATTCCTTGTATCCTCCATCCTAGACCTCTAGCTAGTTCTGGAGATGTCCCCCAACGATTTCCATTCTCACTCCCAGCCTTTTCCCACACCTCCACCCCCAGACAGGCATCCTGTTCCCCTCCTCAGCTCCTCTCCTACTCAGTTCCCTGTCTCTATCTGCCTCTGACAACTAGTTAGCTTCCCCTTCAGGGTGACATTTGCACACCCTCCCTAGCGATGTTATTACCTCATTTCTATGGGTGGGTCTCACACGGATTAGAAAACCTTCATAGCTGACCGGAGGCTGCACGGGAAGCCTGCCCAGATCACCCAGCCCCCATCCTCACAGTTCTCTATCTTTTGCACACAAAAACCATGCCCTGTGTTGGCACATTTCAGACGGCAGGAAGAGTTAGCAAGAAGTGGAACTGCAGAAGCCAAAGAGCAAGGTTAGTTCATTTAGGACATTTTCCTGGATCCTGGAACTAAGGACCAAGTTTGTTGTTGTTGTTCGTTTGTTTGTTTGTCATTTACTTTTTTATTGATTCTTTGTGAGATTTACATCATTCACCCTAATCCCACTCATCTCCCTATCCCTTCGTATCTGCCCTTGCAACCTCCCTCCACAAAATAATAATAATAATAATAATAATAATAATAATAATAATAATAATAATAAAACAGAATTAAAAAATAAAACAACACAGAGCATAGAGAACATCCTGTCGTGGAAGCTGAGGCCTTGGCTCTGCAGGACCCGCCCTTTCACGAACTCCAGTAATGTATAGATGAGGTTAATGTTGGACTGGACCAACCTAAAGCCCTGGATCTGGGTCGGGGAGGCTGAGTCTGCCAACTCTAGCACACCTGCACCACCAAGGCAAGCTCTCCGGCGCTGCTCCAGCGAGCTCACCCAATGCTGCCGCCAGCAAGGAGCAGAGCCAGTTCTCCTGCTCTCATGCCTTTGGGTCCAGCTCACTTGAGCCTCTGACACCACACACAGCTCTGCTGTGCTGCCCAGGGGAAGTATGGGACCCACTCTTCCAAGCATGAGACTGGGCCAGTTCTGAACAGCCTTTGGACATTTACAAGGTCCCAGACACATCTGTATGGCTTTTAGTGATAATATGAGCTACAGACATCAACACAGATTTCGATGCTGCATAGCCACGGGCCATGGCTCTCAGTAGCAACATGGACTGGGGTTTCACCATGGCTACATATGGCAACTCGTGCCTCTTAGAACAGGCTATTTCCTCTCCTTCCTCGAGTCTCCAGTTCCATCTCTCTTCATAATGCTCAAACTTCTCTGTCTCCTATATAACCGCATGTTGCAGTGGCTCCCTCTGTGGGTGAGCCACAGGTGTGGCTGTGGGTGCAGGACCAAGTGCTTGATGGATTAGGTCTTTGTTCCTGTTTCGGCAGGTCTCGGGGCCTTTATGCTGGGTTTTAAGGTCAGAATGGTGCCTCTAATGTGAAATCGGTAGGACCAAGGTCTGGGGTCCTATTCCAGCAGAAGAGTGAGAAGTTCCAGGACTGTCTGAGCTACATAGTGAGGCTGTGCGTGCGTGCGTGCGTGCGTGCGTGCGTGCATGCGTGCGTGCGTGCGTGCGTGCGTGCGTGTGTGTGTGTGTGTGTGTGTGTGCGCGCGCGCGCGCGCGTCCGCACATGCACATGTGCCTATAGAGGCCAGAGGCTAACAGGCATCTTTCCCTGTTACTGTCCACAGTGATTTTTGAAGCAGGGCCTCCTCTTTCTGACCCTGGAGATCAGTGGACACCAGGAGAAGCCCCTGGAATTCTCCTCTCTGCCTTCTGAAAGCTAAAGTTTCAGCTATGCCTTGCTGTCCCCGGTTTTTTAAGGCTTATTTATTTTATTTTACATGTATGACAGTGTTCCCTGGATATGTGTATGTATAGTACGTGTGTGCGTGGTGTCCCAAAAAGTCAAAAAGTGAATGTCACCTCTTCAGTAACTGGAGTTAGGCATGGCTGTGAGCCACCAGATGGATGCTGGGTAACCGAACCCAGGTCTTCTGTGAAAGTCAAAAGTGCTCTTTAGTGTCTGAGCTATCTTTCCATCCCCTACATTTAAGTTTTTTAAATATGTGAGCTGAGGACCCAAACTCAAGTCCTCTACTTGTGTGGCAAACACTGGATAGATCGAGCTATCTCCCCAGCTCTAGAAATATACTTTTAAAAAAGAAATACCATCTCAGGGTCTAGGACGATGGCTCAGCAGGTAAGTGTCTACTTTTCTTGCACTGAATCTGGTTCCCAGCACCCCCATGATTACTCAGGAACCCTCTGCAATGTCAGTTCCGGGAGTTCCGACACCCTCTTCTGGTCTCCACAGGTATTAGGCATGTGGTACACATAAATACACAAAAGCAAGACACATGAAGTAAATATAAATATTTTTAAAAATAAAGAAAAAGAAATACAATTTTAAATCCACAGATGATATGATTGTGCATCTAGAAAAATCCAAAGGAATATTTAGAACATGGTCCCAAATATGGTCAAACAATTAGTTTGCTGGTGGAACTGAGTTGGTATAGCAATCAGTTATGGAGGAAGTATCTCTGTTGGGCCTCGAGGGAAGAGCTCATGCCGGGTAGACGTTGCTCCTTTGGTCTGCGCAGTGGAGACCCAGACAAGTGCCCAGCAAAATGTCCTTCTCTGCATTCTCGCAAGCCTGCTGAGAGGAGCACAGGGAGAAATCCCCAATCAATTAATTTATTGAAGAAATGCCTCCATATGGCACAAAGTGACAAAGCTCACATGCCAGGGAGGTGAAGGACTATGTTCTTCACAAAGGTGACAAGAAAGGAAAGAAAGACCTTAATGTCCTAAAAGACTTCCAGGTTTGCTTTGAGTAGCACCCAAAGGTCAAAAGTGAATACCTAGGCCTGTGTATGGGAAAGAACGCATAGACGCTGGGTGAAATGGGATCTGAGAAGTCAGCCAAGGGTAAACAACGCAATAAACAAGCCGCTAAAATACAGGAGTAGAAAAGGGCGTGGCTGCAGACTGTGCCCGGGCAGGAAGCAGGAAACAAGGGTTTTGATGTTGAGCGTTCCTAAATATCTAATGATTAGTTTCTTACATACAACAATGCAGCAAACTTCATAGTAATTTGTACTACCAGTAAAATTTATTTATTTATTGTTTACTAAAATTGCAATAAAATAATGTATATTGAAAAGAATCAATTGCATGTCTGTGTAAAAGAAACCGTTTCTGGGAGTAAAAGCACCATCCACAGTAGCATCAAAACCAGAAGATGCTTGGCTGGGCATGCTCACTGAAAACTAGCACTATCTATTTCATGGACAAACTACAGAGCCCTAAGAAAGCAGAGACTGGCAGTACATGTAAGAACTGTACACCAGATATTGTGAAAATTTCAGTCCATCTTAAATTATTCATAGATTCAAAGCATTCACGATAAAAATTCAGTAGGTTTTTTTTTTTTTTTTTTTTTTGGTTTTTCGAGACAGGGTTTCTCTGTGTAGCCCTGGCTGTCCTGGAACTCACTCTGTAGACCAGGCTAGCCTCGAACTCAGAAATCCGCCTGCCTCTGCCTCCCAAGTGCTGGGATTAAAGGCATGGGCCACCACCGCCCAGCTTAGGTTTTTTTTTTTATTTGGATGAAAATTACAAAATAATTTTGTGGTGCTGATAGAACACAGGGCCGTGAGCATGCCAATACTGTCACCAACTAGTTGTAAAAAAGACAAAGTTGAAAATGCAGCCTATCTCATTTCAAGACTTAACTATGAGTCATAGTGATTTGGGTGTCAGTACAAGGATGGAAAAATATGTCAACAGAATAAAATCAAGAGTCTAAAAACAGCTGGCATGGTGTCTCATACCTGTAACCCAATGGAACTCTGGGCTACCCAGTGAGTATCGACCGTACAACAAAAACACATCTCAATAAAACCAAACAAATAATAACCAAAACAAATAAACAAACCAGAGTCCAGAAATAGAGGCCAGTTCACAGGCTGAGACTTGGAGAGAGGTTCCTCAGAATCAGCAGGACGGGGTAGCCTTCTGAACGTGCTCCGGGTGACTCACAGCCGCACCATAATTAACTGAAGACCAGGTAAGCAGCAGCCTGCAAGAGGGGAGACTAGACGGCAGGATGAAGAAAGCAGACTGGTCATGGTCTTGGAGTATGATCGGTTTCTTAGATGCAGAAGCCAATAGCCAGAAAATAACAACAGGTTGTTATATTTGACTTCATAAGACATTTAACACATCTGTTTGTTAAAAGACACCATTTAGATGCTGGCGTGCGTGAGGCTGTGGTAGAGTGCTTGCCTGACATGCACAGAATCCTAGGTCCAGTCCTGAATAAAAAGGCACATAAATAAACATTAAGATAGACATGATATTATTTGGAAAGTGAATAGTGAGCCAAAGAAGATAGTGAAGTTTTACAGCATATGTATATGTATGTGTATGTGTATGTGTATGTGTATGTGTATGTGTATGTGTATGTGTATGTGTATGTGTATGTGTATGTGTATGTATATGTATGTGTGTGTATGTATATGTATATGTGTGTGTGTATTTGAACAAAAGACATGTTTAAGACTATATAAAGAATTCTTATAGCTTAACAAAATAGCAAGCGACAAAATATGTGCAAAAATCTAGAACAGGCACTTTAAACAGAAGATATATGAACAACACCCTATACATATGAAGACATCCAACATCTCTATGCATGAAGCAAAAGAGAATCACTTTTCACCAGCTGGAATGGCTACCACAAGAGCCTGGCAACTCCCCAGCAGAGGCTGCGGAACAATCAATCGATTGTTACTCTGTAATCAATCGCTCTGTTACTCTGACATGGCTGGGAAGGATCAAAGCTGTTCCCCCACTGCTCCCACACAAAGTTCAATGGGACCCTAGGCTGTGGCCCAGCAATTCACTCCTATGTCAGCCCCAAGAAGAGCTAAGGACATCTACAAAGACCCACACAGGCATGCTGCTGGCAGAATTTTAAAAGCAGCTTAACATTGCAAACAGCCCCAATAAACAGGATGCTTGGCAGGTTTTACTTCCATTCTGCCACGGGGTTCTACTAAGTGCAAAGGCTCATGGTATTGAAATGCCTGCTCCATCACCTGATAAGCCAGATGCAAGAGTGTGAAACACTAAATCCACGTATGTGTAGGTCGAATAGTGGGTAGAACAGTCGTTGCCATGGAAGAGATAGCGATCACTGGGGGAAGGCACAATCAATCTTTCTAAGGAGACAATATAGTTATGTATTTAATGTTTTGGGGTCCTGGTGCATGCCAGGGGAAATGCGGTACCACTGGGCTATATTCTCAGTCCAGCAGCTGATATTTTGGGTGGGGAATGGGTTACATTGGTATATGCTTTTGCTGAAACTCAATGTGTCTTTAAAACCCATGAGCGTGAATGTATGAAAATTATTCCTCAATAATCCAAATATCCGTGTTTGGAAAAAAAAATCTTAAAAGGGGGGAGAAAAGTATTTCCCTAAATTTGTGAAAAATTAGGTGACCTTACCTGGTAGCATCAATCTATAGAACTTTGTGTTGAATTAGCTCCTAGTGTGGTGGCCTTCTTATCTTTGTAATCCGAGTGCTGGGGAAGAACTGCTGGGAGGATCAGGGGTTCAAGGCCAGCCTTGGTTACACAAGATCTGTCCAGAAAAGAAGATGAAGTAAGAAAGAATTGCACACTGAGTTAGTTAGTGGAAACCATACCTGCTAAGTTATAGGTAGTGATCTTGCATGGAATGACTGATACAAACTATTATTTAAGGTTGAGCAGTGCCCCTCTCAAAAGTCATAGCCACACAAACCATCAGACTTCGAACTTATTGGAAATACAGTTCTTGCAAATGTAATTAGCTAGCTAAGATGAGATAACACTGAGATTGATGGCCACAAATTCAATGGCTAGTGTCCTACTATAATCCCGTGGAGACAGAGGAAGAGAAGCCTGGAGCAACGGAGGAAGAAACTGGACTGACGTGGCTACTTGTCAAATGCCAAGGACTGGTGGCAACCATGAAAGGCCAGGAAAGGGGCAGAGTAAGTGTCAGACCTCGGCCAAGACTCAACCACTGCAGCTGCTGCCTTGACCTCAGACCTCTGGTGTGAGGACCCACTTTGGCTGTTGGAAACTATGGAGTGTGAGGTAATTAACTTGGTCTGTGTTAGGACACTAGTTCACCAATCAATCTGGCTTCCAGAGAATATGTAAGAATTTAAGCATCTGAGACTCGCAGCTAGACTTGAATCAATACATTGACGAAGTACTCTAAGATTAGATATTATATTTAGGTGTACCGTATACATCTGTGCATATTCAAATTTATCTATCTATCTATCTATCTATCTATCTATCTATCTATTATCTATCTATTCGTCTTTTGTTCATTTGAGTAGCATGTATACAAGTTAACAGCACATAGCCATTGGTTACCTGTATTGTCATTTTCTAATGGATTTATAAATCCTAGAGACACTGCCCCGTCAGCAACTGAGGAAGACTAAATGAGTCCCTGTGGGCTGTTTTGGGACAGGGAGATTATTGTCTCGGGAAATCACTGCGTCCCAGGACATGGGTTTATGGTTGCTTATTTTGCCAGTCTGGTTCGATTAGACTAAGGTTTATTTAATGCTCCATCCTGAGTATTTCCATTGAAATCTATTCGGTTCAATCCAATCAAACCAATGCCATCAACGTCTGTCGGGGTCTTTCCTTGAAAGTCCCTCTGCAGTGACCCCCTCTCTTAGCTCCTGTCTTTAAGCACTGACTCTGACCCTTGGGTCTCACCACAAAGATACTTTTTGAAAATCTATTATGAAATGTAACTGGAGGCCAGTAACAAGACCTCAGTAAGAGATCGATGGCTGGGGTGGGACAGTAGGGTTTTGTACTTTTTTCTACACTGCCCTTCTTATTTTAATAGGCTTTAATATCCTTAAGAAATTGAGCTTCTTGGAGTTAGGGATTTACCTCCAGGTGTCCTTCCTTTTCTGCCAAGAAGTAACAGAACGGTACATTTACTTCTGGTTGCTGTTAAAATACAAATACATTGATTCTCCCTTAGCCACTCATGAATGACTGGGACATAGATAATGAGAATTCAGAATTATTATCTATTTAATTAATGTTTTTATTTTAAATGTGTTCTGAAAAATTTTACTGTGCAGCCTGGGTTTGCTTTGAAGTCTTGATCATCCCGTCTCAGCGACTAGAGTGTTAAGGTTGTAATTAGGTGGCACAGTGCCCAGCTTTGATTTAAATTTGTGTGTGTGTGTGTGTGTGTGTGTGTGTGTGTTGGAATGTCATTGTATTTCTCAGGCCAGAGATGTGACACAGTTGGTAGTGGTTGTGTCTCAGGCCTGATGTTCTGGGTTCCATTCCTAGCAATCCCATAGCCAAGAACGTGGTGCCTGCCTGTAATCCAGTTCTTGGCTTGAGGAAGCAGGAGCATCAGAAGTTCAACGTCATCTTCTTCTACATAGCAAGTCTGAGACCAGCCTGGGTTACATGAGACCTGTCTCAAACAGTTTTTCTTCCTTGTTTTGATTCAAGAGTGAAAATTTATTTGCATAAAGAAATACCTAGTTTTGGATTGCATGCTTAAATAATTTTAAAAATTAAAATCATCAATATTAAGGCTTTATCTTTGTCTGTCTGTCTGTCTGTCTGTCTGTCTGTCTGTCTGTCTGTGTTTCTGTCTCTCCATCTCTGTCTTTGTGTCTTTGTATCTCTGTCTGTCTGTCTCTCTCTCCCCTTGCCCTTCAGCAGACTGGATTGGTTCTATTTTTGCTTTCTCCTTTCTCTAAGTTCTTGATGCAGTGTGATGAGGATGGCTCGTGGGACTGTTGGGATACACTGTTGGTAGTATTATGGATCCACCCCATGTTGCCAAACAGAATAATTTCTTCCCTGGCTAGATGTCCTTATTTTTGACTGTTACACACACCAAAAAAAGCTCCATATGCCTTGCCCTTCCCTTTTCCTTTGAGTCAATATTTATTTTTTAATTCTGCCTGGGGCACAGGTGGAGACTCCAGCTGTTCTGTGGACAATGACACTATTGTTTCTTTTAGCTGGACTCTGGTCTTAGGCCCAGAGACTCCTTCATCAAATGGTCTAGGTCATAATCAGAACCAGGTTTTTTTAAACTAAAATTCCTATGTCTTTTTTTTTAAAGATTATTTGTATTTATGTCTCTGGGTATATCGGCTCCATGTGTGTCTGTGTACCACATGCATGCCTGTTATCTACAGAGGCCAGAAGAGGGTATCGGATGTGCTGGGACTGAAGTTAAGGTTGGTTGTGAACCGCCATGGTTGGACTGGGGATTTCAACAGCAAATGATCAAAACCCTTGAGCCATCTCTTTAGCCCCTCTCCATCTTCTTTACACTGGAAACCTTTCCCGTCTTGACTCTGCTGCGTATCTCAGAACGATAGGATACCTTTTAGTTTCCTTCAGTTGATTTTTTTTCTCTGTGTCTAAAACATTTTGAATCCCAGCTCTGTAAGCTGCAGCACTGGACACCTCTCCCAAGCTGGGTATTTGGCATGTCTGCCTTCCAAACCTTCATCCATGCTCCCAGAAGATGATGACTAAACTGGAAACCAGAAGCTTGTTGCTAGAGGCAACCTGTGGAGCTGGGCTGTCACCCACAATGGGAGTGGCTCATTAGTCATGAACTCTACCCGACTGCATCTGACTCCTGCTACTTAATGTCTGCCTCAGAAACTTCTGGGGCAGTTTGTCAAATACTGGGTAACTGTCACCCATCTGGGGTTACTTTGTGCTTCCGACCTCCGTGTAATGACCTCTTTCTTTCTCTCAAGTAAATCTTAATAGGTTAACCCTTAAATTTGATGGGAATTAGTCCTTCTGGAGCCAGTGGCACATTATAGACAAAGGTGTCATCTTCTAGAAGTATTGCTTATGGATCTGTTGGTAGTTCTGAAATGATTCATCATCACACGCAGGGTCCAGCTTGCTTTGAAGTTGGGAGAAAGTGTGCTTTACCCCAGAGCTCATTTTGTCCGAGGCTGGCAAGATCTGACTTCACAAGACCCTGAGCTGTGATGAACGTCTCCACCTGGCCCTAGGACCCTTCATGCTCTCCCACCTCCTCCGCCCCATCTCTGTCTTCTCACCTCTTGTCCCCTCATGTCTGGTCCCCACTCTTGTCCCCTCATGTCCAGTCCCCACCTTTTGGTTCCCATCTCATCCTGCTGTTTCTTGTTTAAGATTCTTTCCTGTTTCTTACTAGACAGAAACAAAACAGTTCCCGAGTAATTCCACTGCTCTCTGGTTGGCTAATTTCCCAGGCTTCGGAAGGAGCAGCAAAGTCCATCTTTGTTTCTGGCCTCTGGCACCTTTGCTCTTCTAGGTTCCTACACCGAGTCTCTTCTTAAGCATGTGGGTGAATCTCTCGGTCTGCAGGAATGCTTGTCCCGTTGTCCTTACGCAGCCTCAGAGTGCCACACGAACGCCTAAGTGTCCAATGAATATTCATATAGATACAGGGTGTCAGAAGGTAAACTGACCACTAATTAAGAACGGACTCAATTGAGGCTTCCCTGAGACCTTTGAGAAAGGAGACTTGCACTCCTCCCAAGTCCTGCTTGCCAACTACACCATCCCGAGACTATGCTGGACAAAGGGGTCATTGTATTGTCTTTTATTGACCTTTCCTTTGGTAACTAAAGATGGAAGCCTACAGCTGTGTCATGCTCCCCCCCCCCCCCCCCACTTCCCCCGCACCCCCCATCTGGGTTGGCTACCGACTGGGGCACAGCCAGACCTGGAGAGGTCACTTCATTTTCACCCAGCCCAGACACAGCATGTGAGGTGGTGACAGTTGCATCCTCCAGTTGTTTTAAGCTGAGTTCTAGGGTCCCAGAACAGATCTCAGCTCTGCTGTGTCCATCTGACAGGCTTGCTCTGTATACCAGGGGCTTCTCATACCACTGGCCTCAGAGTGCGGCCGTGAGAACTGAGTGCAGAGAGACTAACATGTGCTGGTCCTCTATTTGTTGACTTCTTGGTTCTGTGGACCTCGTCCTGTGTGTGACTGTGAACCAAGGACAGTCCCCACTCACACTGTGAAGTGTCCGGAAGGTCATGGTCAAAGGCTGGGGGAGTAAGATTGTCTTCCAGCAGCAGGGCACTCTGAGAGAAGGAGCTGCCCCTGGAGAGTCTTTGTGGTGGGCATGGTCCACAAAAACACTGTCATTTTGGCTACTGGCCATTGTCCAGTGTGCCCTGAGGGTGTACAGGGTCTGCTTCTCTTCAAGTGACCTGTGGGTGTGATCTAGACTCAGCACCATGGGGAGAAGCTATGTATTAGTAATAGGTGGTCAAAGAGCGAACCTTGCAGCGTTTGTACATCCCAACATGTCAGTAGGACTAACTGGACACATAGGGGTGTTCCACCTTCCTCAGGGGACCCCTGAGGGTGTCTGGGTACATAGTCATCTCCTTAGTGCTCTGTACTGTGGGTGACACACAGACTGCCGGGACTGTGGTAGGATGGTTCAAAGAATACATAGGCAAAGACATAGTGTTTCGGGCCAGCACTTCTGCTTTGAGGGCTAAGAGTTTGCCCTTGACCTTGCTAGGTCTTGTGATACCTGTCAGGGTGGTGTTGGGGACAGTAGGTTGTGTGAGGGTATGGGAACACTGAGCAAGGAGGGAGTGACCCTCCCAACCTGTGTCCCTGGTGGGAGTGAGGGCAATTACTCCCTGATCAGGACAGCCCAGAAGCCTTTGCGACCCTTGGTGATCAGAAGTGATTTCAGAGCATTTTGCTCTCCTTCCTGTAAGATGGAGGACTCGGTAGTGTGTCACTCCGGCTCCCTCACTTTACATATTCCCTTCTCAGCCCCCACATGCCTCCTGTTTGAAAAGTCTGGGTTCCTGGTGAGGTACCAGAGGACTGTGAACCAATGAGTACTGGCTATGCATGTCCAGACAAGGCTTATTTATGGCCATGTCTGGCACTCAGCGCCTGCCTTCTTCCCAGCCTCCCTTCCCATGCAACGGTTTCAGCAGCTTTACTTTGATGGTGCTGGTGCTGTGCGGACAAGACACACTGCAGGCAGAGCTGAGTGTCACTGTATTCCTCTCCTTGGAGAATAAATGAAAGGCTCTTGCCTGCCTGCTGTCTTTGGGGCTGCTACAAAGTGATCAGGAAATACTCTCCTTCTATTCCATTCTTTGCAAAAAGAGAAAAAAATCGTGTTTGGGGAAAAGCAATAATTCATATCTCACGGAGCCTGCTTATTACACAGGGCTCCCACGGGATCTTAGTGGAATACTGGTAGCACAGACCCGGGATTCTGGTGTATTTGATTGCCGGCTCAGGAGAATGCTTACCAGCCTCTTTCCCGTTCCACTCACCACCCATCAAAGGCAGCGCCTGTGATTGTCACATGTTCCTGTCTCCTAGGGAAGATGAATCCAACTACCAAGCATAGAGAATCAGAATCAACTTCAAAACAATGGTGCACTTGCTGCTGCCTTTGTTGCTAATGTTGCTATTGTCTGCACCGAGAATGTTGGTTTTCCTGATTGCTGGGGGTGGGGTGGGGGGTGGGGGGTGGGGGGGGCAGTGGTATTGGTTAAGATCCTACACTGTTCTTGCTGTCTATTGTTGACTGTCATATGCAGCTCATGCAGGCAGAGGTGGTGGGTCTTCTAGGGCAAACACATCTCATTGCTACATCTCATTCTATAGCTCTAAAGAAGCACCTGAGATACCTCGGAGTTTTCCAAAGAGCATCTCGTGAAGACAACAGAGTTACACATCTCTGGACTTCAGTGTGGACAATTGTATGCCCAAAATTCTATGAAATGTGGTCATTGGGAATATGGCCATCTCAGAGAGATTTGTCCTTTCCTAGCTGGCTTTCCTGTTGCTGGGAGAACACCAGGACCAGAAGCAACTTAGAGAGGAATTTGGTTATACTACTATATCATAGTCCATCACTGAGGGAAGTCTGGGCAGAAACTTGAGGCAAGAACTGGACCAGAGGCCATGGAGGGAATGCTGCTTACTGGCTTGCTTCTCCTGGCTTGCTCAGCCTGTTCTTACACAACCCAGGACCATCTGCCCAGAGATGGCACCACCAACAGTGGACTAGGTCCTCCTTCCTCAATTAGTAATCAACAAAATGGTTCAGAGATATGGCCACAGGCCAATCTGTTGGAGGCAATTCCACCATAATAAATGAGGTTATGCCGTTCCCTCTTCCCCAGTGTGTCCAGCTGACAACCAGTGTTAGCTATCACTGTCCTTCAGAAATCCACAGACTCTGAAGACTGTCGGGTAGGTCCCAGATTTGGAGAGTTATGACTGGTACTATTTGAATTTTCTCGTTTTATCAGGGAAGTCTTCACTATCCTTCCCAGCAAAGTATTTGACAAGAAACTTTCTCTGTACTCCCCCCTCCCCCTCCAGCACCTTGAAAAGAAAGCTTTCTTTGTAGAGCTTGAAGGAAGAACAACCCAAAGCAGTGAAACCACAAGCACTTTCTCTAAAGTAAAGATAAAGTATAAACAGAGAACAAAACAGGAAGTGGTGACTGGCTGAAAACAAGAAATACCACAGCTGCCCTGGAAAGCGCCGTTCCCTGCCCTACGGAACACGGGCTCAGAGATGCACAGCAAAGAGTCTGGAAGGAATGAAGCTGGGTCCCTAACAGACAAGTGTCTTCTACTGGCACTTCTGGCAACTGCTCTTCCGCAGTCACTAACAATATCTGCATCAGCTACCGCAGGTGCTAAGTCACAGGAGCGTCCTGTGAATCATTGCGTTGTCTTCCACACTTTCAGCTTTTGGAGGTGGAAGAGTGTGGCCAGAGGGGTCAGGATTCCTTCTTGTGCCCCACCTGCAATGTTGCCAGTCTGGCGAGTTCCATCCGGGGCTGCCCCATAGGAGAGCTGACAGGGAGTGTGTACAAAGCTCTGGGGTTAGATCTGAGCTCTGCCTGCTGATGGTGGTGATCTCATGGTAACTCTCTGGGTCCTCTCTAAGTCCAAGAGCAGTAATGCTTGTTTCAAAACTAAATGGAAACGAACAGAGATAAAGCAGGTAAGCCGTGACAGGCCTACATGGGAAACCTGTGAGTGCTGTGTCTTGCTGGGGTAGTTTTATTTTTTGTTTGTTTGTTTGTTTGCAAATGGTTATCTTTTTAAGTTGTGCATGAGTGTATAGGCACATGAGTGGGTGTGGAGGCGGTGAGAATGGGTGTGGAGGTCAGAGGATAACTTTGTGAAGTTGGTTCTCTCCTTCCACTTTTGTGTAGGATCTGGAGGTAGAACTCAGACGGTCAGGATTGTGTCGTGAGTGTTTTCACATATTAAGTCTTATGTAGCTGGCCCGAGATCATGGTCACTGAAGACTCCTCAGGTGGAGTTCTGAGCGTAGGGTCACTACTAACACCGATAAACAAATGGCAGCCTGCAGTCTGCTGCCTCGGTGCTGGGCATCGGAGGAGTCCTGGGTGAGGGGCAGCTCGCCAGACCACTCATTCAATCATTCGGTGAACATCTGTTAAATCCCTGCAATGCACAGATACTCAGTGCTCTGGTGTTGGAGCCAGATGTGCACAACTGTAATCTCAACGCCCAGAAGGCAGAAGCAGAAGGATCATAGCAAATCCAAAGCCAGCCTGGTCTAGAAGCAAATGCTAGGCTAGTCAGGAACACAGCAAGATCCTGTCCAAATCAATCAAAGACACAGAGCTGCAATCACGGGCTTTTCCACCTGCACCCCAGTTCCTGTAATAACGACTCTGAAACTTAATTATATGTGAATAAATGCTGAAGCCATTAGCTTGGGCTTGTTCCCACTAGCTCGTAACCCACTTATCCTGTTTAATCTAGTCTAAGTCTGCCATAAGGCTAGTTATCTCTCCTAAGTTTCATGCATCTGTCTCCTTAGAGTTCAGGGTGAATCTCTTCCTGTGCCTGACTCTATCCTAGAATTCCACTCTCCCTACCATAACTCTTGCCTCCTATTTATTGCCTTAGCTCATTGGTCAATCCGCTTCTGATTGACAGGTGATGCTTCCATACAGCACACAAGAGATTGTCTCTACACAGGGCTCAAGTGTATCAAGAGAGATAGGCATGAATGCAAATAAATTGGTGTTACAAGAAGAAGAATTCAGTTACAGCATAGAGAAGGAATTGGGAATAGAAAATTTCTGTTGGACTGGCAACTTCCAGTCAGAGCTATGGGAAAAGAGGTAAACCCCTTACCACCACCACCCTGCATCCTTAAAAATAGCTCCCTGAGGTGGCTCCTTTTCATCCAGCCGAGGATAAAGACCCTTGTGTCAGGAGGTCACTAGTTGTGGTAATAATTAACTAGGGGTTCTACCCAACCTTTGATCATTTAGTTTCCAGATAAAAGACACAAGCCCTTTATATTTATATATATATAGCATTAGAGCCAGGCAGATACCAACCCTGTATGCTATTTCGCCTACTTCCTGTCAATAACTCTGAGATATGACTTGCCATGGTCTGCCTAAGCTGCCCTTACTCCAACTGGCCAGCCCTCATGGCCAGTTCCCATGATCCCTTACTCCATGTCGTCTTCTTCTTTCTTCACTCTTGCCTCTCTCTCCCATGCTTCAGACCCCAAGCCCTGGAACTGAAGCCCCGCCTATCTCTCTTCTGCGCACCTACAGGCTATAGGCATCTTTACTGACCAATCAGGCATAACTTGGGGTTGGGGGGGCAAGGCTACATATCATCACTTGGCATACATGAGAATCTCCTTGTCCCTGGGGCAAGCAGATCTTGAGGGGGAGGGTCAGTCTTTAGCAATACAGTACATAAAAACAGACCAAAACTCAACAGTCACCGATTCCTGTTGGAGAGTGGGGGACTGACTTCTGTTGTGTAAAGCTAAGCAAAGGTCAATTAATATTCCTTGACAAAACTGTGAGGGGAGCCCCAGGTGACAGGCTCTGAGGCCCACGGTGGCTCAGTTCTAACCTTGGGTCCTTATTCTGCCTTTGGTTCAGTGGTAAGCAGGTCGTGGAGCCTCTGAATGAGGTAAGGGTAGGTGTGGGAGTCCAGGACTACAGACTCAGGGCTTCCAGCTTCCATATGCTGCAGGGTTAGGGCTGTGAGGAGCACCCAGGAGGGCAAGGTGGAGAGGAACGGGTGAGAGAGGAGCTCTGCAGGCTGACTGTCCTGGACTCTTCGGTCCCATCTTTGAGGTCCAGCAGTCTGAGGGAATATTCAGCTATGTGGTACATGAGTGAGTATCTCCTTCTCCCTTCTGAGTGTTCACCCTCTGAAGGTAGGCCACAGGCTCCAGCAAGCTACTCCAGTGACCTCGAATGTCTCCACTAGACCACGTAGATGGGGCTTGGCTGCGCTAACCTCTTGTGAGAAAGCCTTATGATGCTCGCCCAACCCCCTCCCCTCAGCATGAGGCTGGAGGCTTGTGAGGAACTGCTCCAATGCCTTTCCCATGTTCCCCTGGGACTGTCTCTAGACATCTGCTGCATGCAGAGGCCTTCTGCCTCGGCCTGTTTTAGGGCACAGGCAAGGCTGCAGCGTAGTTCATCACCACACATAACCACTCCTACTAGGTCATCGTACCCCCTTTGTTTTATCAAGCCTGAAAGTTGCCAGAAAAACCAACTCCACCATTTTGGGCCAAATGTGGAGAGGAAAGTCTCTCTCCATCCCTTGGACCCCAGTTTCCCTCCTTAGCCCAGCAAGAGACAGAAGCCACCATTGTAAGAACATTTCCAGAGACACTTCATGCATCTGTTAGTTTACACAGTAACCCCTCCACTCTGCCCTATCCACAAGGGACACATTCCAAGACCCCCAGCAAATGCCTGGAGCCTCAGATAGTACTATTTGTACAATGTTTTTTTCTTTCTTTCTTTTTTTTTTTTTTTTTTTTTTACTTATATACATACCTATGACAAAACTGAATTTGTAAATTCAGCATGGTAAGAGAGCCACAAAAATAACAATAAAACATGACTTAGTATATACTGTAATAAAGATTATGCAAATGTGATCTTTCTCTCAAAGTATCTTAGTCCCTTATTGAATTATAATAATACTTTCAGACTATAGGTAACTGATTTCTCTCAAAGCAAAACCATAGCCAAGCAGGAAAGGAGTGTGCAGGGATGCATAACTGTGTCCACATTTACCCATTCACCTCTCCTGCCCACCGTCCGGGAGCACACTACCATGCAACTATGCAAATTTCAACATTTATCCCTCCTTTTTCTTACCCATATGCCTGGGGAGCATGGATCACCTCCCTGTCAGGTCCCCTATGAAGACCCACAGCTTGCTCATGGGCACATCTCCAGCTGTGGCGAAAGAAGGGCATACTCAAGTCTTTGATCCAGCAGAGACAGAACATCCCAAAGGAGCCTTCCTTCCAAGGTTGCACTAGCCGTCATCATTAAGGACCTGCCTAAGGCAGGTACCTGGTGTCATTCCACAGATACCTTCAGGGAAATCTCTTTTGTATTTAACACTATGATCATTTAACGGAGGGTGATGGAAAAAATAAATAGAAGACTGGCTGGGTCTTCAGCTACAGTCCATGCTGCAACCACTGCGTGGTGCAAGAGAGAAGATCTGTCACTCAGCGGAAGTTAGGACCCTGAAGCTAGACAGGAGGAAGTTTCAGGTAGAGAGCTAGCAAAGCAGAGAAGGGGCCTCATCTCCTGGCTTCCTCATCCTATACCCACCTTCCAAGCTCAGACCATCACCTCCCAGATAGCAAACTCAGACAGCATCCTGGTGTCTCAGGAACCAACGTGGTGGAGAGTATCAGGTCCAGGTGAGTACCCAAGATCTCCAGAGTGTTGTCTTTTGTGAGGATGCTGCTTGAAGTGTAAAACACTGTGATGTTGATAGTAAAAGAAATGAGCACCTGACACCAGGAGGAGACAAGGCTAGCCTGACACCAGGAGGAGACAAGGCTAGCCTGACAGCAGGAAGAGGCAAGGCTAGCTGCTCATGGCCTCACACCCACCTTCTCTTACTTACCTCAGATTCATCTTCTGAGATGCAGGTCTAGACCAATGGACCCTGTGTACAAGGCTAGTTATAAGGGAGTTCCTGGGCTGGCCAAGGGGACTGAAGAACAGCTAGGCTACAGCTGAGCACTGCCCAGCCAGCAAATTCTTAGTGTCTGTGTGGCAATCTGTCTCCCCTGTTTCCAGCTCCTCTGATGTTTCAAAATCCCTCGGGGTGTAAGAACCTACTGCAAACATTTGCCCTTCTTGTATTATGCCGTCTTCCCTCCTTCCTCTGATGTAAATGACCTTTGGCTCTCTACCCACCTAGCGGCTGCCTAGCGACTCTACCATTCATCGCTGGCGCGGGGGAGTCCATCAGGAAGGAGAGTAGGTGCAGTCACAGGTAGCTGAGTTTGTTTGTTTCTACAGTTCTTCCTCCCCTGCACAAGGCCCCGGGGGACCTGCCACCTAGCCTCTCTGACATCATTGTGAGGGTACTATTTCTGTGGGCAAGGAGGCACCAAGGTCCTGAGTTCTTCCCTTTCCTAGGCATGTCTAGAAGTTCGTGTCCTACAGGTTCAAGCTCAAGTCTGCACCCTCCAGTTCCTCTAAAGCTGTCGAAAGGTGCATCGTGTTTCACTGTCGAGCCTCTTTCTCCTTGGTTGTGATGAGGGGACCAGCGCCGACCA
This sequence comes from Rhabdomys pumilio, assembly GCA_030674055.1. Lineage (NCBI taxonomy): Eukaryota > Metazoa > Chordata > Mammalia > Rodentia > Muridae > Rhabdomys > Rhabdomys pumilio. Next base: position 12,724,832 of record JANHMN010000019.1, on the reverse strand, counting down.
GTTCCTTCTGCTCTGGGTTCAATTCCTTTTTTTTCCAGGATGAGTTGGCATCTTCACAACATATTACATTGATCTGCTCTATTTAGACTCTAGAGACAAGTGCATATCAGAACTTCATGGAACGAAAAGCTATAAACAATTCTCTCTCACATTAATGAGGCCAACTAAAATAAATTACATTTTATCCTGTTTATCTTTCAATTCAAATAATTACAGTTATATCTGGGCTGAACTCCTCTAAGACTTCTGTGTGTTGAAAAGAACGTATTGCTGCACACACAGTGTATCCTGGTTGCTATGTTACTCCGTCACTGTGAGACACACGTCATTGCGGCATTCTCCTCATCCTTTTAGAGACCCTCCTCGGACCCTTGCCCTACACTCATCAGAGAGTCAAGCTAATCCTGACCCTTCTTTGTTGTGCAAAATATAAAATCAGCTGTCTCAAAGGACTCTTGGTTTTATTTATAGGATAAATATCTTATTTATCTTATAAATAAAATATGGAGAATAATATCACAGAGTAAAATTTTAATGCTAGGAATGAATATATGTATTGATTTTTGGCTTCAGTTAGCTAAATATCGTCAGAACTGGGAAAAGCATGTATTAAAAAGAACTCATTTTCTCAATTTAATAGATTCAATTATTGTCCTTATTTCTTATTTTTAAATTAAGGATTTATTCTATTTTTAATTATGTGCATGTATGTGACTGTGTGCACATGAAAAGAGTATGTGGCTGGGCGGTGGTGGCGCATGCCTTTAATCCCAGCACTTGGGAGGCAGAGGCAGGCGGATTTCTGAGTTCGAGGCCAGCCTGGTCTACAGAGTGAGTTCCAGGACAGCCAGGGCTACAGAGAAACCCTGTCTCGAAAAACAAAACAAACAAACAAACAAACAACAACAACAAAAAAAAAAAAAACGGGGAAAAAAAATAAAGGAAGAGTATGTGTTCTGAACTGCTGAGCGATATATCTCTCCAGACCTAACTGGGCCTGCTCTTGTCATATTCAGTTTTGTTTTTGCAGAACTGAATGTCGAATCCAGGGTGTTACACAGTTTATATAACCATTCTTTCTCTGAGCTTCATCTTTATCCCAATGTGTATAGGTTTTGTTGATCTTCAAAGTGCTCTTTTATATTGAACACACTGCTATCCAAATAGATACATTTTGCCCACACTTTAAAAACATAGGTACAATGTTGCCACCTCACAGGGGTCAGGTGCACTCTGCAGGTGCAAAACTGAGCCAGATACTGAAGAGCAGAGTAAGAAGTGGAACATGGACTCTGGCCTCCAGGAATGTACATCACTTACTTATGCGCATGAAACAAGGAGGAACTGTGAGAATCATCTTTAATCAGTAATGAGAATATTACTAGTCAGACAATGGGGGAGGATGTAGTTGAGATACTAGTGTAGAGGAGGAAATACCTCTGAAGCTTGAGCTCTTTGGCTATCAGTGAGCATGGCTGAATTCAGACAGGTGCCAAAGGGAGCCTTTATCATTAGAAATCACCTCACACATAGCCCCAAAGCCTGAGTGCTATTAGGACATTACGTGTCTGAAGGTTGCATATAAAAGATCACAGTGAATTCAGCATGGAGCCTCAGAGCAAGATGAAATAGGATTACTGTAGACCATCACACTGGCATCAGGAACTCGTTCCCTGTAGTTAACAGAAGAGTCCAGGAAGCCTTGAGATCACATACCTGCTGCCTTTGGTACTGGGAGAAACAACAGAAAGTCATGGCTCTTTCTCCTTGTCTAATTTATCCACCTTTCCTTCATATAACCCTCAAATATCCTGCCCAACCCTTCAGCCTGGGTACTTCTGCTGGGAAGGTCCTATCTCTGAGATCATGCTCTGATTCTCCTGTTTCCACCCCTCCCAGATCGGCCAGCAGAACTGAAAGTGTGGCTCACTGGTGAAGTGCTTGCTTAGCACACACAAGGCGATAGGTTCAATCCCCCACGATATATATATATATATATATATATATATATATATATTCATTCATATATATGTATATATTCATATGTATATATGAATATATTCATATATATGTATATATTCATATATATATATATATATATATATATATATAAAAAACTATATATCCATATATATGAAACCTATCCATTAAATATGGTATTTCCAAAACCAAATCTTCCCCTATTGTGTTTTAAGAGAATTTCTAGTTTTTACTTTTTCTTTCCTGAGTAAAGAAAGTGGTATAATCTCTGCTTTCCTGTCCCCCCAACCCCCGTCCAAGGTAACCTAAGATTCCCTACTAATACCTGTTGCTGTTCCCACCCCCCAACCCCCACCAAGGTACCCCCGGGGAGCTTCCCTACTAACGCCTGCTGCATGCTTCTCAGAAGAAGCCTCTCATTTCCATGGGAAGGTTCGGGAAGGTTCTGGAAGGTTCCTCTACTCTGTAGAAGTGGATTGCATCACCTAACATCAGCCCTGAGTTAAAGCTCGGTCCCACTGGACACATCCCTGCCTGGACCAGATATCTGAAGCTTCCACTTCCCCTGTTCTCTGGGTCATGGTTTTGCTAGTGGCCTCTTGCTTCCAGATTTATGGAATTCTACCCGAGCAGCTTATGATTAAAATTGTCGGGGCTATGCTAAGGTCATGGTCGCCTGCAGGGGGGCTGTGTACAAAGGACTGTGGGCTGTGAATGTTGCCCACAGTCTGGCCATCTTTAGTGACCTTTTAGCAAGCCTCCTTCCATTTATTTTACCATATAAAAATTTGCATAATTGGGATTATTTTTATGCATCATTTGTGTGTGTGATGCTTTCTTTGCCTGGCATCATGTTATGCAAAATGTGTTGCTAACGGCTTTAACTTCTTTGCCAGTCTTAGTTTGTCGATGTTATTAGCCGTTCCCTTATACGTTGCTGTTTGGGCTGTATCTATTTTATTTCTGCAATTCTAAATAATGGTGAAGCGAACAATTTCTGTATGCAAACTCTTGTCCACACTTGGATTGAAGGCTGTCATGGCTTGAATGAAATTGACTTGTATTGTTAAAAGGGGTGATGACAATTTGTAATCCAACCAAAGAATGGATGCATTTGCATAATACAATGGTATTAAATATAAAATTATTTCATATTATTAATATATTAATGTTAATTATTAATGTAATTATAGTTGCTGTATCTTATAAGTGCATATTAATTACTAATATAATATAATAATGTATTATTTGATATGATTGATATGATATATCTATATATTATTAATATGGTTTATTTAGCATTAAGCATTATAAATATAGAAAATCATGCATGGTATTTAGATACTATTGAGATGCTATTTTATTAGTCTAAAATTGAATTGAGACATGAACGCGTCCAGTCACTGGTGATGATCTCACGTGTGTCTAGATCTAGGAATTTACTGTGTTCTCACACCTAGCAGTACTGCAGCTCAGTGGTACACGGCTCTCTTACGTGTACCCCTGCCTTCCTCCTATAAGTGGTAGGTGTGCACGAATCACTATCAGATCTATGTGCTCTGAAAACCAGGCAGACATTTCCAATTTTGTTTTTCTTTCTATCTGGACTTGTTCCCAGGACCTCTCTTGCCCGTGTGTGACTTGCCTCCTCATTCAGTAAGACTGGCACCAGCAGAGATGCAGACACAGAGGGTCCCAGGGAGGAAGCGTGGCCGGCCTCCACTTCACTCTACAAGGGTGCAGATGGCAGTCCATAACCTTTATTCTGCTTCATCTGCCTCTGTGCCAGCAGTGACAATCCCAAAGAAGAGAGGACGGAAACCAAGGTACAAGGTATGCCTCCACCATCTCCTTAATCTGGATTCTGTTGGGCTGGGGCACTGGAGGCTTGGGCACAGCTCTGCTGCAAAATGGAAGACAGGGGCCTGGGTAAATGCAGGCTGAGAAAGAAGTCTCTCAATAGAGCATGCGATGGGCAAGGTCTCATTGGGACAACGAGGCACATACAGCAAGCTGTTGTGTGCACTTTCTTTTTTAAACAAGTGGAGAAAGCAAAGCACAGCAGATGGGGGAGCTGTGAGTTGAGCAGATTTGGGGGCTGTTGCTAAACACATATTATTAAGCTTGCATCTAAATGAGAGTGTCACGGGCTGAGCTGTCCCCTGACTATTCTCACCAGGGTGGCTCTTGAAGCCACTTCTAAAACTTATTCCTCATCTCTGGTGGGTTTTTTGTTGGTTTTGTTTGGTTGTTTTTTTGTTTTGTTTTGTTTTGGTTTTGTTTTGTTTTTTGGTTTTGGTTTTTTGTGGAAGCAGCTGATATTCCTGAGACAGTGAAAGTGATGCCATAAGTAGGGCAGTGTCAAAAGATGTAATAAAGCTTCCTGGACAGAGATTTAGCAAGGGACTCCTGGGGTTCGAATTATAGTTTTCTGCTTATAAAAGATGCTGGTGTCAAGTTTGGCTGCAAAGAGGCAGATCCGTAGCAATCAGAGTCCTGAGAGCATCGTAAGGACTAACCGTATGGAGGGAGAGGCTCTGGTGGGAAACAGATCTCATGATGTACCTCCAGTCCTACAATGTCACCCAAACCCAGGGGCCAGCCCCGGCTATGACAGATTCTGAAGGGCTGGCTAACTGGGGGAAAACGAGAAGCTTGTTCTCTGCCAGCCTTTAGAGGGTTTAGAAGAAGAGCACCAGTAACCCTCTCCCACATAGTTTTCATGAAATAAAACTGGCTCTTCCGTCTTGAGACCTGAATTCTGCAACCAAAATGCAAATTGGCAATTAACTCTCAAGTATGAGGGAAATGCATGGAAACTATTTCAGGTCAGCAGAAAGAGCTTGTGAAGACTGGGTAAATGAATTCAACCTTTATCCATCTCCTTCTTCACAAGCCTTTCAAATGCAAAAAGAAAAGGGAGAAGCTTATTGGTTATTCAAAATGACTTTAGTTGTCTTAACTTTTTTTGAGATGTCATTTATTTTTATTTTATGGTATGAGTGTTTGCTAGGCTGTGTGTAGCATATGTGTGTAAAGAAGAGACCAGAAGAGGGTGTTGGATCCCCTGGGAGAGAAGTTACAGATGGCTGTGAACCACCTCACCACCTCATGTGAGAGCTGGCAACAGACTTTGGGTCCGCTGGGAAGGCAGCATGTGCTCTGAACTGCTGAGTCTGTCTCTAGTGCACAGTATTTTTTTAAAGCTCTTCTTCACCAAGTCTTCTATCAGGTTATTTTTCTGACAGGGAAACCTCTGTCAGGAAGACTCATGGCAATTTGGCTTTAGGATTTTATTATTTATCTGGTCTCAGAAGTTAGCCTGGGTACTAGCCTACTAGTACCTGCTCAGGCACTTACCTGTGCCTTTGCTGGAGTCTGGGAATTGCATTCAGGGGGTGGGGGCGGGGGAGGGGAGGTGGAACAGGACAGGTTTTCTGTTTCATAGACCCAGGGAGCAAGTCCAAGTTCCAAGAAAACACAGTAAAACTTCTCTGGCCTTCTTCCTGCCCCGCTGGGGGCTGTGACCAAAGAATAAAAATTACCAACAGACACAGTAATTCCTGGGCCAAGAGAAATGGCAGTTCACCCACACGGAAGAAATCTGATTTACTTTGCAAGTTTCCTGCCTCCTAACACTCAGGGACACCTCTCAGTGTCCCTAATATCCAGGGACACCTCGGAGAAGTACACAACTTAGGCTTGCTGGCTGACATACAGACCCTGCACAAAGCAAGCAGGTCTGTTTCCACCTCACAATGAATCTCCTTTGTGGGAACAAGAAGCCACCGCTGGCTTTGAACCTACTTCCCGGATAGTTGGGAAGATGCTTGGCCATTATCTCGGACCATTCCGTTGGTCTGAAGCTTACTTAGTGTCCTAAAAGAATAGTTCTAAACCAGGTGCCCGTCTGCATATGACCCTGTGGCCTGTCAACAACAACAAAGGAAAAAATAAAAGCTATGTGAAAGTCTTCATAAAGCTAAAATGATTTCCTCAAAAGGTTACCTTTTATTCTAAAATACATGTTGGCAAAAGAAAGTTTTTGAAGCTCTGGTAATTTAAAATGTTCTCAGTTGGCAAAACAAAGCTGCTGACTGAGTCTCCTCAGTTTTACTTGGCGACACCCCATTTTACCATTAGTGATGACACTCTAATTGTAGAAGAGCCAGCAAGTAAATTGTACAATCTCACTCCATTTACCAGATGGCCACTAATTTGGCGATTTTAACTATCTGGGACACAGTTGGGGAGCCAGAAGTTGGTTTTTTGTTTGTTTGTTTGTTTGTTTGTTTGTTTTAAACTGACTAAGCACAGTAAGATCTTACTTGCTCTGGCCTTAATGGTCTTCTATTTCATTACTAGGAAAATGCTTCTTGGATTTGGATGTAGTGGCGCAGGTTTGTATTCCTAGCTGTCTGGAGGCAGAAAGATTCTTGGAGTCTACGAGTCTGAGATCAGCTTGGGGTCAACAGTAGGGCCCTGTCCCAGATAGACAGATAACTAGATAGATAGATAGATAGATAGATAGATAGATAGATAGATAGGGATAGATAGATATATAGATAGATAGATAGATAGATAGATAGATAGATAGATAGATAGATAGATAGATAAAATTTGAGTAGAGAATGAATGTGTTGGAGTGGGGAGGGTAAGAGGAGAGAAGGCAATCGGGAAGAGTAAGACCCAAATGCATTAGACATGTATGAAATTGCTTATGAATGAATAAAAATTACTTTTGAAAGAGAGGAAGCTCCTCCATGCCCTTCATCAGAGGCTCTTTACACTCACTGTAAACATTCCTTGCAAGTTCAGTTCTAGTAGTTTCTACTCTTAGATACAAAGAGGAAGGTATTTGGGGGAAGCCGCTGAAAGGGTAGCAATAACTTGATACAATCTGATACGTTAACACAATGAACACACTGACAGTGTTACAAAATAGCAATATCACTAATGCCGTTGTAATAGTGAACAGCGGGTGGGAGTGAACAGTGTGGTTTTGAGTCTTTGTTGAGCTTTTTTCTTAGAGATTCTAAGGATGTCTCTTCCGTGTCCTGGGCCTGTGGTAGCTAATATCTCCCCCAGTGCCTCTGTCGGTCCCCTCTGTCCTTGCATAGGTAGCAGCTCTCTGAGAACCTCACAGGCACCTCTCTTCTGGCCTTGAGCCTAGTTGACAGTAGGACATTTGAATGCTTCTGAGACTGATGCTAACATCGGTCACTGTAGAAAAGGAAGGATCAAGCTGGAGGGCAGATGTCAGTCCCCTGGAGTTCACAGCTCCTGTCACATCCTGGGCCATCTGGCTGAGTCTCTTGTATATCAAGCCTGCTGCCATATTACTGGGGCCTGCTAACCACTGAGCTTTGCTGTCCACTGTCACCTTGGGAAAGGACACAGATAATCACTGAACACCGTAGTTTCTAGAAAGAGCTGTACCCTGTCATACTCTGTCATGCTGACAGCAGTCCTCGTTTCAAAGTGAGTATTTACCTCTTAGCATCTCAGTCAGGCCCTCAGCTCAGAAACTCTACCAAGGGCAGCAGGCGAACATCCCTAGTTTCCATGACTAGAAAGCGCCTTGATCTTCGTAAGCATCCAGGAGGGGCTACATGAGCAAACCTGCCGTCCTGTAGGCGCGCTGACTTTAATACCTTCAAGTAGTGGAACCGCTATCCTGTTTGTCAGGGCTGTGAACTAAAAGCCAATTTGAAAACAAACAAATAAACAAACGACCACAGGATTGTATTTCTTTGTGTGTCATCCACCACATAAGAGCCATAATGTGTGACATGCTTGGAAGTTGAATCAGCATTTCGAAGTCTTTTCTCGTCACATCCTTAAGTCCGTAAACCAATACAAGAAACCCAATCGGAACTCTTAACATTTTCAAAGATACAGGTGACACTATTCCCAGCCTGTCCTCTCTGAGCCACCAACAAATGAACCTGAGCATGGGACAGGCAAAGCGAACCTATTTGAGAGCTTGTTTTATTTTGAGGACTTGTTACGTTTTAAGTATACATAATTCAGCTGTAAATCTATGCACTACAAGCTTTAAACGACAGCTATGCTTAACTTCTGTCTTAGTTTTCATCACTATGACAAGACACAATGACCGCAGCAACTCTTATAAGGGAAAACATTTAATTGGGGCTGGCTTACAGTTTCAAAGGTTTAGTCCATTCTCATCATGGAGGCTGGCATGAAGGCAGACCTGGTGCTGCAGAGTTAGCTCAGAGTTCTACATCTGGATCCACAGGCAGAGGAAGAGAGACTGGGACTGGCTTGAGCTTTTGAAACTTCAAAGCCCACCCCCAGAGACACAGTTCTTCCAACAAGGACACACCTCCTAATAGTGCCACTCCCTATGAGCCTATGGGGCCATTTTTGTTCAAATACCACAGCTATCAATGTACAGGCATTTCTGAAGATTTTATAGTCTCTTCTTATGGACTAATATAAGCCGGTTCTTAACACTTTTCTGTCTGTGGAAGTGGCTAATTTTCCCTATTTTTCTTATGTTGCACAGTTTCGAGGAGTTTTACAGGATGTCATATAATTGTAATCTGCCTAGTGCTTGCTCCACATACTAGACTGGGTGGAAGGGGATCACAGAGGTAAAGCGGCATCCCAGCTGGACTACATCAGAAGCACCTACCATCAGTACCACTGCTGATGTTGATTTTGATCCTGTGACTGAGGTGGCTTTTGTCGGGCATCTCCACTGTAAAAGTCACCACCCCGTCTCCACACTGCAGCATTAGAAGGAATTCATTATGCACATCCCTGAAGACCAGGGCGTCGAGCTCACTTCCTGGAGAAGATGTGGATGTCCTGGTCGTGAAGATTCATTTGTTCTCCTTGCTTATTTACGTTGTCAGACATTTAGTTGTATCACGTGGACTGGCGGACATTTATTACGTGTGTACTTGGTGCTATAATATAATATAATATAATATAATATAATATAATATAATGTAGTGACTCTACAACCTCTCTGCTGCTCAGAGTGGTCCAGATCTGTGTGCTGGAAGCTCTTCCAGCCAGCACCTTGCTCCTTAAGATACGTCAATCGCTGGTTGTTTTTGTTAATATCTTGTTATCTCTTGGCATGTTGAGATGCTTCCAGCTTATTCTGTGGTCCCCTGTCTTAGTCTTGGGACCATCCATTTCTGATGAAGTCCCTGCTCCTTTTAGTGAAGAATGACATTAGAAGACAATATAGGAGCATTTTGTTTTAATTTTGTCCATGAAAACAACCAACTTAGCAAACGATTTGAAACATGCAAATCCAGAGTAGCAAAGACAAGCGGCCTGCAGGAGAAGAGCGTGTGCTGGTTGGAATGGATGCCCACATCCGTCATACCGCGGACACTGCTGGATGCCCACATCCTATCACAGACAGTGTGCTGCATATATGTGTCCCGCGGTTTCTAGACTTTTCTAAACCTGCAGTGACTCTTAAATGTCAGATGTGCACACAGTCTGGCTGTTAAACCCAGTCCTCATTCCTGCAAAGCAAAGCACTTTGCTGACTGAGTTCTCTCCAGCAGGCTATTTTTAGTTCTTTATATTAGACAGTGAAACTTACATTTCTAGACACTGAGTAAATTTTGATTGTATTTCATTCTTCTAAAAAAAAAAAAAACCAAATTTAAAAGGGCACAGACTCCCTGTATGAGTCTAGTTTTGATTGCTGTAATAAAAGTGTCAGCTGCATAATTCATAAAGGAATGAGCTTTTGGTCTGGGATATAGATCAGAGGCAGAATGTTTGCCTAGTAGACATGATGTCCTGCTTTCCCTTCCTAGTGTGTGTCTGTGCATCACATACACACAGATACACACAGAGAGACAGGTGGGGGAGAGACGGAGGGAGGGGAGGAGGGAGGGAGGGAGAGAGAGAGAGAGAGAGAGAGAGAGAGAGAGAGAGAGAGAGAGAAGTCCTGGAAGCACACGAACTTGGGTGGCTCTGGCTTCCCGTGAGGCCTCCTGGCAGAAGATATCCCAGTAGTCTGTGCACAGGTGATAAGGAGCCTCGAGTCACCTGGTAAAACAGAAGCCATGCTGTCTTTGTTTTTGTTTGTTGTTTTGAATCAGGGTCTTTCTATGTAGCCTTACCTGGTGCTTGGCTAGAAACACACATTTCCATAACTGGCCAGCCACACTACTTTTTAAAACAGCCTGCCCTCATGGAGATTAACTTATTTCATGAGCCAAATTCAATTCCTCCTCAAAGTGATGTTCCCAAAGGCTTAACAACCTCTTGAGGGTTCTTGTATCTCTTTACATATTGAGGACCGGGATTGTAGCGCATAAGTCCCTGGGAAGATACCCAGACCACAATACTACCCAGTTTGTTTAAAAGTCCCAGCAGCTGTAGAGGCTGATGTCTTAGCCAGTGTGTTATTGCTGTGAAGAGACACCACGACCACAGTAACTCTTACAAAGGAAAGCACTTAATTGCTTACAGTTTCAGAGGGTCAGTCCATTATCATCATGGAAGGAAGCGTGGCAGCCTTCAGGCAGACATGGTGTTGAAGAAGGAGCTAGGAGTTCTATATTCGAACCCACAGGCTGCAGGAAGAGAGAGATTCTGGACTTGGAATTAGCCTTTTAAAATCTCAAAGCCCGTCCCCAGTGACACACTTTCTCCAACAAGGCCTGTCTTAGTTAGGGTTTTACTGCTTTGAATAGATACAATGACCAAGGCAACTCTTTTTTTTTTTTTTTTTCTGTTTTCTTTTTTGATGTGAAAATCTTTATTGGATATTTTATTTACATTTCAGATGCCATCCTGTTTCCCCATTTCCCCTCCCTAGAAAACCCCTATCCCACCCCCACTTCTACTTTTTGCTTTTATACTATTTTTTTTAATGTTAATCAAAGGCTTTATAGTTTGGTAATGCTCAATATCAATCAGAAGTGTAACCCAATACCCAACCTAGATATGTCAGCTATCTTTGACTGGCAGAGACACGAAAACATCTGCTTCCATGTCCCCCCCCCCACCTCTTGTCACTTAGCTCCTCCTCTTCTCCTCTTCCTCTCCTTACTCCTCCTCTTCCTCTTCTTACTCCTCCCACCTTAGCTCCTCCTACATATCACCCTTCCTGTTAAAATAAAACTTTTCTTTTAAAATACAATTAGAGCATAGCTATACCAATTTGTGTCAGTAAGGTACAAGATAGACCTAATACCCAGTCCATCATTTTGTTGACTAAACAGAACCTCTGTCATCTCTCCTAACTAAAAGATTTAGTTCTGAACCTGGCTTTTTTCTTGGCTTTAGTATGAATGTCAGCTGATAACCATCCTCTCAAACCTTTTCTCTCAAAGTAAACAGCCAGGATTGGCTATGAGACTATAAGTCTTCAACCCATCAGAAATCCAGAATGACTGAGTTAACTGAAATTATGGGAAGCACAAGGCATAGCTTCTAAAACTTAGCCAATTTATAGAGACCGCTGAACACCTGGACAGTCCCTATACTACAAAACGTTAGAGCATCCGATCTTCAGCCTTCTGGCCCAGGATCATCTGGCAGACCTAGTGATGCAGAATTATTAAAGGCTGATTACTCTGTCAAGGCAGATATAATCAGTCGACTATTCTGCAAGTGTGTCCTTTTCTGGACAGTGATTTGTCTGTAGATGAAAAGAGGCAATTCTTGCAAGGCAACTCTTATAAGGACAACATTTAATTGGGGCTGGCTTACAGGTTCAGAGGTTCAGTCCATTATCATCAAGGTAGGAACATGGCAGCATCCAGGCAGGCATGGTGCAGGAGGAGCTGAGAGTTCTACATCTTCATCTGAAGACTGCTAGCAGAATACTGACTTCCAGGCAGCTAGGGTAAGAGTCTTATAGCCCACACCCACAGTGACACACCTACTCCAACAGGGCCACACCTTCTAGTGCTTTCAAATAGCACCATTCCCTGGTGACCAAGCATTCAAATCCATGAGCCTATGGGGGCCATTCTCATTCAAACCACCAAACAGGGTAAATAAGGAAGCTTGCCTGCCTTCCTTCCTTCCTTCCTTCCTTCCTTCCTTCCTTCCTTCCTTCCTTCTTTGTTTGTTTTGTTTGTTTGGTTTTGGCTTTTTGAGACAGTGTTTCTCTGTGTAGCCCTCCCTGGCTGTCTTGGACTCATTCCACATACCATGCTGGCCTCGTACTCATAGATCTGCCTGCCTCTGGCTCTGAGTGCTGGGATCAACGGCATGCACCAACCACCGCCTGGCATAGGAAGCTTTTTCTTGTTACCAACTGACTCATCTGATCTCTGTGACTGCTTCACTTAGGCAGAAATGGCAGGTGGAAATGGCAGCTAATTATAATACTCTGACTTCTTTTGAAATGGGTTCAGTGAACAAATCTCACATTAACACATACATAACAGAGCGCAAGCATGAGATGTTAGGGTTTATGTAGTTCATGAGTCTGAGATTTTAGTAATTATCATCGTCACCACCACCACCACCACCACCACCACCACCACCACCACCACCACCACCATCATCACCATCATCACCATCATCACCATCACTGTCATCATTATCATCATCAGCCAGTCTAGGGAAGGAACACAGGGACTTTCATGTTGATTTACTTGAAGACCACAAGGCAAATCGATCACAATTTGCCAATTCTGTTTTCCCAATGGGTAGAATTGGATGCAGGGGTTGGGGAAGATGGAGAATTAAGGAAGAAGAGCTGACTGGGTTTCTCCCAGAGCTTACTGCTCGAAGCCTTTGGTCCCTCTCCCTCTGCCTCCCCATCACAGGCCGATGCTTCATGAGAAGACAGTCGGAAGAAGCCAGAACCACAGCAGGTGCCAGGGCTCTCTACCACCCAGGCATCTTTGAGATTACTTTTCCATCGTTCAGTAGGGTGCTGCTACATTCCAGGTCCTTTAATTGTCTTCTCAAATGCTACACTCAGAATGTGATACCATCTCACCTGTTGACTGAAGCTTTGTGCTCCTGCAGGGTACGGGCCTCGGCTCGGCTCCCACACAGCACCACTATGCACTCCCCCTCCGTGCTTGCTGTTCGCTGATCCCCTTTCAAATTTGTATCCACACCTCCCTCTGTCACCTTAGTGCCACACACTAGCCATGCTCCATCCCGTCAGCCCACTCCGGCTCATGAACAAACCATCCCCTCCATTCTCCGTGGTCCAGTGAGAAGTTGGAAGTCTCGGTCTAGGAAAGACCCTATGCAAGCTCCCACGCTCCTACGCCTGCGCAGAGCCCTTAGGCGATGCCGGGTATCATCCAGCTGATGCTTTTCCTCTCCTGGAGCCTCGACATCAGCATTAAAACGTATTTCTCCCATCTTGAAACAGAAAAGAATAAAAGTCACTTAAATCGTTTTAAGGATATTGAATATTGCTGGGTGGTGATGTTGAAAGCCTTTAATCCTAGCATTTGGGAGGCAGAGGCAGGGGATCTCTGAGTCGGAGACCAGTCTGGTTTACAGAACAAGTTCCAGGACAGCCAGGGTGACACTGAGAAACTTTGTATTGAAAAAATCAAAAACAAAAAGTTTTAAATCGTGGCGAAAACATTTGTATAACATGAAGTTAAGTTGCGAGTGTCCCCAAGTGTAAGTTAGAGTCATGTTATGCAACTGAGCTCTAGAGCTGTCAAAAGTGCAGCGCTGGTCTCTAGACAGCTCTTCCCTCCCTCCAGCCCAGCCACTGCTATCCCCGTTCCCCCCTCTATGCATTTGATGTCTGATTACTGTAACCAGTGATCCTGCAAAGCTGGGGGCCCAGAAGGTCTTTTCAGAGCGCCTTCAGTTCCTTCCTTTGAGTAGGTGATGTACTTCAAGTGGCCTGTATGGTGGTTCTACTTTGGATTTTTCAAGGAACTGTCTCTCTGGTTTCCATGGTGACTACACCATCTTACCTTCCTGGTATACAAGCTTTCCAGTTTCCCCACAAGCTTGCCAACATTTTATCTTTTGTTTCTTTCTTTTGACAGTGTATCCCCAAGTGTGTGAGATGGCACCTAATTGTAGGGTAAATCTTTTCACTTTATGATTCCCCATTGCTGTGGGTAGTTCTCTGATCCCTCCAAGACAAAACCAACAATAGTTGGCTTTATTTTCTCAGTCACATACCTCCCCATAACCCTGTCAATTCCTAAGTTTATCCCAATAGGAAAGTTACATTTTTCAATGCATCTGGGAGTGGTGGAGCACACCTATAACCCCAGCCTTGCTGAACTGCCCCTCGTAGCCAGTTGGGACTTCTTTCTATCCAGATACATGTCCACCTTCTAAATGTATCCAGAAACATTCATCAGTGCTACCCTGTCCCCGCCCTGCCACGTACCCCCTACATCCCCCCCATGTCCCCCCTCCCCCATCTCCCACTTGTCTGCTCTAGGTTAGCGGTCCTCCATCTCCTGCCTTTAAGTCCCTTTTCAGCATGAGGGACCTGAAAGATCAAGTGTTACTTGCCCGTTTAAAGATGCTCAGGGTAATAGCCAGAGGCCTGTATGTCCTCTAAACCTAAGCCCAATATCCCTTCTTCACCTTTCTAGTGTCTCTCGACTCCTGTCTCCTGACTCAGGACCTTAGCGCTTGATGCCCTCACTGCCAGGAATAGTCTCCCCCTAGACATCTGCATTACTTGTTCCATGCAATCTTTACGAAATGTGACCCACACCATTCTGTTTTCAAGTTTCACAAAGGACACTTCCTCAGCTATTTCCCAGGCTCCTCTGCTCCTCATTGCCAGTGCCAGCTTGTCTCACTTCCTAACATTCTATAACACATGTTTTATAGTCATTGCCTCTCCTGGCCCAGTACCACCTTCATGAGGGTAATTTTTGGTTTGCTTCTAGTTGTATCACAAAACAACTGAAGGAGGTCTGGCTTGGAACAGGATAATACATATCTGTAGAATGACTAAGTGGATAGATAGACCATGGAACTTATATGATTTGAATGAGAATGGCCCCCACAAGCTCATATATTCCAGTGCTTAGTCACCAGGGAGTGGAACTGTTTGGGAAGGATTAGGAGGGTGGCTTTGTTGGAGTGGGTGTGGCTTATTGGAGGGGGTATGTCACTGAGAATAGACTTTAAGGTTTCAAAAGCCCAGGCTAGGCCCAGTCTCTTTCTTTGTCTGCTGCCTGCTAATCAGGCTGTCAAGCCCTCAGCTGCTGCTCCAGCACCGTGCAAGCCTGCTTCCTGCCATGACCATAATGGACTAACCCTCTAAAACTGCAAGCAAGCCCTCAATGAAATGCTTCCTTTTATAGGAGTTGCCTTGATCATGTTGTCTTCTCACAGAATAGTAACTAACTCAATTGATCTATGGCACTGGGACACTCTTTCTCCTTCTCTGTTAGTAGTCCGTTCTAAAAGTCTAGGAGAAAATCAGATGTGTGTGTGTGTGTGTGTGTGTGTGTGTGTGTGTGTGTGTAAGTTAACAATGGAACATAATACTTGCCCAGCCAAAGTGTGCTCATGGATCTACAGAGATGGTCTATCTGGGGCTCACTAGAATACAGGAATGCTACCCCCACACTTAGACTCAAAATTGGCATTTTTACAAGACCCACAGAGATTGAAAATGTTGGAAAGCTTGGGGATTGAGCAATGGCTCTTGAACTGTGTCTACAAACTGAAAATCTTTTGAAATGCCTGCTGCCTGGAGCCCCATTCTTATAAATTGACTTAATTCTTCTGGGGTAGGGTCCCTACATAAGTCACTGGTGAGAAGGAGAAGCTAATGACCTATTCCACTTTCAAATTATATCTGTCATCTGCCCCCACTTACCCTCCACTGATGTCCATCACTCTGACCCAACCTAGTGCCAGGTGCAGAGTGACTTGTTGGCCCAGTGTCCCTGGCCTGTCTTCGCCAGTTGCATTAGCGTAAATGCCATCTTCTCACGTGAAGTTTCAGGGAGACCTTCACAGTGGTGGCTGCTCCTTCCGATCCCCTCTGCACTGCCTGATGATCTGCTACAGGAAGTCACCACTGAGCAGCTAGTCAGCAGCCTGGAGAGTGCGCACACCCGAGAATGGGGAAAGCACCGTGGTCCATCTCCTGGTGGATACAGGGAGAGCTCACAGCTGGGGGTCTATCAGCACAGAATGTAGACAGGGCACTGCCTTGCGGTCTGCACTCTAGTCTCAGGAGCTCGTGTGTTTTAACTCTTTGTGCCTTTCTGTGTGTTCTTATACTCACTGCCTGGTGCTGTCATTTCCTGGGCACTGCCAATGTAAGGTTACAAAGCTGTCCTCTGAGGATAATCCAAATATGGATTTAGAACATGACGCCGAGTCTGAAGCTCTTTTCCCAAAGTTGAGGAGTCGGATGGTGCAGGAGTGTGAACGTGTAGAGAGAGTTAGCAGGCATCTGGGATGCTCTGGGGGGTATAGGCCATCTCTAGACACTCACTGATTAAATGGACTCTCCTGCAGATCAGGTCTCCAGTGCCCATGACTCCCTTGGCCCTGTCACCTCCACGGAGTACCCCAGAACCCGACCTCAGCTCCATCCCTCAGGATGCAGCCACTGTCCCCAGCTTGGTGGTCCCACAGGCTCTCACAGGTACGTGCATAGAATGGACTCCTAGGTGACAACGGTCCTAGAGTAATGGGGTGCCCTTTCACCTAATAGTTACTTTATGAATCTAAGAGTTTCTCTGAGATATTATTTCACTGAGTGGGATGGCGCACGTCTTTAATCCCAGGAGACAAAGGCAGGTTGATCTCTGAGTTTGGGGCCAGCCTGATCTACAGAATGAGTTTCAGGACAGCCAGAGCAACAGAAAGAAACCCTGTTTCTGAAAAGAAAGAAAAAAGAAGAAAAATTTCCCTGAGATAGCTCAAAGAAAGATTTGACAGGGTAGCAGATAAGCCAGCCCCCATTCTCTGAAAGCACATATTTCCTTGCCTTGCAAAGTTATTAAAAACTTTGTTTTGGGGCTGATAAGATGGCTCAGCAAATAAGAACACTGGCTGCTCCTCTAGAGGTGCTGAGTTCAATTCCCAGCACCCTCTGGTGTCTCATGACCGGCTCTAAAGGGATACAACGCCCTTGTCTGGCATGCAGGTGTGCATGCAACAACAATAACAACAAAAACAAAAAAAAAACCTCTTTGTTTTCTGTGACTGTTGTGAATGTTGTGTTCAGCTGGTTGCTTTGGAGTGTACAAGCGAGAGCAGTGGCTGGATCTGAGTGTGCTCACTTGAGTGTGCACAAGAATGTGTTCTTTCTGCATTGTAATTCCAGTGGCTACCATACGCCCTAACCCAGTCAGTGTAACACTTTCCAGTCTCTTCCCCCCACCCTCTCTCATGATGATGTATCAGCTGACGAGCAACTCCATCTTTTAACAGTAGTTAGATGGCTATAAAGGCACACACACACGCGCGCGCGCGCGCGCGCGCACACACACACACACACACACACACACACGCACGCACGCACGCACGCACGCGCACGCGCACGCGCGCCGCCCCTCATCACAACTTCAGTCCTTGTTCCCACCCACTATCTCCCTTTAGGGTTTAGCCCCTCCCACTGTAGTATAAAGACTAAACCCCTTAACATGGCTGAGGAAGCACTCATGGGTTCCAGCCCCCACCTTCACCCCCAGCCCCGCCCCGTGACTCCATCCACTAGGTGCTGTCCATGGCATCTTAGCCTATTCCCTTCCTCTGTTTGGAACGAGCATCCTGTCTAGCCACCCCATTGCTGTCTCACGCTCAGCTCAGACATACCCTCATGAAAGCCGTCAGAGATGAGGAGAAGAGTGGGCAGCCTTGGAGAAGGAAATGAACTCCTGGTTCAGAGGGAATTGTCTCCAGGTTCCATGGTGCGGCCCTGAGGGCAGACCCGGGCCAATCTCCGAGCACTTCAGCCTCTGTTACTTTACAAAGAAAGCCGTAATAACGCCCAGCTCGGGCTTGCTTGAGCGCATGGGAGGTGCCTGCCTGCTGTCACTGTCTAACCATCCCAGAGTCCTGCTAGTCACCCCCTAAAGTCCTTAGCACCTCCTGAAACAGTGACTTTTGAGGAGAAATGCCCATATCGTGGAAGGACAAACACTTAAGAGAGGCCGCTGATTTGTGGAAGGTAATATGACCCTGTTAATAACAATCCGTTTTACTTCGCTCCTGTGAAACATCCATTTCTCAAATCTATTTTACACTATCAGCAATACTCATGAGGCAGAGCCTTCCTATGCCACTGGAAGGGGAGAAAATAACGTTTCCACCTTACTTGGCAGATAGCTTTTCTCAGGAGGCAAGCTAGGAGAAGCTACATTTGCTAAGAATCTAGCATTGTGAGCAGAGAAGAAATCGGGCTTTTCTAAGTAGGTCACGATAACATTATTGTCACCTTTAAATCTTCAAGCAGCTGACCCGAGAGCAGAGGACAGGATGCATTATGTCAGAACAGTCTGGAGTCAGGCTGACCTGTTGAGCAATGACTGTCAAATTGCAGGTGGAGCAGTTGTGACTGGGCCATAGCTGTGTTCTTAGAACAGAAGTAAGTTAAACTTGTACCTACTGACGTCTTGCAGAAGAGGTCCTCAGCCAACTGTTACATTAATATTACTTATTATTATATTTATATAAATATAATTATTATTTACATGTTAACAATTAATAACCCATCAGGCAGTCTTCTCAGTGGAAATATTTTCTCTAAAAAGAACTTATGGTATCCATGAGATGGCTTAGTGGGCAAAGGTGCCTGCTGACAAACTAGCTTAGTAACCTAAGTTCAATACCTGGGATCCACAGGGTGGAAGAAGAAAACATATCCCCCCAAGCTGTGCTCTGATGCCCACATGTGTGCACCATAGCATGCCTGATACAAACACATACATGTGCATGAGTTTGTATACACACACACCAATGTAAAAAAATTATGTCTGAGGTTTTTATTTCCTCTTTTAATTGTAAAATTCATTCAGCTCCCTCCTGTGGTCTTCTGAAAATTTATTAAACATGTAAAAATCAGTTTAGAGACATTCTGACACTTTTCTATAGATTTATGTTACATAAATATGACACTTACCTATAAAATATATGTTAGCAGTTAAAATGTAAGTGAACACAATTTATGTTCAAAATTTCATAATGAGATATATTACTTTATTAACGGTGAGGAATTTGGGGCTTGAGAGGTGGCTCAGTGGTTAAGAGCTTGATCTGCAGAGGAGCTGGGTTCGGTTCCCCACATCCGCAGGGTAGCTTACAGCAGTCTGTAATTCCAGTTCCAGAGGGTCGGACACCAGCTCCCAGGACATTGCAAACACGGAACATAGACATACATATAAGCAAACACACGCATACACATACAGTTAAAAATAAGTAAGTCTTCCAAGCGTGGAATTACTGATGGTTTCAAGCGTCATTTTCTGGGATTATAAATAGCAGTCCCGTTGGAACCTCATATTGCTTCTAGAGTGGACAATGTCACAACAGGCTTCTTACTGGTGCAAGTTCGCAGAGAAATAGCCAGCTTTTCTTAAACGAGAAGGAGAGATTTTGTCATGTACCTACCCAAATGAAAGGTACACCCAGTGTATACCTTCATATACACTGTCCACATGGGCCTTAGTAATCATCTTCTGCTCAGTTTACACAGTTAGAGGAAACCAGCTATCCCTCAGCCCACTGCCAGGAGGTCGCCTCTAGAGTAAGCCTTCTCACACTGGAAGGCTCAGTCCCGTGTCTGCCCTTGGCAGCTTTCCCAAGGCTGGGGCCGAGTGCATGCCTGAAGAGGCGCCAGCCTACGCAGCCCGCAGAGTTGGTGTACTTGGAATACTAGGCACCTCATCTCTGGTATTCTCTGTGCCCACAGTGTGCCTCTACATTAACAAACAGGCCGATGCAGGGCCTTACCTGGAGAGGAGGAAGCTGCAGCAGCTTCCGGAGCGCCTGGGGCCCGAGCGGCCAGCGGCTGTCCTGCAGCAGGCGGTGCAAGCATGTATCGACTGTGCGCACCAGCCGAGGCTGGTCTTCTCCCTTGTCAAGCAGGGATACCGTGGTGAGCTGGTGTCAGGTAAGTCTGGGGGTGTGGGAGGAATGTTAGGGGTCTCTGTGCAGCCATCCCTGATTGGGGACAGTGGCTGTGTCCAGGGTTTTTACCTGCTGGGCTCCAGGTCCTCTGTAAACTTATGGACAGAACGTATCTCTTGGGAAGACTTGAGAGACAGCTACCTTAGACGGCAGGATTGACCTCCTGGGTCTTCACCCTTGACTCGTTTGTCCTCTCCTGATTTTCAACACTCTTCCTCTTCAGACATTTCTACAACACAGTAGATTCTGGAATAAAATCATGCTTGTTCTTTTCCCTAAATCCTCCACTGGCTCCTACGTCTAAGTGAGAGCCCATATCGTTATAGGGTCTGTAGGCCTATGTGAGGTGATTCCAGCTCCCTCTCCAAACTTGGGGTTGCTTCTCTCTTGTTCTGTGTTTAGCTCAGGTTAGATGACTTCTCTGCTAGTCGTCCTGCGTCCTTCAACTATTCTCATACCCCAGGACCTTTGCACTTGCTGTTCACGTCTTCTGGAATACCTTACCCTAGTGGTCCACGACACCCTTTAGTATTTCTCCTCAAACGCTGCCTTATCTGAGTCCTCTCTTCTCCTGACCTCCATCTGAATATCCTTTGTCACAGCCCTCAGTACCACGGAGTGAAATAGCAAAAAAAAAAAATATCACAATTTCAACCTATGCGGGGGCGCACCTCTTTAAACGGGGTCTCGGCTCTCTTCTGGTTTCAGCCCTGAGCTGCCAGCTTCCAGAGGAACAGATTTGCCTGTAGAGCAGGAGGCTCAGAGGGCAGAGTCCTGACTCTTTCAAATCTCTTGCCTCTCTACCCCACACTGTATAACTCTTGTCACTGCCCGGGTCACCTGGCCTTGCATTATTGAAGATGTAGGCGTGTGTTTTCTCTGGTTCAGCATTGGGGCTATAACCTTCCTTACCAGGAAAAAGGCAGATTTCCTGGCCGTGGGCTGTAGGATTAGTTAGCAAGGGGGAGCAGCCATGGGAAAGCATGCCTGGGGTCCCAGAACTACAGAGGCAGAGGCAGGAGGATCTTGAGTTTGAGGCCAGTGTGTATTACACAGAGAGTTCTAAGACATCTGTGTTACATTGTCTCAGAAATGAAAGGGAAGATTAAAAGAGGAGGGGAGGGGGAAGGAAAGCAAATGGAGGTGGGGGAGGAACCTTGGCTAGGTCCAAGTTCATGTGTCTGGCTCAGCGGATATATAAGGGCTTCAGCAGATAGGAGTACATGTGAATAAGGGAGGGGAGGAAACATGAGTCTAGAAGTTGCTCCCCTGCTCCACCTCTGCCTTCCACATGAGTCACCCTCAGACCCTGTCCCCTTCCCTTGCTGCATAGCAGAGCTCAAGACAGATCTGAGGCTGAGGAAGGCCCCTTGTCTTTGTGTTCATTCTCCATGTTGCCACCTATCTTAAATACTCTGTAGTCCCTAACCCTGAGCTGGAAGAACTGGTCCTGAGCCTGGCTTTCCTGCCCCTCCCTCTCTGTGGCCTCAGGGCCTTGGCATTGGAGAGAAGACCAGAATGGACGCCTTTTGGCGTTCTGATTGGCTGAGGGGATTCCTGGAAGCCAGAGTGGACCATTTTTCCTGATGTGTTGGAAAATGGTACAGCATTGATCCAAGGCCTCCACCCTGAGGCCCAAAGTGTGGGGTAGCCTCTCAAGTTATAGTTGGAAATGGAGGTTCAACAAAGTTACAGAATAGCATCAGCGTGGCCCAGAGTGGGGGGGACTCAGGAGAAATAGCCAGGTGCCCACTCTGCACTTAGAAGCTGATCTTCAAGGCAGTGCTCCCCAAACACCCCACAACACAGCACCCAGAGGAACCTAAAGGCTAGAAGAGGATGCCGGGATCCTGATACTGTTAAGAGTTGAAGGGAACCACATCATACAGCCCCAGCATCCATCCCAGCATCCAGCATGTATGCAATCTCATGAATATTCATAGAACATGTGCACCACTTAATGGATAGGCCTGAGGCCCTGAAACCCTCCTACCTTGGAGCAAGTTTCCGTATCACTAAGCTGATCCTAAGAGGGACTTGCAACGTTCTGGGATAGCATGACGTGGCTGTGGCTGGCCCCTGGATCAGAGCCACGTGGAGTTTTAAATAAAAGGCGAGCGCCACATGGAAGCCACATGAACTGAAAAACCCAGCCTAGGTCTCTCTCCAGCTTTGCTTCCCTCACGGGCTGGTCAGGCAGGCAGGCGCCTGTGAGAAAATACGTGCCGAAGACCTTACCAAACTGAAAAGCGCTACACGGAAGAATGGTTCTGATGTCTGGTTTTAGTAAAAACTAGCTATGGTAGCCCTGCCATCTGCCAGCCTGCACTGGGGGGCGGGGTGGGGGGAATAATGCAAACCAGGAGGCTGCTTGCTTGCAGTTGCTGTGAGTGGGGGAAGCCCAGGTCAAAGCAAGATGTCTTCTCTGAGGTGTCTTTCTGTCCCTCGAACTGGAGCTGGTGTGCAGTTCTGAGGGGGCTGTGAGCGAGAGACAGGATGAGCTCTTCTCAAAGTGATGCCACTTTCTGTCCAGAGCTGGAACCGGGCATTGCTGTAGAGAAGTTGCTTTAAAGACCCTTGTTTCTGGTTTTTGCTACTTTGTGGGCTAACACTAGAGAGGAGAGAGACGATAGAGGGGAGAGGGGAGATAGGAAAATCCTTGACTCTGATTTCTTTCTTTTGTTTTACTTTTGCCCATGGGTTTTAACAAACTGCAACCAGTATCCTTAAATGACCACCAACTACCAACCCCACCTTGTGGCTCTCAAATTTGTGTACCCTCTGAAAAGTTGAATTCCAAATGTCACACAATTGCAAAAACTATCTGTGGTTGGCAAAAACCACGCCTCTGCTAGAGCATGAGGCAAATCACAGTCAGCTGCGGCGGACAGTGTGAAGCAGCTCCGTATCCCTACATAAATTAAAACATAAGCATATTTTTACACTTCCCTATTTTAAAAAGAAACCAAAATTCCAGAATTCTCAAAACTGTCACTCTAGACCCTTTTAAAGACCCTTCTCTTTAGGGCTTCCCATGAAGTCCCCGGGGTCCTCTGGTGACAAATGGGATGTAGAACTGGAGACTTCAGGGTGAACTCAGGTGTCTGTATCTGTCTCCATCTTTGGACATGGATAAAGAGAGACCCAGTATTGCCAAACACTCCCTCAGCCCTTGGGTATGGGATTTCTGGTAGAAATATCAGCAGGTAAGTAATTATGAGAGACAAGCACACATATGCACCTGTAATGCTCTGTCTGCTCACAGGGTTCATGCAGTAGCAGTAAGCTCATCCCACACTCTGATTGGGTCTCCCTGCATCACTTATTAATAAAAAGAAGCCCAGCAGTTGGAGAATGGCTCATTCTAAAACCAAATGGGGAAACAGGGATGGCCCTGGAATAATCAAAAAGCGTTGAACAGAAGTGACACTGAAATCAACCCCAGCAGAGCTCTCAATGAAAGCTGGGATAGTCTGAGGAACAAAATAAATAGCATAGCCTTTGACAACCCAAGACAAAAAGCATGTGTCCAGGAATCACACTGAGCATAATAAATGACCAAATAAAGAATAAATAAAGTGAGATGGGACAAAGATGGGGGAAAGGTGACTTTTTCTCATGGAAGAATTGTATGTGATGTGTGCAATTTGCCCTTCCAGTCAGCAAGTATTGACAAACACTCCCTCCACCCTTGGGTGTGGGCAAACTTAGTGGCTGGGCCCAGGGACCAGAACATAGAGACCATCCACCAAGCATGAAAGGTTCACACTCCAGAAGAGCCTGTGGGTACACCATGGCTCCTGGCTGCTGTACCATGAAGTCTCCGCAGTCTTCCTTCTCTGTCTCCAGTCCTATGTCTCCAGCTGTGAGAAAGAATATCAGACAAAAGCAAATGGAGAAGCAACAGGTCTCGAAATATCTGAGCAGAACAAGTCAGAGCTGCCGTGGTCATGAAAAGCAAAAAGCAAGGAAAGGCTGACAGGTTGTCACAGACCAAGGAGACAAGGGACATGACAATTGGGACAGCTTGCTGCCCTGGGTGGTACCTTAGGTGGGAAACAGGGCGTTAGTGAGACTGTAATTCAGGACAGCCCACTTTCAAATAGAAGAGAATGGACTGCCCTTGCTTCCCTCCCAGCATCCGGCTCTCAGCTGCTATTTCTGGTTTTCCAGTCTCTGCTTCCTTTGATGGAAAGCAGCACCTGAGGAGTCTGCCTGTGGTGAACAGTGTGGGCTACGTCCTCCGCTTCCTGACCAAACTGTGCCGCAGCCTCCTGTGTGACAACCTCTTCAGCCACCTGCCTTTTCCCGGGAGCAGCGGTGCCTCTGAGAAGGCCCAGGAGAGAGAAGATGGGAGGACCGAGTCAGGTAAGGCAGAGGTGCTTTGTCCTGATGCAGATGCCCTCTCTCAAGGTGGGCAGGTGAGATAGCTGCTGGGCAGTGCTGCCATCCTAGAGAGGCCCAGGCCTGCCTCTCTGGGCTGCTGGGAGGACTCCCAACTGATTGGAACTTTGTAGTGGATCCTATACTGTAGAGAAATGTGGTCTCTCCAGCTCCTGAGAACTGACAGTCTATCTTTGTGGCATGTGTGCACAGAATTTAGACTGTAAGATGTGGTCACATTACATCTTTCCTACCCTTGTGTGGGAGTGATTTTCTTCCCCCTACCGTAAGGAAACTCTGGGTAATTGTTCATCATTGCAGAGTTGTTGAAGGACTCTGAAATCACAGAACTAAGCAATCCCAAAGAATCTAGGCTGAGGGGCAGTGTAGTCTTTCTGCTTGGAGTCTCCTGTGTCAGTCTGTACAAAGCTACATAACCAAGATCTTACACGGTATGAATCTGATTGGACCATGCATCAAATATGCCTTCCTTTGAGAGTTTCGTTCACCTCTTATCACAAGATGAAACGTGACCAAAGGTTGAGAAAGAACCTTGGGTAGAGCAGCCACAAAAGAGCCCAGGTTGAAAACTGGCCAGTGGGCAGGGCAGGAAGGCCTCAGCAGTATCTGCCTCTGCAGATACCAATGGCAGGTGCTCCTTCCTCACAGAGCAAACCAGAGTTGTGGATTTGCAGAGTTCAGCAACAATCTCAAGAAAAAGCAGAGATGTCTTAATTTGTTTTCTTTACTTGGAAGTAGCATTGTTGATCTAGGGAAAGCACGTGGGAGACACAGTGGAGCCAGGGCCACAGCATCGGTCTTGGTTTCTTTTCCTGTTGCCATGATCAATTATGAGAGCAGCTGTAGGGAGAACAAGGTGGCTCACAGTTCCAGGGTGGAGGCCTGTGAAGGGTGGTGGGGAAGTGAAAGGGGTAGGAGATGATCCGGTTGCACCAGAAGTCAGGGAGCAGAGAACAGCAAATGCTGTCAGGGTTCTGTTCTCCTCATGTCATACAGACCATGAACTTAACTTCCTCCCAGAGAATGCCGCCATCTACTGCTGAGACGGGCCTTCTCACATGTAAGACTGTTGGGGTCTCTCCCTGTCTCTGCCTCCCTGTCTCTCTGTCTCTGTTTCTCTGTGTCTCTCTCTCTCTCTCTCTCTGTCTCTCTCTCTCTTACACACACACACACACACACACACACACACACACACACACACACACACACACAGTTATTTCATATTATTGCTATAACATGCTTGCCAGTCACTGACACAGAAAAATAACTTGATTCAGAGCAGGGTCATATTGACCACATGTTCTGTTCTGTTCTGTTCTGTTCTGTTCTGTTCTGTTCTGTTCTGTTCTGTTCTGTTCTGTTCTGTTCTGTTCTGTTGTTCTGTCCTGTCCTGTCCTGTCCTGTCCTGTCCTGTCCTGTCCTGTCCTGTCCTGTATGTCCTAAAGTTTGTTAATCTTTTTTTTATTGGAGCTGATGCGGAGGCTATGGAGGGATGCTGCTTTCCAGCTTGCTCCTGTGGCTTGTTCAGCCCGCTTCCTTATAGAACATAGGACTACCATCCCAGGGATGGCGCCACCCACAATGGGCTGGGCCCACCACTTCAATTATTCAATTACTATCTGAAATTTTCCAAGAGACTCAGGTAGTAATTGAGTACATAATCCAAGCTCCAGGGGACAGATACCAAACCACCCCCATGGCCATGTTAAAGCCATTGGGGACAGACTGGGAACTTCTCTCTAATTTGGTTTCTAGTCAGCCTCACCCATCTTGCCCACACATTAGGTACTGGCAATCATCTACTGGAATAAAACTGGGCTCACTCCCTGACCCCCTCTGCGTGTGAGTAGAAACATGAACATGTCTGAACCTGATTGGTGGGAGAATCAGTAAGAACCCTCCAGAGCACAGGCCCTGCCACTTATCTAAAGGATCCATGATTAGGGGTGTATTTGTCCCTCAGCCACCATGAACAAGTTGCTGGTGAAGCCCACGTCTTTGAGATTTGGCTCTTGGGCATCCAGGGAACCTGAAGTTGGTCTTTCGCAGGACCACAGTGACATGTTCTTTTTCTACAATTTGGTGCAGATGGACATGAGGATTTGGCCATTGTGAACTGTGCCTACTGGCTCTGGAGCTTCCCAAAGGCTTCCTGAAGCCTGCCAGCTCCAACACTGGGCAGCAAGTGGCACTAAAAGGTGAAAGCTTTTTAAATGAAAGCTGTCCGTAAGATCAGCTGTAGGCAAGCCTGTACAACATTTTCTTAATAGTGATTGATGGGAAAGGAACCATCCCCGAGCTGGTGGTCATGGGTTCTGTAAGAAATCAGGTCGAGCAAGCCATGAGGAGCAAGCCAGTCAGCAGCATCCCTCCGTGGCCTCTGCATCAGCTCCTGCCTCCAGGTTCCTGTCCTGGTCTGGTTTTCTTCAGTGATGGACCACAATGCGGAGTGTAAGCCAGATAAACTCTTTCTTTCCCAACTTGCTTTTTTGTTTGTTGTTTGTTTTTCAAGACAGGATTTCTCTGTGTAGCCCTGGCTGTCCTGGAACTTGCTTTGTAGACCAGCCTGGCCTTGAACTCAGAGATCCACCTGCCTCCCAAATTCCTTTTGCTCATGATATTTCATTGCAGTAATAGAAACTCTAAAACAGGGGGTATATGTGTGTGCGTGGGGGTGCACATGTGTGCACGTGTATGAAGGTTAGACTTGGACATAGGGGGCCTTTCTCGGTTCCTTACCGCCATTGTTTAAACTTTCTATTGATTCCCTGTGAACTCTGCAGCATGCGCTCCAATCCCCCCCATCCTGGCCCCTCCGCATCTGCTCTCCACCCCAACAGCCTCCCCCATCCAAAAAGACAACAACAAAAAAAATAAAAACAAAACAAAATCTTGCCATGGTAGCTTTAGTGTGTCCCACAGTACACTCTTTTGTCCACACATTCTCACTTGCAAATGTTCATTGCCATGAGTCATTGGTCTGGTTCGAGGCCTCTGGCTTCTGATGCACTATCAATATTGGGCCTTAGTGGGACTCCTGTGAAACAGTCTGCTGTTGCCTGTGTCATGGAGACCCTGCAGCTGTGGACCTGCAGGAGCCGCCCCTTCACAGCCTCCAGCAGGTCACAGATGGGGTGGATGTTGGTGTGGGCCAATTCTGAGCCCTGGATCTGGACTTCAGTGGTAGCCGAGTTGTTCAGCCTGCCAGCTCTCCGGCACCCGCACCACCAGGTGTGTGAGTGTGAGTGTGTTTGTGTGTGTGAGTGTGTGTGTGCATCTATGTGTGTGTGTGTGTAACAGTGTTTGTATGCCTCACTCATTGTCCTGCTAAGCTCACCCAATGCCTTGTTGGCAAGGGGCCAGTATTTCCACTCTCATACCTCCAAGGCTGCTCATCCAAGTCTTTGCCACCAGTGCCAGCTCTAATGTGCTGACCAGGTGAGGGGCAGGCGCTCTCCTGTCTGCCGCTGGCAGCAAGGGTCAAGTGGGAAAGGACATCTTTCCCTCAACCACAACATCCATCTAGAGCAGGCAAGGGGCGGGGTCAGCTCTCACACCCTGGGGCAGCTCACCACCACCCCCGCACCCCCCCATGTGTTTTCTGTCCTCTCTCACCTCCATGGGAGGGCCTCTTTAAGAGAAAAGATTTGTTTTCTTTTTAATTATATGTATATATGTGTGTGTGTGCAGGGCCCCTAGGAGTCCAGACAGGGCAGCAGATTTCTTGGCGTTCACAGGAGGTTGTGCACTGCCAGCTGTGACTGCCGAGAACATGACAGTGGCTCTTCAGAGGATGAGAACTGCTCTTGGCTGCTGAGGCGCTTCTCCAGCCAGGTCAACTTATTTTCTCCGAGACTCTTCTCAAAGCTCACTAGTTGGCTTATTGACAAGCATGAGAGTGTGTGTGTGTGTGTGTGTGTGTGTGTGTGTGTGTTGTATGTAAGTGTATGTGTGTGAGCATCTGTGTTTGTAAGTGTGTGTCTTTGAGAGAGTGTGTGTTGGTGTGTGTGTTAGTGTGTGAGAGTATATGTTTGTGTGAGTGTGTATGTAAGTATGTGTTTATATGAGACAGTGTGGGAGTGCTGTGCATGCATGTGTGTTTAGTTGGGTGTGAGTGGTGTGTTTGTGTGGGTGTGTGTCTATGCATGAGTGTGTGTAAGTATGTGTTTGTATGAGAGTACAAGAGTGTGGCAGAGACTATTGTGCATGCATGTGTATTTGTATGTGAATGTGTTTGTGTGTGAGTGTGTGTGTATAAGTGTGTGTGTTTGTGTGTGAGTGTGTGCTTGTGTGAGTGTGTAACAGTGTTTGTATGTGTGAGCGTGTGTGTTTATATGTATGTGTGTTTGTGTGTTAGTGTAATGTGTATGTGGAGAGAGTTGTGAGGGTGAATATAGAAGTTCTAGGATTCTCACTCATGCCCTTACACTTGTTGAGCAAAGCACTTTGCTGACTGAACCCAACTCTCCACCCCGCAAATTTAGAAAAAGGCCAACCACCTGCGACTGTTGAGGATTCGGGGTCTTCAGACTGCCCCTCACCACTGCCCTCTCTGGTCACTTGAGTTTCCCACATGCTTTGGGATAGAGACTAGCAGAACTGCCAGAGGGTGGTCCCGGAGCCTGCGGTCCTCTGGAGGCTCACCGGGGACTCAGTATTCTAAACAGCTGACTTCAGTCAAAACTGTCTTTGGTCCAAGTTTCCAAGAGAGGAAAATCAACCCATAGCTTAGAATAAAGTCTCAGGCAAACCAGAAACATGTGGGAGAAAGAAAGAAATGCTGGTGTCAGGCATTAAAATGATGGCTGATTGCGGGCCTCTCATTAGAGACAGGGAAATGTAAATGCGCTACAATGGACCAGAGAGGAGTCAGGGTTGGTCCTCGGGCTGAGGGATCGAGCTGGGGGCAAGCTAAAGGGAGAAAAATCTATACTGGCCAGAGACTAAGTTAATGGAAAATGTAATTGAAGCGAATGAAAGGCTCCACCCATAGGTGGTGTGGCCCGGTGCCCTTTGAACCACGAAGGCAAGGCACGGGCCACTGAGGCCCTAAGGGAGAATTGCTTATCTGTAAGAACAAGGGCGGGACTGAGCCTGGGAACAGAAGAGCTGCGACCAAAGCCTCCTCAAAAGCTGCAGAGGAAGGGTGGCTATTTGCAACCTTTGAGTTCCTTAGAGGACACAGGGTCCCACAGCATCTGGCACGTGTTGGGAGCTGCAGCCCCCAGGAGTGTGGGCTAAACTGTCAGGAGCAGGACTCTGCACCCAGGTAGGATGAGAAGCCTATGTCTGGGCAAGAGAAGTGGGATCCTCGGCCCTTCCCTTCCTGCCTCCAGCTTCCCCACTGAGGTTTCCTGCTCTGTGCGCTGGGACTCCAGGCTTTTCTGTCTAGGAGCTGCTCCCTGCCTCGGCCTCCCTGGTATTTCAGAGCTCTCGGAAGCGGTGCCTTGATGGGCTTCAGTCCAGCTTTTCCTTCTCTGGCCTTTGGGACTGAAGGGCTGCCAGCTCTTAGCGTAGCCAGGCCAAGCTGTTCTCGCTGAACCCTTGGAACCCTGCCCAAGAACTAGGCAGACCTGCAAAGGGCCGGACCATCCACGAGAAGGGCCATGGCGTTCCGCCTGGGGGAAGCTAGCATTAATGACTCTGCCAAGGGCTCATTCTGTACAGCTGCTCCCTCAACTAAGTTATGATTGATGTGGGAGAGGAGAGAAGTGGAGAGAAGAGAGAGGGAGTGGAGAGAAGAGAGAGGGAGAGGAGAGGAGAGAGGGAGGGGAGAGAACTTGCACATGTGAGATGGCATGTATGCGTGGTGTGGTAGGCTGGGGAGTGGAAATGGTGGAATAACATATTAGTTTGGAGTCTGGGCATCACTGGGTAAAGAGGTATTGCGTGAGAAGGGTTTTGCGGATGGTTATCTTGTTGAATCTCAAGCCTTCATTAGAGAATACTAGTAAAACACCGCTTTGATCCACTGAGTAAAACCGATGGTCCAAGCTCCCTTGGCTGTTAGCAGTGGAGCCCGGCATTCCACACAGGCTAAGGCTTGCTCTGCTGGTCTGGGTTTTGCACACAGGTCTTCCTTGCTTAGGGACTCTCTTCCTTTGTCTCTTGGCTTCCTTCTTCTTGTCCCTCTTTCTTCTGCTGCTGCCCCCTTTGGAGTTCTCCAGGACAGTGAGGTGAGTGGCTTGTCCACAGGGGTCCTGGAAGGCCCCCCTCATTCCCACTGTAACCCCAGACCAGGGTCAGGCAGAGGAAGGGAGGAACTTTTTTTTGTCAGACCGAAAAACTTAAAAGGCTCCTTTTGTTCTGGAGACGTCTTTGCTTTCATCTTTGCACAGGCGTTTATACCCAGCAGTGGAGGAAACCGCATTCCCCAAACATATCCACAATGGCGAAAAAGAAACACAAAGCTATCCAGAAAGTTCCCCAGACACCCAAACCCCAAAGCCCCCGACCGCCATGTGTATACTTGCACTGCGCATGCGCTTGCTGCTAAGCTGTAGCAAGCTCTTGTGGGTGCACAGAAAGCAGGGTATTGTTCTCTCTGAAGGAGACACGGAAAGATTTACAAGTGGTTTCTCTGGTCCGTAGGATGGGACACAAGGGACTTGCAAGATGCCTGAGGCCTGCCTTTGCCCAGCTGACCCTTTCCACAGCCCGGGCTGGGTTCTCTCCCCGAGGACAGACAGTTTATTTCAGATGAGCGAGAGCTTTGTGAGGGTCCAGGAGAGAACAGACACCGGCTATGTTTCCTGTCAGGCCTGTGGTTTTCCAGGTCTGTGTGGAAGGAAGGTGAAGTCTCCGAGGAGACTTGTTCTGGATGATTCCAAGTCTGCTGGCCCCATCTGCTGTTCACACTGTGGTCTGCCGAAAAACTGAAAATAGTTCTCCCTGCTGGTAAAACGGTCTTCCTTTGTATGTCACAGCGCAGTTAAGTTCGTAGGTTCCAAGTTCTGCACACCTGTAGCCCATCTCCCTGTTTGTTTAATGACTTCATGGTTTCTAATAGAAAAAACGAGTATCCACTGTGTATTCAGCAGTCATGTTTTATATTAAAGCAAGAACAATTAAACTTAGATGGAAGAGGGAAATTTCAATCGATAGATTTTTAGCACAGTAGCCTAGCTTGGGGGGAGACTGTAAGATTCCTTGGTGAAGTTTTTGCTTTAGTTCCTTTTTATTTATGTATATGTTTGTGGCTTTGTGCATGGGGTTGCAGTACCGACAGCAGCCAGAAGAGGGCGTAGGATTCCCCTGGAGCTAATGCAGACAGTTGTGTAAGCTGTTCTAAATCCATCCAGTGTAGGTGCTGGGAACTGAACTCAGGTCTTCTGCAAGAGCAGTACAGATTCTTAAACCACTGGGCCATCTCTCCAGGGTCCTGGGAACGCTTTTCAGTAAGAGACTCAGTTACTATAGAAGATAAGGATTGACTCTGTCTCATTGTGTTCCCAATGCTAACATGCCACCTTGCCAATTCTTACAATGTCTGAATAATACCTATAGACCTGTTGACTCGAGATGTCCCTTTCAACGGACTCACCCCTTTATAGCAAGACTTTCATTAAGGATATAATTGTTTAATTTGCTAACTGTATTTTATGGGTATATTTTAAAATAAATGACTATTAAAAATTAAGTCCTGTGTGGTCACTTAGACCTGTAATCTCAGCACTTATCACAATTGCTCTAAGTTCAATGCTAACCTGGGCTACATTGTGAGTGCCAGGCTAGCCTGGGCTACTGAGTGAGATTCTATCTTAAGTACACCACCAACAAAACCCGTTTGCTCGTCCTCAACCAAACCGTGTCTTCACAAACACTGTCTGTTTATGTCCTAGGTTCTGTGAATCGGTCCTTATTTAGAGACGGGATCTTTGCTGAAAGGGTCTATTCGTAGCTGATGAGATTTCATTGGATTGGAGACTATTTCAAAGTAGAAGGAGACAGGGATACATTAACACTGGTCCATAAGTTTTGTATAGACAAATGTTCCCTTTGTGTCCACTCCCAGGAGTACAGTTTCTGAGTCATGTGGCAGTTCTCTTATGTGTCTGTTTTCCGAAGTGGCTGAGCCATTGGCAACACATGAAAGCTCTGATTTCTCTGCAGCACTAGTCAGCATCTGTTGGCGGAGCTGTCTTTTCACGGCTGAGTTGTTAGCTGCAGTCTAGATTCAGGTTCCTTGTTAGAGGAGAAAGCTCTCCTGACTTGTGGCTTTGGTTTTTGTTGTTGTTGTTGTTGTTTGGATAGTGTTTTCAAAGAGTACAAGTCTTCAGTTTTGATTAAGTCCAGAATTTGGTTGCTGTGGCTTTTGTGGCTCGTGCAACAAATTTACTTATTTGCTTGTTTATCTATTTGGCAGGTTCTCACTGTGTAGCACTGGCTAGCCTGGGACCTATAATAACCCACCTGCCTCTGTCCCCTGAGATCCAGGATTGAGAGGCATACACCACCCGGATCAGGCCGAATCGGAAGAATACTTTTCCACGTACAAATGGAAATGTACAAGGGAGTAAATGGTTTTGTCCTCACCTCTTACATTTCCTCTTAAGGGGATTTTAAAATTCATTTTGATTTTTCCTGTAAGGTAAAGAAAGGCCGAATTGCATCGTTTCTTGTGTGGTTGGTTTTCTAAGCCCCATCTGTTGAAAGACTTCATTCCTTCCTTACTAACGGGTCTTAGTTGACAAACCATTGCAGATGAACGGGTTTATTTCTGGGCTCTGAGTTCAGCTTCATTCCTCCAAATGTCCATCCCCCACGGAACTGTGCTGTTATGGTTTGCATTCTGTCTAAACTCCATCCCCACAGTTACCTGGCAACAGCCAGGTAGGCCTGGCCCACTATAAAAGGGGCTGCTTGCCCCTCCCCCTCCATCTCTTGTTCTTGTTCTCTTGATCCCTCTGTCCTCTCCCCCCTTCCCTCTCTCTCTCTCCATGTGCTCATGGCCGACCTCTACCTCTCTCTCTTTGTCTGTCTGTCTGTCTGTCTGTCTCTCTCTCTCTCTCTCTCTCTCTTCCT
>JANHMN010000019.1:12659050-12691255 GCA_030674055.1 Rhabdomys pumilio | reverse complement strand
TCTCTCTCTCTCTCTCTCTCTCTCTCTCTCTCTCTCTCTCTCTCTGCACACACCCACAGAACATACTCTCTTTATCTCTTTATCCTGTTATAAACATATCAGTTATGGCTACCATTTCTTGGTTGTTACGTTTGATGTTGTGACCCTGTCACAAAAGCCTCTACTTTTATTTTTATTCCTCTAATCTTTTATAATTCCATGAGTCTTAGAACAATACAATAGCGAAACCAAGCCATGACTCTGGCAGGGATTGTGCTGATTTTGTTGAACAATTTTAGTGTGTTGCCACCTTAATGATTACACCAAAAAAACTATAAAAATGATATTTTGACTATTCATTTGTATCTCCTTTCCACAGAGCTGCATATAAATTTCCAGGATATAGATTGAGATTTTTTTCCTGATCAACTTGTTTTTAAGCGTCTCACTGTTTTTAGTCTCATTGTACGGTATTGCTTTCTTGACTTCATTCCGGGTTGTTTGGTGTGAGTATATACAATTGAAATGCTCGTGTGTTGATTTTGCACCTTGCAATGTTGCTGATAATTTATTGGTTCTAGTAATTTAAAAACTGGGTTCTTTAGGACTTCCTATGTACAGGGGTCATTTTACTTCCTTTTTCTATTCTGGAAGATAATCCTGGCTTTTTCTTATCAAATCACCAAACTGAAACCTCTAGCACAAAGCCAATGTGGCTGACCACGGGGAGCAGCATCCAGTCTTTTCCCATAAACCGTGATGTCACAGGATCCTTTGTTGAGGAAGTCCCCTTCTGTCCAGGCTTATTGACTGATCTATGTTATTAAAAGGTATAAGGTTGGGCTGGAGAGATGGCTCAGCGGTTAAGAGCCCTGACTGCTCTTCCAGAGGTCCTAAGTTCAATTCCCAGCAACCACATGGTGGCTCACAACCATCTGTAATGGGATCTGATGCCCTCTTCTGGTTTGTCTGAAGGCAGCAATAGTGTACTCAATTATAATAAATAAATCTTTTAAAAAAAAAAAAAAGGTTTAAGGTTTTGTCAGATGTTCTTCTGCGTCGGCTGAGATGCTCATGTAGTCGTTGGGCCTTTGTATTCTATCAATGTGGTCTATTAATTTGTTTTGGATGTTAAATTACCTCTCAGTTCCTCCTTGGTTGGGCTCACTCTTCCTGGATCCCATCAGGTTTGGTCTCCTCAGTACTGGGCAAAGGATTTCTGTTTCTGAATGAACAGGAGATAATTACCTCTAATTCTCTTTTTTCCTGTGGTATCTGTCTGGATTTGGTATCACAGTGATACCAGCTTTACAGAATGAGTTGGAAAGCATTCTCTCTTCTTTTATTATTATTTTGGAATGGCTTGTGAAAAATCTGTATTTTTTTCTTGAAATTTTTGGTAGAGTTTGCCTACAAATCATTTATGTCTTCCCTTTCTTTGTGGATACTTTTTAAATGACTAATTCAATCTCTTGTTGCAGGTCTGTGCCACACAGATTATCATTGAGTCAGCTCCAGTAATTTGCGAATGGTTATTAATACAAATTTTTTCATCCTTCACAATATAAAGTTTTTTTATTTTATCTTATGTATGTATGTTATTTGCCTGCATCTATGTCTGTGCACCACATGCATGCCCGGTGCCTGCAGAGGTCAGAAGAGAGTGTTAGATCCCTTGGAACTGGAGCTACAGACGGTTGGGAGCTAACATATGGGTGCTGTGAATTGAACCGAGATGCCCTGGGAGAGCAGCCAGTGCTCCTAATTGCTGGGCCATCTCTCCAGCCCTAAAATAGAAGATCTTTGCACCTACAAAATCTACCTCTAAGTTTCTGCCTTACATCTTGGTGGCTTTTGTTTCCAGGTAGTCTCCATGAAGTCCCCAGGAGTGGGACCTGCCACTTACCCTAAAAATATCAAATCTTAGTTTTCCAGTGCCTTCCTGCAGGAGGAACTGAGATGTGACGAAGGTGTCAGGGTCTAGCAGTCCTAAAGTCCTAAATATGCTTCTTCATTGCCGATCCTGGACCACTTTTTTTTTTAACTAATTGTGTTTTTTTTGGGGGGGGGGGATATCAGGATCTGTTTTGATAGTATTTCATATTTGATTAAATTATTGGTGGTTTTGACTGGGTGGGGAGTGAGAAAGAATAATACCCTCTTTATTTTTAATCTCTGTTATATCTGGACCTTTACACACACACACACACACACACACACACACACACACACACACGCACGCACGCACACACGCGCGCGCGCACACGCACACACGCACACGCACACGCACACACACATTTGGTCACATATACAGCTCACAAACAGAACCATTGTTTTTTGGTTTGGTTTGGTTTGGTTTGGTTTGGTTTGGTTTGGTTTGGTTTGGTTTGGTTTGGTTTAGTTTGGTTTGGTTTATTTTCAGTGATTTGGGGCCAAGATGGCCACTAGGCTTTCTATACATGGCACAGCCTACCTCTTGGTTCCTCCCTGGTGAGGCAAGATCACAATCTGCTACTGGTACTGTTCAGAACTGTTCTTCGTGTTCATGTTCTCTCTTTGTCCATGCTTACTGGAAATATGACCATGTCAGAGCATGGTTTGTCAAGACTGAGGCTTGGGGAGCTCCCTGGACTTCTCTCATGTCTGCTCTCTGCATCTCTTACCTTTTAGCCAAGGTAGCCACTGCTGAAGAGTGTCTGGTAAACACAGTGGGCATGAACCGTTACACCATAGATGCCTCCTCCGCTGCCTTCAGCCACAGGGGCTCCGTGACCCACTCTCCCTCACTGTACTACAAGAGGCCGAACTCTGGAGACAGCCACCTTGCCGGAGGCCCTGCCACCACTACCAGTGGTTCCCGTACCAACCCAGTGCCCTCTGGAGGTTCATCCACACCTGGACTGAGGCTCCTGGCTTCCAGCCCCAAGAGGAACGGAACAGCCATCGAAGGAAACAGATGTGGTAATGTAATGCACACCCTGGCTTCCTGGTGCCTTAATGGCCTCTATGCTTGCCTGGGAAACACTGTACAAGGGAGAGGTTATAATGATTTGAACATGACACCACTGGGAAAGTAGAACTTTCCACAACCCTCTTGAGTTTTAGTATCTTTATAGGCAGCCAATCTCAACTTCGATCATAAATGAAAAAAGGACATATTAGGTTAGGAATAACTAGTAGACTCCAAAATGTCCACGGCTCGAATGTCACAGACAGAATAGTTCAAGAGTCCAAAGTGGATATTCCACCTCAGTTCAGGGACCCTTGCTCTGTTCTTCTTGTGTCTCTACCATGCCTGTCTGTCTTTACACCCCTGCATCTAGTGGACAGGATGGGGATGGTACTATGATGCCCAGGAAGAGATGGGCATAGGTATCAGTCATAATCCATTGGCAAAGCTGGGTCATTAGATCCCACTTGACTGGGAAGGAGCCCAACTCTGTGCCCAGAAGGAAGCAGCAGCGGACTTGAGCAAAAGATTGTCTTTTGCATGGTGGATGATTCATTCATCTGTGACTCGTTCTCTGGGGAAAGCAGAAAGACACAAAGTGCTTCCATGGCTGTCATTAGGCCCTCTTGTCACCTGCACAAGAGAAACATACTACATGAAAGTGTCCAGAGGGACATAGGATTCTAGGACTAGTGGGAGGTCATTCTAGTGGACGATTTACCATGGCTGTGTCCAGTCTGCAGCCTGTGGACCGTCTGTAACCCAGGGTGGCATGAATTTAGTACAACACATGTCATCTGCCATCATATCACCATGTTAAAGGATTGGACACCCCTGCTTCATGGCGTCATTGGCAAACTTTTCTTTAATGGACTGGCAGGTGTAGAGCGGAGTGGATAACTTTGTGGATGCCGCAGCCTGGAATTCTGGATTGGCTGTCTGCTGACTGTGGCCCTTTTTTAAGTTCTGGTTTCTCTGTGCTTCTGTTTCCTTCCCTGAGAAATTGAAATTGTAGTACCAGCAACCCTTTACTCATAGAATCAGGGGGAAGGTTAAATACGTTTATATTGATATTTAGTAGAAAACCTACGGCATAGTAAGTGCTTAATAAATGTGAATACCATAGATCCTGTGAGCACATTCTTCAGCAGACTATAGCCTCTCTGTATAGCTGGAAATGTTGATGGGGACTCCAGGCCAGAGTCAGGGAATCTTCACTCTGATGCTGCCCGCTGGGCTGGTTGTGTGCACTTTGGCAAAGCCATGTCTCTTCTCTAGGTGTGGATGCCTTTGCCAGTGGCTGCCACAAATCACTCCTGGGAGCTGTTTTGTCTAATTCAACACACACACACACACACACACACACACACACTTCCGTCAACAGCTTCCCCCGTCCCAGAAGGGCCTCCATTTGCCATGGGTGGAAAGATCAGCAGAGACCCCTGGAAGGAGACATAGCTTCGAAAGGCAGAAAAATGAAATTATTCATTCTTTTTAGCTGCAGGTAGTCTTCAGTGACGTATTCCATTGACAGTGTCTCTGCAAGCCGCTGAAAGAAAAAAATGCAAATTACCTAGACGGAAGCAAGCTGCTCAGAGGGCGTGTCTCTGGTCTCTGAAAGAACTTCCCATTTCTGCTATACATTCTTTTCTAGAATTTAGTCACCAGGCCACTAGCTGAAAGGGAAACTAGAAAAGGGGTTTAATTCCAAGTGGAAATCAGGGACCCTGTTATTAAGAAACAGGGAAAGAGACGTTCTACAAGCAACTGATAGTCTGAGCAGCTTTTCTTTGTAAGAATGTTTGTATTCTCCATTCCCCCACCCTACCCTGGCACCTCATTCCCTAAGTCTGTCCCGCCATGGTAGGGGGACCATGACATCAGTCTTGTGAGAGTCTCATTTATCCCTGACAGTCAGGAAAAGGGGGCTTGTGTCATTTAGTGAGCACTAACTATGGACCACTTCCTCCTGTTACTATTTATCACAATTTATCATAAGTTATAATATATTGCTTATGAGACATGCTACCATACACATTTCTAGATGATAGTGGGTCAAGAGGTCTGTCAGTTGTTGAACCAAACTCACTTGGCTGACTCCAAAGCCTGGTCTGTCCAAACCACTCCGGGGCCTCTGGTCTGTGCTTGCAGGGCTTCTTGGGGTTCTTTCTGATGTGTAAGGTGATGGAGAAGAGTGTGGGGTGGACAGGAATTCAGTTCTGCGACTCTTTACCAAGGCCTTCATACTTGCTTTCCTTGAAACAAGTCTGCCTAGCTACCGGTCCTTAGCAAGCACGGTGGCTCAGCATGCTCAACTGAGTGGTGTTATAGAAGCCTACCTGCCAGCTTTCAGCTTCCCCACCCCCACCCCACCCAGGCCTCTATTAAAACCTTCCCCTTCTCAGAGGACTACTTGGTGTGCCTCTGAAATTACATCCTGGGTGAGAATTACTGGCACCCAGAAACTTTCTCTTTAGTGTATTTGACCCATTTCATAAATCCTGGAAGAAACCTAGAAATGGATTTTCTTCCTATGTGCTAATCACAATGGTTTAAAGCCGCAGACTCTGGAAAGCTCCACCAGGCTGCAGGCAGGGTGGGAGGGGGTGAGGATGTGCAGAATTCTCAGCTGCCTTTCCCTCCTCTGTGAATCCTCATCCCACCTCCCCACTGCTCTGACAACAGGAGCTGGTTGGTGCCTGGGCTGCCAGCTCTCTGGGCTGAAGTATGGGATGTGGTTCCCTGGGGTTTGCTGATATTCAGGTGACTATTTGGGAGCGTCTGTTTCTCATCTGAGATACACTCAGCCAGTGCTATAAAGGCTGTGAAGAGGTTTCTGATAGCAAAGCTTCCTGCACGTGCACTAGAATTCCCAACCACAGGCATCTCCAGGAGGTGGAAGCAAAAGCAAAATAGATCTGACATTGTCCTTGCAGCTCAAATTTCCTGTGAGCTGGAGTTGGCTTCATGGCTGTGGTGTCAGCAAAGGAGATAGTTCTGGAGAGAGCAGGAGGCTGGGGGCCTCATATGAGGGCCAGGATCCACGGAGGCAAGAAAGAGCTTCCTCAATGTGGGAAGAAGGGAGGGGGGCTGGGATGATGCAGAAATCACAGTGAATGGTTTTGAGGTCCATGTCAGGCAGGTGGGGCTTTGATGATTGTAAACCACACATTTCCGAGCAAGGGAGTGAGCCGCCAGCAGTGGTGGGATTTAGGAAGCTAAAACTACTGAATATTTATTGAATGCCATAGAAGAATACTGCCTAGCTTTGGGGCTAACTCTGACCTTTACAACCTTATCCTGTTTGATTTTCGATGCCCAAGATAGCAGATGTTTTTGCTAGTAGTCAGCTAAGAGATTAGGGTGTTCTGGTCTGCAGATGTCCACTGAGCACCTAGGCAAGGTCACTTCCTAGGCAGGGGCTCTTCCTAGGCAGGGGCTCTTCCTAGGCAGGGGCTCTTCTCAGAACTGAGGATGGTGCTGTGAGCAAGGCAGAAGAATCCCATTCCAAAGAGAACTCGAACGTTATTGTGATCACTGTTGGAGATAGAAAACTGGCCAATGTGACAGTGTTGGAAGGGGCAGGGCCTCAGGACAGTGTTGGCAGGGGCGGGGCTGCTGTGACAGTGTTGGAAGAGGCGGGGCCTCAGGACAGTGTTGGAAGGGGAGGGGCTGCTAGACCGCTTCATCTTGGGAGTCAGGAAACGCTCCAGTGTGATGGAACCCAATGAAATGAGACTTGACATTTGAGCCCTTTGAAGGACAGGTGTCTAGAGGCTCCTGGTGGAGATCAGATTGCTTCCTGGGAAGGGGATAGAGGCTAACAGTGTCAGTTTTGAGAAGGAATGCAGCCCAACCTGGCCTGCTGGTCCCTAGGGACATCTTCTGTCCTGTTGGCAGGTCAGCTTGTCTTGAAGGATTAATAAAACAAAACAGACAAAAAATCTGATTAAAATCTAAGAGAGGATCAGGGTCTTTCCTCTCTCGTCTCTGTCGCCTTGTAGCGTCTTCTTTTGGTTTTTCGAGACAGGATTTCTCTGTGTAGCCCTGGCTGTCCTGGAACTCACTCTGTAGACCAGGCTGGCCTCAAACTCAGAAATCTGCCTGCCTCTGCCTCCCAAGTGCTGGGATTAAAGGCATGTGCTACCACTGTCCGACTTGTAGTGTCTTAAAAGCTGGAACTGAAAGAGCCCTGCACAGCTGTGGGAGGTAGGGATTTCTGACTCCTGGCTCACCACTCCCTTGTTTCACTCTCCCACTCTATTAGCTAAAGTTTCTCCTGAATTATGAATGAGCAAAAGGCAATTATGTGTGTGTTCGTGGGGATGGGTAAGTCGGAAAGAGATCTGCAGATGTGGTACGAGCACTGTGCTTCGGAAGGCGCCGGCAGGATTGCTTTTCAGCACCAAGTCTGTCAGTGGTCTATCTTTCTGCTAACCGTGAATTCAGCTTCAGGAGCAACAAGATTTAATTATGTACCTATTCACCACCGGGTCTCACTTTTCACGGCTTAACAGCCCACGGGGAGCAACATGACCAAGCGCAGTTTGCTCGGTGCCAGAGGATGCTGTGGACGGCGAGTGCTTTGCATGCTCTGTCCACACAGGAGCAAGAGTTGTTCAATCCATCCAGTCCTGTTGACCTGCCACATCTGCCTGCAGCCTCTTCCTATGCCGGACTGGACCCATCTGTCTTCCTGACACCTTCCCCAGTGGCTGGCTGGCAGGGAGGCAGTGGTGTGTTGATTTTTCTCTGTGAGCACAGACGTGCACCAGCTTTGCAAACTCACTGCCCGAAAATTCCATTTTTCTTCTCTGTGGTGAGTTTATGTGCTTTGGATGAGGAGTAAATGCCGAGGTGTGACTTAGCCTACCTGCTGCCCTGCCTTGTATGACTGAAAAAGCCCCTCAGAAACACCCTTGAGCCAGCCTAGCTGCTCTTCCATCCTTTCTGAAAAAGGGGAAATACCCGCAGCTGGCACCAAGTCACAAGCACAGAGAGCACTTGCCTCAGGTGTCTCAAGAGTCTGTTCCTTACAGCCATCACTGAGAAAACTCTCCTCAAAGATGAACCAGGAGCCCTCTGTTCTGCTGTAGACAGCATCTGCTGTTCCTGACCTTGCTCAAAGGACTGCAGGAGCCTGAGCAGGATCTTATCAGTGGGCCGGACTTGCCCTCCTTCCTGCCAAGTATAGGAAATTAGATTTGACCTCTGCTCTCACCCCTGCAGAATCATTCTTGGACTAAAGACTTCCTGCCTTTGTAGTCCGGACATCTATTACCACCCTGATTAACAGCCATGCCCCCATGGGCGGGCCCTGAAGACAGCTGTGATTTCTGTGCTTCTTCAGTCCCACGTTGAGTGCAGATGTCTCCAAATGGGGTAAAAATCACCTTTCACTGTCGGGCACCACTGTTCCAGAGGCTCTAGGGAGCATTAACAGTTTCTCAGCGAGATGCCTGGTGCCACACCACCTCATGGGACTCTTCCGTGTCCAACAAGGAAACTTCGGGGGGAAAACAAAATAAAACTCAAACAAAATCTAGTTCTCAACTAGGACAAATCCAGAAACGAGTCTTGTTCTCTCAGTGCAGGGAGCTTCTCGGGTGTATCAAAAGCGGGATGGGGAGCACAGAAGAAAACTGTTTTCAGACTTGGGGAAGTTGATAGGCATCGGCTTCTCAGCTCCTAGAATTATCCTACAGGGCAGTCACTTTTCCCTCAGAATCTTGGCCTTTTTCCTAGCCTGGAAGTAGTGGCAAGGATCCCTCACACAAAGCTAGCCTCCTTCTACAAAGCATATCGATCCATCTCACAGCCATCAAATTTATGTTTCAAGAATATTTATTCTCTGCTTAGCTGTGGAGGGGTCAATATAATATATGACCCTTGTAATGAG
Organism: Rhabdomys pumilio; assembly: GCA_030674055.1. NCBI lineage: Eukaryota > Metazoa > Chordata > Mammalia > Rodentia > Muridae > Rhabdomys > Rhabdomys pumilio. Next base: position 12,682,427 of record JANHMN010000019.1, on the reverse strand, counting down.
AGGACTTGGGTTGTATTGCTCACTAAATGCCTCTGCCAAGACTAAGCCAGCAAAAACGCTTGGTATATGATTGTGAAATGAACATTGGAGGCTTTTTGAAGGATTATAGTCTAAAGTATAAGAAACTTATGCAAGTGACTGTCCTGGAAAGAAGGATGTGGGAAACATTCTAGGGGAAGGATAAGTGAAGGTCAAATGGAAAGACAGGTGACAGCAAGAAGGATGGCCATGGTGTTCACGAAGGGGTCTGATGGCCCCTGGGCGGGCATGCTTTTGTGTTCATGTTCTCTCAAGATCTGGATCAAAGGCATGTTGTCTTCCTGCCTCAAAATCGGGATCACAGGTGAGCCCTCCATTCCTGGATTGTAGTTCGTTCTACACACAGTCACGTGAACAACTGAGAATAGCCATCACTAGCAGTATGCCCAGACGGATGCACAGGGAGCCTCTTTCACTCTGTAGCGCACCTGTGGTAGGTCGACCAGAAGGCCGAGTGCTTGCCCACTTCAGTACCTATAGCAGTCTCTCTGGCTAGAGAATGTTACCACGATTGAAGACACATTGCAGTCAAACGACAAGCAAAAGAAGCTCCAGGATTTGTCTCTAGGTCCCCTGGTCCAAAATCCTTTCCTTCCATCTAAGAAGGAAAGGTATGGAACCACATAACAGCTGTTGACTTGGAGGCACGGCACATAGGCAAGGGGGACTCAGAGGGACAGTGAGTGTTAGAAGTATACAGACAGAGCTTGGTCTCAGGGACAGCCTGAGGCAGTGGCAGTCATGCTAGGTAGAAAAGAAAAGCTGAAGCAAGGAGACCCACGGGAAAATCATTGCAGGGCATACTGCAGGTACATTTCGGACTGTCCCCATTTTTATGAATGAATACTTGACAACAAGCAACTGAAGGGGAAGGAACCCATGTCAGCTCACAGTTTGGGGGGTGACCAGCCCTCATGACAAGGTGGTCATGGAAACAGAGGTTACTTGGGTTGGAGCAGTGGAGCTTGATCAGTGCTAGGTGTACCAGAAAAGCAGAGAAAGGAGACCGTGCATGCTTACCTGGTTGTCTTGGTTACGGATTCTTTGTGTGATAAAACACCATGACCAAAAGCAGCATAGGGAGGAAAGAGCTTAATTCACCTCACAGCTTGTATTCCACTATCCAGAAAAATCATGGCAGGAACTCGAGACATGGCTGGCATGTACCTGCTTAGCCATGGCTTGCTCTGCTTGATTTCTTTCTTTCTTTCTTTCTTTCTTTCTTTCTTTCTTTCTTTCTTTCTTTCTTTCTTTCTTTTTCTCTGTCTCTTTCTCTCTTTCTTTCTCTCCTCTTTTTTCTTTTTTCTTCATTTTCTTTCTTTTTTCTTTCCATTTATCCTCTCACATAATACATCCTGACTGCAGTCCCCCCCTCCTTCCTTCCCAGTTCCTCTTCTGCACCTCCCCTCTCTCACAAATCCACTGCTCCTCTGTTTCCCTTCAGAAAAGAGCAGGCCTCCCAGGAATATCAGCTGAACATGGCATAACAAGCTACAATATGACAAAGCACAGATCCTCATAGATGAGGCAACCCAGTAGGAAGAAAGGGGTCCCAAAAGCAGGCAAAAGAGAGACAACCTTGACTCCCGTAAGAACACCAAGCAACCATAACACACATCAGAGAACATCACGGACCCATACAAGCTCCCTGATTGTTGCTTCAGTCTCTGTGAGCCCCCGTGAGCCCCTGTGAGCCCCTGTGAGCCCCTGTGAGCCCCCGTGAGCCCCCGTGAGCCCTGTTCATTAGATCCTGTGAGCTGTGTTCTTATCCTCAACCCCTCTGGCTCCTACAATCCTTCCTTCCCTTCTGAGGGATTCCCTGAGTTCAACCTAATGTTTCAGCCTGCTTTCTTTTAGCACCCACAACTACCAGCCCAGGGGTTGCATTGCCCACAGTGAGTTGGCTGGGCCTTCCCACACCAATCATCAGTCAAGACAATGTACCAACGGCTTTGTCACAGGCCCATCGGGTGGGCTTATTTTCTCAACTGAGATTCCTTCCTTCAAAAAGATTCCAGCATATACTGAATTCACATTAAACTAGCCAGCACACTAACCTTCCCCACCAGTACCTCAGTCAGTCTGAGACCCCATCCTCTGGGGTGGTATTGCTCACATTCAGGGTGGGTCATCCCTTCTCTCTGAAAATGTTTCCCAGAGGTGTGTCTCCTGGGTGATTCTAAGTCTAGTCACATTGACAAATTAGCCATACCGTTAGTGGTATGAGTTTACCAAAGATTCAGCAGGGATGGAAGGGAGAAGGGCCAGCAGGAAAGGCACCCTCCTAAGGACTCAGATGAACCCAGTGCTGGGGACAAGGGACAAGTAGTTAAGTAACACCGTCTTCTTCTAAGAGCAGGTACAGACAGACCAGACATGGACAGAGCCTCCCAGTGCTGCTGGAGGTATAAACGGTCGATTAGCCATTGTGCAAAGTCTGAAAGTGAAGACTCACCTCTGTTCTGCCACACTGCCATCTCCAGAGGACACAGGAAGGGCCCAGTATTGCTTGGCCCCACAGGCTACAAAGGCCCATTTTGCTTACCACTCAGCTCACCAGCCGCAGGCACCCATAGCTGCCTATAGCAGACCCTGGGCCACAACACAGAGCTGAACTGAAGTCCTGGGGAGCTTTAGCTAGGATTCTGAACCAGAATCTCAGTTTGTCAAGGACGAGATCTCTCCCAAACCTTCATTCCATGGACAGGACAGCATGGAAAGGCTGTTGCCCTTCTGCTCCTCACTGAGCAGTCACTCAGCATCTACCTGTCACAGAGACACTTGGCCCTGCTGTGGACGTCAGAGCACTAGGACTCCTTCTGGGCAAGCTAGGGGTGGGGAAACCCAGTAGGCAGCACCAGATGGGCACTACATTTTACTGGCTCATGGTCCCCCTCTGCTCACTCTCTCCAGCCCCGAGCCCCTCTCCGGAAGTGCAGGATACCAGACGACCAAGCAGCAGAAACCCTTCTACCTGGACTGTGGAGGACGTGGTCCGGTGGGTGAAGGATGCTGATCCCCAGGCCCTGGGGCCTCATGTGGAGCTCTTCAGAAAGCATGTATGTCTGAAGGGAGGGCCAGGGAAAGAGACGAGTGGGAGGAGAGGGGAGTTCAGGGTCCTCCAAGCACCAGTGATCTAGACTAAGCTCTAACAGTGCCCTTAAGTGAGCCAGAGATGAGAGAGACAGAGGCAACCATAGGCATGTCAGAGCAGAGCAACCACCAGATTTGTGTTTTTAAGGGATGTGTTTCTCTTCTGTTCTCTCTCTTGGACTTTGCCTGCTTTTCTGCCAATCTGTCCATCCATCATCTATCCGTCTGTCCATTCATCCAGCCATTAACCCACCAGTCTGTCTGTCCATCCATCTATCTGTCCACCTGGCCATCCATCCATCATCCACTCATCCATCTGTCTGACCATCTATCCAACCATCCATCTACCCACCAACCCACCCATTGATCCACCCAATCATCTGTCTGTCTATTCATTCCATCTGTCCATCCACCTGTTCATCAGTCATCTATCTGTCCATCAACTCACCCACCCACCTGTGTATCAACAGTCATCTATAGCACCCCCGTAATGTGCCAGGCAAACTGTGATCTAGTGTTCTTACTGCTTAGACCGGTGGTTTTCAACCTTCCTAATGCTGCAACTCCTTAATATAGTCCCGCATGTTGTGGTGACTCCCCCAACTGTAAAATTATTTTTGTTGCTACTTTATAACTAATTTTGCTACTTTTATGAATCATAAATATCTGTGTTTTCCGATTGTGACCCCCAAGGAAGGATCATTCGACCCCACAAAGGGGTCATGACCCACAAGCTGAGAACCACTGGTTAAAGGGTTAAATGAGAAAATACACATAAATATGTTGCGTGAGGCCTCACTCATATATATAACACCATATAAATGTTATAACCATTAGGCACTTCTGAAATACACAAAGATAGTAAGTGGGGCAAATGGTAAGAATTACTGTTACCTTGTCCAGCTTACGATGTTAATTCTGGATTGGTAGTATAACACATTGCTGCAAATCCAGAGCCTTTAGACAATGGACATCGCTAATCTTTATTTCTGTGGGTCTGGAGCCTAACTGGGTCTCAGTGGGCTAAGATCCAGGTGTTGGCAGGGAAACATTCTTGTCTGGGTATTCTAGGGGACTGCCTTTCCCAGCTTCAGGGCCCTCTTTAAAGCCAGGAACATCAATCCTGGTCCTCCTCAGGCTGATCTGTCTGTGGCTCTGGTCCTCCTCAGGCTGGTCTGTCTGTGGCTCTGGTCCTCCTCAGGCTGGTCTGTCTGTGGCTCTGGCTTTAGTTGGATGACAAATACATGAGATAGTGGGATTGCAGGTGAAGCTTTGTTTGCTTTAATCAGAAGACGGCAGGAATCTGAAAGGTGCAAGGTAGCAGATGATTTCCAGGAGGGGTTGGGAAGAGGAGAGCATCAGAGTGGCTTGTTTTAATTGTTCCCAAAAGCTTTCCCAGAACAAGCAGTCTGAGCTCTCCAATCTCCTGGCCTGCCCTTAAAGTGGCCCGTGAGCACACCCAGACCTTAGCCACCATTTGGCTGCTCTGACTGTCCTTTGGCTTTTCCTTCCCTCCAGGAGATTGACGGCAATGCCCTGTTGTTGCTGAGGAGTGACATGGTCATGAAATACCTGGGACTGAAGCTGGGACCCGCGCTGAAACTCTGCTATCACATCGACAAGCTGAAGCAAGCTAAGTTCTAAGGAGTCGGAAACAAAATCCAGGATCTCGGCGGCCAGCCGACATCATGAGGAGACTGTTCTCTTAACCATCACAGCCACAAAGACTGTGGGTTTTGTTTTTATATAAAACAAGTGCATCTTGCCTTTTCCAGCATTCCTAGTGGCCCCTTTCAGAGACTCAACTGTGTGCTAGACTTGTCAGAAAAATCACAAAAAGCCTATTACATTTAATGTTCCTGACATGTCGGTCACTCTTTACGGGTGCTATTTGTGCCACGACAGGGGATAACTAAATGCTGTCACCCTAGGAGAGCCCTGGAGTGGGCTCCCAAAGTCACGAGAAGGACCCTGTCCCCTCAGGGGCTGTGGGGACGCCCCCAGTGGCAGTGGCAATCTCTCCCTGTTCTGGGGATGGCTCCGCATGGGCTTCACGGGACTCAGCTCTGGGTTTTGTCTTCTGCTGTCTGCCTCCCCTTGCACTTTTTAAAAAACTTAATTTTTTTTTGTTTTTTTTTTTTTTTTTTTTTTTTTTTTTTTTTTTTTGTACGTTTGTTTGTTTGTTTTGGTTTTTGTCTCTCAAAGAGAAAGGGGAAAGGATGTTTTCGAGCCCTAGCTGCTGAAGTCCTTCCTTGCCCCACCAGAGGGCAGACTGCTAATGAGGTTTCAGAATGCACAGACTGCACGGCTGGGTTAGGGTTTTTCTAAGCAGGATCTATCCTGTACAAAGACAGGGGACGAATCCCACACTCAGCACCCCAGATTGCCACTTGGGAAGAAATCATGCTCTGTCGGGGTCCAGCTCATACTCGCTACTCACTGACTTACTCGGTATAAATTCGGAAGCAACCATCTGCCTGAACAAAGGCCCGGTGTCCCTTCCCTCCTGGAGTCTCGCTGAGGCTCTGATGTGATGGCATGCTGAAGAATCTTGGTGACATTTAGATATGGATATTTCTTGAAAAAAAAGGTGGGGTGGGAACTGTCTCAGCAGAGTTTGAAATGGGATGTACTGATTTCTAGTTACGTGAGTGTGTTCTGTAGCTGTGTCCATGGCTAATTTTTCTAGTCTTCAACAAATATGCAGACGTGTTTTTATTGGGTTTAATTCAATTTACAAATAGGTTTTTACTCTTCACTGTGAAGTAATGGGAAAAAATTGATTTTCTACCCTTCGCAGCTGTGTCCAGAGATGGGGGATGGAGCCATGGTTTTCTAGGCAGAAGGGTGATATCTTTGCGGCTATTCTTTATGGAATCCTCTTTATTTTTTATTCATTTATTCTCAAAGAATAGAGAACTCATGAGCACATCCTTTTCTTTAAAGGCACTTCTGGGGAAGGTGAGGGTCATGGGTAACCTAGGGTCTCCCACGACAATAGTAAGAATGTTAAAAAGGCATCTTCCCTCAGGTTGCAGTCTGAGCAAGGTCTCAGCTGGCAAATGTAGCCAGACGTCCTGGTCCGTAACAAGGCAGATGTAGTGTCTCAGATGGATCTATCTATTGTACCAATCAGTTAGAATTTAGGTGACATATTATCACAAGACATATTTATTCCATGCTGTGCTATAAGGGCCCACTTTAATGTTCCCTGTTTGTAGGAGTGTAAGATCTTTGACCCTGTAAGATCTTTGTTACGTATACATCGGTAGTTGGACTTAAGTATGACAGAGAAGAAGAAAAATATCCCAGAGTATCCCACTGAATGGAACTTGCAGATTGTGGAAGAGCTGGATGTCTGTTATTTTTAGCGGGAGGCAGAAATGACCTTGAATTAGACCTTGGAGAGACAGACTCCGCCTTGAAGAAGATTGTGAATGCTGGGTGCTCACTGCTGCTCTGAAGTTAGATCCATGTCTCAAAAAGCATCAGACAATTCCCACATACAGAATTGCTGGTGTGAAAGCATCGAGATTAGAAAAGACACTTCACACTAACGTTTGTCTCTGCCTGTAGGCTCTTGGTACCTCTTCCAGAGACACAGCTCCTTAGTGACTGGCAGTATTAAGCTTGCCAAATGTCCTGCTTAAACTTACCCATGTCTCACTGGTACCCCAAGTTTTAAAAAGGCCAAAAAGTCAGGGGAGGCCTCAAGTAGTTTTTGAAGGAGAGCTAGGACCCGGACAAGTCTGTGGAGGAACTGGAGCTGTGTCCCCAGACACAACGTCTTATTTCACACGAAGCCTTAAATTAGCTCGATTGTAGGATTCCAGACATTTAAGATTTGGCCAAACAAAACAAAACAAAGCACCAAGAAGCAATCTCATTAGTCTTGGAGTGAAGGCTGCCGTATCACAAAAGACCCAGCGGAACCAATTCTTCTTGCCTGTTTTTTCATGGAATCTAATTAGTTGACCAAGTCACTGTAGCAATACTGCAAGTGTAATTAATTGTCATCCCTCTCAAAAATCTTGTCAAACTGCACAGCTAAATAGCTTCTCAAATGTAAAACATGCGAGGCCATTTCCTCTAAACAGACCTTCCAGGGTCAGGCCGTTGGGGTTAGCCTGGCCCAAGTGAGCAGGACTTGAACTCACATCTGACAGGTCACATGCTTGCTAGTCCAGCTGCATGGCTTCACTTCAGGTTATAGTGGATAACAATCACATTTTGCATAATTCCAAAGTAAAGAGTGTGGTGCTCATGTTCCAAACATTTCCAATTACATTTGTCTGTTAAACACTTGGGGGAAAAAAAATCAAAAGACAGTTCTGTTGCCTACAGCATTTTAAATGTTTTGTGAAATACATTATTTCCCTTTGTGAAGACTTTAGATAAAAGATGTGGCCTGTGTGTTTGAGTCTCTATGTGTGTGTGTGTGTGTGTGTGTGTGTGTGTCTGTCTGTCTGTCTGTCTGTCTGTCTGTCTGTTTGTGTATCTGCATGTGTGTGCTTGTGTATATCTGTGTGTGTCTTTGTGTGTGCATGTGCACGTGTGTGTGCACGCTCGCGTGTCTGTGTGTCTCTGTGTGTTCGTGTGTGTATGAGTCTGCATGTGTGTGTCTGTGTGTCTGTGTGTGTATCTGTGCCTGTCTCTGTGTGTGTGTGTGTGTGTCTGTGTATCTCCGGACACTGGAGTTGGAAAATTTAAGACGTGGTTGGGAGTACAGCAGCTATTGCATATTCTCAAACAACTTTCTAGCTTTGTAGTGTGGAGGCCTGGCATGGTCTAATCTTCCTACGAGCTTCCTCGTAGTTGTTTCCTTACTGTAGCAGGGCCTGTCCTGTGGACAGCTAGATGACCAGAACAGTTCTGGTGCCTGGGCTTGTTCATCTGAATCAGCTGAGTGGAAATGCCAGACCTGAGGACCTGGATGCCCAAGAAAAGGCCATACCGGGGAGCCCTGGCCAGGAACAGCTGCCTAAGGGTTTTGGTTGTGTCTGCCAGGGAGGACTTGGGCCTGTTATTTCTCTTCCACAGGATTGCCAATTTTTTCCCCTTCATTTAGAAGAAATAAAAGAGCAGAGAATGCCTCTGAAAAAAACTGTTCAGAATTGATAACTTGGGAAGGGTTGCTGGGCTGAGAGTTTGAGAAACAAACCAGACCATACAAAAGTGTACATTTCATAGGAAAACAGTACAATAGCATTTGTGCTCACTGCCCCTGCCCATGACACAGCCATAACCCAATGACGTCACAGAATACTTCTTTAAATTAAAATGGTTTAAATTAAAAAACATTTTTGTATATTCTTTTAGGAGGGCTTTGTTGAATCTCTGAAGAAAACTGGAAACGCCCAATGTTCTATTTGAGCGTAGTCATCGTCAGAAAGTCTTGAAGGACATTCCGATCTCTCCCTGGGAACTGTTCTGGAGAGAGAATACCTGGAGAGGTATCCCAATGCATAAGCTTTGGGAAAGTAAGAAGTAAGATTACCTTCCTTATTTTCCCCAGTGAAGCCAGGCTCGAATTATTTAAACCACAGATAAAGACCTGGGCCATGAGGGAGTGGGATTTAATCACAAGTCTTGTTAGAAAGAGGGGTGCCAAAAATCCAACTCTGCTTTTAAAAAAAAATAACATAAACACACTAAGAGCTGAGCCCCTACTTTTGTGATTTTACTCTGTCCCTTGAGAGGACCAGACTGGGAACCCCTGAGGGGAATCCAGCAGATGGTCAGATGTCCAGAGGCACAAACATTACTGCTTCTGTATTGCCAAGTTAGCCACAGCTGCCCAGGACTGCCACTCTGGGCCCTGCAGCGCTGAGGATGCTGGAGCCTCCGCTCCCGTCCCCACCCCCACCCCCCCTCCCCGCGCTGAGGATGCTGGGGCACGCTCCCTTGTGTCATTCCCTCCAAGAGTTAGTTAGCTCCATCCCTCATGGTTCCTTCACGGACAATTGGAAGCTGGGTTTTTGGAAATCTAGTATTTACTTGAAAGAGGATCATTCTTATTTACTGCCACCAGTTAAAGATTACGGCAACAAGTCTGCTAACAATTTGCTTTGTGTAATTTTGTTCTAATGCTAACAAGCAACAGCTGGGACACTTCCTGTGGTAACTTCCTCTGTGGTTACAGTGCAGTCAGCACACAAGACTGTACCGAGTGCTGCACTAAGAGCACACACTGGCCTGGAGACGCCGTGCTGGGCAGCTAAACTCCCTACCCCGAGACCTGGGGCTTCTTGGCACACTTAGCAAGACACCGTTTCCCAGGCCAGCTGCCATTGGGACCAGGAGTTGATTCTGTGACACAGGATGACAGAACGGGAAGATGACAAATACCAGGGTGGAGAACTGGCTTGGCGATGACTGATTCGTGATTCTCGATATTGTGGGGACAGCGGCATCTTTCTGTCTAAATATCTCCAGGAACCACTCAGCCTTGCTCTGTCACCTACTTGACCACACGGCCTGAGCCAGGGCGTTGAGGCAGAAGAGCAGTCTACCAGCGGGTCCCACTCTGGAACGAACCCACAACGAACCCACAAACAGCTCACTGTGAAATGAGACACTGGTGCTATCAAAGGCCACTTTCATCAGAAATGAAGCAGCCTCAAATGCTGTGAGGTCTCTGCCTCCCCACCTAGGGCTGGCCTGCCTTCCCTATGGTCCTGCAAAGCAGCTCTGCTCGGGGTTCCCTCCCTGAGGTGGTTCCCTCCCTGAGGAGCTGGCTCCTCGCTCTGTTGCACGGCTCCACAGATGCCTGTGAATCAGATGTGAATATTCAAGGTGAAGCCAATTCTGAAATCGTTGTCTGTTTAATAGAGTTTATCCATGCAATAGCCAAATTTATACCACAGACAGACAGTTGATCTCAACAATAGGCTCCCTTTCTTTGTGGTAGAAAACGAACATCATGAACACTGTATAAGAGTTGTGCCCAGCCGGGCGATGGTGGCTCATGCCTTTAATCCCAGCACTTGGGAGGCAGAGGCAGGTGGATTTCTGAGTTCGAGGCCAGCCTGGTCTACAGAGTGAGTTCCAGGACAGCCAGGACTACACAGAGAAACCCTGTCTCAGAAAAAAAAACAAAAACAAACAAACAAAAAAACAAAAAAAAAAAAAAAAAAAAAACAAAAAAAAAAAAGAGTTGTGCCCAGAGGCTGCAGTTAGGTTTCCATAGCTATGATAAACACCATGAAAAAACAATGTTTTGGTTTGAATATGTTTGGCCCATGGAGAGTGGCACCGTTAGGAGGTGTGGCCTTGTTTGAGTAGGTGTGGCCTTGTTGGAGGAAGTTCATCACAGTGGGGTTGGGCTTTGTGGTCCTATACCCAAGCTCCACCCAGTGAGGCGTAAGCTGGCCCCAATTAAATGTTGTCCTTTATAAGAGTTGCTTTGGTCATGGTGTCTGTTCACAGAATGAAACCCTAACAAAGGCAGGAACTTGGGGAAGAAAGGGTTTGTTTGGTTTGATTTTTCATCCTAGACTTCCATATCACAGTCCATCACCAGGGAAGTCAGGGTGGAAACTCAAACTGGGCAGGAACCTGGAGGCAGGGGCTGATAAAGAGACGCTGCCTACTGATTTGCTCTTGCTGGCATGCTCAGCCTGCTTTCTCATTTGCCCATAGGACCCAAGGATGGTACCACCCACAGTGGGATGGGCCCTCCTGCAGCAGTCACTGAGAAGATGAACTACAGACTAGCTTTCAGGCCAGCTATTTGTTGTTGTTGTTGTTGTTGTTGTTGTTGTTGTTGAGACAGAATCTCACTATGTAGCCCTAGTTATCTGGAAACTCAGTATGTAGACCAGGCTGGCCTGGAACTCAGAGATCTTGCCTCTGACTACTGAGTGCTGGGATTAAAGGCATTTGCTACCATGCCCAGCTATTAATTAGTTAGTTAATTAATATTGATTTTATGTGTATGGGTGTTTTGTCCTATACAAGAAGAGAGATTCAAATCCCATGGGACTATAGTTATAGATGATTGTGAGCCACCATATAGGTGCTGGGAATTGAGCTCAGGAGTTCTGGAAGAGCAACCCGTGCTCTCAACTGCTGAGCCTCCCTCTGACCTCTCTCCAGGACAGTCTTCTGGAAACAGTTTCTCAGCTAAGGATCCTCCCCAGATGACTCTAGCTTGCATCAAGTTGACATAAAACTAGTGTTTTCATTTGAATAAGATTGCCCCCTCCCCTGTAGGCTTATATATTTGAATGCTTGGTCGTCAGAGAGTGGCACAGTTTGAAAGGATTAGGGGGTGTGGCCTTGTTGAAGTAGATGTGGCCTTGTTGAAGGACCAAACTAAAGCTAGGCCTGGTAGCATGCCTTTAATCCAGCACTCAGGAGGCAGAGGCAGGAGAATCCCTGTGAGTTCAAGCCCAGCCTGGTCTACAAATTGAGTTTCAGGAAAGCCAGGGCTACACAGAGAAACCCTGTCTCAAAACAACAACAAGAACAAGCCAAAGAACAATCCAGGCCCACTGTCTCTCTCTTCCTGTTGCCTGCCAACCTGGGTGTAGAACTCTCAGCTGCTCCTCCAGCACCATGTCTGCCTGCAGGCCGCCATGCTTTCTGCCTTGACGACAGACGGAACCTCTGAACCTGTAAGCCAGCCCCCAGTTAAATGCTTTCCCTTATAAAAATTGTCATGATCATCATGTCTCTTCACAGCAATAGAACAGTGACCAAGACAGCTAGCCAGCAAGGATACCAGGCATGTCACAGTCTTGAAATTCATCAGGCCTGTCACGAAAAGAATAATGAAAAACAATTTTGTCGTCTCACCAAAATGCTGCGTTCTTATAAGCAGCTAAGTTGTTTGTGCTTAGGTGGCCACGTGCTACATTAACTATGAAAAAGACACCGAGATGGTGAGGCCCCGTGTCTGTGATACAAGGAAGTAAGGACGCCTTATTTTGATTAAAAACACAAATAAATAAATCTGTAATGGTTTCCTTTCCTGCTGTAGGTTTTTGAAGGAGCAGTTCATACTACCAGCAAGGCACCTTGCTAAGTACTAGACCAGTTTTCTTTTTTGTTTGTTTGTTTGTTTGTTTGTTTGTTTTGAGACAGGGTTTCTCTGTGTGGCCCGGGCTGTCCTGGAACTCACTCTGTAGACCAGGCTGGCCCCAAACTCAGAAATCTGCCTGCCTCTGCCTCCCAAGTGCTGGGATTAAAGGCATGTGCCACCACTGCCCGACTAGACTAGTTTTCTTATTTTCTCTCAAGCATGACTAGATTGTGTTTTTAAATTTTAACACAGAAGAGGAAACAGAGACCATTCCTGAGAATAAGAACGGGCTGGCGAGCAGGCCTTGCCTTGTGCTCCAACGCTTAGGTTGTTCTCAAGCTGAAATTCTCTCTACTGAAAGCAGAAGTCCAGAAGGCAGGCTCGCAGAAGGGACTGAAGCCTTCGCTCGTCCTAAGGCTCAACCTGTCCTAACACCCACCTTTCTGCTTTAAGGCCGCAGATTCTGATTGGCTTTGTGTGTCATGGCAAGAATTACAGAACAAGAGTTACTTGGTTTGCAGGGTTACTGTGTTACTTTTATAATTATTATTTTTTTTTTTTTGAGACTGATCTTGCTGCTTAGCCCAGGCTGGACTTGGGCTCACAGTCTGACCTCTGTACCCCCTCCTTCCAGTGCTGAGATTATAGGCATACATCCCTGTGTCCAGCTACAGCGCTATTTTGAAAACACTTTCTTTTTTCTTTTTCAACCCGTGAAACCTCTTCAAATGGGATCTTAACCAGGTCCCTTCTGCTGGTTAAATTCTCCATTGGGCAGACTAGGGTTTAGAATGATAAGAGAGCAAAGGAGTGGGCAAGCAGCATGAACTAAATTAAGTCAAGAAAGGCAGCACCGTCATGACTTGTATAGGTGACGGGAGAGCGGCGTCTTCCCTCTTACATCCTTTACTGGTTAACAGACAAACGTGAAACATCTGAAGAAGCAGGGCAGGAGTTGGTTCTGGGCCTGGGAACATGAACTAAGTTCTGTCTCTGCTAGCAAGATAGAACCTGTTCCTGAGATGGCTAGAAAAGTGCTTCCTAACACAATTTGTAGCGAAAATTCTGAAAGATATTTTAAAAAAAAAACCCCAAATATTATAAGAATATGTTTTTGTTTTAATCTCAGATGTGGGGATATGTGATGGTTTCTATATGCTTGGTCTAGGGAGTGGCACTATTAGGAAGTGTGGTCTTGTTGGAGTAGGTGTGTCACTGTGGGCTTTAATACCTAGTCCTAGCTGTCTGGAAGGAGTCTTCTCCTTGTGGCCTTCAGATGAAGATGCAGACCTCTCAGCTCCTCCTGCACCATGCCTGCCTGGATGCTGCCATGCTCCTGCCTTGATGATACTGGACTGAATCTCTGAACCTGTAAGCCAGTTCCAGTTAAACGTTGTCCTTACAAGAGTTGCCTTGGTCATGGTGTCTGTTCACAGCAGTAAACCCTAAGACAGACAATTTGAAGCAGCTGAGCATAATTTCCCTCGTGCTCTAGCAGAGGGGTGGTTTTGTCAGCTGCAGATAGTTTCTGTGATTGTGCAATGCTTAGAATTCTGGGAAAATTTCAGAGGGTATATAAATGCTAGAGCCCCGATAGGTGGGACTATGGTTGTTGGGTTTTTTGGTAGGGGGAGAGGGGTGGTTGCAGTTTGTTAGTAGTCATACTCAAAATGAAACAAAAGGCAACAAATTAGATTCAGGAATCTCTCTCTCTCTCCCCTCTGTCCTTCCTCGCCTATCTAGTGATGGGGTAAAATGAGGAAGGGGGGGGAACGGTGGAGAGAAGAGCCCACACAGCAGCTCTGAGGTACAAAGAGTCTGTCAAGACATGAGCAGTGTTAAATGGCTGTGTCTGCGTGGAGGGCAATGGTGATACATTTCCTGGCCACTCCCAGCACAGTACTCCCCATCCCAGAAAATCCTGACTTAGGTGACTGTCCTGTCTTCAATGCTGGCTGGACAAAAGAACTCCCAGAATGCTCTTGGACATTAGTGTATTTCCTGAAGAAGGTAGGAGATGGCCTGCCCGAGAGAAGATGGTGACCCAGGCCATCCAGCACTTGACCTTCAAGACAACGGGAAGGACGGCCAGTTCCATAAGCACTGTGCTTCTAAGGCCCAGGGCTACCGGTGAGCCACGGGGTCTTTCCAGGGCTCAAATTTCTTCTCTCCCAGGAACTGAAAATCATTCTGTTAAGTGAGAGAGAGTTTGATGGACTTAGATTTCTTTATTATCCATTATTTCTCAGCCACAATATTTAATTTTCTGTTATTGTTTAATCTTATTTTTGATTTCTTGGGAATTAAGAGAAAAAAAGAGCTCTCTCTTCAAGAAAATGTAACGTATCAGTTGCATTATAAAGCAAATATTTCTACTTTATAGACGTTGGTTTGTTAAATTATTGCTCTCCATCCTGTACAGAGAAATAATTATTAATATAAAGGTTTCATACTTTAACTGGATTTGTGAATAAATTTACTTTTAAATTCTCTATATGTGCAAGAAAATTAAATAAATTGATTCAATACAGTCTTTTCATCATAATTACCTTCTGTTTTTTTTCCCCTTTTCACTAGCAGGGACAATTTTTTGTTAATTAAATGCTATTGTAACGTCACAAAGCTTCAGGAGGCCATAGGTGTGTTTTACTACAGCACCTGGATGAGGCTGTCACTGTGTGACAAGCCTCTTACTGAACAATGAGGGGCTGGTGGGCACTGGGAAACCCGGCTTCCTGAGCCCGCCTGAGGTGGAGTTGATACTGATTGAAACATTATGGCTTTTGTTTTGTAAGCTGACAGGTTCATTTGCAGATTCTTCAAATTCAGCCTTGTTAATCTCCTCTTTACTCTGCTTCATCCCCCCTTGCCTGCCCCCCTTCCCACTTGGGAGGCTGAGCAATCTCACTCTACCTGGGAGATCTCACCCTACCTGGGAGCTGGCTGCTGCCCTTCCCTGGCAGCCTCTTCCTTCTGTTGCTGAAGTGCAGGAAGCTGACAGGAACCAAGGACACAATTCAGTCCACCTCCCGACTCAGTGAGAAGCCAGTGGCTGCTGTTCCCAGCCCTCTTTGTTATCTAACATAATGAGGCGAGGGGTTACCTGGCAGGCCCATGCCAAGGTGTCCCCCTGAGAAGTTATGCCATGCAACAGATCTGGTGTTGAGGGTCTTTATTAGGGGGAAGGGAGGGAGCGAGATGAGTGGACATGTAGACATGCTTCCTAAATGGTCTTCCTTCCTTTCTGATTAAAGACTTTTGAAGGGTGTATGTGGTGCATGTGTGTGTGCATGTGTGTGTGTGGTACGTGTGGTGTGTACGAGTGTATAATGTGCATGTGTGTACGTGTGTGGTGTGTATGTACATTTGTGTGTGCATGTGTGTGGTGTGTGTGTGTGTGTGTGTGAGTGTGTGTGTGTGTGTTTGCGTGTGCATGTTAAGATTGGGGACTTGTGCCTGGCAGTGGTGGCACACGCCTTTAATCCCAGCACTTGGGAGGCAGAGGCAGGCAGTTTTCTGAGTTCTAGGCCAGTTTGGTCTACAGAGTGAGTTCCAGGACAGCCAGGACTACACAGAGAAACCCTGTCTCGAAAAACCAAAAAAAAGAGAGAGAGAGAGAGGTTGGAGACTTGAGAAAACGCTGGGCCAGTGGAAGTTTGTGCATCTTTTGTTTGTGTGGGGCCTGGGTGTGAGCAAGACCTGGCAAGACTTCTACAGAACCAGTCTAAAGCATAGTGTTTTCTCTTCACGTGGACCCAGTGGGATCCTGGGACATCGCTGTAACCCATGTATCATTTGAAAGTGCTTGTGAGGAAGAGTGGAACTTCGTGCTTGGAAGTGGGGTCGCTCGGGTGCTAACTTAAAAAAACCAAAACAACAACAGTAAAAATACCACAGAAACCTCGTGGATGTAATTTTGCAGGGTAGGCAGCAGTGAGTAGCTTTCATGGGAACACTGAGCAGCGTCTGCATTGGAGAAAACGCCCTAAAGCCCGTCACCTAGGGAGAGGGCTTCACCTTAATTTTTGCTCTGTGCAAACATGATGTAATCAGTGCTTCCCAGTCCTGGTACAATCCTCTCACCTCACGGTGTTCCTGTGTAATTGTGTCACATAATGGGAAATTGTAATAGGCAATTTGGTTGTGTAATTCAGTTTGCAAGGCATGCAAACACGAGATAACTGGGTTAGATGCAAATGGGCACCACACTAAGGTGCAGAAAACAAAGGGGAAGATGTTGTGTCCAACCTTAGAAACAGCTTGAGTTCTTCCTCCTGGGCCTCAAGGTGGGGAGCTTATTAAAGTTATCTATCCTCTGCTTTACCGTCCTCGGGTGGGATGCGTGCACACACACTATCTCAGTGTGAGCATGCTGTGTCCTTGCTGCACCAGTTTCTCGTTAGTGGGAAGCAGGCCACAAGCGTGGTACGCTCTTTATTTCTTAAGGAGATATTCATCTTCGCGGTGGACAACGTCTTAATAGAAAGGCCATGGTCTGTAAGATTTGATTTTCCAAAGCTTTTTTATATGCTGTTTGTAACCTTTTCTTCTGGGCCAACGTGTTCATGATTTAGAAGTCTAATTTTATGTTTTTAATGCACTCTTAAACAGACACCAGCCAGTACATTATGGTCAGATGTATACAGTGCGATAAAATACTACTGGCACTGATTATTTTAACAGTATGTGGATAGGCTTTTTTTTTTTTTTTAAGGTGTGTGATTTTTATTTTTAATGAGTTCTTGGGCTGGAGAGATGGCTCAGAGGTTAAGAGCACTGACTGCTTTTCCAGAGGTCCTGAGTTCAATTCCCACCAACCACATGGTGGCTCACGACCATCTGTCATGGGATCCAACGCCCTCTTCTGGTGTGTCTGAAGTATACTCATATACATAAGATAAATAAACAATTTTTAATGAGAACAGTTCTTAGTGCCGGGATAATGTCTAAAGTTGGGTGTGATTAAGGTTTCTAAAACTTAAGATTTCAAGCTGATGCAGCTTTTTTTCTGTTTGTGCTTCGCTAACAAACAGCTCATGGACTCTGAGGCTGCGTAGCCTCTAAGTGATCCCTCTCTAGTCCCTGCTGCCTGGGGGAGTATCTCATCAACTGGGCTCCAGGCAGCAAGCAGGCTCACAAAGTGCTTATTAAAGGATCGGCTCCTTGAAGCCCCAAACCACCTCTAAGCTCATATTGACCCCCCTCCCCCAACGCCTAGGTGCAAATCCAATGGGTAGCCTTTTCTCCTGTATCCATGAAATTCCAACTCAAATCTACAAGAAAACCCACTTCCAAGCACCCTCCCTCACAGGCCTGCACACCCCTTCTCCAAGCCTGCTCCTTCCATCAGATAGTCAAGCTCACGTTCTTACTACAGCTGTACAAATGGCATTCTTTTTCCTATCAAACGGCAATACGCGGAAGAACCCCAACATTGAACCTGGATTTGGCCATCCAAACACCTAAAGTCTTTCAGGCCTAGGAAGGAAGGGGCGGGCTGCACTGCCTGAACCAGTGCAGCTATATATATATATAAGGTGGATGATTTGACCTTCTGATGGGGGCGAGACTAGACATGGCGCAGCATGTCACGTGCTCTGGAAGCCGACCTGCAGGTTTGCGCATGCCTTGATCTGCGCATGTGTGTACAGTGCCCCACCTTCTCCCTCCCACTCTCCTTCAGTCATCTTTACACTCTCTGTCCTTCTTTCCCTTCCTCATCTTTTTTTTTTTCTTAGAGACAAGGTCTCACTGTACAGCACAGGCTCTTCCCAGGCTAGTGTCTCCCTTTGCTAAGACCACAGGAATGCTGATTTAAGCCCCTGGCCCATGCTCCATAAAGACTAATGGAGCCATTGAACCAAAAGCCACAAAGCCAGATTTAGTTGCAGTTTTCAGTGACCCAACTGCAGGCCTTGAACAAATCATCTTTATTAGTATTACATTAAACAAAATTTATTTATTTTTATTGGAAGCATTCATCAGAATCAACCAGTTCGAATATTTAAAGTGCTTTTGGTACATTTGTATAAATTTCACTATTTGAGCAATATATTTTTTCATTAATGTACTTAAAGAGATATTCCCCCTAACCTTGTGAACTGGGGGGACCAGGGGGTGGGGACAAGAGTAAAAACAAAGACCTTTAGCCACTTTTCCAGGATTCCTCATCTCAAGATATTGAAAATAATGAAGTCACGTGATCTCCCCAGATTACAGGGGATTGGACCAGACCAGGCTCACATTTTTGTACCTTTGCGCTGTCCCAATATCCCACAGGTCTGTGACTTAGCAGTAAAACAGGCTTCTTGTGACTAGACTCCCATAGTTTAGAGCAGGAGAGGCCAACCACAGCTTTGGAGTAGGGGAGGCACGCGTGACAAAATTGAAGGCTCACCGATGAGTTGCTTTAGGGGTCTCTCAGACGGCAATGTAAGCAGCAAAATACTGAGAGCCAACTGGGGTGGGTTTTCATGGCCAGGTCAGCAGAAAGAATTTTCATGAAAGGATTGTTGCTCAGTTCTGGGAATTGAAAGTCACACACAGTGAGCCTTCTGGTCGCTAAGCACCTCCATTTGTTTTAGTACTCAATGAACCCACACATTTCCCCACTCCCACCTTTCATTTAAAAAAAAATTATGTTTTAAGTGGAATTGCTTCTCTCCTCGAACTCTTCGATGAGGTTCACGTGATATCTATCTTGGAGTCTCTCATAACTTATGGGTAACCTATTAGCAGATGCAGTAAAATGCATTGAAAGATGAAGGCTATTTAAATGAGAAAAATTTCTCTGAGATCTCTGGGGATTAAGGAATGGAGATGGGCTCTAACAGCAGTTCTATTGCTAGTTTTAGATGAACAGCTTTGGCAACAATGTTTTCTTAGCAGCAGTTCATCAGTGAAACCCATTACTTCCGAAGGTTATCACTCCCAGCAAAAACTGCAAATTACAGTTTCTTTCTCTCCAGGCTGAAGATAACATTCTTCAAAATTTGCACCTACAAGTAGTATCTCATTAGCAGAAGCAGAGTAAACACAAGCGCATTGAAACCGTCATTACAAACCAGGTTGCTGCTTGTAGTTCAGTCTTATTAGCTCCTTCCCCACTCTGTCTTTTGGTGTTGGTGTGGACTAAGTGTCAGAGAGAGCTAGGAAATGGTGTCTTTTTCTATCACCAGTTGCAGAAGACACTGTTGTGTCCAAGTATTAATCCATAAATATATATATATATATATATATATATATATATATATATATATATACACATACACATACATATATATGCCTGATCAATTCAAACTCTAAGTCAACATGCTTATAGACTTGACAGGAGGCTTTTTAGTGACCCTGGAGAGCCACTCTCTTCCCAAAGTCACCTCCATTAACCCCCATACCTCTCCCTTGTCATTTTATGTCAGGGGGCTTGAGCTGTCCATGACTTACGACTTAACGCTTCCTCACTCTCTTACCTCTCCCCATCAGCTGAGATGGAAAATCCATGGCCTCATTCCTGACGTTCCCTGCCTGTGTTTCTAACATATTTAGCCAATCCCTTTCCCGATGGGGGCGGGGAGGGGGTGTCCAGAGAATCCAGAGGAAGGACTAAACGCCTAGGGGCCTCCATTGCTCCATGTAGATTGTAGCATTCAGTCCACAGGAAACGCTATGGCGCCCCCTGGAGATGAGTGCTGGGGAAGCCGTTTCTTTGATAGGAAGAGCTAGGGAGATGGATGTCCAGGAGTCCTGAGCCTTGGAGATGTTCTCTCCCAGCCTCACCTCCGCGAGGGCCGAGGCTGGACACACATCTGCATTCACTGCCTGGGGCCCCAGCTCTGCAATGTAAGCTCAGCCCCCGTTCAGCTATGAACTTTTCAGTTCAGCAAGTTTTGTTTGTTTGTTTGTTTGTTTTTGTATTCTTTTTTTCCCCCTTTCTGGCTCAAATAGTTCCAGAGGGAATACATTTGAGTTTTTTCTTCCATTGTGTGTTCACTGTGTATATATTTAGGGCTTTTGCCTCTCATTCCTGTGGTGGGTGCCGTTACCCACCCTGCCTCCTGTGTCGCCTCCTGTGTCCCCTCCCATGTATCCCCCATCCCCCATCTCCTCACTGAAATTCCCCAGCATTCCCCCTCCCTCACCCCAGAATGCATCTGTTCTCCGGTACAACTACCCTTTCTACAGTTCCAGTGAAACACTTCCCCTTTTGCTTGTACCTCTGTATCCTTCCTCCACTTGGCTCTTGAAACACTTGAGGGGTGTGTGTGTGTTTTATTTCCTCTTGGCCCCTCCGCTCTCACCCAGAGTGAGAACATCTTGTGTCTTACAGCCTTACATTTCCCACCAGGAAACATTTCCAAGGGCCTCGGTGACTTGTGAAAATTCCTTCCAAACCTGTCTCTTGGAAACAGGATGGCAGATGAAAGATTTCTTCATTAAAATTAGACACTTTAAAGAGGCATCGGGTAAAATGCTCTGGAAATCCGGTCTGCATCTAGCTGAGGAGAAGGTGGCTAGGAGGCCTGGGCTTCAAAAAGAGGTGGGGATTCATGGTTTGTGCATAGCACTTCCATTCTTATGCAGACCCTCCGGCTAAGGCTGGAGGGTTGAACCTACTGGGTTGGGTTGTTGACTTGCGGTCTACTCCTCTCTGTAGCTGCTGCTTAGAGCCCCTCTGGTGAGGCGTCTGGGGGTCCTACTGACCTGCTGTTATGACAGAACAGGATATGATTTGTGGCTGAGAGGCTGGTCAAGCTCCCGATGAGGTTTCAAGCTATCATCTCTCATCTGGGCATCTAATGTTTGATTATACATCTGGGCAGTGTCCCTTGTAAGGTTGTTTTTCTGATGAGAGCCAGTCCCAAGCTGGGGGTGAAATGGAGCAGCATAGCTCACCTGGGGCCTGGAGGAAACGCCTGGGCAAAGCCTCGGGAAACTCGGGGCCTGGAAAGCAGCTGTGATTCTGGCTGAGTGTGGAAGGAGGAAGCAGCAGAGCCGGGCTTCCTGGAGAGCAGATTGGCTCTGGGGACTTCAGGCACAGCAGACTCCACAAAAAGCTCCCCTTTGAGCAGCTGAAGGACAAGTAATTAAAAGGCAGGTGATTAAAATGAAGTCGGAGTCCCCATCTGTGAGACCTGTGGTGTCAGCCAGTGGATAGAAAAAGATTCTGCTCTCTTCAGCTTGCCTCTGAGAATGATGGGAAGCCGTTCATTTACCTAAGGCCTCAGTTCTTAGATCCTGGGGATTTTAGGCTCTGCTCCCCTTGACCACCAGGTGACGCTGTTGCGGGACGGCAAACCAGGTCGCATTCTCAGCCACCTCTGCCCTGGCACCCGTCTTGAGTTCCTTCAAGAATGTGTCTAAGAGAGGGAGTGACTACTCTGTTACAGGAGACCCCCAATGTTAGCAATCAGGCACCTCTACGGCCAGCCTGAGGGGCCCATGCAACAGCGGTCACGGCATCACTAGCTGCAGAGAGGTGACACATTCCCACTGTCACCTTGTGTTGCATGTCCTCCTGCGGATGTGTTTCATCCCCTGATAAAAGGCCCATTTTCCCCACCCCCGACCCCTGGCCCCTTTTCCTCTACCTCCACCAGAGGCAGTCTCTGTATCCCCTCCCCCACTCCCTGAATAAACCTCCCACTTGTTCTATGGTGTGACTTTATGGATCCTGCAGCATCGATCCAACACCTAAGTCCTCTGCCTTCTACTGTAGCCCATGTAGGGTGCCCCCCCCCCCCGCCTCCCTCATGCTGGGGGTTGAACCCAGAGATTCACACAGGATAGGTTACCTCCCCATCCCTTCTTGGAGTCACTTCATGTCTCTGAGTCTGTTTTTCTTTCTGTAGATCTCTCTAGATATGGTTCACATTCTTTGTTCCTGTGTCTGAGGCAAGGGACGGGAGGCCTGCAGGCCTGGCCTTGCTCCTGCCCCACCCCTCAAGCGGGATCACCTTTACCTGCTTTCTTTGATGGTTCAGTCGCCAAGGCTTTTGAAGTAAACACACCTCAGGCAGATTAACCATAGTTCTCATCTTAAAGGGAATAAGAGATAGTTTATTCTGGAGCCATTTTGAGTGACCATGGCCTAGAAAAAGATTTAGAAGTAGATTTATGCCAGATTCCATGTTCTAATGTGAAAGCAGTTTTATAATGTTGTTGGGTTTTACAGAACAAAGAAAGCCCTAAATCAAGACAAGTTTAAAATACATTGGTACAATCAAGGGGCAGTTACAGTGAGCTGGGAGAAGAAACCCAAGACACTATCTGGTGACATCCTTAGCTTTTGGGCTACTGGAAGCTAGTGGCCTGCTAAGTCAATAGATTCCAAAAGGGCTTTACCTGTTAGTCACATAATGTTCCTGCCCAGAGGTGGCCAAGGAATGGCTGTTCCAGAGGGATAGAACCAGCCCAAGATAGGTAACTAGCTTTTTGGACCTGCAACATTCCAATCTCCACAGAACTGAAATTCTCGTCAGTCAGTTTGTGCAGACGCAGCTTCTTCTACACTACCAATGAACAAACTCGTGGACATTGCACAAGAACAGCCAGATGGCTGAGACATAAATACACTCTTCACAAGAGAGAACAGAGTTTAGATAGGGAGCCAGGGATTTCCTTAGGGAAGATGAATGTGCCCAAAAGACAGACAGAGCTCACCTGGGTCTGTCAACATTAGTTTTCCCTCCTACGGTATGCCCTGGTCTCTTAAGTTGGCAATCACTCTGGTTATGGGACTCACAGTTGAGTGTGAACTAGAAAACCAGCCTTTAGGTAGACAGAAGAGCTCCAGGGTTGTCTTCTCCCAGTACTTCAGACAGAGGTGAGCAAGAGGCACGGGGAAGTCAGAGGTCTTGAGGTACTTCCTTAGTTTAGCATGTCAAAGTGTCAACTCTGGGTATTGTTTTCTGAGCCCCACCAACCTTACATGTCAAGGGGTAAGTTCACAGAAGAGAACTCACCGCTGGAGAGGGAGCCTTTTCAAATATGGCTTTAGTTTCTCCCTTCTGGGCGACCACATACTTACTACCTTCGATAAATGTCGTCATTGTCATGGGTCACTGTCAAATTTACTAAACTTGTACCTTTATCCCAAGAATTCAGGCAACGTGGGTGCTGAGTCACCTAAAACCTCCTGCCTCTGCTTGGAGCTGCAGGAAAGGGTCCCCGGGATGCAGGAAAGGGTCCCCAGGATGCAGGAAAGGGTCCCCAGGATGCAGG
>JANHMN010000019.1:12598954-12644303 GCA_030674055.1 Rhabdomys pumilio | reverse complement strand
AGCAGCAGCAGCAGCAGCAGCAGCAGCAGCAGCAGCAGCAGCAGCAGCAGCAGCAGCAGCAATTGAGTAGATACACAAAGCCATGTGCCGTGGTAGATGTCTGTGACCCCAGCACTAGAGAGGCTAGCACAGGGGCCTCTAAGCAAGGGCCAGTCTGGGCTATACAGAAAGACTGTCTCAAAACAACAGCAACAGAATTTAAATAATTATATTAAAAAAGAAAAGTCGGGGCCGAGGAGACTGGCTCAGCAGGTAAAGGCACTTGTCACATAAGCCTGGTGACCTGAGTTCAGTCCCTGGAACCCACATAAAGTCGGAGAGAGAGTATCATCAAAGTTGACCTCTGGCTTTTACAAGTACACTCTGGCTGTGCACGGGCGTGCACGTGCGGGCACACACACACACACACACACACACACTCCTAAATAAAATTAAAAAAAAAGAGTGATACATACCACACACACATTATGTTTCAATTCTTTTCCTACATTGTATTATCATCTATCTATGCTCTTTTATTATATCTGAGTATTACACAATGGCACGTCACTGCACAAGACCTAATAACTAAGCACAATGACATCAGGTAGCCTGAAATTCAACATGGTAGATACTCATCATGACTAAAGTGCTTGGAATTTTAATAGGATTAAACTTAAATGTGTATCGTCTCTGGACTGGATGGTTCAGCTAATCAGAGCATTTGTTGTTCCTCAGGAGGATCCATGTTTGAATTCTTAGAACTCTACAGTGCCTCTCAAGCATCTGTAACCGCCCAGTCCAGGGTATCTGGCGCCCTCTTCTGGCCCTGCTCGCATGTGGTACACAGACGCATATACAAGCAAAACTGCCTGTATGCGTAAAGTGAACAATGCACCCCAGCCATGGTGTTGTATTGTGACTAGCCCAGATGGTTCAGAAACTATTCTGCCAGCATTTGAAAGTCATTGCCTGATTCAGAAGTCACTCGTGTCATTGATGAATGTACCAAGTTCCAACCTGCATAGTCAAGGTTTCCTTTTAACTGATACATTAACGTTTAAGGAGACATTACTCAACTTTTACGTCTGAGCCATGCTCAGTCACCGGTTTCAGCCAGGCGCAGTTCCAAGGGCTCAGCAAAAATCAACAAGTTGCTTCAGGGAGAGTTGAATGGGCTCTGTGGAATTTATAACAAAGGATATCAGTATTTTATTATTATTTCTAAAACCGAGTGCTATACATCCTGTATTATGACACCATTTATAATACATATATACACAAGTCTATGTATTTTTCCCTACAGAGGTCACGGTTAAACATTTCCTTTTATCTGACTATTAACATTTAATATTATGTTATTTGACATTGTGGCAGAATCACTTTCTCACCAGGCACTCCTACATTCATGGGACACAGCTCATACCCAGCAAAGCAGCAAATACTGTAGTTGTTTAAATTTCCAAGAGGGATGGGAGAAAGCAGCAAAGAACTGAGGGCCTGTGTCAACCCAGATTCTCATCTGGACACTGTTGGCCACATTTTCTGTGCTACTGATAATGGTGAAGTTACCTGGTGTCAACAATGAGGGCACCAGAAAGTGTGAACATTCCAGGAAGGCCTTTCTGACTCTCAGACGTCATCATGTGTGCACATAAGAAAGGCGCCATCTTGAATTAAGGAAGGCATGGCAAGAGGATTCAGTGACTTGGGATACATCCATCTAGGGATGCTGCACCAACCCAAGGGTTTGCAATGCCATCTCTGAGATGGAAGGTGTATCTGAAATGTTGGTGACTATGCCTCCAATGTAGGTTACATGGCACATAGGCACCCAGGGGAAGGGAAGGGAGAAGCCTCACCCAGAAAGAATGTCTTCCTAGCACCACCACTTTGAGATCACGCGGCATCATTCTGCCTGTTGCCATGGTAGTAAGATGTAGCCATGCTCCTTACTGATGTTGCTCTGATGTCCCTAGCCCATCCCCTTTCCTCTGCATCCAACCTCTCCTACACCATGAAGCGGCTCCAGCCTTGAATTCTCCCAGGAGGCAGGACGCAGCTCTCCCCACTGGCTTCATGACCTAAGAGGAGGCTGCAGCATGCTGACTGACACATAATAGGAATCACTTAAGAGCTGAGAGCACCTCAGTGTTAGGTAGGAGATGGTTAATTAGGGAAGACCCTGAGCTGGGGTAGCTGATTACTTACACTGCACAGGAAGCATAGGACTTGACTGTTCAATGGGGAAATCCATTTCCAATTCTGACCTCAATATGGAAGCTAGTGTACAACCTCCCAACCCTTACAGCATGACAGAATCCAAAGAGCCATGGGCAGAGAAGGGTCTGGGATACAGCAGGTATCCTGTTGGAGGATGGCTGTCCTGGGAAGCAGAGTAAGGTTAGGAATAAGAGCTTGCTGCCTGGTGTGGAGCAGGACTAGTGGATCAGAAAAGGACAGAAGAAGGCACTGGGAGAGTTCAAGCCAGGCATGGCAGCACAGCCTGCTAATCGAAGCTGTCTGTGGAGCTGAGGAGGGAAGGAGGCAGGTTCAAAGCTTGCCTGAGGCTAGCCTGGACCACGGCGCAAAACTGTATCATGAAAATAAAATAACTCAAATTAAAAGAAGGCAGGGACACAAGTCAGCAGTAGAGCATTTGCCTGCCTGCTATGCACAGTCTCCAGGCTCAGGGGATAACAACAACCTTGGAGGGTTCAGGCACAACAGACAACACCACAGCAGTGTCACCAGCAAGGAGCACAGGGACAGAAGGTGCCCTGGAATAGTCCAGTGGGCGTTGTTTTTCATTATAATCTGGATTTTTGTTTTGAGATGTTATTCTCTTAAAGCCACATGCATGGGTTTTTAAAATTCAGTTGTTTTTGTTTTTGTTTTTGAGTTCCCATTTGAAAAGCCCTGCTGGAAATAGTTGTAGACTGATAACTGGCCCAGAAAGACCCTGAAATCATTATGGTTAAACTTGGAATTCGATGCCTACGGTCAGCAGCCCCTTCTCTTCCTATGTTATAGAGTGAGATCTCCAAAGTCTGTTTCCACTTAAGAAACACGTCTGTCTTGTCCTCAAGACTCTATTTCTCCATCAGGGATAGGCAGATTCTAGTGACTATCATTGAGGTTACTTCTGGGATCAGTCAAGAGCGTGATGGCTCTGGAACTGTGTGCCCTCAGCTCTGTCGTCCATAAAAACATGTTCATGTGTTCTTTTCTGACCCAAACAGGAAAATAGGAAGCCCCAAGGCATTCACATCTAAGAACACGCATGTAGTAAACAGGCCACAACGGTGCCGGAGAGCTGAAGACGGAATGCTGACCCTGAGGGAGTGAGGCCATCAGCAGAGCTGTCATTCTTAAAGTGTAACCATGGAGATGTGGAAGAAAGCTGCTGTTGCTGCTGTTGCTGTGAGGATGTCTGAAGCAGAGACAAAGAGATAGAGGATACCTTCCCCCAAGCCTCTCATTGGCCGGGCTTAAGTCACCTGGTCACACAGTGGGGAAAGATGAACTTCAGAGCTGAGGGCACACAGTTCCAGAGCCATCACGCCCTTGACTGATCCCAGAAGTAACCTCAATGATTGTCACTAGAATCTGCCTATCCCTGATGGAGAAATAGAGTCTTGAAGACGAGACAGATCTCCAGAGCCAATGGCACACAGCAGTAATCAGTGGAGCTGGGACACAAGAACTTAGTTTTTCCATCTGTCTACCTCGCTCTGTCCATCTCCTGCCTTGGCCTCTCCATGATGTAGAGGCCAGGAACCTCTAACAAGACAACATGGCACTTCAGAGCTGATTCGATGGTAGGGCAACTTTAACCCACTGTTCTTCCCCATGCCAGGAACCAGTCAGGGTGCCACATGGTGTTCTGGCACCAGGGGCTGTCGTGATAGGCCAGGACCATCAGCCAGGGGGGTGGGCTTCTGGAAGGCCCACCCCAACCTTCCTGAGCCTACATTAGAGGCCTCTGCATGCTCTTCAGAAGGACAGAGCAATGGGCCAGCGTGTGGACTGTGCCAACTCATTATCTGGGCCTCCTTCTGCTCTCTGGAAGGCCCAGCCTTGCTGGACAGGCTGCATTCTGTGTTCTGGTGTCAAATGGCCCAATTCCCCCTCTCGGTGGGGTTGGTATTCAGTTGATGCTCAGACTTCCATTTGGCTCACAAAACACAAACATCTGCTGGGGTTCTGGTTGGCCTGCAGAAGGCTTCAGAGCCGAGAGGGATGGAGAAGAGGTTAGGAGAGGCAGAGAAGGCAGGAGAGTTAATTAGACACCGAGGGGTGGGGGAGTCCTAGTGGAGCCAGGGCCCTGGGTAGCTCAACCCCTGTCACCCGGTTCTCAGGCAGAGGGAGAGAGGAGAGGAATTTGCATGGCTTTACACTGAAACCTGCCTGCGGTGCTCAGCTGTCTCCCAACTGTTCTTTTTCTCACCAGTTGGCTATTATTTTCTAACGCGTTTTGATAATTACTTTATCAATCAAGAAAGATTAAACAAAAGCCTAAAAATACAGCTGAGTGAGTTGCTGGAGCCAACCCGTCTCCAGCACTCCGATTTGGGGGATCCTTATTACAGATGATCAGAAACAAAAAGCTCCACTCCTCTCTCAGCCCGTTCAATATCGTCCAGCAATCCAGTCGACCTATCTAGCCCTTGGTAAGAGCCAAAGGACTCCTGGAAGGTTAGGCCATGCCAGCTATGCAAAATACCTCCCTGTCCAGCCTCCTTCTTATTAGAATGACTCTTCATCTTTGATTTGCTTATTTAATCAACAATTTACTGGGTCAAGAGTTGAGAGAACACAGCTTCTCGTGCCCCCCTCAGAAATCGGGAATACAGGGAGAATTTGTTCTATTGTAATGGTTTAGGAAGAAAAAGTGCCCATTACTGAATGATAGCTCGCATTTCAGAAGCCAAATGATGTCTAGTTATGGCCTCTGAGTGACTGGACAGAAACTGGCTCCTTAACCTCTTCAAATGTGACACAGAGGGGCCGGGACCGCCCATGCTTGGGAGGGATGGGGGATGGGGGGAAGGCAGACCCCAGGGAAAGGGCCAGGTACTGCCTCAGGGAAAGCACTGCCTGTCTTGGTTTGGGCCTTAGTCCTAAATCTGTGACTTGGGACTGAGAAGTCATTAACGGAAATCAGTCCAGTGATGTGTGGACTTCTGCCGCGCCCCTTACCAGGTTTCCACCTTCCTGCCAAGAGGGGCGTGGAGTTTTGCAAGGCACGGGGCTGACTGCAGTCACTGTTCCCCGCACCCCATAACAGATACCGCAGGGACCTCAGACCTGAAGGAAACCATCCAAATTATAGCTGCTCATGTAAAAGCCATCAGGAGACTGAGGAAACGATTCTCCATATGGCACCCTGAAGCTTCCAAAAGCTATAGAGAAAGGCACTTGGAAGGAATGCTTCCCTCTTTGGAGACAAGGAAGGTGGAAGGCAAGCATCTGTGGCAACCTGGAAAAGACACTCCTCTTACTACCCTCCCTCTCACATCCCCAGGGGTGGCCTGGAGGATCAGTCTGTGACAGCCTGGGGCCACAGGGTCACTGCTGCTGGCTGCACAGGCCTTTCCATCAACTGGGCTTATGTTTTCTAGCATAAATGAACTCTACAGTTACATTGTGTGGAGGCTACAGGACACACTTTGCCAAATGGAAAAACATTTGGAGGTTGGGAAAAATATCTTCCACATAAATTACTGAAGGCGCAGAGAATCTAAACGAGGGTTGAAATCAGAAGCCAAGGAAAAGCCAGAAGGATGCCAAAGTAAAAAAGGGGGCGGGGCAGGGCGGGGGGGGGGGGGGGGGGAAGGCGATGGGGAGGTGGTGTAATGACTTCTCTTAATGACTCGCCCTCCGCTCCAAAGGCGAGTTTGTAACCGGCATTGGAGCTCGGGTATCGGGAAACAGCCTCTAAATGGCGAGGTCAAACCCATTTTTCATCCTTTCTGAAGGGATTCTGCATTGGTTATTGCCTACCAGAAAGAAGTACAGAAAGCTGAGTGTCTTTGACTGTGGCAAAGGCCAGCTACACACTTGTTAATATCCTGATTTATGACATTGAAGAGATGGAAGAAGGGCTCTCTCTCTCTCTCTCTCTCTCTCTCTCTCTCTCTCTCTCTCTCTCGGTGGAAACTATTAAAACAGAGGCAGACCAGGAAGTTTGTGATAAAGAAAAGCCAGGCTCTAGTCTGACATACAATCTCTCTCTTGGCTTAAGTAAACTTGCGCCTTCAAGGCCTGCCATCAGCAGAGCCGGGCTCACGTTTCACCACTAAATCTGAGTCAACAATCTCTAATCTGGACACTGGGTTCGGAATCCAGGCTCAGGTTGCACTTGGAAGCTGACAGCAGGGACGAGAGTAGAGAAAAATACTGCCTTTGTTTCTGGTTTGATCGTCCCCACCGAGTGAGCTGAGGTCATGTGTCGTTTGCTGTCATCAACAAGATAAAAGTTTGCACCTCTCTGGCCCTGCAACGTCTCTGCTGCCATTTATGTGATGGCCAAGGCTCTCTGCCTGCCCATTGGAGGGCCAAGTTTGTGGGGAGCTTGGATTTGGAGCCCTTTTCATCTTTCTGACATGTGATACCGTGACAGAGGCAGCCCTCTCGGGGTTGCTATGCAGATATACAATTTCTGAAAAGTGACACCCGGAAAACGAAAACCCTGGGCTGGATTAGCATTTCACAAAGAACAGAGCTAAAAATGTGCACTAGTTAGGTTAAAAAGCTAAAAATGGAGGGGGGGGAGGGGGGTGAATTAAAGTTTCAGGAAAACAAACTTTTTAAAAAGATCAATATGTATAAAAGTGTCTTACTGTGTTTCTGGCCTTTGGACCTGAGCTCAGCCTGTGAAGGTTACTCGGGGTATAAACAGGGAAGGCTGAGGACCTGGTTCTGGGGTGCTTGGGAGCGGGTTGATAAAAGGGCTTCCATTGGGTCCTGTCATTTCCTAAAACTCTTTCTCCTACTGTATCTGTTTCAATGCGTCTACTTTGTAACAATCTATCCCTTTTGTTTAACTAAGCCTAGAAAAGAACGGGAAGCCATCAAGGTTGGCCTGCTCTGCCCACCGTCTACTTTGCTCCTTGCCTTAGGACTGCCAGAGGCCTGCTTCCAGTGCTCGCTTACCCACGACCTGCCCTTTCCTAAAAAGCATTTCCCCCAAGCATTTGCAACTGCATAAGGGAGAATGATGTCATATGGAGTATTCACAGGAAGTGTGTATGTTTACTTGAGACACAGGAGATAGTTTAGGTTTTTGTTTGTTTGTTTTTGTTGTTGTTTTTCCTTTTTATCCTCAAAATCCAGTGCCTTCTGGCCTCAGAAACTCACACACGCTGTTCCTGTGTCCTCTGTGAGCTGGCTTTGGGGCTGGAAACCAGCGCTCCCTGCACACCCTCCCCCACCGCCTGCCACTCCAGCCCCCCACCCCTCCCACTCAAAACACCTGCACTTCTCAACAGCCCCACTGCCAAGAAGTCAGAAGGAAGCTGAGATCAGGGGTATTGGAGAGGAGAAGAGGATAGATGGGTCTGCAGAGGCCAGTCAGTGGCTCGGACTCTGAATGGTGACCGGCAGAAGGGCCAGGAAGCCACCTCCTGAGCAAGCCAGTCCACACACATCAGACATGCTCCAAGGCTAGCTAGCAGCAGGCAAGCAGTGAGCAGGAGTCATACAGCAGAGAGCTCTGGGGGAGTCTCCCGTATTGGCTTAGGAAACTGGTAATGTCTGCAAAGCAGATTCCTCCTCATTTGAGAAAAGAATTTGCTATAGGTGCCATCAATAAAAAGACGGAGGTATCTGGCTTTTCCTATCACTCAGGATAAGGGATTACTTTTGCATCCCCTGTGTCGGCTCCCAGGGTTGGTACTCCAGTCACTCTGGAAAACAAGGGGGTGTCCATGAAAGTGCTGTGAAAGGCTTGGTCACACGAGTGCTCACGTGTGCAGACTTCCCCTTCCCGAGAAGGATGACCCCGTGTGAGCTGGAAAGGCTCAGGCGTTCTCCTGCCTGAATGTGGTTCTAGGTTCTGCACCAAGTCTCTCTGTGTGCTCAGCCTAGGAAATGAGGACGATGGTACCTACCTCAGGTCTAACAGTTCTTAGGCAATTAGCAAGCTTTGAATGTATGTTCACTAAAACTGAGAGTAGTGGCCCCTGATTCTTGGAGATTTCATTGCCTGCTAGTGAGGAGAGGCTCATCCATTGCCACAAGACTGGCTGCAGGCTGGCATTTAATCACCAGATACGGATGCCATTGGCTGGTTTTGAATGAACTGAGTGATGAGGTGAGCTGTGGCCATCGACAGGGCATTGCACTTGGGACACAGGGCTCAGACCTGGGCTGTCTCCCACCCTGCCCAGGCTGTGGTTTTCTCACCCAGAAACGAGGCTCACCCAGAAAACCGACCGAACTGGTTCCAGTGACTGTGGTAGCGTCTGGCACACAGAGGTCTCACCGTCTGTTCGTCTGTCCAGTTTCTTGGTTGCCTGGTTGACATAGGCCCGGTGTGATGCTGTCCTATTGGCTGTCTGCCTTCACCCAGTCATGATGTGCCATGGAAGAAACCCTAGTCTGAAGAAAATAAACAGGCAGAAGAGTGTGTTCTGGGTAAGCCACTCTTCCTGTCCCAGGAAATGTAACATGGATAACAAAGTCCCTGTCACTTCTCACTCGTTAAGTAACTTGATGGTAGAGCCATATTGCTTGCACCTCAGCATCCCCCAGACAGTACCTGGGACAGCCACGTAGTTGGTCTTGTTGAGCTAGGTGTCAGGAAAAGGACCTGTAATGGTTTTTTTCCTCTCCTCAAACACAATGTAAGGTCCTTTGATGTCTTTGTGTCTCATGCTCACTGTGTAGACATGGAGGTGGTCTGAACTCTTTGATTATAGTGGCCGAGTGCCTCAGGCTGACTAAAGCCTGCTTAGCTCTGGAGCCCCTGCTGAGTTGTGTCTTGGTCAGAAAATCCCTTCATCTACATGCCTGCTTCTCTAGCATGGAGTGGGGACAGTGATGAGAATGATGGTGGTGGTGATGATGATGGTGATGGTGATGGTGGTGGTGATGGTGATGGTGATGGTGATGATGATGGTGATGATGGTGGTGATGGTGATGATGGTGGTGGTGGTGATGATGGTGGTGGTGATGATGATGGTGATGATGGTGGTGGTGGTGATGGTGGTGGTGATGATGGTGGTGGTGATGATGATGGTGATGATGGTGGTGGTGATGGTGATGATGGTGGTGGTGATGGTGGTGATGGTGGTAGTGATGATGGTGGTGATGGTGATGATGGTGGTGGTAGTGGTGATGATGGTGGTGGTGATGATGATGGTGGTGGTGGTGATGATGGTGGTGGTGATGATGGTGGTGGTGATGATGATGGTGATGATGGTGGTGGTGATGATGATGGTGGTGGTGATGATGGTGGTGATGGTGATGATGGTGGTGGTGGTGGTGATGGTGGTGATGGTGGTGGTGATGATGGTGGTGATGGTGGTGATTGTGATGGTGGTGGTGATGGTGATGGTGGTGGTGGTGATGGTTGTGGTGATGATGGTGGTGGTGGTCGTGGTGATGATGGCAGTGGTGGTGAGAGGTAAAGTAAGAGTGAATGAAGCCCTCAGCACACTTCTCTCGTGGGTAAGCCCCTAATGGACAAGCTATTTCTCAGGAAGGTTCTTCCTTCACTATGAGAGCATCACACGGTAGCAACTGCTTGTTGGGAAACACAATAAGAGCCCCTCTCTGGGTTTGTAGCTTAACTTGCCATCTACAGATGTGTGCAAGGATCCAGGTCTGATCTTATCACCGAGGCTCTTCTGGATGAAACACGATCCTTCTGGACTCCAGTGTTCAGCATAGGAATGCGGGCAGCAACCACGGCCTCGTCTACACTGGCACCAGAGGATAAAACACACCAGCTCCTCCAGCGCTCACTGCGCATGCCTCTGCCCGCAGGCTTCTACCCTCTGTCCTCCTCCACCAACAGGCTGGAGGACCAAAGCGCTTCAGCTTAGCCAGCGCTTTCAGTTCCAAGGGTCTGAAACAGAGCGAGGTGGGCCACGGAGCCTGCCTCTGAGGAACGGAGAGGACACGGAAGACTGCTCGGCACAGGTCACCAGAACTGACCACAGTCCGTCTAAGTCTGAGGTACAGGATGCTGGAGGAGAGCCTACTGTGCCTCAGGGAATCAGGCTCGCCCTTGTGTAGGGATGTGGGGCTGGCTCGGGAAGTGAGGCTTAAAAGCAGTGGATTATAAATATTTATAATAATGACGATCTCCTCTGGACTGAGACCAGTAAGACATGAACCCCAGTCACAAAGACTGCGTATCAGAAAGGACATGGAGAGGTGTGTGGCTCACCAGGCAGTGTGACTGCAGGGGGTGAAGGTCACTGTGCTGAAAGGAAGAACAGCTGCTCAGAGCAGAGGCTGTGGGAATTAGGAAAGCCACTAGGGAGAGGCACAGGACATGGGGAGAGAGCAGGGCTCCAATTCAGACACAGGCTGTGGGTAAAACTGGCCATGGTGAGGGAGTTGGTAGGGCTGGGAGACCACCTCAGCTGGGCCTGTGGCTCTGGCGTCTAGGGCCTACTTGCAGTTCCTGGGCTTCTATAACAGTGGCACAGCTGTAAGGGAAGGCAGCTTTCAAATCTGTCACTCCAGTGTCCAGAAGTCTAATGATTTAAGATGATTTAAACTCAAGAAAACATCCAGGCAGAGTCTCAGTGAGACCAAGAAGTGGTTGGTTCTGTTTACAGCCCTGTCTTCCTGTTATGTGTAAGGAGCCACCAGGGCAGAGCTGTGAGCTTCATTTTTCTCTAGTCTGCCCCGGACAGCAGGTAGGTGTGGTGTGCACCAAACGTTTGACAACTTATAAGAAAAATATGGCCTGGTACACTTTTCAGAATAGAATGTCCTCAGTACTGCTGCCCCCAGGACCCCCCAAGTAAGAAGCCACAGACAATACCTTCCAACACTCACCCCATGGTCTCTAAAAGAGTGGTTCTCAACCTTCCTAATGCTGCAACCCTTTAATCCAGCTCCTCAGGTTGTGGTGACCCCACCCCCCAACCATATAATTATTTTTGTTGCTACTTCATAACTGTAATTTGCAACTGTTATGAATTGTAATGTGATATCTGATATTTCCAATGGTCTTAAATGTCCCAGTGAAAGGGTTGTTCTATCTGCAAGTCATGACCCACCACAGGTTGAGAACTGCCTGTCTAAACCAAAGGCCATGACCAGACACAACTGACTCCGTACACTGCCCTGACCGTCCTGGAACTCACTGTGTAGACCAGGGTGGTCTCTTGAACCCTCTGTTGGGATTAAAGACATGTTCCGTGACAGCTAGCTCACTGTTGCCAATTTAAAAGGAGTCAAAGTGAACCCTCTGAGGGTGTCAGCCACCTCTCCCGGTCCAGACTCAGGTCTATCAAGGCTGGTAATTTACCAGTTGTGTGACCTGGATGGTAACTAAACCCACTGAGCTGTTTCTTCCATGCTAAAGGGGAAAGGGGCTTTTCCTCACGTGCTTGCTATGAAGAGGAAGCCAGGCTGCTGGCTGTGGGTTTAATCCAGGCTGCCCCTTGCCTCCATAACGGTTCTGTTTCTCTTTGTATATGGTTTGGACAGTTCAAGAGACGGATACATTCAGAGACCATCAGGATCAGGACGGAGGGAGGAGAAAGAGACGGTGGCTAACGAGAGGCCACAAACTCTTTTTCTGTGGACACAAAGGTACCTTTTGTTTCCAGGAGGGTCAACATGTTTGCTCGACAATCTTGGATGACAGACTGCAAGATCAATATCCTGGATGCCTGTCTCTATGGCCAAGTCTAGATGAATAGCACTAGCGGGGACTTTGACTCAGACAACCATAGACGGTGCCCTGTGTCTGGCATGTCTATGCCCTCGCTAGGTCTGTCACTAGGTATGTTACATGGAGTCACTTCCATAAATGTAATTTTCACCTGGAAGCTAACAAGAGTTTTTCATGCTCAGAAGAGAAAGAAACCAGGTTTCTGGACTCCACAAGCCTGCAGCTTGGAGGATCAGTTCACAGTGTCTAATATTTTAATGAGTGTTTGTTTTTTGAAATCAGCTAGTCATGGGATCGTGGACACCCCTGTTTGCTTTGCTGAGCTTGAGGTTCAACTTTGTTTTGTTTTCATGCAGAAAACCTGAGGATTGGACTTGATTTACATTGATTAGAACCACAACTGATGGCACGTTTTACCTTAGGAGTCTTCTGGTGTTTTCAGTTGAACCTGTTTCTATCTGAGCAAAGCTGCAACCAAAGCCCCAGTGGGCCCTGGAGCAAGAGCAGCGAACTGGGGTCAAGTCGGGAGAGATGGTGGACGGAGTGAGTGGGACCCAAGGCAAGGGTCTACCTATGGTCAGGTCAGATGGCAGCTACTTGACTCTAAGACTCAAGATCTAAAGTCTCGGAGCTGACTAGGCCGACAGAGTTTGCAGGCCCCAGAGCTCCCTTGTGCACACTTGTCTCTGGTCACAGCTGGGGTGGCTGACCCAGAAATGGCAGTGTGGGCCATGTGGCCCCCCAACGTACCTCATCACCTTTGAAAACTTACATAATGTTAAAAAGTGTCTCTGGGGACTGAGGGGGCAGGAGTAAGCGCTTTCTATAACAAGGCAAATAACAACCATGATCTTTAAGAATGAGAAAAGCCAAAGAAGCAGTGGCAGAGCACAGACGATGTTTCTCAGAGATTTATTTGTCTGATTCTGACACGGCAGGAAAAGGAGTCCCCGAGGGGCGGCAGCTTCCTGCAGGGCGTGGTTTGTTGGTGGGCTGTAGGCTGGTTTAGTTTGTTGTTGGAAGTTTTTTTGTTTTTGTTTTTCTGTTTTTGTTTTTTCTTTTTGCGTTCCCTTTTATAAATCTCTCCCTGGGCTTATGAGCACCCCCTCCCTCCCGCCTCCCTTCCCCCGTCCCCCAATTTTATGTTTAAAAAGCGAGCTTGCTCGCCAGGTGTGTCCCCCACCCCAAGCTCTCAAGGTTCTAATAAATAAGGAGCGCCTGTAAAACAGTAGCTTGACTCGACTGTACAAAGGCGGATATAGAAATACAGTATTTACACGCATCCGCGGCCCCCGGCGCAGCCGCAAAAGCCGAGGCCACACCAGCCCCTCCTGCCCTCCCGCCGCGTCTTGTCACCCTCCTGCGGAGGCTCCGAGGCCTGGAGGGGCGGGGCACCTGGACCCCTCCAGAGGGAACAATTGCTTTTATTTGAGTTAGTAAACAGATACACTGAATCACAAGGTGATTTGACTTGAATTTTTTTTTTTTAACGTTTTCTTCTTTTTTTGGATTTTTTTTCTTTTCTTTTCTTTTCTCCGTACTCATCAGACTGGGGCACTCCACGACTGTCTTAGCGACTCAGTGCCAGCACACATGTTCTAGAGGACTTCTGGACTCGCAGCTACAACTGTACAAGTGCACACAAGTAAATCTACCCTGTTACCCTCCACCCACTGACTGAGGATCGGATTGCACATTTCTCTTAACCATGACAGGAGAAAGCAAACAGTGAAACAGAATCCCGGGTGATCTTTCTCACTTTCTCTCTTGTTTGCATCGGCTGGTCCATACCATTCTAATTATCATGAAAGGACTCTGCGCAGAGAGAGATTGTCTCGCTGACTTCCTGGACCACGGAAAACCATCAGGGTTGAAATTTCATCCGAGTCTTTCCTGACGCCCAGCAAATATTCCCCCCTCAGATTATATTACACCTTGAGGGCATTTTGGTCTTCAGTTCAACGCTCTTGCTCTATTCCCAAATGGGGCGCTATTTAGGGGCATTTCAAGAGAAAGCTGAGAAGAATAAACATTTACCGAGTTCTCTTGGCATTCGGTCTCTGTAAAACCACAGTATAAACTACTCATGCTGCTTCCTACATCTGGCGGATCGAAAATTAAAAGCCATAAAAGTGTAACACTGAAAATATGGCATCAAAAAGGATAAAGGTGGCCTTTGTAAAAAATAACATGAAAAGTATATTAGCCGATAAAATATTCTACCTCTTCATTTAAAAGTGCATCGTGGGCTGGGCAGAGATGAGTCTGAAGCACTGGGGACTTCAGCAGCATCCCGTCTGTCTCCCCACCAAAACGTGAACAGTTCTGCTCCTAAACCATAAAAGCAAATCACAATTCTTATCGTAGCAGCAAACCACAGCAGTTCTTTAAAAGATTTTTTATAAAAGGTTCGTATTTTCCAGTCCCTGTCATCCTCCGGCCTCATCCGTAGAGCCTTTGATGGGGCAAGAATACCTACATTGGTCCTTGTGGCGGGTTGGTGTATTGTTTTTGCCTTTTTGTTGTTGTTTTTAAACCAGCAAAATCCCTAAGTTCTGGGGAGAATCGCGATGAAGCGGGCAGGAATGCCAGGTCCAGGCTTGATAGGTCCAAGACCTGCTGGCTTCTCTGGCCTTGAGGCCACCAGGGAGGGCTGCTTCCTCCAAGATGTTTAATGACAGGAAGCTGTGTTATTTGCTTGAGTTTTAGCCAGAGGGAGGTGGTGAGCTGACCAGCTGGTGTCATTGGATGGCATGACATGGTTTGCTCCAGGCCCTCTCTCCATGCAATGTACCCTGGGAGCGAGTGTTCCTGGGAAAAGATGAGAAGGATTCATGAGCATGTGCGGGACCAAATCTCTACCCAACCCGCCCAACTCCTCCCACCCTGTCTAGCTGCAGAGAACCCGTCAGAAGTGAGAGAACTGCCGTTTCCCGTGCCAGCTCGCCCTAAGATGAGTCCCAGAGCTGTGGGCTCTGCAGTGTGATTTCAGAAAGCTTCATTCAGTCTGCTCGGGATCAACCCTGCCAGCTTTGTGTGAGGAACTGTAGTTCCAGCTCTCTCTGGGAAACCGGAATGATCGCGATGGACCACACCCTCCCCAACTATCACAGCATCCTTTGCAAGCAGCAACACAGCCTCCACGGGAACACATGATTAACCAGGAGGAGGTCTTTTGAGTCACCCAGGGTCGCTGCAAAGCCAGGCAAGGTCCATATCTCCAGACCCCGTAGCTGCCCTTCACATAAGAACTCTGATGTTTGAGATCTGAGACTCACTGTTAATAAATAAAGCCATTCTGGCTGAATGAACACACACACACACACACACACACACACACACACACGACTCTTCAGGAGTTCCAGTGGAGGCAGCTAAGCTGGGAGAAATAGCTGACTCCATCTCTGTGTCTTACCTGTCAAAGGCAAGTCACAAACAGATCTTCACACCCAAACAACACAAGAGCACAAGATGGTCAGACAACAAAACACCTATGCACGGTGGACTAGGGCAGAGGGTCCAAATTGAACTTTCAAACTATTCCCCGGGGATGCCATCCCCACATTGCCCACACACTTGAGGCTCCACCTCTTTATCCTTATTTGGGGGAGGGGGGTTCTGTTGTTTGCTACCAGGCTCCTCAACTGAAGCACAGCCTCTTGAAGAGTCAGGCATTCCCGAGAAGCAGCCAATTAGAAGTCCCCCCCCCCCCCGGCCCCCGCAAACTATGACATCCCCGGGGGCTCTCTGGCCTGGGCTGTCTAACTCTCTTCTCTACATTAGCTGTCTTGCTGGTCGTCAGTGTTCAATTTTGTCCAATGAACAAGTTAAGCAGCTGTCTTCCACTATGTCCCCAAGGAGTCCCTCCACCAATAAATGTGGTTGTGAGAAACAAGGAAGGGGAAATCTTGGCAAAGGAGAAATGGTAAAACACAAGACTCATAAACATCTTTACAACCCTCGAGATTATTCTTGGAATAAGGAGAAAATAATTTCCGAGAGATGATACAATTTAGGAATCAAAGGGAACCCTAGAGATAAAATGTGACAATTTCACTTTATAGGAGAAGTAGAGGTCATGGAACCCTGGTAACCGGCTCAGGGTTTTAGCAGAACAAGAAGGAGGTCAGCTACCTACCCGGAGCACTCCGCTGAAGCTCATGCTATCCAAATCCTGGTGTTAATGGCAACGATAATAATTATCAGCCAAACCCAAGGATTGAAATTCTCAGTGTGCGTGGGAGGAAACACTGGAGTTCCCCAAATCACATTAAACCGTCAGATCCGTGTGCAGTTAGTATGTATACTAAGTAACCAAAGTGTAAATGCAAAAGGCCACAAATATGCAACGGGGTGGGGCTTGCAACAGGGCGGGGCTTGCAACAGGGCGGGGCTACGAGGCCATAGAACTCTCTTCGTCTGGCACAGGCATCTGGGGACACTGCCGTGGAGGCAGGGAAATGTCCCCACCTCTGGGCCTGGAACCAAGAGTGACCACATGTTAGAGTCAGGAGGCATATGCACATGTGTGTGTGTGTGTGTGTGTGTGTGCGCGTGTATGTGTGTGTCAAAGAAAGAAGAATGGTTTTTAACATTTCCTTCCAGTAACTGGGCGGCACCGCCATTTTTGTTTTGACTGTTTGTTCTACAATGCATATAGCATTTTCCTTTAAGGCAGTCACAACCCAAAAAGTAAAAGGGGAAAAAAAAAAGAAAAAGAAAGAAGGAATATCTCTCAAATAAGTGTCTTTGTATTCAAATCACCTTTGGACAAAGACCAAGTATGCCCAGCACCAGCCTATGGAGAGAAAATGTCTAGGCTTTCATAAGAGACTGGGAAATCGGGCTTATAATGAGAGCCATTCTGGAACCTTAAGTACAGCATTTGCCATCCCAAACACTATAATAATCATTATTATTCTCTGGTATCTATTATTGTCTGGTAAATAATATGTGTTTTCCCCCCAAGTTCCAAAGGGTGCAGCTGCATGGCGTTCTATTTTTGCAGCCCCAGGCCTGCGGATCTGCAAGCCTGCTTACGTGCAGCTTATTTTAAGAGCGTGCAAAGGAGACTGTGCGTGCCCTCCCTTTCCTCTCTTGGCACACTTGTGCACCTGGGTCATCCCCAAAGGCCAGAGGGTGGCAGTCTCTTTCTGCTGGCAACTTTTGAAGTGGGGGTGGTATTGCTAGTTCAAGGCATAGGCCCCTTGGTGGTGGCACGGGCTACAAGCCTGGTGTTAGTGACAAGGGAGCAAGCATGGGCTCCACTCTCCCAGTTTCCAGTGGTAAGTAACGTATGGAGACCTCTAAAGCTGGGGAGAGACAGTCTTGGAGATTCAGAGAGTGGTTATGTCAGAAGCTAAGGAGCTTTGTCACATAGCAAAATCCTGTGGAGAACCTTCCCCAGCTGTCTAAATGAATACACAGTGTTTAATTGTGTACATAGAGAAGAAACTAAAAGAAACGGGAGAAGTAGCTCTATATGCCCATCCCAGCTATCTCTGTGTTCTTGGGCGTGATTCTCACTAGCCCTTCCCCAAGGCTTGATGAGGGAAGCCTGGGTGGCACTCTCTGCTACAGACATCTCTTATCCCCTCACGTTCATTGGGAACTGTTGACAAAAGTCTGCACCAAACATCGAGTCTTGCAACTAGAGATTAATTTGCCATCACTACACAAGGAAGGTGTCCTTTCTGGATCTTTAAGTCCAGAGCTTTAGAGTGACTTTTGCTCTGGACATGGGTACACACGTACAGATGTGTGCACACACACTCCTGTGGCAGAGATCTCTGGAGTGCCTCTGAATGCAAAGAATTCTGGGAAAGTGTCCATACTTGTACCTCACACTTCAGGTTTTCTTTGAATGATGGGTTTGTCTGAAAGCAGGATGACTCATCCACCCTCCACGTCTTGTACTAGACAAAGCCTAGTACCACTATGCATGGTCTCCATGGCCAGCTGTCTTCAAATACCAGACATGCCTTCGCTTCTACCCAGAGGAATGATACAGACTCTCATGGAATGACAACTGCACACTAAAAAGGCAGAGAGATGCTCTGTCCACCTGCCAAGTTCACAGGGGAAGCATTACTGAAAAGGTGATTTAATTGCCCATAAAACTTTCCGAAGGGTTAAGAGCAAAGCGGAGGCTTGACACTGTTGGGTTCTTTTAATGCTAATACTCTCAAAGCAAGACCATTCTCACATTTACCTTTTTGATTTAAAACATAAGATGCATGGTGCTGCATTTTAGAAAGTTCCCGGCCAACCATTCCCCAAAGTGCAGACCTGGAGAAATAAAAGCTCTTATTTTAAACCCAACCGTGCCAAGCTTCCCTTTCTGTGATGTGAGACACCATCTTTTCCCAGAAGC
Source organism: Rhabdomys pumilio (assembly GCA_030674055.1). Classification (NCBI taxonomy): domain Eukaryota; kingdom Metazoa; phylum Chordata; class Mammalia; order Rodentia; family Muridae; genus Rhabdomys; species Rhabdomys pumilio. Next base: position 12,626,088 of record JANHMN010000019.1, on the reverse strand, counting down.
ATGTTAATTTAGTCTGTTATCCAATTTTTTTTACTCTCATTTTCTTTCTTAAATACCTCATAATTTGCATAATCAAAACCTAGTAGGTGTGTCCTGCTCATTCATAAGGCAAACCTCTTGTTGGCCGCCATATTTGTTCCCAGGTGTTTAAAACCCCATAGCATCAACTGTAATAGGCAAGAAATGTCCACTGCCAAGGTGCCTTGCTTTTGTCCAATTATCCTGGCCCTAGCAGAGATCCACTCACTTGAATACCGCTGCCCATCACTTATCAGAGTTAAATACAGCCATTACGTGCTGGCAGAGGCTTTGGTGTTTATCTGGGACAATAAGGAGTCCCCAAGGACAGACTGCTCTCAGGTAGCAGCAGCTATTCTGGGACACTCTCAAGGATAGGGCCCTGTGGTCAATGAACAGAGCCACCTGCAGCAGCTGATAAACTCTGAGCTTGATGCCAGATAGGGGTCCTTTACCCAGCTCATGCCAGGGAGAGCTACACAGCCTGGGCAGGCTTTGTCGCCTCCCATGTCAACCGTTGCTGTGTGAAGAATTTTGAAATGGCTTTTTAACCAGGCTGGACATTTTTAATCTTTGAAATGAATGCCACCTCTTTTCTTCTTTCTCACTGAGTGAGGATAACTGAAGTATAGCCCTTCTCCTAGAGGGCGTGTCGTAGGCCGAGGAGGCTGTGCAGGAGGATACAGGGTATATACAGTGCTTCTGAATTACAGCTCCATCACTCACCCTGCGCTTCTGATAAGCTACTGATCATGTATATTTACTTTTTAAACCAAGCACACTGCATCTGTCTGTCTGTCTGTCTGTCTGTCTGTCTATCTATCTATTGATCGATCAAAGTTTGGTTTTTCAGAACGTCTCATGTAGCCGAGGCTGGCCTCAGACTTGCTTCTTAGCCTCCTGCCTCCACCTCCCAGATTACAGCTGCTGACACCACACCAAGGTGAAAACAATCTTATTTGGGGCTTATTTCGTTTAGGCATCCACTTCAATCAGAAACGAAGCTAACAACACATTCCAGATTAGACAATGTCACAGACAAAACAATTTGCCAGGAAGGTTAAGAAAGGTTAAGAAGCTTGGGGGTCACCAGCTCCCAGAACCCTGAAGTCCACAAGCCCCACCCCCTCACTGGGAAAGCTGCCCTTCATTTCTGTTCATTTCCTTGCTTTCTCACCTTGACCAGTGAGCAGATACGGTATAACGTCTGACCTGGAAGGAGCCCCAGAGATGGGCACCATTTAACTCCCTCAATTTAGCAAACAAGAAATCAGAAATATTCTCTGGTAAGAAACAAAGTGTGTCTTCAGGGCTGGAGAGATGGTTCAGTGGTTAGGTGCACTGGCTGCTCTTCCAGAGGACCCAGGTTGAATTCCCAGCACCGACATGGCAGCTCACCACTATCTGAAACTCCAGTTTCAAGGAGTCTCATGCCTATGCACATGAATTTAAATAATTTTTAATTAATTAATTTTTAGGATTGGAGAGATGGCTCAGAGGTTAAGAACACTGACTGTTCTTCCAGAGGTTCTGAATTCAATTCCCAACAACCACATGGTGGCTCACAACCACCTGTAATGAGATCTGATTCCCTCTCTGACGTGTCTGAAGACAAAGACAGTGTACTCACATATAAAAAATAAATTAATCTTTAAAAAGTTAATTGTTTTAAAGTGTGTTTTTATTCAAACCCTGGCCAGTGCCCACAACCAGCTGGCAAACCTTTCTGCAGCTCTGCCCCACACACCTTCTGTGACCTCTGAGCAGGTGTGGCTGTGTCCCTGCTACAGGTGCTAAATCCAAATGAGCTGGGTAACAACTCTGATCTCCACCTCAGGATTTTGAAAAGCCGTTGCCAAAATCGTGCCTTGGACGAAAAAAACCCAGATATCTGTGTAAAAATTGAGTTTGCTCTCTCTCTCTCTCTCTCTCTCTCTCTCTCTCTCTCTCTCTCCCTCTCTCCCTCTCTCCCTCCCCACCCCCAACATAGGCATTGTAGGTGACAAAGAAGGAACCCTGAAGGGAAGAAGTTGCTATGTGTGACCTCAGGAGTCGTCAATTTTAAGACATTAGGTAAGGTTTAGAAGAACAACTTTTCTCACACCTTATGCATTCTTTAGGAGCAGTAGCAGAAAGGGGGAAGGCTTCCCGTTAACAGCACTATGAAAAAGTAAAATCAAGAAACCCGGTACCCCTCAAACAAGCAAGGCTGGAGCCTGTGGTCAGTGGCTGCTCTCAGCAGCCTTGCACCCCTAAGGTCCAGATGTGCATGTGTGCCCAATTTCTCTCTGAAATAAGCTGCTTAGATCGAGACTGCCACGCAGGGGGTAGCAGAATGTGACCCCGGTCCTTGGCGGCAAGAATGCAAAGTAAGCAGCTTTGATCAGATCCAGTGTCCTGGACTGAAAGAGATGAGGACTCGGGTTCTTAAGTGATCTTCGAAAGCCACTTCCTGTCTCAGCCTGTACTCCAGGTGGCTGGAGAAATCTGACGGGAGCTTTGGCTGTGGCCTCTCTAACCTCTGAGCAGAACAGCATGGTACCGTTTTCCAGAGCGCACACGATGGTAGGAGTTCTGGGCTGCAGAGCCACAGGGGCAGTCTTGATAATAAGCAGGTGCCGGGAGCCAGGGTGCTCACTGGCACTGATAGCTGTATGGATTGGGGTCACTGTTTCTCTTAAATACGCGTCAAGGAAGACAAATTGCAGTGCTATTTGCTATTTACACGCCCCTATTCACACCTATGTATCTAGTCTCGTTACTTAGCAAATGGGTTTTAAAAGGGCAAACATACAAGATGGCTGCCAGTATGAAGCACACAGAACATTGCTCTAGAAACTACTTCATGAATCTATGATTATTCATTGTTACGTTTATTTAATGACGAAAACGCAGGCCAAGAGATGGTGTAAAACTTGTCCAAATCGTAACTCGTAAGTTGGACGGTCGTTTTTCAAATCCAGGCAGGTCTTGCTCTTGCCCTGGGAGGATGGTATGGCACTTCCATGTTTTTACTAGAGAGGTACCCACGCTATGCACGTGCCCTTAAATGCTCCCTCTCACTGATATCTTGTCATGACACACTGAGGGACTTTACAGAGCTGACGTCACATCTTCCTTCGAGCAAAAAGACCCACTGAGGCTCAAACCAGAATTTTTTTTTCCCATAAAACCATGCTATTGGCTTCCTTCACTACCAGGAGTCTACTGTTAGTTATCACATGTGGAGAGACTTCAGGTTTACAGCCACTGAGGGGAAAATAGAGATAAGAGAATCTCCTGAGGCACACCTGTGAGGATTTGATTGAATCTCTGAGAAAATGGCTGCAGGTGTCTGAGAGCTAACTATTCTACTTGCCTTGTTCCCAAAAAGTCTTTCCACCATTCTTCAGACCAAGAATGGAAGTCTAGGCATCACTGGGTGTCCCTGAAGGCTTCTCGGCCCTCATCAGGGAAGTCTATATCTAGAATAGACCTGACTTCTACACAGCCCCCTAATATTAAGTCCCTCACACAAGTGAAGACTGCCAGACAATATCCCACATCACGCCTTTACCCAGCTGGACTTAGGTCATTGCTGCTAGCTGGGGTGGGAAGTGGAAGTCTCGTTTCCATGGCAACCTAGGGCCTGTCAGCATACCATTTCTTGACCAAGGAATGCTGTTGGCTATGAGATTACTTTCTACCCTAAGCCATGAAGTCACCTTAGGTCTACCTGGGACCAAGAAGGTTCTCAACTGCCTTGCTATGATGGCTTCCCATACTTAAGACACAGATATGGTAGCTAACACCTCTCACCCACTGCTGGTAATTAGCCTGTCATCACAATTCTAAGACCAAACCAGTCCTCTCTTTCCTCCTTTCAGTCTATGAACAGTTGCTGAAGTAATTTTCCTCAAAGGCAGATTTCATTGTCACTCCTCTGCCCCAGGTCACAGTGATTAGAATCACTACCACACACAACCAATCCCTCCACCTCATGTCCCCCTCCTCCTCCTCTTCCTCCTCCTCTTCTTCCTCCTCTTCCTCCTCCTCCTCTTCCTCCTCCTCCTCCTCCTCCTCCTCCTCCTCCTCCTCGCTCTTCTGCGCCCTCTGTGGTCCAGTCCTTTGGTCTAGGCAAGGGCACCTAGTGCCTTTAGATGCACCTGTGCCTTGATAGCTGGCTGTCTTCCTCAGGTCTCCGACCCTGCCCGCTAGCCCCTGTCCCTTGGGTTGAGAAGCTAACTGAACTATATGCTTTAAACAGCACCGTCAAGAGACCTACTCTCTCCCAATCAGGCAGTTAGTACAACCTCAGGAACTTGGTTGGCCCCAGCCTATTCTTCCTGGAAGCCCATGTTTCCGTAACATAGTTGCTTTCAAGTTCACATAGCACCTCTAATACAAGGGGCTTTGCCTATGTCTTGCCTCTTAACTCTCGCCAAATAAAGACCCCCTAATCCAAAAATTTCCAACTCCCTTGCCTCCATTTTCCTTTATTTCTCGATCGATCCCCATTATGTTTTACAAATAGAACAACCACAATAAGAATTAGATATTGCCAGTGGGAATGGTGTTTTGTTGGATGGAGAAATGAAGGTTTTCTCTGAGCAATCAATTAGCAGAAAGAACTGTCTCCGTCCCTCTGTTTTTGGATATAACTAAGTTTCTATTAGGCTTTATAGATCGTAATATATAAGTTAAGTACGAATTAAGGATTTATAAATACCAAATAAAGGATTTTAAAACGTTTTTACTCCTGAGGGCTGGAGATGTTACCCAGATGGTAAATGCTTGCCCAGCATGTGCGAAGGCCTAAGTTTGATCCTTAACACCATATAAACTGGACATGAGGCCACAGTTCTATAATCCTAGCACTAGAGGGTGAGTAGAAGCAGAAGGATCAGACAGAAGTTTAAAGTCATCCTCAGCTACAAAGAAAGTTTGAGGCCAGCCTGGAATCCATAAGACTCTGTCTCAAAAAAAAAAAAAAAAAAAAAAAAAAAAGCTATTATTTCTGAATGAAAGATAGCACACACATATACACAAACACACAGAGCCAAGACAAACAAGCTCTGTGCTCATGGGTAAGGAACACTCTCAAAACCAGGACAAGACTGTGAACTAGTAACCCTTGTCTTCATGTGCAAGGTCAGAACGTTTTTCTACTCAAATTTTTCATAGTTTTTCAATTATCTTTTGAGAGTCACATCCCTCAAACCCTGGAGGATGTGAAAATAGCCATTAAGTCCCATGTTTATGATGTCATCATATCAAATGGGAGAAACGGAGGGACCTGGGTATATTTTTGGTTTGGCAAATTCTAGAACAATTTTTTTTTTCTCTTGAACATTTGGGGTTTGGCTAAAACCAAACCTTATTTTGCCAAGCACTTTGGCTTTAATTTTTAAACCCATGTGTACTTTAAAAGAAATTCTATCTATATGTTTCTGACTCATTTATACTTAGTTCATGAAAACCCTGTTTGGTAAGTGCTAATAGATGTCCAGGCAGGTTTATGGGCCTTCTTAAGCCTTCTTTTCCCTCCATCCTTACCAGAAGGTTGTATTTTGCTGGCCATAAAAGAGTGTGAGCCCCGGAGGCATGTGAGCAGTCTGCGATTTATGACCTCTGAAGCTTAGGTGGGTTGTGAGTTTGGAAGGCACGCTCCCCTTCCTCTTTTTCCGAAAGTGCCCAAACAGGCTCCCGCTGACAAAGACCACTAAGTCTCACCTTCCAACGTGACTGGGACTGGAGGCAGAAGTAACCAATCCATTCGGTACACCAACAAGTTGCCCTTGAAAGGTTTTGGAGAAAGATTCTGATGTTTCAGGCTCTGATGCACACAGATTGAAACCTGACCTTCTACTTCCCCCTTCCCTTCTGACCTTCTAATGGGAGCCTCGTGACACTCTCAGGAGAAGAAGCGAACTCAAGTTGGTTCAAGTGAGAACATTTTACCTTTTGAGTACTGGAAGATCATCTTTTTAATAGTAGACAACCAATCATATTTAGGAGTTTTGACACATTAAAAAAAAAAAAGTCGAATCCGCTAAATGGCATTTGAATTAAAACCAGAAAAGCAGGAAAATGTGCCTGCATGCTATGACTTTCTCCAAATCTTCCATAATAGTGTCGGGTACCGTGCAATTACAGTATTCTATGGGAGATGGCTTTTGGATGAAGTACTTAAAAATGGCTTATAAATATTTAAAGTATAAGCATCTAACAAATCGTAACGACGAAGTTTTTACATTTAACCACATGTGCTCCAAATATCTTGAAATTACTCTAAATATGGGTTTAAAATATCAAAAGGGCTTGTTGACAGCATGCAGAACTTTGTAGGGAAACTTGAACTGATCATTCTTCCTCACACAACACCCAGTCTGCACAAGTTTTAAAGCATGAATGTACAGATTCCTTTAGAAAAACGATCCTGTTACAGTCTGAATTTCAAAGCAGGGACGGAAGGATGAAATGCAGGGTTGCTCTTCTCTCACCGAAAAACAGCTTAGCCAGTGCGCTTCTAGATACTTTGTTATTGTGGTTGCCTCTAGCCCAAGATGGTAACGTTTTTTAGAAATACTGCAAACCGAGGCAACTGCATTTCAAGACAAAATTTTCAGCCGGGAAGGGAGCTATGCAAAGGAGAGAACCACAGACTTTTTAAGTGTATCTTTTGCACATTAGGCCTGACTCTTATCAAATGAGTTCAGAAGCACGCTGTCACCTGTGAGTCTTTAAACGCCAGCATCTACCTCTTTGTTGTGCTTTACCCAAAGCAGAACACAGCTTGCCATTGGAGGTTTAAAGGCACATTGACGAGACAGCAGTGGGCACAGCCAAGTTTGGGTTCGTCAGAGCCCTGACCATTTTTTTCTGCTCCCAGGCTCATCGCCCCAAGAAGGACTGCACACTTGGGCGACTTAAGAATTATTAGATGTGTACTTAGGAACTGTTTGAAAGCACTAGCTATTAATCCCAGGGTTTGTTTTGCTCCAATCATTTTAAGTGTAGTATTTTCTAGACGAATCTTAAACTCATCTGTATTAGGGCTGGAGACATGACTCCATGGTTAGGAGCACTGGCTGCTCTTCCAGAGGTCTAGGATTCAGTTCCCAGCACCCACATGGCAGCTTACAACCCCCTGTAACTCCAGTCTCAGGGGATCGAATGCCTTCTGGCATCCATGAGAACTTGCACACGGTGCACAGACATACATGCAGGCAAAACATCTTTACATATAAAAATAATTTAAAAATTAAAACATATTGTCCCTGCCCTGTTGGTGGCTGTGCAATCGCCATTCTAGGTTCATGCCTCTTCCCCTCATCTCCCAACCCCCATCAGTGCTATGGAGATGCAGAAATCTGAAGAAGAGAGCCACTTGCTTGGTATTTAGAGCTGCCATCTGATTGACCCATTAAACACAGTCCATACCCAACTGAATTTTTTTTTTTTTTTTTTTTTTTTTTTTTTTTTTGGTTTTTCGAGACAGGGTTTCTCTGTGTAGCCCTGGCTGTCCTGGAACTCACTCTGTACACCAGGCTCACCTCAAACTCAGAAATCCGCCTGCTTCTGCCTCCCAAGTGCTGGGATTAAAGGCGTGTGCCACCACCGGCCCGGCCTGAATTATCTTTTAAAGCTAGTTTATCTCTTTGCCTTTATGCCTTTTGAAGCACTTAAAATAATTTACATGCACACAAATGTATCTCCTCAGCATCCATCCACATAGGAAGTGGACTAACACCGCAAAGGAGGAGCAGAAGGAGGCAAAGAACTCTGTACAGGACGTGGGGAAGGAGAATAGACTAGCCTTCCCACCCCTTTGGCAGAACTCTGAACAGGGGAGTCTGGAAAGGGAGGGATGCTGGTATAGTGGTGAATACCCTACACCCCAGCTAAGTGTTCCACACTGGCCTGGGGGTTCCTTAGACACCTCTGCCTCTTCACAAGGCAAGTAGGTATGAGTGATTGAGTCGTGGTGCATAGGCAGCCACTTTTAGTGTGACAAGGGACCCAGTTATCACACCTGGCCATCCACTTATTTCCAGGGCCCTTCTGGGCAATGGCTTACTTGCTAATAGTGGGTCAGATGCTTCCTGTTTTCCATTCCTTAGACTCCCTCTCTTTTTCTTCATGCTGGGGAACTGGGGCACTCTCCCCAACCTTCTATCCTGCCTCCCCCCCATGCCAATTTCACTCACCTGTCCATTTCTGTGACTCCAGCCAGCCTCTTCCCTTGGTCTCAGGAACATTTTCCCATAAGATGGAATCTCCCATACTATATTAACTCTGGGATTTCAGGTCCCCAGGTAGTATCTATCTTGTATCTTCTCTTGTTTTACTTTCTTTCTGTCATCACAGGCCCTCAACTGGATATTGTAGCTTTAACTTGTGTACTGTGTCACTGAAGTAATCATTTAAAGGTATTCGGTAACCATGGCTTTGTGACATTAGGTTCATGGCAAAAGCTGCCAAAAAATAAATTCTTATTTTTAACTGGTAATCAACTCAGCCCCCTCTGAGCAATGATAAAAAAAAATCCAGTTCCAAATATTGCTCACTAACTATGCAAGATAATCCTTCAGAGGTAGATGGATTCCACATCTATGAACTTAACAACCCTAAACAATGAGTGAGCTCATACAACTTTCTATATATTCTTACAGGACCAGTCCAGGGGAAAGGAGACCAACTTTGGAGTGGGGTTAGAAGATCTGGGGAGTGCCACTACACTTACAGGACAGAGTGGGTCCCTCTTGCAAGGTTGTGCACCAGATGTTTCTCTTGCCTCAGTTCAGTTCTGGTACATCTCTAATGACAAGGTTATGGCTTTGTCCCAAAGCACTACCTACCTGGTCACACATTACTCCATCTTCCATCCTAACCTCACTGACATAGTATCTAAAAGTTGCATATTAAGGTCTCTCCTTCCACAAACCCCTGGTACTAAGGATACAGGCAGTGGGGGAGTTCACTGGATAACAGATCTGTGCTTCCTCTCTCTATTCTTTCAGAAAGCTGGTGACCACGCCAGCTCTGTCCTAAATGTACTCACCAGTTCCAGGTGTCGACACATCAGCCTGGTGGCTCTCAGTGGCTCTTTGTAGCCCTTCCACCCAAGTGAAAACTGAGGGCTAGAATAACCTTTAATTCGGGTACTGTCACCCAGTGGGTATTTCTAATCATTTAATACTTCAACATGAAAGGCCCAGGTCCAGCCTAGGGATGGAGAATTCCCACTTGTACCAACTTCTTCTCTCCACTCTGTTACAGTTTTTCTTTTCTTTAGAAGTGAGAATCCATGGTTTTATTCTGACTTTCCCATGCCCTCCAAGAGAGGCTATTGTCTTGGATTTTTCAGTGGGAGAAACAAATCTGGCAATGAGTAACTTATCACTTCCTTTTTGGCATCCCCAGTGAAGCTAACCCTATGCTTTGAAACAGTGCTTTGGGGCTGTGGCTATATAACCAGACTAAGCTCCAAGAAGCCCAAATTATGGGAACCTCCTTCAGCTTTCTTCAAATGCAAAGAGTATCCCCCACTGCTGATACGCCTTGTGGGATTTGGACCAGGAACGAAGAATCATGTATTCTCTCTGCCTATTTCCACAGTTCTAGAAACATGTAAGAGACTGAAGAAGCACAGAGCAGAGGAAACCGTGTGACTCTACTGCTCCAGGAGAGCAAAAAGAATGGGAGTGAAAGGGTTATTTATTCCTGGTTTTCATTTTTTTTTCCCACTGATTATTTGCTAAAATGTTATTTCCCTAGAAAACCAAGGAATGAGGACATTTTCTTTGAATATTTTCAGAAATTTACACATGGTTACTCTGAACTCCCCAGTGTACCATAAATAAGTGTAAACTATAGAGATTCGGGTACAAACATCCCTCTGAGTTCAGACAGCTACCCAGCCAGCTTCCAGGCATCGGCAAAGGAGGGACTAGTCCATTTACCAATGGAATTCTGTGTGGGGAGAATAGTTTAGACAGTGTTCATACATTGTTTTCATTATAATTTGTGGGGATTTTTTTTCTAGCTACTGAGGCAGCAGGACTGGTATTCCTAGCTCTAAACATTGGCGATTAAAGAAAGTTTACGACCTTCTAAAAATCTTCAACTAAACTTAATCAGTTCTGCATATGGGAGAAACATCTGCCCCTTGGAATAATTTGTAACCATACGCACAAACAAGAACAAACAAAGTTGAGAAAGCAGGGACAGAATAATTTCAAAATGGGAGAGGGAGTCTGCAGTCTGCCGAGATCTGACCAATGTGTCCAGTTCTCTGAAGGCAAATCTAGTGGCTTTCGGATTTTGAGATGTATTCTTTAAAATTATGGTGTGGTATGACAAAAGTGTGGCAACTGATTTAGGCATATGGGTGACCTGCACAAAGATCCTGTCTTTGACTTCCAGTACTGGGATTCACAAGTCCACACCGTGGCATGTCACTTTTTACATGGGGCCGGGGACCCTTGTGCTTCTGTGACAAGTGCTCCACCCACCAAGGCATCTCCTCAGCCCTTGCTTTTATTTATTTATTTTATTCTTTTAATGCTTTCATTTTGGCTTTAACTTGTTGCCAAGGAGTGCTCACTATTAGGGCACAAAGGGCACGCGGTCCTTAGTTCATAGATATATTTCCAACTTCCCCAAACACATGAGTTCCTGAGGGTTACAGCAAAGACAGCACCGGCTGTGTGCAGGAAAACAGAAGGCTAGAGAGTGGATTACAGCAGGTAAAAGCTGTGCCCTGAGGTGACATGGGACCAGCGATCTACTTGGGTGCCCTTTGACTTACTGGAGACATGGTCCCCCCTCCTCAAATCTCTTGCCTTGCCTCCTCTTGGCAGCCCTCAAAACCTATGACCGACTTTCAAAAAGAGCTGTAATTTCTTGGGAGACCCACAATAAAAGGGACTTTCCGATTACAAGAGGCAATTTGGTCGCATCATCTTCTAGACTTTGCTGTTGCCAAGTTAACATTTTTAGTGGTGATGCTGATCCACAAAACCTACCCTTGGCCGATGACTCCTTCAGAAACATAGATCACCCAGACAGCCATTCATACAACGGACACTGTCAACGACCTTTCGGTCTTTGGATGCTTATAGGGTGTGTCACTGTTCCTGTCCTGGTCTCTTAGCACAGTAACGGCAGTGAGATCTTTCACCTCCCCCCATTCTTCCTGTAGTGTGTGTGTGTGTGTGTGTGTGTGTGTGTGTGTGTAAGTGACAATTTCCAGTGCTTTCTGAATGTGCTCACTTTTTTGGGGGGAGGAGTCACTTGGAAGGAGTGTCAATCCTTCACTCAAAGCATTGACAAGCAGATTAAGTTATTTGGAGACATTTTCCGTTGGCATGCCTGTGAGAAAGCCAAGGCCACCTGCCTTCAGACTGGACATTGTAGGCTAATGGGGAAGAAGTGGTGACCTCAACTCTGGTGTTCTATTCCCACTGGAAAAGAAGACCTCAAACTATGGTGGCCAAGAAAAGATTCTTGAACTAGACAATAAGCCGCCTTCTGTCATTCAGGGCTGCCACTCTGGCTGTAAGTGAAGTACCCGTGTTCCCACTCTGAAGGCAGCAGGTTGGTGGTCTAGGAGTGTGTAAACTGGGCATGTTGGCAAGCGGAGGCTTGCTGCTGTGTTGAGGGAACTTTCTTTCCCTCAAGGCGGTAAGAGAATATTTGTAAATGTCGTGATGGATGGACTGGTCAGCTGATTCTCCCACAGTGCTTGAAAGGAAACTAAGCGTTGGACTTCACAACTTGGATATGAGTCGCAACCCTGCTCACAGGTTAGATAATCTTGGACAAGTTCCTCAATCCTATTTCTCCACCAGGAGAATGAAGATAGCTGTTCTATGCATCTAACTCCAAAGAAATACTAGGGGAAAACACTCAGAAGAGCCTGCATACCCTGTGAAGAATACTTTTCCTGCCTCCTTCCTGCCTGGATTTACATCCCCTATGGTGATAGGACAGAGCGTACCTACTTTGATGTAGCCCAGTAGCACGGTCTTCTGTGTCTCCAGCCCCCGGGAAAAAGCAGTGTCTAGATTAAATCTGGAGGAATGCCCATTTCCCCTTTCCTGTCTATAATCAGTTAATAAACAACCTAAGTCTTGGCTTGTTGCCTGCTTGGGTAGATGGGAGAGATCACGCTCTGAGACTGGATGGACAGGCCTGAAGTCAACACTGGGTCCTCCATCGACAAGCTCTGACTGAGCCAATATCTCTAAGCCACCGCTTCCTTCTTGGTAGTATGCTATCAATGCCTACTCCACTAAGATTGGCAAGAGTCGCTACAGTGGCTCATGTGCGGTCCCTGTCATCTCACTGGGTAGTAAGCAGGGTACAGCAGTCATAGGATACAGAGAAATGCCTCCCACTTCATCAAGGTCTATATATAGAGGCGGGACTCATCAGCTCAGCTACTGAGTACCAAAAGGGGGCGTGGTAGGTTGCCCGGACGCCTAGTTTTTCATTTTAGCCCACAGATATGGTCATCTCGAGAAGCTAGAGTAAGAGCCTGCCAAAGGAACTACCAGCTCTACAAGTTTTCCCCCTGATGGGTTACCCAGACATTTCAATACTGCCCTGCAACCGCCTAACTGAACATTAAGATTCCTCAAGTAGTCTTCCCTCCCACGCCCCTTATCCCAACTGGATAAATTAGGTTTATCCCTAATTTATCCGAAAATAGATAAATAGAACCCCAAAAGAAGAAAGTAGCGTGTAACAAAAGAGCGTGTGTTTTCAACTCAGGTTCAAGGGCTTGAGTGAGCTTGGCTCTTAACTGTCTCTCGAGTGTAAATTGGTGACGGTGTACTAAACCATACTGCCAGCTGTCATAGGTATTGGATCAAACCGTCGAAGGTACCTGGCCACCCAAAGTGCACGGAGAAAGCGGTAAGGGACAGCACGGTGGCCGCTGCATCTCACCTCCGCCTTCTAAGGAGTAAGGCGAGGGGCGCTGTCTTTTGGAGGAGCGCCCAGGTGGACATACAAACCTTTTTTTTACTTATTCTGGTTTCTAATTCGGAGGCACCTCCTTTTGAGCGGCGGCTCCAGGTCCTCGGGGCCAGCGCTGAGCATGGGCGAGGAAATGACGCACGGCGCCATGGCAGCCTTCTCCGCGGGTTTTGGCACAGGCTGGATCACGCAACCGGTCTTGGGCAGCATCCGCAGAGCATAGGCGTGGTCCTCGTCCGCAGGGTTATTGAGGTTCGGGTCCGACTTGTCTCCCCCTGCCAGGGCTTCCTCCCCCATCAGTTTTTTGGTCGCCTCCCCGTCCAGGTGGCAGTTGGAAGCGCAGTTGTTCTCCTTGACCGACTCCAGCTCGTTCACTGCGGGCTCCTCGGGCGACAGTAGCTTTTTGGGAGGGGCGGACGGCGGCTGCTCGGGCGGGGGCTCCGCGCCCTTGGCCTCGGCCGGGGCGCTGCGGGTGCCGTTCACGATGACGTTGCAGGCGGCGGCAGCCTCGGGGCCCGCGGGGGCGCCCGGGCCGGGGTCGCCGGCGGCGGGAGGGCTGCAGTGGCCGTCCCTGCAGCCGCCGCAGGTCCTGCGCTCCGCGGCTCCCGGCTCGCGCTCCGCCTTGACGTGAGCGTGCAGCGCGCGGTGGATCACGTTGTGCAGCCGGGCTCGGTGGCCCACGGTCAGGTCGATGACGCCGTCCTGCGGGCCGTGCAGCACGCCCGCGAAGCCCGGCTGGCCTCCCGCGCCCGCGGGGCTGCCCGCGCGCCGGGTCAGGTCCACCACCTCCCCACGACCGCGCTCCGCGGGCGCCAGGCTCAGAGCCTGGCCGGAGCTTCCGGGCGGCGAGTCGGCCGACTTGGAAGAGCCCTGCTTGGAGTCCCGCGGGGACAGGGAACGTCCACCAGTCTTGCCTCCCGTCGCCGAGGAGTCGCCCGGGGCGCTCGGAACGAAGCTCTCCCCGTTGCTAGAAAATCCGTTCGGGGGCTTGGAATCGTTCACGTGGGGAATGGGGATTGGGATAGGGATGGGCACCGGCAGGGGCACAATCACTGGGTACGGCACGAGCAGCGTGGGGGGCGGCACCAGCGGGGCCAGCGACGGCAGCCCGAAGTTCATCATCTGGGGAACCGGCATCGGGCCGTTTGGCATCATGCTTACCGGAGGGAAGGGAAGGCTAGGCAAGGGCGCGCCCGGGGGCGGCGGGGGCAGCAGCCCTGGGGGGTTCCCAGGCATGGTAGGGGTACTTGGAGGGTGGATGTGGGGCGATAGCATAGGCCGGTGCATGGGGCTGGAAGTGGGGCCTAGGTTCCTGGGGCCACCGGGTGGGGGCCCAATGCCCGGGAGCATGGGGTTGGACAAGGGGCTATTGGGGTTGGAGGCGTGGTGCGGTGGCCCGCGGATGAAGGGCGGGCGGATCTGCTGGATGATCTGCTGTTCCATGAAGATGGGCAGGGGCACTGGGCCGCGGTTGGTCATCACCATGGGAGGGCTGCGAGGTGGGACACCCAGCGGAGGTCCGATGCTAGCAGGTGGCTGGACTGAGACGGGAGGGATGCTTGGAGCGTCGCTGATGGGGAGGGACTTGGGCACTGGCGTGGGGATTTTAGTGACAGAGCAGTTGGCAGTGTCAGATGGAGAGACGGTGGTGGACGAGGATGGGCCAGGGCCCTGGCTTTGGCCAGCTGCAGCCACGGGGGAGGGGGCTTTCCTCCGAGCATCTGTTAGCGGGATATTCCAAGAGTCTGGAGTGAGCAGCTGCACCCCGGTGCCTTCTGCTTTACTCTCCATGTGAGGGTGTAATGTGCCGCATAGCCCAGCTGGAAGATTGGCCTGTGTCTCTTTGTAGAAAATGTCCATTTTGTATTGATTGAGACATTTTGCACTGCAGAACTGAAGCCTTCTTTCCCCGTCCCCAAAATCCAGGTATTCTTTTGTGTGCCTTATGTGTTTACACCAGTCACACACCTACAACACAGCAATAGAGACCACAACAGGTAAGATAAGCAACTTTCTTGGGTACATGGCATTTTATGTTTCACATAAAGGCTCTATTAAACTTTACCATAATTTCCCAAATAAGTTGAAGGGTACCCTTCACAGGGTACATTTCTGAAAAGTTTATGAAATAAAGAATTTGTTTTATAAACAGGATCCTCAAAATTAGCAACAACCACATTCTCTTTTTCCCCCCTTTCAAAAAAACCTGTATTAACAGTTTAGAAATGACTTCAAAGATGGCTCTGTCTGACAAAATGGAGTATGCTTGTCCAGGACACTTACCTAGTACACCTACCTGCCCAGGACACTTACCTAGTACTCCTATGAAGTACACCTGCCCTGCACACCTGCCCCGTACACCTGCCCCATACACCTGCCCTGCACACCTGTCCCGTACACCTGCCCCGTACACCTGCCCCATACACCTGCCCTGCACACCTGCCCCGTACACCTGCCCCCTACACCTGCCCCGTACACCTGCCCCGTACACCTGCCCCGTACACCTGCCCCGTACACCTGCCTAGTGCATTTACTAGGACACCTACTCAATACACTTGCCTTCATATTTTCAACCTAACAGGCTCATGGAAATACATATCTAAATAGCGTTGGAGGGAAGGAATCTCCAGGGAGTTCAATGATCATGCAACATATCCTCTTAAAATTCTCCTTATGCAAAGCCACTGTGCCCCTCTCTGTATCCAATAAGGTGGATGGAGAGGGTGTGCTGTGCTAACGAATCACATAAAGCGCTCAACGCTGTGATGTCTGGTTTCCAAGGAGAAACTTGGACTTAGTCATGAAGTCTGTGTGAGGTTCAGCTCTCCCAACCCGTGATGTTGCAGCAAGCTAGAATTATTTTTTGAGCTGTTTGCCCACTCTTTTTCGGCAGTCAGAATTTTGGTGACATTTCTTGGCAGACAGTCTTATTTAACAACTTTTCAAACACCAGAGAACACGTTCCAAAAGTTGTTATGGCTTCCACCCCACCCCCTTCGGATCTACTCCTGGCAAAAGAAAGATATCACCAAATTTATTCTAAAGCTGGGCTGCAGAGCTAATTAAAGGCTCAGATGCTTTCCCAATTGGAAATCACTAGACACCAAAGTTCAAAAAATAGTCCTTCTCGGCTTCAGAACCCATTACTTTGGAGAAATTATTGTGATTTCATTAACACATTAATTTTGCAACACCATCAGCTCTCACAGATGGCAAAGACATGATCTACAATTCAAATATGACTCTTGTTTGCACAAGTGTCTTCCCTTCATATGGCATTTTAAACAAGAATTAATATGAGTGATCTTGCCATCGCTATAAACAGATAAACAGATGTCAAAATTTTCAATAGTTCTTCTAGTCCCTCGCTTTTCCTGACAGAATTTTACACATACATTTTTTTCTTTCTTCTTCCTGCTTTCTTTATCACCCCTGTAGCACCGGAGAAGGGATTGAACATCTCATCACCATTGTGAGTGTATTCAGCCCTTCTCGCTGCAGGTTAGCAATGGCTCCAGTGCTGTCCTAAGAGACCTTGATTTCAAATAGTGTTTGTTCTGCTGCTGTGTGCATGCACATGTGTGTGTGTGTGTGTGTGTGTGTGTGTGTGTTTAATGATCATAAACTGATGTGATGAAAAGATATATTTTAATAATGGCTGGTCACATAAGCACTGTACAAACAACATATGTTGGGCAGTTGATTAGCCTCTCATCTGTTAGCTTCCCTTGCTGTAAACAGTGGCAACACGCGAGCGCGTGACCGTGGTGCGCAGGAGGCAGATGTGGGTCTGCATGTGCAAATCCACTCTTTGCTTCTCAGTGGCTTTTTTTTTATTGATATTTTTGGTTGATAATCTTGACAGTGTGAGATTGAATAAGATACTTGCTTAGGCACAAACTGGTTTTTGTTTGTCCTTTTCAAATACTTGTAAAAATCCGACATAAAAACACTCTTGAGTGGATTTTGATGACAGAGAAATTCCCGCAATGCAGCTATCAGAACTGTTGTCCCCGGGAGCCATTAAAGTGGTTAAAATGTAATTATTCCAATGCCCAGGTCTGCTTTCTCTCACCAGCAGTGTTTTATGGCTCTCCTGGCAGGACACTTGGATATAAATCCATGAATACTGCTGCACAGAACACATGAGACCATCACACATGTCTTCATTTGTTTGTTTTTCTTTTCTTTTCTTTTCTTTTCTTTTCTTTTCTTTTCTTTTTTTTTTTAGCATACTACCAAGAAGGAAGCAGTGGCTTAGAGATATTGGCTCAGTCTGGGTGGAGGACCCAGTGTTGACTTCAGGCCTGTCCATCCAGTCTCAGAGTGTGATCTCCCATCGACCCAAGCAGGCAACAAGCCAAGACTTAGGGTTTTTTTGTTTGTTTGTTTGTTTGTTTTTTTGAGACAGGGTTTCTCTGTATAGCTGTCCTGGAACTCACTCTGTAGACCAGGCTGGCCTCAAACTCAGAAATCCGCCTGCCTCTGCCTCCCAAGTGCTGGGATTAAAGGCGTGCCACCACTGCCCAGCTTGTTTGTTTTTCAAAACAGGATTTCTCTGTGTGATAGTCCCAGCAGTCCTGGGATTTGTAGACCGGGCTGGGCTTGAACTCACAGAGATCTGCCTGCTTCTGCCTGCCTAGCACTGAGATTAAAGGTGTGCACCACCAAGTCCAGTGACCTTCACATTTTTTATCAAGATTATGGTTAAGCAAACTGTTAGTGAAAACATGATATTTAGATAAATGTTAAAGTGACTTAATCTCAGCCCTTGGGTGCCAAAGAGGCAGGAGAAGTTCTATGGGTTTAAGTCCAGCCTGGTCTACAGAGTGAGTTCAAGGACAGCTAGGGCTACAAAGTGAGCCCCGGTCTCAAAAAAAAAAAAAAAAAGTTAATATATAATCATGTATCATTTCAAGTCCACTGTGAAATAAACTATCTGTTCTGTTTTAATAGCATGTATGCATAGCAAGCCTAAACTATAAATGTGTAAGTTTGAACTGAGGGACCAAACATAGCTTCTTTCTTCATGAACTGAAAAAAAAAACCATCATCAGTGACTTAAACTAATTAAAATAACACATAACTTTTCTGGCGTGTGTCCTTTGGATCTTACAATAGGAGGGAAAGTTTTGTGAAATCATTAATTGGTTTTTAAACTGCCAGATTCCTTTTTTCTTTTTCTTTTTATAGCCTCCAGAGGATTCCTGTCTCCTCAAACAAGATAAATATTTTTCAAGCAGGGTAAAAAAAAAAAAAATCTAAATATAACTTAACAATTCTCCCTCCTCATCTAATAATCTTTAGTAAACAATGCTCATGGACCATCCTAATGATCAAATAAGAATTCGGCACCATATTTCATCCTCTCCCACACAAAAATAATTACAGACATCAAAAGCAAAATCCAATTTTCTTGAATTCTTTCATAAAAGCAAAGCCCTAATCCTATTGCTGGTTTTCCTGAAGACTTTGAAAGTACCTCCATTTCAGCATTGCCTGGCTGTCTTGTTTTGTGGTGCTGTGGGCCCGACTGTATTAAGGCTTTATTTACAGTTCAGTTCAGAACACTGACCTAAAAATATGGAAAAGCAATTTTTCCAATGAAGGAAAAGATTATTAGAAGGAAAGGAAAAAAAAAAAACCTGTCACTTAAGAAATAATGAATCACATCTGTCTCACAGGCCACATCACTCAGGAGGTCAATGGATTCATGGAGCAAATGGCTACGTCATGTGTAGCAGTAAAACCCAGCACATTACTCACTCCACATCCAGCTAACTACACTTCTGCAATTAAAGGTTTCGTCATAGGTGCCCAAGCTGATTATTTAAGCCATGGTAGTTACATGAAAATATATGCCACACCTCTCTTTAATAAAGTAACATTTGCATATACAAAAGCAAATAGCAAGCCGCTCACAAGCTAAAGGTTTTGTTTTGTGCTCTCCCCTTCGGAGATGGATTTAAATTCTAACATATTATTATTTTAATTTTTGAGATCCCCTCCAACACTATATAAAGAAATACCAAAATTCCTTCAGACATTTTAAGATGAGTCCAACCAAGTCCCAGAGCTCTGCAGTGATTTGCACGATTCCATCACTGCTTGGCTTCTGCTGGAGTCTGGCTTGTCTGGTTGCCCTTCTCTCCGCAACAGGTCACAGATTGGTCCTAGGATGCTGCTGCTTTACAGTGCCAATCTGGGGACCAGACAGTCAGCAGAAGCCACCGAGCAGGACTGTACAGATGCTTCAGGTCACATACACACTGCGGGTTACCAGCGAGGTCACCAGTGAGACAGTAAGACCGCAAAGGAGACACGTGTGTCCCCTACGACCCCAGTACAACAACCCTCCAGAAGACTGTTTATTTTCCTGAGACGGGTCCAATTCTACACAAAAGATGGAACATTTCTTTTGGTCCACTTTGGTGGCCGACTGCCACTTTGGTGGTGGATAGTACTTATAAGTTCCCGTGGTCTGATGGCTTCACTCCTTTCCTGTGAAATACATGTGTGGCAACCTACACTGCTTACTGCTCCACTGCTCAAAAGACAGTGCCTTAGCAAAGCGATTCCTGCTATCAAGGCCCCCGCTTGGGGATCCTATGACTTCTTCAGAGCTCTGGGAAGAAAGCAAGCTATTCATGTTGGCAACTGAGACTTCTTTTTCACTTTAGTGCCCAAGGTCAGAACCACAGAATATAAGCCACTAGGTTACGTGCATAGTACAATATATACATTCTTCTGGGTTAGGAGGTTTGGGCGACTTGGGGGAGGGGCAGGGCTTCTAATTAACACATTAATCAGCTGTCAGCTGAGGGAGTAGAGTTCATCCTTTAATGGAACTCACTGCTGCTTTCTGAGTGGAAATCTGGCATCAGGCAATATTTAATAAAATTTTTTGTCTGAAATCTGTCTTCTCTGGGTAACGACGGTTTGCAGAAATAGGACAGCAAAAACATATTAGCTTCTCCTTGAGCGCCATCAACAACTTGAAAAGTAACCCCCCACCCCCCCCCCCTATGCTTCTGACTTTCCACTGACATGACATTAGCTCTGTACTTTAGCTCGGCGAGTAAGACTGCATTTTGTCACAAGAAGGTGAGTCTCCAGGCCTTGGCAGATTAAATGTGACATTGATCTTGATGTCTAGGCCAGGTCACAGAACCATGAGCTCACTCGAGGGTGAAGTGCAGGACAGAGAGCCGCAGCTTAGGTGCACAAGCTTTTAAAGGCTTTGAAGTCTTGTCCCACCTGAAGGCCATCACCTCACAGCACGAGTGGAAGGCTTTAGACTGAACACCTGTTTGCTCCTCCGGTGGAGTGCCCATAACTTCTTTGTGGTCTTGACACTGCCTCCAGGAGGGCCCTGATTCTTGGGATGCCAAGGATGCTACAAAAACCACAGAGGGTGTGGGAAGGAGTTGGCACTGACTTCTCAATCTCAGTTTCTCCATCTTCGAAATGGACCTTATAATAGTAAAACCGTGTGCCAAGTAGGCTTGTTATGGTCTATCTTTTTAATCTCCAGTCCACCGGTGTGAAATGGGAATGGTTGTTTTCCTACAATCTGTGTGTCTTTCAAAGAAAGAAAAACATGTTTCTGGCTTGACAAGTCAATGTTTCTCACAGACACCTGCCCTCACCCCACTGCCCAGCAGTTTCTATCCTAGGGGTGACAGAGGGGCCCTCTGCAGTGACAAGAAAGGCAGCTGATGGGACTGTGTGCCAGGTGCTCACCATCCCGAGGAGACTCTATTCAGCACCACCTGAACCCTCCGCTCTATAGCCAGAATCTAATTCAGGAAAAGCTTGATGAAGCAGCACCGTTGCCTGGGAATGAGTGGTAGAGCCATTGGAATGAGTAATTCCTCCCAGGCTCAACCGCTGTTTGAATAGTGGAAGCCATAAACCCAGCTACTCATGTTTTATTAAAAAGCCGAGCGGATGGACTATCTCCTGGACTTATTACGTGGCACAACTGTCTTCCAGAAGAAGGGCCAGAGCCACAGTACAGATATCTGCCTCTAAGCCAAATGGACCCCTACCCTGCTGTGTCCGGAGGAGGGAGAGGCCACCACAGGTGGGGGGGGGGCTGCCAAGCTCCCAGTCCAACCTTCCTCCCCAAACTGGATTTGAGAGTGAGGAAGGAAAACGATGCTCTGAGGACTGACAGAAGGAATCATGTGGATCTTCGCCTCTTCCTGCCCTAGGAATGCAGCCATGAGAGGACACAGAAAGGCCCTGAGATCTGTGACAGCCAACTTGAACATAAGGGACTATCTCTAGCCTCCAGCCCTGGTGCACCAGGGACTTTGGATGCTCATCTGTGTAGAGAGAATATCTTGTGTATTGTATGGATGCATCACTCATCAATAAAAACAGCAAACAAACCAACAAACAAACCAACCAACCCCTATGTCCTATAGAGAATGGCAGACAAGGATGTTAGACGTTCGCAGGGAGAAAGAAAGGATTCTGGGAGAGAGCCAGGCACTGAAGGATTCGCACCACGACAGAAAAAAAAGACAGTTGTATGAAATGGGGGCAGGGAGTACCAGGTACCAGGTAACCAGCCACACGGCAGAACATAGAATAAAATAAATGAATAATCGAGCTATGAGCAGATCGTGGAATGAGCCTGGCTATATGGCCTATGTATTTACAAATATATTTGAGTCACAGAGTCATTATTTCTGGAAACGGGGTGCAGCTTACAGTACACACCCCATAACACATCTGTAAAACGAGGCCATTAGTATGGGCAGTACTGTCGGGACAGGTGCACATGGAAAACAGACACTAGCAAGTGACTACAGACACAGAAAACACTCTGTGCAGTCTCAGAGGGCGGTATCTCACTCATCTGCCCCTGTCATGCTGCGGCTCTGTCACCTTCTCTGCTGTTAGCTCTAGGTGGAGCAGCTACTGCCTGCCCTGAGATGTTTGGTGCATCGAACAGTCCACTTGACACATTCACTAGTGAGCCTTGACTGACAGCACCGCGCCTTGGGCACTGTGGGAGGGAGAAGGAAGGGCCTCATCAACTGGTCTCCTGTGGGAATGGGAAGGGCGGGATATTAGTTTTACTGGGTCATCTATTGCTGCAGACTGAACCTTAAGAGAATGCTTGTGTTTATTCAAACAGAAGAACCAAGGTATGCTCAGAAGGCCCTGGGCTGTGCAACTATGCAAGAATCAAGAGTTAGCAACGACTTCCAGAACTACAGTTGCTAACTCTTCACCACGAGTGGGAAAACTCAGCTTCTCCCCTGCAGTTTCTCTCCACCCAGCCACGTGTTTGCCTCGGCACAAGGTCAATGCTGAACTAATGGCTTTTAACTAGAAACTATTTTTTTAGGCTTTATTCCTTCAGCACCAGTCTTGCACCTGCTTCGACAAACACCATGACGAAAAAGCAAGCTGGACTTACTCAGCTTACACTTCCACATTGCTGTTTATCACTAAAGGAAGTAAGAACAGGAACTCAAACAGGGCAGGAACCTTGTATCTGGTTTCGAACCCACGTCTTCCGATCTAGCTATTGTCAGGTCTGTTTAGGTGAATGCTTCTCGGACTCCAAATAGATATTTGAATTTCTCTTCAATGTTACCCCCAGGCCTGATTCGTTTTTGCTCCCTGTCTTCTACATGTCTGTTTGGATAGTTGAAAGTTCATGATTTATGATTGTAGGAGTGTTGTCTCCCTGCCTGGGCTATCCTTGTATACTGGGGAGGCCCATCAGTATGACAGCATAGGAAGCCTGGAGTTGTAGCTCAGGGCTAGAGCTCTTATCTAGTGTCCTTGAAGCTCCTAGTTCCTAGGCTTTGCATACTTGGCATACACAAGCCCCTAGAGTTTATACTCAGCACAAGGAGAAAGAGAGAAAGAGAAAGAGAAAGAGAGAGAGAGAGAGAGAGAGAATATAGAAGGACAGGAAGGAAGGAGACAGGGAGGGAGAGAAAGAACTAGCCTCTCTGTGGGCTGGTTTTGTGTCAACTTGACACAAGCTAGTCATCAGAGAGGAAGGAGCTTCAGTAGAGAAAATACCTCCACGAGATCCAGCTATAAGGCATTTTCTCAATTAGTGACCAATGGGGGAGGGCCCAGACCATTGTAGGTGGAGCCATCCCTAGACTGCTGGTCCTGAGTCTATAAAAAGCAGAAAGAACAAGCCATGGGGAGCAAGCCAGTAAGCAGCACCCCTCCATGGCCTCTGCCGCAGCTTCTGCCTCCAGGTTCCTGGCCTGTTTGAATTCCTGACCTACCTTCCTTTCGTGATAAACAGCAATGTGTAAGCTGACTAAACCCAACTTGCTTTTTGGTCATGGTGTTTTGTCAAAGCAATAGAAACCCTAAGAGAGGTCATAACTCACTTCATTTCTTCCTGCATGCAGACTCTGTTAGAAAATGGCAGAAGTCATATCTCAGAATAAGTGGGTTTTAGCTCCACAACAGAGCCGATAATTTATCAATAGCACACTGTTTCAGCTGTTGTTATCAGCAGTATCTGAAGCAATTTCCCCTCTAGAGACAGTCCGTGAATGTGTCACCTGGCCTCTGCCTTAGCAATGAAAGTGTTTCCTAAATTCATGGAAAGGACCACAGATATGCAGGGGCCCGGGCCGAGGGCATGCTCTTATAACCCTGTATTACATCTGACGGTGCCATCCAAGGACGCATACGCTTTACGGCAGTTGTATCTCACTGTTGGTTCTGATGTTTGGTTTTAATGATGAGAATTTATGGAATACTTATGGTCTATTGACCCTGAGGCTTTCAGTTAAGTTATTGTCCTTAGTTCTAATAACAAACTACTTGAAAAGAAGTAGTTCCCTTTCCCCAGTTTCACTTGAGAAATCAAAGAGAGATGATGTGTTCCCCCCCACCCCCAAAATCTCTGTTTTGAAGAGTGGGTCCAGGACTCACATCTGGAACTCCCTCATCCTTCTTCTACCAGCCTGCCGGATTCTCCAGAACCTCTGGTCAACTAATCTCTTTTTCTTTCAAGTGCACACTGTGGTTCGTTCAGTGATACGTTGTGATACATTGTGATACATCGTTCTGAAGCTCAGCACCGGCCCTCAGCTCCAGAGTCAGAAATCCTTTGTGAAACCTCCCCATTCATCAGGGGGAACAAAGACTATGCAAAGGTAATTATAAACAGAGCTCACAGATGCTCTCTGCTCAAGGCTCTCCCCAGCAAACGGTTCATGGCCACCATTGTGGTGTTAATCCTACCCTTTCAGCAGACAGAACAGTCTCTTAATGGAAACAATGGAAACCAACTAAACGTTGCCTTGCTTGCCTCCTCACACTCTTTGGTTTAAGTACTGAACAATTTACTCTAAACATGGATCTAGAGACCTCATCTTTTTCTCCCTTCCATGGGCACGATCTCACCAACTCCTGTTACTAACTTGCAGTTTCTGCCCTTTAGGCTTCCTAATATTCATTTAAAACCGACATCCTTCTTCTTCTTTTTTTTTCCCCATTCCACCACAGCTATAAAGACAAAAACATAAACAAACCAAATAAACCTTCCATTAAACTTCAGACTGTAGGGTCAAATTGACCTTTCTTTGGAGGGAAAAAAAAGCTTTTCCAAGCTCTAGAGAAAGTGCCCGATTTGTCCCGAATCTAGTTTATCTCTCTGCCACCGTATCCCCAAGATGGCTGCCCGCCCTCCATCTAGAAGCATGGTGGTCCAGGAGGGGGCTCCCTCGCTGCTGCTCTGCCTTCTCAGGGCCATGGCCATGCACAAGGCACAGGAAGAATTCTCAAGTGTGTTTCAGAGAGAACCATATTCTTATCAGGGTGAAACATCCCCTCTCTCTCCTTTGTCTGCAGTTTACTTCTAATGCCAGCTACAGATTTTGCACCAAACATCCCATAACTACTACTTCAAGTTACTCTTTGAATGCCTCCTTTTAGTTCCCTAACCCCATCTTTGCTTCTACTTAAGGTGGAGCCTGCCAGGCCATGTGCTTCCTGATTTTTACCCACCTGTGAGCTGGGAATGCCATCACAAGTATCGTAGTGTTAATCTAAGCACAGGCCTCCTCTTGGTCTCAGTGAGATCTCTCTGGGTTTCCTCTTTCAGGCTTATAAGTCAAGTAACTTGGTCCTTCCTTACCCTGTGTTGATACAGACACTGGAAGCCATTTGTTTGTTCCTGTTTGTATCTCTGACTGAAGAACTGTACTTTGTTGGACTTTTTCAGACTCTCCATTCTTCCTAGTTCACTGCATTTACCACACACAATTCTTAAGACTTACTCAGACAGCTTTTGTGCCTCTCTTTCCCGTCTTGTCTTGTTTTTATGTTATGTGTATGAGTGTTTGCCTGCATCTATGAGTACTACCTGCCATATCCACGGAGGTCAGAAGAGGGTGTCAGATCCCCTGGAAACAGAGTTTTGGGTTGTTGTGTGGGTGTGGGACACTGAACCTATGTCTTCTGCAAGAGCACTGAGTACTCCAGACTGCTGATCATCTTTTCAGCCTGTTGTCTGATTTTTTTTTTTTTTTTTTGATGAGAAACTTTGGATCTCTCAGTGTGATCTTCCCAGGTCTTACCCAGCACATTGGGCATCTCGTGCTGCACTTTAGAGGCAGCAGGGTTTGAGCACTCCTGTCCTACCCAACTTTGGGGGCTGTCTGTACCCAGGTGCCCAGTTCCTATGTTCAAGATCTGCTGTGAGGACCAATACAAATAGTAATCATGAAAGTACTCTAAAAACTGACTGACTGACTGACTGACTGACTGACTGACTGAAGTGCCATATAGAGAATTTTATTTTATTATAAATGTAAGTGCTCTTACATTCTATTCCTATCTCCTCACTATTCTTCTATTGAATCCATCCCATAAAAACAAAGAGAAAACTCCAGTAGTATAGATTTCCCTGTAATGTGTACTTCAAAGCAAAAAACATGCCACAAAACACAACCGAGAAACCCAAATCGGCAGAACCCGTGACCCTCATTCTCTGCCGTTCCCACTGGCTGCTCGAGTTTGACAGAGATGTAATTGGCATAATGAGGAGGTTTTCAGGCCAGGCTATGGTCTTGAGCTCACTATGGATGTTTTAGCCTGAGGCTCAGCTGCAGGCCAGCAACAGTTACCCAGGCCAGATCCACCAAGAGAGTCCCTATGCTCAGTCACACACAAACATGACATTTATGTTGTCTGGTACACTCTGCTGGAAATTCAGAACACCAGGATGCTGTGCTTACACACCTGGGGAGAAGGAATAATCTGAGTTACCTATTGTCTTATCTTTTTGCTAATTAACACCCTTTCGATAGCAACTGAGTAGTGAGTAGGGGCAGGCGGGCAGGCAGGACTGCCATGGATTTTCTCAGCTTCACATGTTGTCCCTTTGTCTCCTCTGCTTGGGGACCTTGGTTTGCTTCCACTTTTGTTCTGTGGATTTACCCATCCTGCAGTGCAGCTGCCAGGTTGAAAACACACACACACTCTAGCTCCTGCACTGGCATCCTGCACACTCTCATTAGCAAATTCTCAACCTCATCTGCTCATCCAGGCAAAGTCCTTGGTGGCAGGGGTGATGCAAGCCAACCTAGGGCACAGACACATACGATTTGTATACATTTAAACACAACTGCTATTTGTACAGCTCCTTCTAATAACTTCAAATAGCTCAGAGACACTATCGCAATCTACTCCCCAGAAGTCTGTGAAGAGACAAGCAGCCAGATAGCATCTCTTGTTTTACAGATAAGCAGAGGAAGGCTGGCAACAGTGATGTGTTGTCAGCGGTTGGGTGAGAGCCCTTTTACAACTCCTGTCAGATTAACTGCATCATCTGTTGGCCTCCTCTGAAGGGAGAAAGCTCTAATGCAAACTGGACTCTCCAAAGGAGAAATGAGTATGACAGAGATGCCTAATCTAAACGGCCTATGCAACCGGAGAGATACACGAAAAGCATCGGAGGGATACTCTGACAAAGTGCGGCTGGGTCTCCCCTTCAGAGCTTGTCATCTAGTGAAGTGAAAGAATCTGATAGAGCCTTTGTAAGGAAGCCTTTGGAACAGGTCAGCATGTACAAAAGAGGAGGCATAGGAGGAGGAGGAAGAAGAAGAAGAAGAAGAAGAAGAAGAAGAAGAAGAAGAAGAAGAAGA
>JANHMN010000019.1:12573929-12593736 GCA_030674055.1 Rhabdomys pumilio | reverse complement strand
CACCTTATCCAGACAATGTATAGTATCCCATGCTAGCCCAAGGAGTCATAGGTCCTGAAGTTGTGGCAGTCTCAGGACTTGGGTATCTCCTACTTCATGGAAGAGTTGGCCATATAGACATGACTTCAGAAAAGACAAGGCAGTTCCTGGAGTGAAAAGAAAAGCCCTGCTTTATGGAGGGTTCCACATGGTATGGAACACTACCTGAGTCTCTCCTCTATAGACCACAAGTAGGCAGCCTGGAGCCAGCAGGGCTCCCCTCACCTTAATTCAGGTGCCTTTGTTCTCAGACTCAGTTCTGCCCTCAGAGGCCAGCACTGGGTGATTTGCCTCTCTGCCGGTCCTCTGAGAGGGGCAGACTAACAAGGAATCAGGCTTTTCCCATCCCAGCACAGACGAAAACTCCCCCCGCAACCCCCCACTGCTGGTTTTTCCCCTTGGAGAACACACTACGTTTTTCGATGATTCCCAGTTTGAAGAACAGAACAAGGATGTGGCTCCAGGTGGGAGGAGTCACTCAGAGGAGGGTTGGCCACAGAGCCCCCCAGCATCTAAGTGGGGAGAGCTCAGAATCCCCCTTCCTGTTCTCCAAAAGGTCCAGGTTTCCTTAAAGGGGCTGCTTCAGGCTTTGCCCTTCTGATTTGCTAGTGACTTAGAAAATGTAGATTAACAGTCCCCAGAAAACACCCAGAAGCTTGAGAATTCTATCGGAAGTGCCCACCGCCTCTTCTCCAGCCTCAGCCCATGACTCCCACCCTAATTGTATCCTTTGGTTTTGAGTTAAATAAATTCCTTCCTTCCTTAGTATTTACATTTTCAGATGTCTGAGGACCGCCAGCCGGCCAGCTAATCCCTCTGGCCTCACTGGTGTAGAATGTATAGTAAATACATAGAGACAACACAGGGTCACCATGTGTGCCTCAGACATCTCATATTCAAGCTGAGTCTTTCCCCTTTTGTTGTTTCCTAAGACCTTTGAGTGTAGAGGATCCACTTTTGATCGAGCTACCTACCTTCCTTTCTTCCTACCTTTCTTTCTTTCTTTCTTTCTTTCTTTCTTTCTTTCTTTCTTTCTTTCTTTCTTTCTTTCTTTCTTTCCCTCTTTCTCTCTCCCTTCTCTCCCCTCCCTCCCTCCCTCCCTCCTTCCTTCCCTTATTTCTTCCCTTCCTTCTTCCCTCTATCCTTCCTTCTCTCCCCTCCCTTCTTCCCTCCCTCCCTCCCTCCTTCCTTCCTTTTCTTCCCTCCCTCCCTCCTTCCTTCCCTTATTCCTTCCCTTCTTTCTTCCCTCTATCCTTCCTTCTCTCCCCTCCCTTCTTCCCTTTCTTTCTTTCTTTCTTTCTTTCTTTCTTTCTTTCTTTCTTTCTTATCTCAGACAGGATCTCACAGATCCCAGGCTGGCCTCGAATTTACTATGTAGTCTAGAGTGACTCATCCTGTGTTCCCCTACTGAGTACTGGGCTCACAGGCATGCGCTACCATGGGGACTAGGGGCCAAATCCAGGGCTTTGTGCTTGCAAAGCAAGAAATTTACTGTCTGGGTCACATCCCTGGCCCAAAGTAGGCTGTGAAGGTGTTTGTTTGTTTTGTTTTTGTTTTTGTTTTTGTTTTTTCCGAGACAGGGTTTTTCTCTGTGTGGTACTAGAACTCTTCTACACCAGGCTGGCCTCAAACTCAGAGATCACGTGCCTCCGCCTCCCAAGTGCTGGGATTAAAGGCGTGTGTCACCATACCTGGCTGGATGTGAGGGTTTTTTTATTCTTGGCATAGAAAAGGAAGTGTTAACAGGTTGGAGACAATTGTGCTTATTATCAGGAGTCACCTGAAATGTTGCTCCCCCTGAGAAACACACCAGGAGGTACATCTCCAAAGACCCACTGAGTGTTTCTTCTCCCACCAATGATGCTTAGTGTTTTGTTTTTAAGGAGGTACATACTTTAAACAGCTAGACAGACCACTATCAAATCCCCTTTTGACACTGGCTTTTCATTCAACAAATACCATCAGAGCAATTTTTGGAAGTCCCAGCGTCCTGTCCTAATGCCTTGAAGCTCATGCACTAGGGAGTCAGCCAACTTCCAGTCGGTGTGCAAGCTGCTGTCAAATACTTGGCTGGCCACCCAACTGAGATACTTCTACCGTGGGAAGCTCACTGCACACTAGCATTCGTGGTGTGGTCTTGTTTGCAAACAGCTGATGTGAGTACTGCCTTCCTGCAACCTCAGCCCACAGCCTGCTCTTTGCCTGCTGCCAGGGACAGCTCCACACACCTTAAATAGGTGTGTGCTTCCTTGTGATTTTTATCCTGGGGTAGGAACATCCTCAGAGGCTTCTACATTCTTAAGGCATCACGACATAAGACCAAGCATGGTCTGGGACACTCTATCTCATACCTCTGTTCCACACTTAACATTCGGGGAGACATCAAAACACACGACCTCTGACCCTGCATCTCAGGGATCACAAAAGCTGAGCTTTCAGGACAGTCTGTGGGCTGAGTGTGATCACTGAGAGACTTCCCTTTCCTTTTCCTCTATATAAATAAGAGGCTGCCTTTAAATAGTTCTTTTTTTTTTGTTTTGTTTTGTTTTTGATTTGTTTTTTGAGACAAGATTTCTCTGTATAGCCTTGGCTGTCCTGGAACTCACTCTGTAGACCAGGCTGGCCTCGAAATCAGAAATCTGCCTGCCTCTGCCTCCCAAGTGCTGGGATTAAAGGTGTGTGCCAGCACTGCCTGGCTTTAAATCTTTCTTTAGCTTGGGATGTAGTTTCAGTAGCATTCACAAAGCTCTGGGTTTGATCCTAGACTACATGGTGAATTTGCAGCCAGACTGGGTAACAAAAGACACCATCTATAAATAAACAGATAAAGTTACTTGTTTAGGTTAAATTATTTCATTTTCAGGAGTCCCAGATTAAACCTTCAGATACCCTGAAGGAACAATATTTTAAGTCCCCTGAATCCCCTATGAGCTGATTTATTCAGCAACTTATATTTGAATTTAGATTCTAATCTTAACTTTGTCATTTCCCCAGAAAAGTTATTTCATCTGCCCAAACATAGGGAGTTACTTAACACAGTGGTTCTCAACCTGGGGTTAGGACCCCTTTGGGGGTTTGAATGACTTTCTCACAGGGTTGTCTAAGTCCACTGGAAAACATAGATGTTTAGATTATGATTCATAACAGTAGCAAAATTACAGTTATGAAGTATTAAAAATAATCTTATGTTTGGCGTCACCACAACATGAGGAACTGTATTAATGGGTCAGAGCGTTAGAAAGGTTGAGAAGCACTGACTTAAAAGAAGGTATATCAGCTCAGACGTTTAAACGCAACAATCATCTATTTTAGTCAAACGTTCAAAACTTCTAGAAAATACGTTTTTTAATCCCCAGGACCTCTATAGTTCCGAAGAAGTAGTCCTGGCTTCTCTAGATAAGAGTCCTGCTGGAGTTAGAAGAGTTTAGGTTCAGAAAGCCTGGTTAAAATAATCTGATAATGACTTTTTTGTTTTTGTTTTGAGACAGGGACCCACTATGTAGCCCTGGCTAGCCTCAAACTCACTATGTAAGGTATACCAGGCTGGCCTCAAACTCACAGAGATCCATCTGCCTCTCTCCTGACTAGGGTTATGTATTCTCTAATCGGTGTTTTCATGCTATCACCATGAGATATTTTGAGGCACCACTCTTGAAATAAAGTCTAAATAAGACCTCAAAGTTAGGTCTCCTCTATTCTGAGAGGTTTTTTCCCCTTGCAGATTCTTCAAGAACCGCCTAGAGATTGCAACTGATGCTTCCAGCAACAGTAGTGTATGTAAGTGGCCCTAACCCTGATCCTAGCTGGGACAGAAGAGACACAGCAACATACAGTACAGCTCTAGGGCTCTGAGTGTGCTCCAGTCACCCAGAGAGCTTGTTAAACTGCAGACTGCTGCTCTCTGCCTGCAGTGTGTGATTAGCCCCTATTTGGAATAGCCAAAAGGTGGAAACAACCCAAGTGTCTATCAGTAGTTAACAAATAAAATGTGGTATGTCCATACAGTGAATATTCAGTAGTTAACAAATAAGATGTGAGCCGGGCGGTGGTGGCACACGCCTTTGATCCCAGCACTTGGGAGGCAGAGGCAGGTGGATTTCTGAATTTGAGGCCAGCCTGGTCTACAGAGTGAGTTCCAGGACAGCCAGGGCTACACAGAGAAACCCTGTCTCGAAAAACCAAAATAAATAAATAAATAAATAAATAAATAAATAAATAAATAAATAAATAATAAAAAACAAATAAGATGTGGTATGTCCATACAGTGAATATTACTCAGTCATAAAAAGGGCCAGAATGCTCATTTGTGTCATAATATAGTTGAATTTTGAAAATATACCGTGTCACTAAGTACAGAAGAGTACACATGATTTCACTTGTATGAAACATTTAGAAGACTCAGGCAAATTCCCAGAGTAAGCACAAGTTATCAGGGGCTGAAGGCTTAGGGAGAAATGTGTTTTTGCTCACTGATTGTTTAGGGTGATGACAGAACTTTGGCAACAGAGACTGACGACGGTCTCACCACACCGAGATGCCATCAGACTGTATGCTTAAAATGGCAAATACTACGTCGCATACATTTAGCACACTTAACCCCAAATCCCCTAGTCCTGTCTCCTAAATATGGATGGGTCCATGACGCTGCTGGACTCCAGAGCTGACATTTCAATTTTTTGCTCTTTACTCAGAAGAGAGAGGCTAAGTAAACCCTCTAAGCCCTCTTCTCTCTCTCTGCTTTGCTAAGCCCTTCTCTCTCTCTCTCTCTCTCTCTCTCTCTCTCTCTCTCTTTCTCTCTCTCTCTTTCTCTCTCTCTGCTTGCTGTCTGGAAAAGTCCAAGCTTTTGTGCCTGTGGATCAATGTCAACACAAGCTGGAAATTAAAAAAAAATCAAACCCAGCCCAATCTGTCATGTTGCATCTGTGCCGACCAGAGGCTGTTGGCTGGACCCTGTGGGTCTCCCTTTGTGGCTCGCTCAGTCCTGAGTCTCTCTGCTAGATAACATGAACACTAGTAAATAGCTAGAAGAGCAGGACAGAAGCAGACTCCAGTCAGAACAAGCAGTGGGGGAGTGGGGAAGTTTGTCACTCAGGCCTTGTTCTCAGACATTGTGTCCCCAACCAACTCCAAACCCACATTACCAGTGTTAATTTTTAACAGGACTTGAAGACCTGCTCGCTACATAAAGTTTGAAGAGAATGCATGTGCCAAGCCTCTAGACAGTGGCTTGTGACAGTGGCACGGCCCAGAGGATATAAGGCAGATGTCTCATCCAGGGTCTGGCAAACTGCTCCAGATCTCATGTTTCGGGAATCCTCTTTTTTGAAGTTCTTGGGTTCACCTCAAGTTCATCGGCTTTCCCAATGGTATTACACAACTTCTTCAAATTTAATATATTTTTATTCATGCTTACTTGAGTGTTGTATTTCCAGGCGTGCACGCTTAATTGAGCAGTGTACTGGGTGAGCTGAGTTCCCTACAGAGGTAACACGGCACAGCTTTCCATCAGAAAGAACAGAATCCTCGTCACCACCTCTCAGCATCCTGACATCAGTGGCTGACGTATAAATATTCACGATGATACAGGTGAACACAGCTCTGGCCGTCACATTGAGCTAACTGCTCCTTCCCCTGGACCGAGGGAAGACCATTTTTATTCAGCAAGCAGACAGCACTGTGTTTTTTGTTTGTTTTTTTTCCCATCCTCCACAACTTGCTGGGCTGTCATGTTTAAATATGAAAACGTTGCTTATAGCCAAATGTTAGTGACAGCAGCCTGTGGCGTCTATCATGGCTTGCACTCTTACTCCTGCTAAAAATAGCCTTGCTCTCTCTGGATTCCTTCAAGCTCCACATCTGCAGGAAGTTTCTGTTGCTGTTGCTGGCCTTTTCCTTTCTTTCCTGTAGATTACTGTTCTTTGGCTCTGCCAGGATCCTCTCCCTCTCCCCTTCCCAGGGAAACGGACCACCGCCAGTAAACATCCCAGGCTCAGATGTTTCAACAAAGGCCTCGCGGGTGTTCCCATTATTACCCCAGCCTCACTTCAGAAGTCTGTGGAACAGAGGGAGGTGGGCAGCAGCATGAGGCAGAGCTGTTTGACCTTCAGAAGTAAAGCCTGGAGGCTGACAGCACAGCCTGGGCAGGCCGAGAAGCAAACAGGGAGGGCAGGCTTCTGGGACCCTCCATGTAGCAATGCCAAGCACACAGCTGCTCCCACCAGCGGTCTGGAATCACACTCTACAAATGGTAACCTAGGTAATAATGTATTCATTTAAAAGCTACCAGGGGGACAAATGTTTAATTCTTTTCAGGGCAAGTATTCAAAATTGCTTTTTATTAATTCTCTCTCCAGCTCAGTGTGTGTGTGTGTGTGTGTGTGTGTGTGTGTGTGTGTGTGTTGCGAGCAGTGTGTGCATGCATGTGGGGGGAGGGAAGGGGAGACACAGTATGTTGTATGTCCACACACATGTGGGAGGGTGGGGAGGGAACAGGAGACACTATGGCTTTAGGTCCATTTGGAACCAGTCCAAAGATGGTGTTTGGAACAAGATTTGGGCCTTTAGATAGTCACAGATTAGAAAGCACTCAGTAAGCCCCTCTGCCCAGGACTCTGATTCAGCTACTCAGTGGCAGGTGACAGACTCTGTAACCCTATGGAATCTGCTAAAGCCTTTTGAGAAGCCATGCACAAGCACTCAGATTTTAGACTGTGGTTTTTGGTCCTGCCTCCCTCCCTGTACTTCCTCCACACACTCGATGATATCTCTGTGGGCCAGTTCCCTCTAGGGCACCCTCCAGGTCAGGATCCAGTAAAGGTTCTTCTTACAGAAGACAATCCAGAGGGATCCCAGAGAAGAGTGAGATGCCAGCCTGGCAGACCTGTGTGAATCGTGCCAGTCAGAGAGCTCCCAGCTAGCTCTACTCCTCTGTGGGGAGGAGTCTTGCCCCTAATACCTGACAATTGTGCAATTGTGCAAGAGTCTGATGGAGGAGGTTTGCTCAAGTGTTACCGTTGGTTTCCATGGAGCTCAAAACCTTTGTGAGCATAACAGCCATCTCCATTTGGGAGAGGGGATGTGACTAAAAAGAGGTGGCTATGAATGTGGCAAGCCCTGTTTGGATCCCAGCTTGGTTTTCTGGTAACTGGACATTTTGTACTTATAGTGATGCTGGGTTCTATACAACACTGAGATGGGGCTGGAAATGAGTTAAAAGTGCCTCATGACAGCTGAGGTCTGTCAGGCTTGTAGAAACATCTCCCAAGTGTCCATCAGTTAGGGCTTGGTTGCCAGGGTGCTGCTACTGGGAGATGGTGGAACCTTAGGAGCTAGGACCCTACTATGAGAGACTCTAAGGTCACTTGGGCAGCCTTTAAAGGGGACAGTGTGACCCTGTCTCTCCCTCTTCTAGTCCTTTCTGGTTCCCGGAGAGAAGTGAACCATTGCTCCAGCATAGCCCAGAGCATGGAGCCATTTGACTGTGGACTAGAACCTCCTACACTGTAAGGCAAAATAAACCCTCTTTCTTTTTAAGGTGACTGTGTCAGGTATTTGGTTCTAGTAATGGAAAACAGATATAGAAACTCTTAAAGGTCATGAACCACTATCCAGTCCTTAATGCCTCTGATATGGTTTAATCCTTCCCTGGGGCCAGTGATGATCTGAGGTCATGCTCAGCTTCCTCTACCTATTGGCCTTCTGAGAACCTGTTTCCTTCCTTCTCTGTGACGTCACCTATACCAAATGGATCTCAGCAGTGAAACCACCGGACTTCCCTGGTTTATAAGGGGTGGCAATATAAAATGTAACCTCGTTTAACGGCTTGTGCATACCTTACTGGAGGGAGTTTTGAAGATGGGCTATGATACACAAAGTAGCAAAGATAGCTGCTTTAAGATAAGGATATTGGGATATTGGAATGCCAATTTGCAGTTCTTGTCAATCATCTGTTTGTGGAGGAATTCATAACGCACATATAAACGTATTAGTACAGCTGTACATGTTTAAACTTTACAAAAATTATGAGAGTATGCCCATTTGTTTAACTTTAAATTATAGAACAAAAAGCCTACTGAAATTGCAGTTCTGTGAGAGACACAGTTGACCTTACTGGAGAATCTTAGGAAACATATGCAAGAAAAACGTCCATCTCGAGAGCGAGTCACTGAGCACCATATAGTGTTTACAAGGCTTTAGATTCCTCAGTCAGCACAAAAATCGAAAGATACTTATTACGTTTACAGTCCTATATCCCAGCAGAAGACTGGAGAGTTGTGGTTCAAATGTGAACTGCCCCTCACAGGTTACCCAGCTGACGGTTTTGGAAGCTGATGGAACCTTGAGGAGATGGGACCTGACTAGAGGAAGTGGAACCCCAGGGTCCAGCCTTGTCATTTACAGCCTGACTGCATCTCCTGTCTACCCTTGCTTCCTGTTTCACAAAGATGTGGGAGGGTAAGGCTTCCTAGGCATTCCCCATTATTATGGCGCCTCCTTCCACCATACCCTGCCCCCCCCTAGATTGTTCCTTCAAATTTTGAGCTCAAAATAAACTCTTCCTTTTTAAAGGTGACTTTGACAGGTATTTGTCAGAGCTACTAGAAGTAGTTCCTGTGTGACTTTCCGGGAGAAGGGACTCCTGGGTAATGTGCACTCCTAAGGATTTGCTTTCAGTAGTAGTGGATGGGCTAAGAGGCTTTCTGACAACGAATCTAAGAGACCCACTCTCTGTTCCCTCTAAGGCCACGTGGTTTCTTCTTCCTTGGAACCTCTCTTTGACACCACTGGGACTTCTGCTGTGACACAGGGTTTGTCCTGTCTGTACTCACAAAGATGGTACTCAAAGGTTCAGGTAGAAAATCCTGGAGAACACACTCCAGAGAGATGCCCATTGTTAAAGCAAGGCACTGGGTTGCCACATACTATGTATGTACCTGGCTCTAGATTCCAGAGAAAGAAGTGGACCCCTGAGTTAGCTCAATAGGCCAAGATGCCTGCTCTCAAGCCTCGTGATCTGACTTCAGTTCCTGCGACCAACATGGTAAAAAGAAAGAACCAACTTTTACAGTTGGGTTCTCTGACACCTTCACGTCATGGCATGTACATGCACACACACACACACACACACACACACACACACACACTACACAAATACACACAAATACATATACCTGCATGCCAATGAAGAAAATATGACTTCAAAACTTAAGTTTAAAAATGTCTATTATGGATTCTCTCCTTTGTCAGTCCCCTGAATTATTTCTTCCTAAAGACGTTTCTTAAAAAATATTTTTAAAGGAAAAAGGACATTTTAAGACCACACATTTAGGACAGATGTGATATCAGATGTCATATCCTTCCCAAGAAAGGACCAACACTCTACTTCCACATGAACTATGCACATCACACCTTCATTTTCCTCTGCACAGGACCCCAGCCCAGTGTCGCCACAAGAGAACAATGGACACCAATTCCTACCAAGCCGTGATTGGTGTTTTGTTCCCCTGAGAGGTCAGGGGCAAGATGACTCCACTGCTGAGTGACATCTTGATGAAGATGGTGGAAGATGCCAGCCCCACCCTTTCCTGCACTGTTCTGTCTTCCCTTTGGTTATCCATCTTTCCTTCGGGGCCTTGCTCCAGGATCAATAAAAAGCAAGCCATCAATCCTCAGCAATCAAAAGCACCAGGAAATAACCTCTCAGGATGGAATTTCAGGAGTGGGAGACCCATCCCTTCCACCGTGGTACCTCACAAATCACAGCATACTTAGGACTGCAAACCAGTGCGCCTCTCTCTACAGCCATTCCTATAAGGGTTTCATTGCTTCAGAGGCTGTAGGAGTCTCATATTCAGTCAAGAGAAGCTCTCTAGAGAACTGTGGAGTGCTGATATGGCAAACTCTGTCATCAAACTAAAAACGGCCGAGAGGTATTGATGGTATCGAACACACAGCACCCAGAAGACCCCAGGCCTCGCACGGACTACGTGCACACAGAGTTGATGAACCACAAATCGGGCAGCGCTGAGTTTCTGAGCACTTGTTTCCCTCGATTGCTTGTTTGGTTTTATAAGCACATGCTTTCTACAATAGGTGCCAGATGCCAAATGTGTAAGAAAAAGTGGGAGAGAGACTCTTAAATGGAAAAAATTATATTCATTAACTTAATTTTTTTTTTCTGCAGCAGTGCCAAGGTTTGACATCAGCAGCAAAGCATGAAGGGCCAGCTGGAGGAGCACCCGTGTTCCCAGGAATGAATGATACCAGAGCAGCGTGTGTCGTGTTGGGCCCGTCCCAGGAATTCCAGGTGGCCATACACATGATCCTTTAAGTTACTGTCCATTTCCTGTTGTGCAACCAATTGTCCCTGATTGCTTGAAAAGAATCGGGACACGTCTCTGACAATGTTTGTTCCATGGTGGGAGGGAGGCAAGGCCGGCAGGGAAGAGTTGCTGGTGGTTTATAGGGACATCAGATAGAACATTTAAAACCGGGTGCCGTATCAATAATAGCCTTCAGTGCATGACCCGAGACTGTACCGAAAGTCAGGTGCTTCCCAACCCAGATACCTCTTCACACACTTTCTCCCTGGTCCCCCTTCTTTATGGACAATGGGACCGTCTCTCTAGAATATAAAACCTCAAGTCCCTAGAGCCTGTGTCACACTAAACTGCTACCCATCCCAAATACAGGTTAGCTTGCCTGAGGAGACAGGTCAGCTGAGTCCTGCCTCCCCTGGATCTGTAGGTAGAAAGCCAGACTGTGGGGCAGGGGAGGGAGGACCTTTGTGCAGGGGCTTCATCCCCATCTCTTAGTCTTTGGGAGGCAGAACACTCTCATGTTCTTAGCATTAAAGGACAGGGCCTAAACTCCCAGCATACAGTTTAGGATTTAGCGTCTCATTAGCTGCCTCACCTTCTGGGTTTAAACTAAGGACTTAAAATCCATACATCAGACATGTAGACACAGTGAAGAAAGAGGCTTAACTTGAGACAAGTCCCCTGCATACCCTGTCATGGCTCCAGCCTGCTTTTTCTGGACTCTCCGTAAGACATCCTTGACTACGATAATTATACTGTCATATGTACATGTATGTGCCTGAAGGGCTGGGAAAGAATCGTGGGTGTGTGAGGAAAGATGGATCTGCTTCCTAGTAGCTGTCAGAGGCAGTGTGAGCACTAAACTTCCTACTTCCCGGGGCCTTTTCAGAGATGGGGGTGCGGCTCTCAAACTTGGCTGCTGCAGACAGGGTGGACCAGCAGGCCTGCTAACTGCAGTCAGGACACTTGGCTTTCTCCGAGACTGTTGGGAAGAGGCCAATGCTGCAATTGTGCAGATAGGTTTGCTCCCCTGTGTTTCTCTCACCTTTTGTCAGAGCCTTCAAGACTGAGCTGTGACAGGGTACTCCTGTGCTAGTGGCTAGGATAGAGATTCAAGGTGCCGGTCTGGGAAGGCATCTCCTTAATCTGGAGTCTTGTCTGAAGCATCTCACCACATGAGAATCGAGAAGACCAACAGGGTAACATTTGCTTAAGGCCTCTGCTTTGCCAGCTGTAACCTACAGTTTTCAGGAGACTGTCACAAGAAACCCCATGTACAGCTAAAAGACAGGTCTCAACCTTCCTAGGCAACCCTTGTAACTCCTAGTTTTATTTTATCGAATTGTAGACCCATCTAGGCACCCTATAATCTCAATTAGCTACAAGGGAAGTATCAGGGAGAGAGTCCTCTAGAACTCAGTTAAACAGTGAAATCCTAAAAGCTTCTAGAAT
Source organism: Rhabdomys pumilio (assembly GCA_030674055.1). Taxonomy (NCBI): domain Eukaryota; kingdom Metazoa; phylum Chordata; class Mammalia; order Rodentia; family Muridae; genus Rhabdomys; species Rhabdomys pumilio. Next base: position 12,581,926 of record JANHMN010000019.1, on the reverse strand, counting down.
CCTATAGTCACCACTAGACATGCAAATGCTACTCTCATTAGAGAGGCTCGAACCCTGCTCTCAAGAAAGCCTCCTCTTCCCCGAGCACTTTCCGTTTTTAATAAACTCCAGTTCTGTCTTATGCTATTTTGTCCAAAACTTCTTTCCTGTAGTGTGGCCAGGGACCTGGTTTTACCTGAATCAGGCACCTAAAGGGCTGAGGAGAGTTCTCAGGCTACTGTGGGCAACAGGGTGGCGCTGCGCCTCTGTCCCTATCACCCCTCACAGTAGAAAAGCGACAGGAGGAACAAGAGGCTGTATCCCCCACGCTCTGTCACGTTAGGCATCTCCTGTCAGCTCTGTGGCCCCTGCAGGCAGGCCTCTGGGCTTTAATACCTTGTGCAAATGTCACCCCTCCTTTGATGCATTCTATTCCTATGGGAACATTAAAAAAAAGCTGTCATAATAACATATAAAAGCAAAGGGACACTTAAAAAGATTTCTCAGAAGCCTAAGGCAGGCTGTAATCTGCTCCGCTGAGAAGTTAAGGCAAATCCAAGGGTAAGGGCTATGCATTTAAAGAGAAGAGGAGCTTTGAAGGTGAGGAGAGGGCCAGAACAGGCTGGCAGGAGGCAGAGACCTGCAGGGAACTGTGGCTGGGGAGAAATTCCTGGGTGGCCAAAGAATCTTTTAGAAACCGGAATATCATTTTTTAAGCTTTTCACAACACCATGCTAAAAAAGCTCTTTGGTAGCTTAAACTCTCAATAAAAGTTGCTATACTCACATGTTCATGCACATGAGTTCTCACACGCATGCCAGAGTTTGGCTTAAAGAATCTAAAATATCAAACTCACAGGTTCCAAAGTACTGGCACGGTTCGCAGGCCTGGGTCCAGACACCTTGCTTCAGGGCCAAGCTAGAGGGTGCTATTTTATCATGTGTCTCCAGGGGGCGCCCTTACAGACATACAGAATCTATAGTTTCCCATCTTCACCCTCCTTCCTTACCAAAGGGAATGTGATGCAGAGAAGAGACCCGGAGTAGAGTAAAGGAAAAAGATGGATAGAGTTATAAGCGGATTAGAGGCAGAGTTGAGCTTTGTAATATGAGGCACACACAGACAGACACACACACACACACACACACACACACACTGCTTTCAGGGGAGACTCTTTATAAAAGCAGTGGCAGAATGAACAGTGAAACAAAATTACACCACAAGACGGTAACTACAGTGCACACAGAGAATTGCCCAAATTTTACCACGAAGGGGCTGCCTGTCTCACAGACTGAGGCAGCTGGAACTGCCACCAGGCATTCAGAGACAACACCGCCAACCGGCAAAGCTGCCTAGGAATTCTAATAGAGGAACCAGAACCCGTCAGCCTGATTCAGACAGCTTGATTATATATCTGTGAACCTGTTGGTTCTTGTTTATGACTTTATAGTTTATGTGTGTATTATAGACGGCAGAAATTACTTCCAGTTCACACAATGGGGAAGCACTAGGTCAATAACTGATGGGATCCTCAAAAGATGTTAGTATTTCCAAATGCTGGGCCCCTCGAGCCCATTGGAGGATGACTGATTTACGTAGACAGACAATATACTGAAGTAGGAAAGACTGGGCAAATCACATGGCCACCACACCATAGCCAACGCTCTGGTATTTTCCGGGGGTATAATTCCCCAGCAAGGGGGAATGTCACCCTCTGACACAGCCTGAATCACAGCCCGGTAAATAAAGAAACTCTCAGGGCAAGGTAACTTGCTTAACTTAGCAGTACCTCCTTGCCCTCCAGCCCCTGGACTGATTACAGGGGTTAGAAACACTGCACAGGTGACTGGGCCAGGCTCTTGTAGAATTCTTGTATTCTCTTAGCATCAGAAAGAGTCTAGTGGATACACCAGCTTGTCGCCTCTCTCCAAGCACAGAGCCTTCCTTGTGACTGACTCTACAGCTCCCTTTCAGATTTCTATTACTTGGTACTTAAATTGCTTTTGAGACAGTTTTCCGCTGTTTTAAAAGCCAGTCCTGGCATGTCTATAAACATCAGTTTATGTTCCTGGAATAAATCTTTTTTTGTGTTCCATCATACTACCCACAGGGGTACAAACGACATGTTTTATGTGGTGGCCACTATTTACAATTCAACCCCATAGAGGCCCATGAGATGCCACAAATGCAGCCCACACAGGAAGACAGCCCCTTGGGCAGAGACATTTGTCCCAGGAGACCAGGAGTACCAGGAAAGGCCACACCCTGAAAGTACACGGGTTGCTTCGGCCACTGACACACATCTTCCATTCAGGGGCAGGAGGGTCTTGGGCACTCTCTAAGCCACATTGGGAGGCAGGCTTAGCCCAACTGAACACTGGGGTGTGTGTGACCAGTGGTTGTAGGCAGAAATAACAGTACACAAAAATACCCAAAATTGGCTGTTGAATTAAAAACATCGATGAAGTGAATTCATCCCCACCCAGAAGGCTCGCCGTTCATCTGCCCAGCGAGTCCAGCTGTCTCCTTTGTGTTCAGATGGACAGCCATTAGACACGACAGATCTAACCTTGCAGGTTCTTCACTAGCCAGAAGACTGCGGGAGTCAGGGGGTTCTGTTGCGGGGGAGCAGGGAGGATGCGGGAAGAATCTCTTTTGCACTCAGGAGTACTCACTCACAGGAAGTGTTTCTGCCTCTGTCTCACACTAAGATAGCATTTGCTGAAAATGTCAACAGATTGCTTCTTGGGTTTGAGCTGTGCAGACATCAAAAGCTAATTTTAACAGGGCATTTCGCTTAAAATCACATGGTTGGCTTAGGCATTTTGAATATTATCTGGATTAGAGGTTCTCCTTAGGTTTTACTGGGTTCACATAAATCAGAATATAACCAGAATAGACCCCTTCACAGAACCAGAGCTCTCAGACCACTCATGTAGTAAAATTTGCCCTTTGTGGATGCTGAATTTTTAGCAGGCCCTTTTTCCTCTTTTCCCCCCCCCCTTTTCTTTTCTCCTAGCGTGGCTTAGTTGCTATGCAGGGGCTTAGTGCTCCCGAGTGGGGATCAGTTCCAGACTTTGGCTTGATTCGAAACAAGCCAAGCAAATTTGCCTGCATGTGATTTCAGAAGTTTTTTTTTTCCTGTTTTCCTATTTCTTGCACCAGGCTACTGAAGGAAGCTGAGAGGCAAGTCACTATCTGAGTCCTTGTCATCCTTGTCCTCAAGTACTTGGTATGATTCAGTAGACACAGTTCAGATGGGGGACCCCTGCACCCCTGCTCTGCAAGCAGACACAGGTCTCAGGAAGCTCCTTGCCAAAGGCAGCTGGGTTACAACAGCAGACTCTTTCTCCTCCCTTTACACTGTGGGTTTTTTCAATCCCTCCTTTTCCTCTTCTCGCTTCATATCACATTGACTAGATGGGACACAAAAGCTAATGGTAATTGCTCTTATCTTAATTTATAGGGAAAGGGGGGGAGGGGGGAGGGGGAGGGGGAGGGGGAGGGAGAGAGGGAAAGAGGGAGAGAGGGAGAGAGGGAGAGAGGGAGAGAGGGAGAGAGGGAGAGAGGGAGGGAGAGGTGTAATTTTCGGATCTTAGCGCAGGTCATTACAGGTGTGTTATATTATGTATTCATGAGCCTCCTGGGACAGGCATGCTGAGATATCCAATAACTTTCTTAATGTGTAATTACACACCATCGAACTATAATTGATTAATTGAAAAGAGAATGTAGGCAGATGCGAGGGCAAGACTTGTGCTGCTCATTAAATGAATCTGTCCTTGCTTCCCTTTAATAAGCTAAGTGGAACTACTCAAAAGCAATTAAGCCAGTAGTGAAATTCATTAAATTTTAAGTAATTATTGGTATAAAATCCTGTAATAAAATCCAAGACTTTGCATAGCTCTATTTCCAAGGGAAGTATGAGGCTTCCCTCCTGGTAGTTCTATGAGGCAGAAGGAGTGGCCCCGAGGAAGCTGAGTCTTGGGCTCACTGACATTCTGTAAGAAAATCGTGAGAGTGGGGTGTGTGGGAGGACAGACACACTGCCTGCCTTCCTGGGCCAGCCTGAGGAAGGCGTCACTTCATCCTAGGAATGTAGTAACATTTCCGAAATAAGTCTTCTTTTCATTGAATAGATGTGAAAAAACGAAAGAATACTTTTCCCCCTTCAGCTCTCGGCGTAGCCAAGGATGGCACTTGTGCAGGAGTAGAGGCAGTGTGTGCCAACATGCCTGGTTTATGCAGTGCTGGAGACTGAATCCAAGGCTTTGTGCATCTCAGGCAAGAGATCTACGAACTGAGCCACATTCTCAGCCTGAAATGCCGATCTTAAAACATAGTGTTTTGAACATTGCATTCAAAACAGTCTTCCAGTGTAGAAATGAATACAGGGAGCTGTATACAACATGGAGAAAATTCTTTACAGGTCCCACTCTCATTAGGGAAACAAAACTGGATTCTTGGCGTGGGGAAAGGGATAAAGTATGTCTTAGTTTTAGGAGGGGGCCCTGTTTCTTGAGCCCAGGAACCTGACAACTCAAAAAAGAAAGTGTCAAAAAGAATGTTAAATCAACCAATGCTGCCTTATTGCAGATGCTCCTTGTAACTCCCTAAACTTGGAAGACACCTGGGAGTCTTAGCACACTGTGGAGAACAGCCGGTCAACAGAGGGCCACACCAACACGGCTTGTTGATTCATTCATGCTAGGTGTTTCTTCATCTACTCAAAGCCTTTAGTAAAAGGCCTCTATACACACAAGTATATATGGATATGTACACAGATATATGCATATTATATTATGTTTGTATACACATGTAATATACATACTATTATATATGTATATAGTATGTAGATAATATACACATATATACTATTATATATATGCATTATATAATACATATATACATACTCTACCAATTATGCTACATCCCAGTACATTTTCCCGTGAATGTTACATGATAATTTACCTTACATGATTAAACTATGCACATACAAATTATATATATATATATATACATATATATATATATACATATAATACTCTATATGATGTATAATAACATAAATAATAGTGTATATATACATGTGTGTACATATGTGTGTGTGTGTGTGTGTGTGTGTAACTTTTTATGTATCATGTAACACTCAGGAGAAGAAGCAATTGGTAGAGTGCTTGCCTAGGCCACACCCTGGGCCCCATTGCCTACACCACACAAACAACAAGGACAAAGGCATGGTGCTGTGCACGTGGATGGTGGATGCCACCACTCACCAGGTTTCAGAGTCATAAGTTCAAGGTCATCCTTGATTAGTTACATAATGAGTTTGAGACTAGCCCAAGATACAGGAGACCTTGCCTCAAAACCAATATCCAGCACATTTTTTGTAGCCATTTAAGATGGTCTTGTGCCTTGCACACAGCAGGTCCTGGGTAAGAGTGTACTGATGGGACTGAGGGAGGCATCTGCAACATGGATTCTGGCATGCTGGTAGGGGCATTGGCATTGAGCCTAACGTAGAAAAACCATGAAGGCAGAGATGTTAACATTTGGCCAGAACATACTAAAAATATGGTAATGGTGACAGCTGAGAGTGAAAGAGAAGTTATCCCTAAACCTAAGCTTAGCTCCAACCAGCAGCGGCCATATTGGTCCCATGACCACTTAAATGTAAAGCCATGAATTTGAGAAATTTTGTTTGAATGGTAGATTCAATACTCTACCCCCACCCCGCACCCCACCCCCACTCCCACCCCCACACAAACTATCTGAATTTCAGTTGTTGTCATCGTTTGCTGGGGTTCATACGTCCATGAGGTGGGAGCCAGCCTACTAGACACAGAGCAATAGGACCTGCTGGTCCCTGGAGAAGTCGGGCATATCTTGGAACTTACGGGATACATCCACAAGGCCCTGTGACTAGACAGATTAAAACTCACCATTCCTCCTCCCTGTAGGAGAAGAAAACAGCACTTTACATAGAGTCCTATTCCTGCTGGGATTAAAAAAACATAAAGTCCTTAAACCCCTGATTTTAGAAAGCATAGCATCAACTTAGAGTACATAAGTAGACTTCTAGGCTCAGAAAGAAAAGAGCCAGGTCAGAGGAAAGACATTAGGCCTTGCTTCCGGTGTGCGTGATCTCCTGGTACAACAGGCAACTGATTGGGTGCGGCTCATGTTAATCTTGAACGTGACCTTGGCCGTTGGAGTGTAAGCAGCTCAGCTATTTTACAGAGGCATCCTGGCAGGTATGGGCCACGCCCATAACCTCAGCGGTCAAGAGGCAAGCATGGGGGTGTAAGAGACGGGGTAGGGGCAGGTGGGGGAGGATCTGAAGTTCAAGGCCGGTCTGGGCTACCCAAGACCCTGTATCAGAAAGTAAACTAGAAAGTACAGAGGAGGGGCCCTGGCCAAGGGGGCTGTTTGTTACTCGGAGCTTAAACAAGTTCACTCTTTGATGTCTCTCTTGCATCATTTTGGACTTTTTGATTCACTGTCAATCATGAAATACCTAACTCGTGTATTTGGAAGTTGTCAGCAGAAAGGAGGAGGCTTTGTGACTTCGTTCACTTTCAAAAGGAAAGTAAAATTTGAAAAGATCAGAGAATTAGAATAAGGTGTGACTATGGCAACATAAGAGATTCAGTTTGGGGGCATCAGCTAACAAATCCTTTTCTGTGAGCTCATTTTTTTTTCTCAAAAATCATTTTATGTCAATGCAATGTCCCGCCACAGTGAAACCAATAAATTCAACAGGATATTTTTTCTTGTATGAAGACTTTGAAGTTTTTTAGAAATCTTATTGGCTGGATATTATTTCTTCATTCTAGAGTTTTGTACACAGTACAAGATATAAGGAAAACATTAAACCCATATAAAGCTCTGGCTCATGAGTCTTTTGCCTTTTTTTATTTTAAATGTTATTTGCAGAGGGATGTGCACACGACACAACACACGTGTGGACCTCAGAAGACAACTTTTGGGGAGCTGCTCCTCTCTCTCTCTCTCTCTCTCTCTCTCTCTCTCTCTCTCTCTGCATTAGTGCAGGGCACCAGGCAGGCATGGCACTGGGTACCTTTGCCAGCCAAGCCATCTTGAGACCCATATACCCATTCCCTGTCAAGTTGGGTTTTTTGTTTGTTTTTTGCCATTTTTAAAAGTAAATGCTGAAGGGCTTGTGAATTTTATTCATTGTTTCACTCTTTCTCTCAAAAGTTAAATATCAAAGCGGGATTTCCTTTTTACTGAAGGCTCATCAGAAGCAAATGCTGGTATTGATTGCCCCACCTAATGTTTACAACGATGCGCAATGGCTCAGAGAGTGAGCATCCCTTTGATAGGTGCAGAAATGATCAACCCAGTGCCCCAAAGCCAGCCATCCCCACAGCCAGAGAGCAGTCTGAGACACCAGGGCAGACCAACCCCCAAAGCCAGCCATCCCCACAGCCAGAGAGCAGTCTGAGACGCCAGGGTGGACAACCCCCAAAGCCAGCCATCCCCACAGCCAGAGAGCAGTCTGAGACACCAGGGCAGACAACCCCCAAAGCCAGTCATCCCCACAGCCAGAGAGCAGTCTGAGACACCAGGGTGGACATGCCTGAAGCCCATAAGTAGTTTTCAGAGGGAATGGATGGCCGCACCCTTCGGGATGAAGAATCCCTCTTTAAGTCATTCAGGAATGGAAACCTTTTCTTCCTAGCTTGGATTTGTACAGGTTAAAATCACTATGACTCCAGAATTACTCTTGAGCACAAATAGTTTTAAACTTCTTCTGTTTCCTTCTTTTACTTTGATCATATTTTCCCTACTTGATGTGGTTAGTAACTTATTTAAGACTGTCGCTCTAAAACATAACCCTATCAGACAATGGAGCTTCAAAGATCTCTGGAGGTCTGGACGATAAGACGGCCGGAAGAATCTGACAGTCAAGACTGTTGGGCAGTCATTTGCAGGGTTTCTCTCTCTCTCTCTCTCTCTCTCTCTCTCTCTCTCTCTCTCTCTCTCTCTCTCTC
>JANHMN010000019.1:12554364-12568431 GCA_030674055.1 Rhabdomys pumilio | reverse complement strand
TGTGTGTGTGTGTGTGTGTGTGTGTGTGTGTGTGTGTGTGTGTGTGTGCCTTCTTTAGCCTTATGGCTCTGGGATGGGAACTTGCCAGTGCCGTAGAGCTGGCAGAACAGAGACAGACTCCTGCTCTCACCTGCCAAACCACAGTGTCGCCTTTGGAGAACACATGGTCTCGCTTCTGTCTCTCTGGCTCAAAGAACGTCTGCATGAACGGTGTGAGAAGCCAGCCTGGAAAGCAAACCACCCGGTCTCAGACCTTTCTATGCAGCTGCCCTGAAGCTAGAAAGGCAAAGGTTTCCCCAAGCTTTGGAAGAGGAGAGCCTGCTGGCAACCAAGTCCTCAGATCTAATCAAGGCTCCCCCAAAGCCTCTGGGTGCAAGCAAGATCTGGTAACCCTAGACCATCATCCCTAGATGGCTTCCTCTCTAAACATAAAGAACTAAAAAGAGAGTCATAATATGGTTTGTATAGGTGAGAGGGGATGGTCTAGTGTGGTCTGGAGGGTCTCTGTCATGGAGAAAAGCAAGGTCCTGTACCACAAGACCAAGTCAGGAAGAGAAGTCCAAAACCAGAGGACAAGGGGAGCCACCATTCAGATGGTAGCAGAGGAATGGACAGATGAAACATGGAGGCATGAGTGGCAGCCACCCCTTCAGCCTGTGTAGAATCAAGATGGTCTTGCCAATGAGGGTAAATTGACCATTCTTATCAAAGTGGTACCCTGCTTAGTTTAAGACCATTGCTTTCATTTCCAGAATGTCTTTTATTGGTCTGAAAGCCAGCTCAGAATCCTGTGGGAACATAAGAGTTCAAGACGAGAGAGATCTGGAAGTTGGATAGAAAGGTGGTGAGACAAGGCAGTTCTCTTTAGACAGCAATCAATCAGTCCCTGTATTTCCTGGGCCACTCTACCCATTAGGCCTATCGCGGTCACTACCGTGGGAAATTGATACACAGTATGCTATGCATGGAAATGTCCTAGATGTTTTATTTGCTTCAGTGGAGTTCAGGTGAATCAACTTTTGGTGTTTGTAGAGTTAAGCTGTAATGTCTAAGCAACAATTTGAAGTCAGTGGGGTCACACATGTGGCTTTGGTTAAAACAACAGGAAGAAGGACTTTGGTCACTTGGAACTATTTTGAAAAGCTGATTAAGTTTCAAATGAAACCTGGCAGTTGCTATCACATTTTAAGGCCTCTTATTGTGTGTCCATGATATAGTGGTTCCAGCAGCAGCCTCACAATCCAAATTCATGACTGCGACCCAGACTGCTCTGATGGGGCTGCCAGGCATTGCTGCACTGGCTTGCAAGAAAAGCTGATTTTATTTTAAAATAAATACACATAGAGCTAGAGGCTGGAGAGCAAAGATTCAAGTAATTTCTGGCACCAGGTATATACACTTCATCTTTAGGGCTTTAAAAGCATGGCCAGATTGCCTAAGATGTACGAGGTTGCCCTGGTCAGGGAGGAGATAGCTCAGCACACAAGCAAGAGTCTTCTGCCTTAAGTGTGGATCGCTCCAAAGCTTCCAGATCCTGTCTAAATCAGCACCAAGGCAGCATTCCCAAGCAGGGAAGACAGGCACAAAAACCTTTATCAAAAACAAATAAAGAAACTCTCCAGGGGAGAAGATGGAGAGGAGGAGCTAGGTGACGAGAGGGAGAGATGGGGGTGGGGAGGACATGGAGGCAGATGTTCGAATGTCTCCGCCAGCCAAAGATAGTTGATATATCTAGGTTGGGTATTGGGTTACACTTCTGATTATATGGGCATCTTGTTATTGAGCATTACTGAACTTATAAAGCCTTTGATTAACATTAAAAAAATTGTATAAAAGCAAAAAGGAGAAGGGGGATGGGATAGGGGTTTTCTAGGGAGGGGAAGTGGAGAAAGGGGATGGCATCTGAAATGTAAATAAAATATCCAATAAAAAATTAAAAAAGAAAAAGAAAAGAAAAGAAACTCTCCACACCAAAAAAGAAAGAACACATGCTTTCTAATACTCCAGGAGAATAACCCAATCAAAAACGGGCTAATTAGTCCCCTAACTGGGCAACCTTGTCTGGCTTCAGTGGGAGAGGATGTGCCTAGTCCTTCAGAAACTTGATGTGCTGGGGACAAGGGGTGTGGAGAAAGTAGTGGGGGGAGTAATAGGGGGTGTATCAGGAGTGACAACCAGAGGGGGCTTCCTTTTCTCAAAGGAGAAAGGAAGAGAGTAATGGGGGCAAGATCTGTGTGAAGGGGTACTGGGAGGAGGAAGAGGAGGAGGAGGAAGAAGAGGAAGAGGAGGAGGAAGAAGAAGAAGAGGAGGAGGAGGAGGAGGGGCTGGTACTGGGATGCAAGGTAAATCAATTAAAAAAGAATAGCAAGCTAGGGACCTAAACAGAGAATAGAAGAAATAACAGCAGAGTGGCTAAGATCAGCGAGACAACTGACGATATATGCTGGCAAGGTTGTGGGGAAAGACAGAAAATACGCATGCTGTTTATGAAAATACAAATTGATGCAGTCACTCTGGAAATCAGTGTGGAGAATCCACAGTGGGAAAAGTCTACCATATGACCCAATGTGGTGGTTTGAATAGGTTTGGCCTCCATAGACTCATATGCTTGGATGCTTGGCCCACAGAAAGTGATGCTATTAGGAGGTGTGGCCTTTTGGAGGAAGTGTGTCACTGTGGGGGTGGGCTTTAGGTCCTATGCTCATTCTTCACCCAGTGTGGAAGAGACCCTCCTGCTGGCTTCCTGTGAAAGCCAGACTCTTCCAGGTTGGCTTAGAATCAATCTAGGCTCTTCCAGCACCATGTCTTCCTGTACGCCCCCATGCTTCCTGCCATGATGATAATGAACTAAGCCTCTGAAACTGTAAGCCAGCCCCAGTTACATGTTTTCCTTTATAAGAGTTACCTTGTTCAGTGGGTCTCTTCATAGCAATGGAAACCCTAACTAAGACACCCAGCTATATCATTCCTTTGAACACGTCTAAAGAACGCAGATATCCTATTCCACAGATACTGGAGCAGCCATGTTCATTACCATCTGATTCACAACAGTCAGAAAGATGTAAACAATCTCAGTGCCCCTTGGTAGATGAATGGATGATACAAACAAATCCTCAGGTGTAAGGATACATCATGGGGTTAACTACAAAAACCAGAAAAGTATGAAGGACCACAAACGGGGTGGCATGTATGTGAGAGGCGACTACTGGGATAGAGGGACTACAAAGTGGAAAGTGAAAAAAGTGGGGGAAGGGCAGCTGAGGAGGAAGGAGAGAAGCCAACACAGAAAGAGGAGAGATGTGGGGTGCATAATATCAATATTGTTTGTGAGCCTCATGTAATCATACCTAAGCTTATATGTACTTAAAATTATACACAATGCATATACGTGTATGCACACACACACACACACACACACACACACACTCACACACACACACACACACACACACACACACACACACACACATTCTCACACACACACACAAACATACACGTCTTGAAGGAAGTTAAGCCACTTGGGCTGACAATGGTCTCTATAAAAACTAACTTGTTAGTCTTTCTAACAACAAAACTAACAAAACCCCTGTACTAGGTATAAGGAACTTCCTTCTGAATGGTTAGTTAGGGCAGTCCAGGTGACTCCCAAAACAACACAGACTACCATCGTAGCTTGTAGCCGCCTCTCTGGAGTTAAGACTAGGCTGCTCTTGCTGAAAACACGACACACTTAGTACACAGGACTTGAATGATTCCAGCTGAATCTGACCTGAAAGTCCCTTTCCTGTAGCATAAATGGTTCTGGAAAATTCTGTACAAGGGGTGAAGGGAGGGAGTGATTGACAGCCCTACCCAGCCGCAACACCCAGGACTCACAACAGTGACCAGCATAGTGAGATGTGTATACAGGAGCAATAAGTGTCACTTACACATTGGTGATGACTAACAAGCTGTCTGATGTGATGTAATCCCTACTCAATGAGAGGGAAGCCAGGCCTGGTTCTGGAAGCCTGGCCAGGTTCTTTGGGCTAATGAGGCTATGAACCTTAGAAAAGAATCTACCTCTGCTTTGCTAGATTGGCAGAATTCCTTACTAAAGTCTTACTACATTGTAAATCTTATCCTTATACCCACAGACAAGTGCAGCTACCAGCCTTCATCAGAGAAGCTTTTCTATGCAGCAAATGGAAACCATTATAGGAAACCACAACTAGACATGGAGCAAAGATCAGTGGGTAGTGAGGAGTCCAGATGCAATGGATGCATCCCCATCAGAGTTCAAGCATCCATGGCTCTGAGATCATTGAGGAAAAGGAGGCAGAGAGGTTAGAAGAGTCAGAACACAGAAGTCCAGAGTAAAAGGGTCTCTCCTAGAAATGGCTGCATCAACACGACTGAAACAATGGTTATAGCAATGGACATTTTAAGGTGGAAGGGAGACATTTTCAGTGTCCCACCCCTGGGCAAAGAACCATAGGACAGTAATGACTACTAGAAGGAGAATTAGCTTCTCCCGGCAATAAGCCTCCTTATTGGTTATCCAGTGCAGAGTAATGGTGGTCATCCCTGAAACCATATATGTATAAACAACAAAAATAGATATAGCAGATTATATGTGCATACATGTGTGTGTGCTCATGTGTGTGTGTGTGTGCGTGCACACACGCATGTATATGTTTATAACAACAATAATAAAATAAAAAGAGGCTATTGACTTGAGGGAAGCATGGAAGAGGATAGAGGGGGTACCTGGGAAGGGTTAGAGAGAGAAATGAGAGGGAGAAAGCAATGTAATTCTATCTCAATTAAAATACCATCATCATCACCACCACCACCACCACCATCATCATCATCACAATGGGATATCAAGAGAAAAGGGACAGGTGAACAAGATTAGCCTCTAGCTGATGAGTGTTCAAGTTGGGGGGAAACACATGGGATACATCATGACTTTCATATAATTTTGAGCATTAGAAACTTTCCATCGTAATTTTTAGTCTATGGAAACGCTAGGAATTTGCATAAAGTAAAACTATCAGAATGCAGACTCCCTAGGACAAGCCAGGTATGAGGACTCCACTGACTTGCCTATCTGCCTTCTCCATAGTCCTCATGTTCTCCACGCTCGGCTGAGATGCTGCACGGGATACAGGGCACAGGGAGCGTGCTTTCCCACCTGCCTTCTTTCTGCTTGCTATACCCACTTCCTTGACACACTAATTCCTATAGTCAATGTCCATCTGTAGAAATGTCTAGATCAAAAGCATCTTCCATTCAGTGCACTGGCTGCATGAGGCAAGAATCGCATCCTCTTTCACACCCTGGAACTCTCCCAGCACTCTCCTGGGATGTGGCTCTCCCAGGACGTGGCTTACCATGGACCCATAGCATCCACGACAATAAAGAGAATCACAGTTGCATAGCTAATCTGTATCAACAACAGGAAGCCTAAACACACCACTGTGTCCAGTTACAATCCCCTCTGAGACTTTGCATATGAAGACCAGAAACTCAGAGAAGGCCAAGAGATAGAGCCTGGATCCACTGTGGTGTTATATGTATCTTATGCCTTTGGATCTTCCAGGCAAAACCTAACATATTTACTCAAGAGCCCACACACTTAATGGCGCCCGTGCTGGGTATGAGCTGGGTACTCATTCATTCTAGGCAGAGACAGAATCTTTTTCCTATTCCATGTCCCAGCAGTCTGCTTATCTAGTATGGTGCACAGATACTTGTGAGCGGAATGCTGGCTGACAGTGGCATTTCTGAAGTTGGGGGTGGGGAGGTGAGATATACATCTTCTAACCCACCTGCCTGCCTCCACAAGGAACTGAGATAGAATAGTCAACTAAGCTCTCCTCACCCCATCCTCTCTGTCTGCAAGGCCACATCACTAAAATAACCTTCATCTTCTCCCTCTGCTGGCATTGTAAGTGACCAGAAAGAATTCTTTCCCATGCTATTTTTATTTTGTCTTCCAGCTGTGGGCTCCCTCCCTCCTTTCCTTCTTCACAACCCTCACCCTACCAGCCAGAAGGAGCCATAGAGATTCAGACTTTGGGTGATGATTCTGGAAACTGAAGCCTAGTTGGACAAGCTTACTCTCCCCTACACTTCCTTCTCAGGGCTTTCTTACACTTGCTAGCTTTCTAACCAGGAATGCCCCTGCTGTGGGTGTGGGAGGCAGATAATCCGGTCAGCCTGGTCTAAGCAGTGAGTCTAAGGTTCCAGGGAGAGACCCTGTCTTGAAACAAATAAGCACACAGGAACACACGCACGCACGCATGCACACAAGTTGGGATTTTGACTCAGTTGTCTTCTAGCTGTAGGTCTTTTTCTCGACGGGCCCAATTTTATGTTCTACTTCTGCAAGATTTTTGCCCAGCCAGTTCTTGAGAACTAACAAGAAACTGGCTAACAAGAAAATATGAACTTAGAATATCCTTAAGGATTCCCTCTCGCTGTGGCTCCTACAGTCCCACCCGCTGAATGAACATTTTATTAGGAGAGATGAGAACCTTTGCGGTCCCAAGCTTGTTCCTCCAGGGAGAACCTGAGTGATCGTAAAAGGCCTGGAGCTGGAATCTGGTGCAAGTGTCGGTCGCCATGGCTGGCTCTGACTGTTCTCCCTTAGTCTTGAACGCTATAGTGTTGTTAGTGTCGAGATTGACACAAACCTCTCACACTTGCTTTTACTGAAAGTTGTTTCCTTTGGCCATAACTTGATTATATAGCAAATTCCCCCTTACACACACACACACACACACACACACACACACACACACACACAAACAGACACACACACACGCACACACACACACACACGCACGCACACACACACGCACACACACACGCACACACACACACACACGCACACGCACACACCTGTCTATGAAGAGCTAGGTGACTACACTGAACTGTGACCCATCCCATAGGACTTGTTTATATAATCACTGGTCTTTATAGCCTTGCACTTCCAAAATTAATTTAGAAACCACTATATTATCACCAAAGAGAGAATCTTGGTCAGCAGGCTAACTATCCAGCCATGTGTATAGTACATTAGTGTGAAGGCACACACATCGTAGTTTGGGATTTAATGGAAAAATCAATACCCTACAGGAACTCTTCAGCTGCACAGCACAATCTACCACTATGGCCAAAGCTTTCTTTGTTGGTTTCTTCTGATTACACACACACTTGTGTATTCCAGGCATTGATTTTACTGTGCTTTCTTTTTTCTTTTTTTAATAAGTTATTCAATATTCCTGCCTCTTCCAAGAAGTGTGGGCTAGGGGAGGGGGCACAGAGACATTCAACCATCAATAATATAGCGTCAATGTCCTGTCTACCTGGCCTAGGCCCTTTTCTGTCAGTTCCTATAGCCCAGAGGGACAAGCTTCCAGCTGTGTGCTTCTGCTCACTGGGAACACCAAAGACCTCTACATCCTCAGCTTTTCTCATGCTCTCCCAACTGGCTGCTGCTGGGGCTGCAGCTAGCCATGGAAGACGCCAGAACTACCCTTAAGCTAAAAAGGCACTTTGGAGTAGAGTTTGCAATCCTCCCTGTGAGATTTCTTAAAAATCTCCTCCAAGCTGTAGTAAGAAAACTCCAAAGAACTTCTATTTCTCTCTTAAGAATGAACAATTCTTTGGCAAAGATGTGTTCTGACTCAGGCCTTCACGACGGCCAAACACACTGCTTTTCTTACAGCTGACTTATTATTATTATTATTATTATTATTATTATTATTATTATTATTTTATCATTATCACTTCTCAGAAAGATAAGCTTACTTGTGTTTTCTGTCTTCTTTTTCTTTTTCTGAATCACAGGAAAGTATGCTGAACAAAGCTAAGCATTTCTAACTTCAACCACAACGAGGACCAAACCTCTCAAAACTACCGCCAACTCAGTATGTCTGTAAGCTAGACAGCGAAGCATGTATTTTCTCTAGAGGTATCTGGAAGTGATGTTCACATGAAAATACTTTTTTCTCCTGTATACTCTCAAGCACATTTACTTTTCCAATACATAGGGAAAGCTAAAGATGCTATATTAGTCTTCACAGTCTTTCTAAAAGAAGTAAACCACTCCTAAAAGCATTATGATCCCAAAACAACACAAATGCTCTCCTCTAACCCCCAGGCATGGATGACCACAGTTACCAAGACAGCATTAAAAGCAATGTGAAAATACCCTGCAGAACATAAAATGTTACAGCAGACCTGAACGTTTAAGAGCCCTCAAATAAAATATCAGGCGAGTTAAATTTTCATGCCAACAGCTGCATTTATAAGAAGTGAGTCTGCCTGCAGCATACTTGGTTCAGGGCAGTGCACACACAGGCTGAGTGGCACTGCTGTGACCGGGCCTGCTGTGCTGCGTAAAGGAGATTCTCGCTGTCTGTCCACATGCAGATGCTGCAGCAGGAGTGGGTAAGGGCCTGTATTGTTCACTCTCCTGCTCTCTGGCCACTTTGTGTTTAACGAACAGTTACTGTCAGAGCCAAACCCAAAGGCTGTCACTCGTGGGAATTCCTGATGCAGAGACCCTGGCAAAGCTCTACGTTTGGCCAAAAATCCAAACAGAAATTAAGCTACATCAAATGTTAGCGTCTGATCATCCTCATCGTCTTCCCTGTTTTCATTTAGTTGGAGCAAATGTTTTGCCTTAATGCAACTGAAAAGAAAAGAACATTTAGGGACAGCACGCTAGATCTTTCCGAAAGCTTCATTTTCAAAAGCAGCATTTGACTGGCCAAATAAATGACAATTCATTCTCTGTTTACTTTAGGTAAACAGAAAATGCATTGCCGAGCACTGATTTTCAAAAGCTAATCAAGAATGTAAGGTCCCAACAGATTCATTTAATAGAAATATAATAGGCATTCCTGCTTGCTTTTCATCTTGTCTCGCTGTAAACGCTAAAATGAACAGCAAATTAACCTTGCTTTGGAACTGAGCTTTGTCACAGCTGATGTCCCCCCCTCCAGTAAACATCCCCCATCCTGTCACACTTCTAAGCCTTCTGCAGGGGAGATACGATGCAGTTTGGCAAGAGAGTGGAGGAATACTTGAATCCTAAAGGGAGTGCTGTGTGTCAAACCGGCTCTCTTTCCTCTCAGAAGCAAACTCAGCCACCTTTGTCTGCTACAATGGCACACATCTCGGGCGTAGGAGGAAGGGTGGGGCGGGGTGGGGTTTTCTTCAAGCTCCATGTATCGAAGTTATATTTTTATCTTTACTAGCCATTCTCCCAGTGGCTGCTTATAAACTGCAATGCAGAACAAGCTAATAAAGAAAGGGCCATTCACGCTTTAAAATCAGATATAATAGATTCGCAAACAACTTGAGATCTTATAATTAATATGCAGTGATATCAGAATTAGCACTTAGAACTTTATACAGAAAAACTATAATATTTCATAAATTATGTAATCATGAACAAACCCTTGCAAAAAAAAAACTGTTTTCACTGTGCTAAAGTAACATTCTAGACTTGTCGTAAGTATTGTTATTCTTACAAGTAGTTCGCAGTTATTCTTGAAGGCAAGCCTTGGAGTTTCCTTAGCATAGTGCTGCTGGGGAAAACTTTCAGCACGTCCATCTTCATCTCTAGCCTGAAGGGAGATATAATGGCCTATTTAGGGACTTACAGATAATGGAAGAAAAAAAAAAAGCTAAAAGCATAACAGCTTAGATCATTAAACAAATGGGAATCCAGAAATAACAACATTATTAAGAAGTTTGTTTAAATACGCAGTATGCCTTTTAGGTATCAAAATTTGAGATTTGTTTTTCTTTATTCTGTTTAGTTTCAACATGCAAATTCACCATGGCATAATAGCTCCAAGGACACAAAGCAGACCCAAATCAACTGATTTTGGTGGGTGTCACCAACACTTGCGTGTTGTAGTGACACAGTTCCTCACACGGTTAGGAGTCTGTGACATACATACGTGTTTAAACGTTTTGGCATGCTTAAGCAATCTCTAGATAAAACATTTTAAAGAAATTCTAATAGCAAGGCCATAAGAAAAGCAATTTGCATAGTTATATTTTGAACTGTAATATTATTAGAGATAAATTGATTCCCTCGATTTTTAAATAAAGATCCGAAAGGATCAATGATCTCATAAGAACAATGATTCTTCTATTAGATGAAGTAAAAAAAAAAAAAAGATTGACTTAAGAAGCTGCATTGAAGGTTATTGGTTATTTTGCTCTAGGCTGTCCATTGAGAAAGCTGCTGTTCCAACAGAGCCTTTCACACCCACTGAAGTCTTCTCTTCCTAATCTCCATAGCTTTCTGGTTTGGAGCTGGTGTGAGGGAGAGGTAAGCGAAAGGGGCGTGTCCAAAGTACACTCATTAATCCATTCATGGGGGGGGCATTTGCATCCTGCAGTTCTCATGTCCCCTTAGCCCTAACTGCTCATTCTCTCTCTCTCTCTCCTTCTATCTATCTCTTTCTCCCTCCCTCTCTCTCTATTACTGTCTCTATCTCTGTCTCTATCTCTCCCAGCCTCCTGAAATCCACAGCTGAGCTTCCCTCCCTCACATATGGCTTGCATATAATTATGCATATTCCATTTTGCACTGCATTAAAATGATGAGCTTCTGGCTCCCTGCCAGCTGATTTTTAAAAGCCCCAATGAAGTAGGAAAAAGGAGAGAAACACAGGGAGAGCCGCACAGGAAGCAGCAGGTAGCTCTGTCTGCTGTCTCTTTAGATAAAATGTATGTCTGGCACCAAGGGAACAGCTGAGAACTACCTGTTGTGATATACGGGTCGGAGGGGGGAGGGGCAGTGAGCAGAGTCAGTGACACAGCAGTGACAGTGCTTACGTATCATTTCTCTGACAGAGTGAAACCTGCCCTGACAAGTGTCACTCAGAGCTCCCCAGCTCTGCTGTAGGCTGTCGTTTTAAAAGGAATCCATACATACTCTGCACGCTTGAAAATTGCACCACTTGTATCTAATAAAGGTTTCTGCTACTTGTCATGAGGGCTCTAGGTGGAATCTAGGAACGAAATGACATGGTTAGGAGTGGTTGAGTTATGGTGAGTCTGCGTGGAAAGGGATTGCTCTGCTTGGGTCTCACTTTTATGTGTTTTTAATTAACATCTTCGTGAGGTAGTGCCTTTTCATTATATCGTTATCCCCTATAAAGCCAGAGTAAAATTAAAGTGTGTTCTAGGATAGGCCATATGTGACAGAGAAAGAAGCATTGTGGCCTCCGGCTGGACAGTCACCTGCAGCCAATGATGCTCCTTGCCACTGCAGCAGGACTCCTCTGCAGTGACATCACTGTGTGGGATGACGGAACTCAAAGGGGATCCATTTTAAACCCTAACAGACAGAGGCAGGAGTAAGTACACAGACTGAGGGAGCTGGAAGCAAGCTTTGAGATGCCAACGGGTGGCACCATATGAACTTGTTCATATTAAAATTCTAAGTCACTGTGTGAGGTACAGACTCTTAAAGGAAGGAACCACATTTGTTTCAAGTAATGTGGCCATGTCCAGTGAGTTGCACGTATCCGGATAGTAACTAGACCCTATCGTAAACAACTTTCGAAAATACCACCTTGAGATCTGTCTTGCTTGGTAGTAGGTTTATTATATTCCTGATGCACTGTTATACATATGCTTAGAAGCACAATTTGCATATCGTTTACAAGGGCTACTATTTACATATGTATGTCTATATTCAATATATATGTATCTTGAGTATAAATATTCATAAGGTGGAATATGTTTATTATGCATGTACTATGTATACACATTCATACACACCAGATGCCTTCGGATATTTTCAACATAAGAGGCAGAAATACATTCATTCCACTTACATGTGAGGTGCTCCCAATGCTTTTTATGTGTTCAAAGGACAAAGATGTCCCATTATCTAAGAGTCGGGGGTGCTTGATAGGTTTCATACCAAGCCTTATGAGTAGGAGGCTTTGTTAGGCATCAACAAAAAAGAATGGGGAGCATTGGGGACGTTGGGAAATAAGAGAAGCCAGAAACGTGTCTCTTTGTAGAGCCGTTGGGCTCACCTGCAACAGCTCGTTTAGACACCCCACTGACTCCAGAGCCCAAGAAATCCTGTCCTCTGGGCCACTGAGATGACTCAGTGGACAAGGCATTTACTGCTAAGCCTAGAGACCTGAGGTTAATCCCTGGGACACAGATGGTGGAAGGAGAAAAATGACTCCCAGGTTGTCTACAAATGCACTATAACTAGGCACCAATGCATGTGTATGCACACATACAGACAGGTAGGTAGGTAGGTAGGTAGATAGATAGATAGATAGATAGATAGATAGATAGATAGATAGCAAGCAAAGGAAAGAAAATGTCTAGCTGGACATTTGTTCTACACAGAATGGAGAATACACAAAGCCCAAGGAATGCAGAGCCCTTATCCTAATATCTGTGTACATGTGTGTGCTGACACACGCCTCTCAGCACAGCAACCCCACTTGCATTATGAAGCTTTAAAATGAAATTTCAAGCTATTACTAAGTGGAATTAAGTGCATTCAGCTAGGCGGTGACTCCACCATCTTGGGTCAGCTGTTTTCTGCTTGTTAATAATACGGGATTCCTGACTCTTTATTTTCTACCTTTCCACAGATCTAATTTAACTGGTCCAGCATAGGGTTCAGAATGTAGTTTTGTTTTTCATAAATTCAGGAAAACAAAACTGAATAATAAAAAGCTCTCAGATGAGAGCAGTTTACGAGCAGGGTTAAGAACCACTGGTCAGAGGAGAATATCCACAGGCATCAAAAGGACACTGACCCACTGTGCAGTGCTCAGCAGATGTAGCCCCAAGGTGGGTCTTACTATAAAGGGCTGAGACATCCAGGGACCAGCTGCCTGTCAGCAAAATGTCTTGTTTGTTCATGGTTGCCTCTTGCTTTCTGGTGAACAAGCAGACTTGGAGAGGCTCTGCTTTCACTTCCTAGCAAATGACTTCTTTCATCTCTCCAACCAAAACCAATACTTTCATTTTTTTTCTTAACTTCTATCTCCCCAACAAGGGTACAATTCTGTAGAAGAAGGGGCAGAGTTGGGTCAAACATCACTATCTTCAACCACTGTTCGGTAAACACTCTCTAAGAATACACTTGCTCACCAGTGCCTGGCGTCTTGGGGTAAGGTCAGGCAGATTCCATGCAGGATACAAACCTTATATGCAGATTCATTTCAGGACATCTTAAAGTCTCATGTATTGATGACTGTGCCTTATTCTATATCTGTTCTACTTGGGGTGTCAGATAATGACTTAATAGTGGGGGTGCAGACAGATGACAGCAGAGACACTGAAATTATTCCAGGACAGCAGGTCATCCTAATAACACAGAGCAGACAGACCTGCAGACAGTTTTACTATTGTTCTTAAATTCCCTACCAACAATACACAGCTAATTGACTGCCAGGAGTAGACCACCCCACTGGTGGCTCTCAGCCTCCACTGGGGCCCGGAGGACAGCGTTAATGTCTGACTTTGTTCTGGAGTGACACGTTCTGAAATGAAGGAGCTTGGAGACACTGGAGGATGGACTAATTCTCTCCATGTGTTTTAATCCCAACAGTTTTATTCTGACTAATGTGCTAGATATTTGTGCCACTAAAGAAGACAGAGACGGGGACGGATGTCGCTTCACTTTACTGTGAATGTGTCCTGAGATATCGACTCTCAGGACAAAGGTACAGTTTTGACTGTTCTGAGAAAGCTTCACATTTTACTATTTAAAAAAAGTAAAAAAATTTCACTAAAACTGTAAGATTTCCACAAAGGCTTGTGTTTTCTAGTTTTTGGGGGGAGGGGTTAAAGATTTATTTTGGTTTTTAATTGTGTGACTGAGTGTGTGTGCCCACATACATACTCTCACAGTGAGTGCAGGTGACTGTAGAGGCCAGAGGCCTCAGATTCCACTAAATCTTGAGTTAGAAAAGACTGAGAAAGCCCCCGCCCCCAAATCTGGAGTTAGAAGCAGATGTCAACACACACACACACACACACACACACACACACACACACACACACACA
>JANHMN010000019.1:12505242-12554354 GCA_030674055.1 Rhabdomys pumilio | reverse complement strand
ATGGAACATTCATTCTATGAACAGCGCCAGCTGCCTACCTCACACAACAGGAAAGGTTAATGCTATTGTGTAAGTAGAAAGACACCTCCCCTGGTGGATGGAAGTGCAGAGACTTCTGTCGCTGCCATGCCATTTATTTTGAAAACAAGGAAAGGTTTTCCCTGGAGTCAGAACCAGGAGGCAGGGGATGTGGTGAAGGTCCCAGTTCTTCCAGAGCTCAGCAGACACAGCTGACATCACACATGTGGTGTCGGTACCAGACTTGGGAACTTCAAAAATAGTACATCTTGACGTTGTGGGAATAGGTTTTAGAGATGAGGCTTTACAGAGACAGAAGGGGAGCATTAACTTTCTATTTCATAACTTATGTTTTGAACAAGAAGTAATAAAAACTTCTTTTTCAAATTTATAGTAAGCATGCAAGAACTCCATTTGGGGGAAGTTCTGTTTCCTTTTCTGGTATCATGTGTTTAGATACCAAGGACATGAAGAGGAGTTGACAGCCATAGAGACTGCCTTCCAGAGGGCCATGAGTGCCTTTATGAACAAAAAGGTCAGCCAGTACCTCTGTCCTGCAGGGGTACACCCCTTAGGAGCCCTGCCCAGCCACTCCTGCCCTTGGCTGGATAACATAGGGAGGTCTCTGGGGCAGCTCCCTGCCCTCCTTGGAGCGTCAGAGGCCCAGTTCCTCCCGACTGAACGCCCAGATCCCCTCAACTGGTTTCTTGCCCTTTACCCTAATTTTCATAGGTAAAAATAGAAGCCATCTCTCCTTTCCCCTTCTGGAAAATTCTTACACACCATTGACCCTCCTCGGTTGCATCGTCTTTAGGAAGCCATCTGGGAATTCATCTTTCAAGCCCTGAGAACACAAGATTCATCGAGGTCCCTGTGTGTACAAACTGTGTTCCATTCAGCTGCAAGTCTCCAGGGTGTGGTCTAGCACCTCGGAGATCGAGGAAATGAGTAGATTCCTGTCCTTCAGCCCATAGTATTAAGCATTGTCCTTTGCACTCCAGTCCTGATCCCTGGGCGCTCCTTCTGACTCACCTCCACTACCTATCCCTTGTGCCTCCCCCCGCCCCCACTTAGACAGTGCGACTCAGCCCCACAGCAGGCATTGAGCCTGCCTTGGATGGTGGCCAACAATCCTGCCCCACTTTCTTCTCTTCCACTCCCCACTAGGCCGAACCGCTGCTCTATTCCGATTCAATCCTCACCCATGCCCCTATTCCTAGGTTAGACTTGCCGGCTGGCTCTTCCTTGCCTCCAATACCCCACCTTTTCCTGCTGTCCCAGGCCAGGCTGGGATGCCTCATTTGAGTTCATTTTGCTTATGAATCATGTCCTTTCTTCCTCATAGAACAAGCCTTTCTAATCCTCTGAGGGCAGAGAGCTTCACATTATATGTGAAGCTCCAGCCATGCTTGTATGATACTCACCCTGTGTATCATATCATGTCAGCTTGACACAAAGTAAAGTCATCTGAAAGGAGGGAGCCTCCATTGAGAAAATGCCTCTATAAGATCAGGTGGTAAGACAGCCTGTAGCCATTTCTTAATTAGTGATTGATGGGCGAGTGGACTCAGCCCACTATGGGTGGTGTCATCCCTTAGCTCAGGGTCTTGGGTTCTATAAGAAAGCAGGCTGAGCAAGCCATAGGGAGCAAGCCAGTAAGCAGCACCAGCACCCTGTGCTGGCCTCTGCATCAGCTCCCACCCCCAGGTTTCTGTCTTGTGTGACTTCCTGTCCTGACTTGCTTCAGTGATGGACCACAATATGGAAGTGTGAGCTAGATTAACCCTTTTGTCCCCAGCTTGCTTGGGTCATGGTGTTTCATGGCAGCAGTAGGAGCCCTAAGCCACCTGTAAATATAGTTCAAATGGATTCATTAACCCCCTGCTTGTGCTCTAAGCCAGTACTTTGTTTTCTCCTTCTCCGAATGGCCTTCCCTGTGCAGATTGAGCTGTGTGTCTGCACGCAGCTCTGACTGAGCACCCCCATCTGGCAGCACAGTCCCTGCACTGGACAGTGTCCAGACATCCCTGGATATCAGTCTCCAGACCTGGGAACATTCTCAGTTCACATTACCTCCCCCACTCAAGCCTTTCATTCGCTGGGTATAGTCATTCTATGGGATTCCTGTGGTGGAAGCTGTTTTACTTTGTTTTTTTTTTTTTTTTTCTTTCAACAAAATGTATTTAAACTCCCACTTAGTGTGTCCAAGAGGACAGGCTGTTTCCCAGTCCAGTTCCTCCTAACTCCCAGTGCTCCTTGTTGGCAGCACAGGGCTCCCCACATCCCATGGCTCTCCTCTGACAGTCCGCACAGTCTGATGGACCAGACAAGGAGGACTTATTTGCTGCTGTGACTTTTTTTTTCTTAACTCCATGCAAACCTTTATATATATATCATAAATTTTTAATATCCAGTTTGGAGTCTTCAAAGAATAATGGTAACAGATATGCGACATGAAGATAATGGGAATTGAATCATGTTTATGGTTTCCATAAGCATCTTAAAGAGTCAGTTCAGAACTGCTCGGAGCCGCACAAATGCAGGGCTACCTTGTGCCTGATTAGTGGCTGCCCTCCTAGGGGGCCCTAAAGGCTTGTTCAACAGTTACAGCTTCCAAGTCCACAGCAGCCTGAAACACGGCCGCTGGATAAACTGAAACACGTCTCCATCGCCACAGCACTTTGCAACAGTGTGCTGAGGGACCGTCAGACTGGCCTCTAAGTAGTTAAAAAAAACCTCTGTTTTTACTTTTTATTTTAAAATTCACTTTTCCTTTATTAGATAGGTGAGTCTTTTGAATTCATCTTCACTGCTTCTCAAATCACATACATGTCTTTGTTCACAGGGTGTCTGTCCACAGGTGAGCCCAGGCACACCGGTCCTTTCTGCGATTCTGCATTACACCATCACACCCTGGCAGCTTCTAATTATTCCAGGACCTTAATCCACATTGGATTATCCTAGCTCCTTGATTGCTTCCCACCTCCTCCCCCTCACCCCACTCCCCGCCCACTGCCTGCCTTTTGGCTTTTTCCACTATTCATTTGCATCTATTACCCAAGGACCTGTGTGTGTGGGGGGGAACAAAAGGCAGGCAAGCAGAAATGCTTCTACTTTGCTACCGGTTGGCACCCATAAAATGCTTAAATAATTGGCCTCCCGGAGACATTGTGGTTAGTCCTTTGATTCCTGTTCTCTGAAATCTCTGGGTAGAAGGGGGCTGGAAGCATATCTCTATGTGCAGACCTCGAAATGGACCAGAGAAGTCAGAGGAAATCTGAAACGGGCAAGGGCTGCTGGGAGACTCCAGGACCCCATCGACAAAGCTCAAGAAGGATGCAGGCATTATAGAGGGGTGCTGTTATCTACAAGATGTCTCCCCCAGAAACAGCCTGGCCCCAAATGGAACTAGGAAGTACACTGCTAACCAGCTTAAGATAGTGTCTTGGGTATTAGCACAGATTTCTACAGCTCTGCTGTATACATCAGTATCCTCTATATTAACAGATTTAATACAGGTATTTACTGCCACACAAAAGAAAACTCCAGAGATAACTACTATTATCTCGAGTTTATTTATGAGGAAACTGAGGCAGAGAGAGATGATGTAATGTATGGGTTTGTACAGATAACAAATGGTAGAACTAGACTTCTCACCCAAGCAATATGGCTGTCGAATCTAATGTCAGAGACCCCAACTGTTTATTTCTCCTGTGTTGTCAGCTACAGAAGTCCCTTTATTATAAATTGTGAACACTGGTGTCACTAAATTGTGTGCATGTATGTGCGTGTGTGTGTGTGTGTGTGTGTGTGTGTGTGTGTGTGTGTGTGTATGAAATGGGGGTGTTTGATATGACGGAAGTTAAGGGTGGGAGTCTGTAAAGAATCCAGGAAAAGAAAAGTGAGGCGTGTATCAGTAGGTCTCTGCACAGCCTAAGAGAGAAGGGACTTCAAAATTTATAAAATTAATCTTTAAAGCAACTTCTCGATGCTCTTTTGAAGCAGGTTAAATCATTAATTATAGCACCAAGGTCCCTCAATTCCAGAAGAGACACATCTGGGAGCTCTCCACTCTTCAGACTCTTTCAGAACTTCCTTTGCAGGTTTTTAAAAGCACTGCCAGCATTCGGCTATCACTGATGTTTAATCCTGCAGGGTTTGCTGAGCAGACCACATGGGGCACACGGTGGCCCTCACTCATTCCTGGCACACTGGTTGGCAAGCACAGTTGTGACTGTGACTTGGTGGGCTAGCACGAATCAGTTTACCAAGACACCGGTTACTCGTGGATAAAGTAGAGACACTGAGTACCGGCTCTTGCCCTGCTGAAAAAAATTCGCTTGGTTCATTGTGATCATTCATGGAGGTATGCCTGTGATTCAGAGAGCCAAAGGCCAAACCAGCCTCCACTCAATCCACACTCCCCTCCCCTCTTGGAGACAGATATGGCTATGCAGGCCGGAGCAAGCAGACGGCTAATTAGTTCAGTTGGTAGGCAAGAAATACAAGAGGCTGGGATTGTGGTTCCGGGTGAGTTCACTTGCTCTAGGTCATGTTTACAGAACACAGGCCTCACGGTAACTACCATGCCACACATGTAGGGTTCCTGGCAAAAGGGGCAAAAGACATTGGAAAACATGTGTGAGGATTGGTAAGCCAGTGCCCATGTCTCTTTACAGCTCAGAGGGCATGCCTGGTGAAGGGTGGTCACTCACAGGAGAGTCACGAAACGAAACAGGGGTCTCCTCAAGTTCATCTCTAATTCCGAGGTCCATTCTGGTCTTGCAGAAATACTTGTCGAAAGCATGATGTCACAACTATTACTAGGGATAATGTCTCAGCTCTGTCACTGGAACCAAAGGAACTCCAACAGTGGGGCCCAGATATGATAAAGCTTCAGTCCATACCCTCCCCTTGTGACTACCAACCAACAAAGGAGGCTTGCAGAAGCCCTAAGGCTGTTGTTGGTCATCGAAATCTTCTCTGGAGGTTGCTCTTCTGCCAGCTCCCATGTGATGTCATTTCCCCACTCTAGTGGGTTGGCCTAATGCTGCTCATATTCTAATGCTAATTTTGCCCCCCCCCACAAGACTGGTTGCCCCAGCAATGAGAGAGTCCCCAAGCAGAAGCTGAATGATCTTGCCCCGAGTTATTTCTAACTGGTAACTAAAGATGCCAACAGCCAATAGCTGGGTAGAAGAGACACAGGTGTGGTGTTTAGGTTTCACAGACTTGGGGGAAGGAGAAGTCGTCATGGGTTAGGAGTAAAAAAAAAATATGGCCCTGTGGGCTGGCCAATTGGAGTTAAGAGCAGCCCAGATAAAACATAGTAAGTAGTAAGTAATAATTTGGGGTTATTAATAGGAGAGTAGATTCTAATGACATGGAGGTAGGTATCTGCCCAGCTCTTTTGCTGCTTAAGGCTTATTAAAAATATAAAGACTGTGTATGTTTTTAATCCAGGAACTCAATAACCAAAGATGGGATAGAAACTCCGCACTGGAATTAAAGTAATTTATACAACACTCCACCACCTCAGCTCCTGTCTGTTCTCTGCCTATGACCCTACAGTGGAACTCTTGTTCTGTACGTGGCCGTGCCAGAGTGCCATTGCCCTGTAGGTATGGCCTCGATCCTGACATTTTGTGCCTCACTGTGACCCATATTGCCTTACCCCGATTACCACTCTAGCCCGGGACATCCTATTAATTATGCCCCCAAATATGATTTCTATTAAAAATACAATTTCTTTAGGAAGAATTTGCTGAGTATTGCATATTGCTTGTAAAAACTTACAATCAGCTTGGCGACAAAGAATAAAGTCCAGTTCTAGAGTAAATCTCTGCTTTTGCTGTGTATTGTGCACATGAGCTGAGTACCGTGGAGGGATGCTGTGATTTACACCAGTGGATACAGGAACATGAGAGAGATGGGGTGGCCCATCCATTGACTTTGCCCCCTGGGTCTTTCAGAGTGCAAAGTCCGGATGTCATTCTGAACATGCTGGTCTTCCTGACAGCTTCAATTATGATCTACGTGATACTTGACCTGTTAAGGGAGATGTCGTCATGCTTAAAGAAGAAAAACCGCCTACATTACCATTTCCCTACTCAGGGCCAGTCAGCCTGTCTGAGAGGTGGCTGTAAAGACGGAGGCAGAGGGGCATCATAAATAACAGCCTCTGTTCAAATGATAGTCTCTGGAGTCTTCATCTTAAGTCCCAGCCACTCTGCAGATGATGAATGGTGGTAATAAAAGTTGGGATTGTGGCACGGTTAAGTAAGAGAGAATCATTTAGGCAGAATTTGACTG
This sequence comes from Rhabdomys pumilio, assembly GCA_030674055.1. Lineage (NCBI taxonomy): Eukaryota > Metazoa > Chordata > Mammalia > Rodentia > Muridae > Rhabdomys > Rhabdomys pumilio. The sequence goes on along the minus strand of JANHMN010000019.1, from coordinate 12,548,024 downwards.
GGGCTTACAGATGGCCCCACTGAAGCCTACAGCTGATTATCAAGCCAAGGCCTATTTTCAGATGGCAGCTTAAGTATTTCTTGCTTCTCTTTTATTTATTTATTAATTTATTATTATTATTATTATTATTATTATTATTATTATTATTAATTTTATTTCAAGGAGGCACATTTTGTGATTAAGGCCTAAGTGAAGGAAGGTAAAATATTGCTTGGGTTTTCACATCCCTCCTTGGCACAAACCGAGAGTAACGAAGTGTGCTTCCACCCTGCGAAGAACCAGCTCCTGTTTGTTCTAAGCCTCAAAACTATTGCAGGCATAGGGTCTCAGGATCCTAATACTTCAGCTGCCCACGATCCCTTCAGGTGCCATGCACTGGGAAGAGGCTCTGAGGACTAGAGTCCACTGGGGAACCTCCACCTCAGTGACCAGACACAAAGGATGAAAACTCGACACCGTAGCTGCTTTGACAATAGTAATAGTTTGCTGTTGTTCTATATCGGGCAGCATGCAGAGCCCCTGTGGACTTTAGCTAACCATTACAGCTGTAATGCCACCACCTCCATGTTGCCTGTGGGGAAACTGAAGGGACTTCTCCAAGGCTCAAGTACTTCAGAGGGTAAAGCTGGGTTCTAAGCTGTGTTAGGTTGCCAGACACAGGCTGGTGACTCCAGACAGGTGCTGTCAGCAGCGGACGCCTGGTGACAATGAGCAACAGAACTGGAGAACTAGAAACACACAGGACTAGAAAGAAGGCAGAGAAGTCATGGATCACCGCCCATGTCCCTGTGGGTCCTTGTGGGAGGGGGACATCTTGCTAGTGGTCTTTCCTGTTCATGGTGAAGATCTGATGACGGCCAGCACAGCTCAAACATAGTGGTAGGGAAGCCAGCACCTAACCAGAGTCTGAGGACCAATGTGCAAGGCTGGAGGAGTGAGACACGGGCAGGCTGGGCAGACCCATGCTTTGGCCTCCAGGATGGAAGTGTATGGCCTCTATAGGTGCTCTGCACTTGAGGACTGGGACACAGATGGGAGGAGAGAGAGCGCGCGCGGGAGTACAGGTGTGGTGCCAGGGGCAAGCAACCCTTTATAGATTTGGGACAGAAGATGACCTGAAGTTGAGAGGCAGCTGAAGTTGGGGACAAGGACTTGAAGTGCAATGTCTTCCTGATTTGTTTGCACATCCCACAAATGGATTATTACAGGATTCAAAGATAAGCGGGCAGACATGTTCTCTCTAGTGAGAGCAGGACATGCTTTTGAGGGCACTAAACTTCAGAGTGTAAAGATCCTCCTGTGATTCTCGGCTAATTGTGGAATAGAGAAACTGCTACGGTTTGATCTGGAAATTAGTAAAAGAGCACTAAGGGTTACTGCTTGATAGAAATCATTACCGATATGAGGCTTCCTAACAAAAGCAAGAAGAATTTACATGCAACCAAATGTCTAGCCCAATTCTTTCCTAGGCCTTATGTGATGAGAGACCTTGTCTTTGAATCATAAGAATGTTTAGGATGGCCCCATAAACTGTAATATCCACTACACTGTATTTATATAGAACCATTGAATCATAAGAGTGTCTTAGATGGCCCTATAAACTATAACATGTACTATACTATATTTATACAGAATCACTAGCTCTGACTAAGCAGAAGCCAGGCAGCATTGGCAAGGGTGCTGTGGTCGTTTGAATATGATTGGCCCAGGGAGTGGCACTATTAAGAGGTGTGGCCTTGTTGGAGTAGGTGTGTCACTGTGGGTATGATCTTTAAGACCCTCATCCTAGCTGCCTGGAGGTCAGTATTCTGCTAGCAGCCTTCAGATGAAGATGTAGAACTCTCAGCTCCTCCTGCACCAAGCCTGCCTGGATGCCACCATGTCCCCACCTTGATGATAATGGAATGAACCTCTGAACTTTTCAGCCAGCTCCAATTAAATGTTGTCCTTCGTAAGACTTGCTTTGGTCATGGTGTCTGCTCACAACAGTAAAACCCTAAGATGGGTGCTTACACAATGGTTTTCTCTGGCTTCTACCCATTCCCTCTCTTTGCTCATCATTATTTAGCATTGACTGTGGGAGGCAGGTAACTGGGTAAGTTAACACCTAAAACGAACTGCATTTGGCTCACACATTCGACATATTTTCATTTTTAAGTCCAATGATAACAATAAATTAAAAGATCCCTTGCCAAGGTTTATTCATACATAATTTAAAGAGCATATCTATCTCATTTAAAAATTGAATTTTTAAAAATTATTATAATTTTCTATAGGTATATTAAGGCATCCTACCAAAGGCCAAGGATTATGATCAAGTTGTACACAAGAAAAATTGAGAGCCAATTCCTTAGAGCACGCCTTGATTGTCAATTGATTGGACCAAGAACAATTTCAAGCTGGGTGAGGCCTCAATGAGTGTGCTTATGAGGGTGTTTAGAATTAACTGAGGTGGGTAGACCCATCCTGAATGTGGGTGTGGCCACTGTAATGGCTGCTCCCACTCACCCATGGATAAAAAAGGAAGAAGGAGAAGCCAGCTCGCTGCCTACATCTCCTGTTCTACTATCTTTGAGCTGTCTTCTATCATGCCTTCCCCTTGAACTGATTCACCTCCTCCTATACTTCCTCCCGGAAGCTTCCCCAGGTGTTCTGCACAGTATCAAGAAGTAGCTTGAGTGGGACGTTAGCACAGAGTGTGCTGATGCTTACTTGATGTCAGCCACAGGGAGGGTGGAGGCAGGACCGTACACGTCAGTATAACGGGAGAACAACGTCTGTTTCAGAGATCCACTAAGTGGTCACGTGAGACAGTTCTGCACCCTTTGTACATAGTGGTCTAACTATGCCTTAGTTATCCTAGGAGACCCGATCGATGGCAGTGACTTAACAGTCCCAAACCTGTCTTTCTCTCCTAGAGAGGAAAAGATCAGCTGGCAGGAAGTAATGGAGATTCACTCTCTTCTCTTACATTGAAATTTTGATTAAAATTTAAGTTGTGTGCAGCTGAAAGACTATGATTAGCAACCACAGGCGGACGCCCAAGAGAAGCCACTGGCAAAGAGCCAAGAAGGTCTGCAAATGTGTCCACACGCACTAATCAGGATTCTAACTGTCTGCACGGTGTGGCTGCAGTTGATTTGGAGAGGCCACTGCTGGCCCTTGTGCCATTCTGCCACTCCACAGGTGTCCTTCTGTTTTTTTCTTCCCTTCCCTCCCTTCCGATAATTTTGTTTAAGTTGACCTTTTCAAAAATTAACTTTACTTATTTACAGTGTATGTGTATATGTGTGTGTATGTGTAAGTATATGTGTGTGTGTGTGAGTATATGTGTATGTGTGTATATGTGAGTGTAAGTGTATGTGTTTGTGTGTATGTGTATGTATGTATCTATGTGTGTGTGTGTGTGTGTACGTGTATGTGTATGTGTATGTATGAGAGAGTGTGTATGTGTGTGTAGACCACTATGTACACATGGAATCATATGTACCATATCTGGTGTGAGGAAGGACAACTCATGAGGTCTATTCTTCCGCCATGTGGGTTCTAGGGATCAAGCTTGGTGGCAAGCTCCTGTACCCACTGAGGCACCTCAGTGGCCGCCCTTTTCCTTTCGTCTCTTCTTAGGTGTTTCTTGTATATCATCTCCATCATCATATACCATCCCTACCTCTCAGACAGCTCCCACAAAAACAGCCCAGGATTCACCGGTATTGCTTGTCAAATTCCATGGCCTTCACACTCTTGCCAAAGAACTCATCAAGATTTCGATATTCACCTCTGTAATTATCTGTCACATCATTTCTCTTTACTCTGTATTTCCTATGTATTAACATGACCCTATGTAAACATCACTCCTAACTCAACATCAGAGTGTCCTTATCATTGTCATGCATGGCAGGTATGCATCGTGTGTATGTAAGTGGGGCGCACATACTGTGATTTACATGCCTTTTCTAACCCCAATAGTCTCATCATCCAGGGACAGAGAAAACAAAGGAGGCTGTTCAGATAACCTGACATTTGATTCATCATTTTGGAGAATGTGTGTAAATTAGCAGAATTTCTGCTTAAACTAAAGCACCAGGAGCAACCCCCGCGGCCTTTATTGGGTCTTTACTTAGCTCTGAACTCAACTCAAAATCAGTCTTTGGTGTTGGAGAGTAGCACATGTCGTAGATCCGAGGATAACTTGTGGGAGTCAGTTCTCTCCTTCTGCCATGTGGGTCTCTGGGATCAAACCTGGGTTGTTGGGCTTGGCAGCAAGCTTCTTTACCTACTAAGCCATCTTGATGGCCCCTGGGTTATTTATTTATTTATCCACCCATTATTTATTCATTCATTCATTCATCATTGACTTATTTTTAATGTACTCACATTTCCAACACATCTTTTTTTTTTTTAATACAATCTTATTCATTTGTAACTGAATCTTAAGAAAGAGATGAAAGGATTCAGTGTAAACCCATCATGGTAATTTCTCCTTCATAAGTGCAAAACCACTCTCCTAGTCCTCTGAGCAACCTGAAAAGCTTCCTTTTATTTTGCTGATTGATTTCATCTTAAAGTAAAATTTCTTCCTGTGCCAAACGCCTTGATTTCTAGCTCTCCCCGCCATTTCTCCCTGCCACAGGAAGCTGCCCCGCCATTTCTCCCTGCCACAGGAAGCTGCCATGAAGGCACCCACAGGCTTCGGCCCATTTGCTTCTTAATATTACACCCTGCCCTCCCGGGTGTTAGGATCTGATGTCTGCAAAGATATAATCAAAATGAAACTGTATTAGTTTAGATTAGCATCTGTGGCAGCACTTCCGCTAGAGGACACAGGCGAAGCCGCAGCGATCATGTCTGTCTTATTTCAGTAGAAATGAAAAATGACATCTTTGATGGAGAAGATTCCACAGAGACTGGGGTAGAGATGTGGCTGGTCCCTCTGTTCACGAGTGCTCTTTCCCATCAGATGGCTGACAGGTGTGTAATCATGCTCCTCTGTCACAGTTCGTGTTAAAATAACCAATTACCAAATGAAAGAGAATTGAATGCCAGTGTGACTGTCACCACCCTTGCAGAGGGATGCTGTGTCATCCATAATACAGGGACACGCTGATTGGGCTTTTCCTTGGCCAGAGGTAAAGCCTGAGAATTCAAGGAGCCCCTCCTACACTAGTATTAAGTCTGTTAATTTCACGGCATTTTCTTCCCTTTGACCCACGGTTTAAATTGGAGATGGCAACCAGGTACCACACATGCTCAGTTCTGTTTCCTGGGCAACCCAACAGCATCCTCAACATGTCCTGTTGTTATAATAGCTCATTCAACCAGGTGTGGGTAACAAGTGCCAGCTAGCCCCGACTGACGGGTGGGGAAAGAGAGCCAGGGGACGGCCACCCTGCTACAACTCAGCTGAGCACGTCGTCACCATGTCTCATGAAGTACCCACTACCACAGCTACGTCTCTGCCCAGCTAGATCTCCACATGCACAGGGCAGGGGCTGCACTAGTCTCTTGGCCTCCTCTTTCCTCTGATGTGATCACAACCTTCTACTAGACAAGATTAGGTGACAGTAAGGCTAAAACCCTAGAGCCCTGTCATTCCACGTAGATATTCATCAAGCAAGAAAAATGTCCTAGACCCGCTTGTCAGAAATAGTTCCGGAAGTATCTAGATCTTACATACAATCAATTGCAGTGACTCCCTTAGAATTCCTGAAAAACACAAACAGGAACATCTGAAAGGATGTTCTATCGGCCAAAAGGGAGGACGGAAGCTGCAAGAAACTTGAAGTCAGTGCAACAATTGGAGACACTGACCCATTCATGAATCCACTATAACAGCGCTGTTGTTACAACCGACAGGGGTATTCAGCACATGGAGACACACCCCATTGCCAGGCCTGTGGTGGGGAGCCCCCCACCCCCACCCCCGTCCTACGCTGGCGGCTAAGTTAAAAAAAAATTAAAAAAATAAAAAAGTACAGATCAACATTAACTTCCCGCTAAAGTCAAAGAGGTTGTGATTCCTTAGTGAACATTCAAGTGAACCTCTCTGCGTGGATCTGTTTAGAACACAAGGTAGAAGGCTATGCATGGTTATCCAAGTACAACCCAAACTCCTCACTCTCCTCACCCTGAAACCATACTGAGCACAAAGGATGCTCAGCTGAGAGGCTCTCCCACGAAGATCAGAGCTGTATTACTTTCCTATAAAAATGCTCGTTGGTGCTTTGTGCCTTATGGGAAATAAAGCAGTAAACGTGCGGGAGGAAAAAAAGACACGTAACCGGCTTTCTCCTGTCAGGTCCCCTCCAAAATGGATGACCTTTCAAGTACAGTCTTGCTAGCCTCATTAGCATAAGTACTAATTACTTCCTCTACTCTTCTTTCTGGAAGTTCAACTGGGATTCCACGTTTGCCGAAACAATGGCTGGCACAGTGGGCTGAGGCGGAGGGAGAAAGCAGATTAACAGGACTGTGTAGGATGGAAAACAGAGACGGGGTCAAAAGAGGAAGCTGCTGAATGCCAGGCTCTTCTCTCCAGGTGTGGCGAGCCTGGGGCTGTATTCCCTCTCTTCTCCACTTACTCTGGGCTCCTGGCAACTTTGGCAGTGACATCTCAAGTGCAAAGCGGGCTGCACAGCCCATATGGTGAAAAGAACCTGGTGAGTTGAATACATACTGCACTCCATACGCATTGTGTTTTAGCTCCGGGCCCAGGCGTGCTGCAAACACTTGCAAATTGGGAAACCTTCTGTGCCGTAAAAAATTTAAAAAAAAAAAAATATGGACAGGAGAAGCTAGAGTCTGACTTACAAGATGCAACGCTAGCCAAGAAAAAAAAAAAGTAAGGAAAAGTTAAAGCACTTGCTTATACTTTGCAATAAAGACACAGCCTGGCAAGGTGGGCATGCTCACACAGCTCGCCTCCATTTTAGCCCCTTCTACTGTAGTTTCAAGCCCACTGATGGTCTTTATTCCATGCTCACTGTATCCACCCATCCATCTATCCATCCATCCATCCATCATCCATCCATCCATCCATCCATCCATCCATCCATCCATCCATCCGTCCATCCATCATCCAATGCTCCTCTGGGTTTTTTTTTGTTGTTGTTGAAATGTCTAAAATTTATGTGGAAGTTCTCTGATTTACGTGGTAGGAGATAGAAATGAAATTGTCATCTTTATCCTCTTGTCTCGTCTTCAATCCACTGCGATGGGCTGCCTCTGTGCCATGGGCTGCCTGCCTCTGTGCCATGGGCTGCCTGCCTCTGTGCCATGGGCTGCCTGCCTCTGTGCCATGGGCTGCCTGCCTCTGTGCCATGGGCTGCCTGCCTCTGTGCCATGGGCTGCCTCTCTCCTTGCTTTCACTTCCCATGTGTTTCCAGAAGTCAAATCTGGTCCTACCCCTCTATTTGAGACACAGGAAGGACCAGGATGGGCTATCTGGCTGTTCTTCCTTTTACATTCTTTTTTTTCCCTGCCTTCTTCACTGTGATTTTTGAAAACAACTCTTTTAAAATATCAGTCTTTACATAAGCCAGGTTGATTTCTTTTTTAATCCTATTTCACTTAAAATCATAGACCTTCCTTTCTTTTCTCTGAGCATTAAATACGTCAGGGGAGAGAGGAAGGTCTAAAGACCTCTAATGAATGGAGACCTAGGGGTGAGCACATGAAGGTTTCGAGCCTGCTGGGAATGGCTCTCCTGTTCCACAAATGAAGACAGTAAGCCATAGCCAGGGGGTCCAACTGAAGGCTCAGATAGAAATTATAACACAGGATTCTTTACAGGATCCTGGCAGGTTAGAGTACAAAAGAAAAGGGGCAGAGATACCTGGAGAACTGCCCAGCAGTGTCCTCACAAACTGCAGGCAGCTCTTTCTTATCCAAGGTCGCTCTTTGGTCTGCTGCAGCAGCCGTGTGAGGAGGGGGTGGGCCCACTGAGGCTGAAGCCTGCGCTGCTCCCAGCCTAATTTATTCTGTGTGTAGAACTTGTGATTTCATTTCTATGTTGTTTAGAACCATATCCTCTCACAAATGTTGGAGTGATGGAAGTTCACCCCAACTGGTGGGAAGTTTAGAGTTGCCTGAGGCGTGCTTTGGCTTATGTGAGGCAGTTGTTCAATTTCAATATGGTTTTAGTTTGTAGAATTGCTAGAAACATTAAAATACATATTTACTAGATTGTGTTTTCTAGGGACTCCACAGGCTGTTTTTACCACACTTCCATTGTTCAAGAAAATCATTGTTCAGATTTATGTTTCTTTGTTGTGTTTGTGTCTGAGGTTTTTTTGTTTTGGTTTGGTTTGATTTGGTTTTTTGAAGCTGCTTTTTTAAAAAAAATGAGTTGAAATATACAGACAATATAATGAAACCAATAACTGGAAATGTCTCTTGATATTTAATTCAGTCTACTAATGATAGTGTATGATAAATGTTACTGGTACATTTGAAATTTAGAGTGACCAAATCCTGAGTCTTTCCTCATTCAGAAGGACTCCGTTTCTCAGTTGTTTCCTGCTATGTAATACAGGAGGAAGGGAGTCCTTTGGAGCCAGGAAAGACTCAGATTTTGATGATCTTTGATGCCTGTTACAGTGCAAAACTCATATACAACAAATACCAGGCAGTGGACTTGTGCTATCAATCAATGAGTCTGTCTACCACACCCCCTTCCAACTGTCAGGGTAGCCATCTTACTGCTCATAACTTAGCCCGAGCATTCAAGAACAATGTTAGCCTTGTGATCCAAGGACAGCCACTGTGTGATGTGTCCACTAATCCACGATACATCCTGCTGTAAAGTGATAACCCCCCTCTGTCAGATGCCCTCCATCAGGAGCACGAGTAAGCCAAGAGAATGTGACGGATACGGATGAGATGGAGCTGAGAGACCAGTGTTGAGTGAGGATGGAGAGGCCATGACAATGCTGAGGTGACACAGACAGAAACAATGGGGAAGCAGACAGGCGCTCTGTCCACACTGGGAAAAACATGGAGCCAAGAGCCAGAGAAAACCAGGGACATCAGAGAGAAGGTGAGGTGGCGAGGTGCCCATGTTCACAGCCCTCTTTCCTGAAGAGGCTGTGTTCCTCTTCAGACGCTGTTCCTTTCAGCTCCCCTCAGCTTCACAGGAGAGCAGGGAGTAAAGAAATCTGAGAGCTGGAAGTACCTAGGATATCCCCATCACAGCGCAGCCTACCCGGAGTGAGGAGGGTTTTACTCAGTTTGTGCTAGGAGTAGTATCAGGGTCAATAGTCAGAATGAGATTGTGCATTTTCCTCAGTCACCCAAAATCACCATCAAGGGCATGGACAAGACAATGCTGTCTTCCCGCTAATAATGGAGCCCGCATGAACTCTATTTTTGACGGAAAACTGGCCGATTAGTCCTGAGCTCTTCACCCTTCAGGGTGTCTGTCATTTCCAGTTTATGACAGTGGCGGATGTCAGCTTCCTGAGCAGGGGATAATTCTTAAAACTTGTTTATACACATAAACTGACACAAAGTGAGCAGAAACCCTCTAGGGGAAAGCGCAAGATTGTGCTTGCAGCTAATGGGAAGCCTATGCTTCAGTGGGCCACTCCACGCCCCTCCCCCTAACCTCACTCCACACCCTCACCCCCAAATCCCTCACCAGTACAAGTAGGAGGAGTCCTTCCCACTCTAACTTTGGAGTTGCCTGGAAACATTCTGAATTTGATCAATACATCTGAACACTGGATGATTTGGGTTCACTTTCCTTTGGTTTTTTTGTTTTTTGGTTTTTGTTTGTTTGTTTGTTTGTTTGTTTTTCAGGCTCTCTGGCTTAGCACTAATATCTAGAGTTGAGGTGCACATTCTGTAGTTTAATAGAACTGTATTGTTTGGTTTTGGGGTTTTAGTTACTGTGATTGGTTCATCCTATCTATTTCCAGAATGATACTCAATGTCCAGGACAGTATTAAAGGATAAAGAGGCTCATGGTCTACGATTCTGCCTGTTTTTCTTGCTTTCTAATGGTCTGTCCAGCTCAGATCTATCAGCTCAGGAGCCCTGGAAACCTAATCAGTCGACTGAACCTCCTACTCAGATATGGGAAGGAGACCTACTGGTTTTACACCCTTCACCCTCTCGTGGCGGGGGAAAGGGGGAGGGAAAAGGAGAGAGAGAGGAGCATGAGGAGAAATGAGGAACTGTAAACCATCATGAGGATGACCTGGCCTTCATCAGACTGACTGGGCAAAGACACTGTGTCCCTGTGCAGACAGATCAAGATAGAGAGGCACTCAGTGGGACCTAACAGACTCTGGAACCCTGTAGATAAATAACTAGGCCCTGTTGCTGGTTACCTATGGCAGCCTGTTTGCTTCATTAAATATCACTGTATCACTGTATCTCCAGACATCGTCCTGGGGTCCTTTGCCCTTCAAATGACAAGGAGACTCTACTCCTTCGTGACAGCATCAGGTGAAATGTCATAGATTGATCTCATCACAGTCTGAGCCAAAGGAAAAATACTGACCGTCTCAAAGTTTATGTTGCCTGCATCTAAACGCCGGCTTTCAAACGCTGGCTTTCAAGCGCCCTCTCCTCCCTACTCTTGCCCTCTCTGTTTTGATCCACTGCCCTTTTAGGCCGGTGCTGTTTTCTTTAGCAAACCAAAGGCAGTTTGTTTCTGAGTTAAATGTCACTTCAGTATTTCCCCAAGTGAGATGTTTGAGCCAGTTTACAGGTTTCCTAAGCAACAGAGAAATGCTGGAAAAAAAATATTTGGTATCTCAGGTCTGCAAGTTGCCCTAACTTTGGCTCCCCAAAGCAAATGAAAGAGACAGACTGAAAACTGTCCCCCTCCTACAGATGAGAGATGAACGATCTGTAAGTATGAGCTCTGAAAGCTTCCTGAAAGCGTGCCACTTGGGTTAGGCGCCCTCCGTTTTTGATACTGGAATATTTTGTGACAGGAAGAGTTGGAGTTGCCACACAAACCTGTTCTCATGGCACAATAGTCAACAGTTCATGATGAAGGAGGGGACAGGAACCTCCCCAGCCAAGCACAGAATCTGCAAGGGAATTCCTGTGAGGACCCGGATTATGCCCTGAAGGCTGAAGTTTGATTAACCATCTTGTATCATGTGTAACGACAAATGTTATTGGTCATAAAATTATCCGGCCCTTATTAAAACACAGCTGCAGCCCTGGGCTCTGTGACCTCCTGAGGGAGAGATTTCCATACGATAGTGGTAGACTTCATGGAATAAAGGCCCCTTCCGAGCGTCGAGACTATGAGAGAGTGTTTTACAGTTTAATGAGGAGTTCTTGAGAGAGACCAGGTTCCTTAGTATTAAAAGATTTAAGAAATGGAAGGGCCAGATTACATTCAGTTTGCTACTTGGTGGGCAGCCAGCCTACAGCTCACAAAATGGATACAACTTCTATGGAGAGGTGCATATCCAGTTATGTACATGGAGTCACACTTACACAGACACACCTATTTTGCATGCCAGTGTTTCTGTGTCTCTTTGTCATATTTAAGCATAGAAGCTCAGAATTTGAAGGAACTGTAGAAACTGTCTGGTCTAATTAACCACTTTACACTGCCACATGAAACTACACAAAATATGAAAGTCAGTCTCCGTCCCCCAGGGGCTCCGATACTGTGACAAACTACCACAGTTCACCAGGGCCAAGGGAACTGAGTCCTCCCAGTAGCTAATGCCAGTCAGCTCTCTGTACAGAGTTACAGGGGACTCCCAGGGCTTGCCTGAACCTTCCCACTGCAGAGTCTCTGGTCCTTACAAGTTAATATCCACTGAGGGGAGGGAGACTGTTTTTTGAGCATCTCAGAGAACCACTGAGTGATGCCCTATTGTGTAGTTCGGGTTTTTATTTTAGTAATAAGATAACGATGAAATGCTTCCCCTCCTCTGTGGTTAGGCCTACACTATTTGTCTTATTTCCCTTTGTCTCACATGGGTGACTAGGCTGGTTGCCATTCATGCTGCCTCCCTGTGAAATGTTAGATGCTCCTCTAAAAACTCTATCCTAATGAGCGCTTCCTCCGTTTGCTACTACTGAAGTCATACACTGATCTGAGAAGGGCCAGAGCTAAAGGTGACCGCCAGGTCGCACCTTATTTATTTATTCATGTATGTATGTATGTATGTATGTATGAATGAATTAATTAATTAATTTTATTTTGGTTTTTGAAGACAGGGTTTTTCTGTGTAATAACCCTGGCTGTCCTAGAACTCTCTTTGTAGACCAGGCTAGCCTCGAACTCATAGAAATCTGCCTGTTTCTGCCTTCTGGATGCTGAGATTAAAGGCCTGTACCACCACACCAAGCTCCATTAATTTTTTTTTTAGCAATATAAATTCCCTAATCACAATGATATAAACTTGCCAATTAGATTATTTTTCTCAAATACTATAAGAATTTTTGGGTGAAATGATGGGACATCGAGTCCCCACGATCTATTAATCATTTGTTATTCTTATTCTTTTCTCTCAGACACATATAAATCTTCTATTACCATATGATCATCTTAAATGTTTTATGATGGGGCTGAGGAGAGGGCTCAGTGGGTAAGAGCACTCTCTGTGCAAGTGTGAGGACCTGGGTTCAAATCCTTAGTACCCAGGGAAACAATTGAGCATAACTAGGGTGCTTCTAATCTCAATGCTGGCAGAGCAGAGGCAGTCAGATCCCAGGAGCTCGCTGGACAGCCAGCCTAGCTGTGACAGTTAGCTTCTGGTTCAGCTAGCAACACAGTCTTAAAGAAATAAGGCAGACAGAGCTAGAGAAGACACCCAACATTCTCCTGTAGCTTCAGCGTGCGTATGCGCGTTTGCTATGCACGTGCTACACACGCACACATTCTGAGAAGCATTTTTTAAAAATTATTAATGATTTTTAAAAATAACTCAAAAAGTGGTGACGCTAGTGAGCCTCACATTCTCCTGGTCCAGGCGGACAGTTATCAAAACCGAACTCATTTTCAACTGTCACTCCTTCCTTCTTCACAGTGACTCGAGCCGCATGTCACAGCACTCTTGATAGGATTTTATGTTTTTATCTCTTCTGTTTTTTTTTTTTAAGATCTTTCAGGTGTGTCCCCCAGGTAAGCCGTCTCCCTAGTCAGTTCCATCAAGGGACCATGGCACACACATCCTCTCACTTGTGTGTAAACCGTAAGGAAAAGAAAGTCTGCCTCTAAATAAGAGCATGTCTCTCTCTAACAGGAAACATGAATTTAAATATTTTTATTATGCCAAACATAAAGATCATTTGAAGAAATCAAGTGACCATGCTAACACAGTCCTTAGGCAGCACATAAAATAGACGGCTGCCCACAGTCTTGTGGTCCTGTGCACCAAAACAGCTTGCTAGTGTCTGAAGACAATATTTTTTATTATTAACCTCTAAAAAACCTTCCTTCCTTTTAATACACCATCATTAACTGAAATTCAATATTTAAGAATCGAGGAGCCATTAGGAAGCAGGCGTATGGTGATTTTATAATATTGTAGATCAAAGAATACATAGTTTTAATGATTTCTTTTGAATACCACCGAACCGCAGACACAGGATGAAACAAAAATATGTGTCATACCATTGAAGGAATTGATTTCCCTCTGTTGTTCTTACTTCTTTTCAAACTATCAGACTGTAATAATTATTCAGTCTTAGCAACCCCCAGTAAATGAAACAGCCCTTAGACAGCTGTCAAGGCTCAGTCTTCCGGAAGCTTTGATTTTAATGAAACTCATTAAGGAAAGAAATTAACAGAAAATATCATAATTTGTCTTGTTTCAGAAAACTAAACAGAAACAAAGGGCTTCTTAACCTGACAATGAATATGGCCGGCCACGCTCCTTTATTATATCCAGAGGCCCCACCAGCAAAGCTCTCCAGCAATACAGGCACAGTCTAAAGGAGGAGCCTGCCTCCTCCCAGGGAAGTGACCCAGCCCATCCCACAGTGACCTGGCCTCAGCCTCCTGGAGAGAGCTTACTAGGTCAGGAGAGGGGTTTCCAGAATCACATGGCACACGCATAGAATAGTCCAAGAAATAAAGACTGTGGAAAACGGCTCCAGTTAAGGAGCGCTGACTACAAAATAATTCACACACCTGAAGGAAAACCTCACCTCTCCAGTGGCTCTCCAAACAATGATAAAATATTTAGCTTAGATTTTTCTTTTTTGAGGGAGAGGGTCTCAGGCTGGCCTTGACCTCACTGCATTGTACAGACCTGACCTCAAACCTGCAATCTGCTTCCATAGTTAATACAATTGTGGACGTGTGTCGCCATGTATTTTTTTTTTTTTATGAGCCCATTAAATGCTTGTTCCTTGCTTCCATTGCTACAGTTTCCTCCAGCACACAGTTAGCTGGAACATTTCAAGGCAGGAAGACACATTCCTCCAAACTTCCTTTTACCAAGGTGGTACTCAAGAAACATCTCAGAGAACCATTACCCTGATAGGTTCTGCGTGAGGGTGTGTTCAGATTCCACACAAGTTTACTGACATTTCGCCTTGTTAGGTAAGATAGGCACGCAGACAGACCTTTCCAGAAAAGAGCCTCAGAAGTGTCCGGGAAGCTGCAAGTGTGTTATTATTGATAGTGGTCTTGCAGCTGCTTCCCAGCTGGAAGTACACACTTTGGAGTCTCTCAGAAATCAGTCGTGATCCAGTCCTAATGGACCGATTACCTGCTGTGCATAAGCCATGAGTCCAATCCCAATTGTGAAGGAAGGAAGGAAGGAAGGAAGGAAGGAAGGAAGGAAGGAAGGAAGGGAGGGAGGGAGGGAGGGAGGGAAGGAAGAAGAGGAGAAGAAATGAGCCAGCTGGGTCTGGTGGTACAGGGCTCTGATCCTAAGTACGCAAGAGGCAGATACAAGAGATTTGGGGTGTGCGAGCTGCAAACAATACAAAGAGCAGAACAGAACATCGGCCAGGGCACTGCTATCCCCGCCGGAAGCACAGCCCAGTAAAACGGAGGCCTGGGTCCACTCCTAACCTGGTCATTTAAGTGCCGTCTCACATGGGTAAATTATAAGTCTTTGCTGAACCCCAACTGTCTCCAGTAAACAATGAGTCCCCAATATCAATTTTGTCAGGAGACTATGGGGATTAAACGCCATCAAAGAGTTAGCCTAGTGTCTAACCCACTGGCAACTTTACACGTGGAGATAACTTGCAGTGCCCATGGGTGATGGGGAGGGCAATGCTGTGCTAACTATTGGGGACCAGATAGGCTTTGGGAACAAATATTAGAGAAAGAGAGGATGGGTGGGGAGAGCCCAGAACAGAAATGAAAAAGAAGACCACAGAAGAAGAAGCCCTTGTGGCATGGTCAGAGGTGGAAACTCGGGGCGGGGGGCGGGGGACAGGCAGCTCTTCTGGGCCACTCGGGCCTCCACACTCTGGTTTGGTGTTGTCCTATAGGGTGTGCACCCTGGAAATCCTCAAATCTTTTCTGGACCTCAGGTCTCTATATTGGAGACCAGGAGACAGCTGTGGGAGGTTAGATGGGGTGGGGATGGCTTACTAAGGCCCTGGAAACCCTGTTCCTAAACACAGATTGGTAAGGTGAAAGCAAAGAATTAAAAACAACAACAACAACAACAAAAAAAAAAAAAAACAGAGTAGACTGTAGATAAAAACATACAAGGAAACCCCAAATGGTTCATATACGGTACCCGCATTACTTCACTAGTTGAGAAGATATTTTTGAGCTATTCTCTACTTTTTTTCTGGGTAACACCCGATATACACTGGGGCATCAGACACCTCCTTCCTTATTGTGCTTCTCCCAAAAGGGTCATAAACCAATTCTATGCAGTGTATCAAATACAGTGCTTTCAGAGAGAGAAAGAAATGGACACATCTACCAGAGTGTGAGTGACTGTAGACAAAGATTTCAACTTCAGATTTCACGAGTCTAGGTTTCCTGGGGGTGGGAGGACACAGACTCTCTGTGGGTGACATTAAGAGCCAACAGCCAGGTCAGTGTGTCATCCAAATGCCACACAAAGCCTCTCACTCGCACACTATAAACCAGAGTTTTCCTATGACAGCATCACTGAATGGCTTAAGACTGAGATGATTATTCCTCCTCACCCTCCTCCCCCTCCTCCTCCTCCTCCTCCTCCTCCTCCTCATCATCATCATCATCCTTGTCTTCCTCCTCCTCCTCCTCCTCGTCCTCCCCCTCCTCCTCCTCCTCCTCCTTGTCCTCCTCCTCCTCCCCCTCTTCATCCTCCTCCTCTTCATCCTCCTCCTCTTCCTCCTCCTCTTCATCCTCCCCCTCTTCATCCTCCTCCTCCTCTTCTTCTTCTTCCTCCTCCTTCTTCCTCCTCCTCCAATCCTGGAGGGCCACTGAGTGGTCTGCAAAGGTTTTGTGTAAGGCAGTGACTTGGTTTCAGAGCCATGAAGATGGCTGAGAGGAATCAGGACCAGCAGCTGTGGCTGTTTGCCTCCATATAAGAGAAAGCACACAGAGAGTTCCTGGCCTTTCTGTAATATCTCCTCTTTTTCTGTATTTCATGCAAGTTTCTAAGGCTTTCCTAAAGGAAATTAAACATTAATTTTTTTTCATCTCTAGTCCATTTAGGTTTTTTGCTCTAAAGGATTTATATAAAAACAGAAGAGAAAGCAATATGAAGTACAAGGCTTCACTTCTGGGGTCTCCTCATCGTCATGTGGATCCTCAGGTCAGAGGAGCTCCGGCGCTTCCTAAGGTGTTCACGGGGAAGAAACACCTAAGGTTTTCTTTCTTTTTCCTTCCTTTAAGCCTTTAACTAATCTAATTTGGTAAACAAATTAACATTTCCTTTAATGCCTCTTATTTTAAAACGCCAGACCCAGTTTATTCAGCTCCTCATTTAATTTGAACCTAGTTTAATCATTCATTCAATGACTACTTATCCTTAAATGAATTCAATTCATTCATTCAATGAATATTTATCGAAAATCTTTTACATGGTTGATACAGTCTGAAATGCCGGGGATGAAGCAGCGAGCAAGACAGACAAAACTGCTCTGCTCTGGGGGTTTATGATAATAAGGAACACAGACAATGGAAAGTAAATATCCATAAAAAATACATGCTATCCTGTAAGAACCACGTGCTATAAAAACAAAGGCAGTTGAGTGTACAGGGCAGTAGAGGCTGCTACAGAACTAGTTATCAAAGACAATCAAATGTTGCTCAATTATTTTCCTCCTTTTTTTTTCCTTTTGCCCCGTTGCTCATTTTTATGACTGCCAGGGGAACTTTTGATTTTTTTTTTTAAATCTCCCTTAGAGTGATGTGAATTAGCATGCTAGGACTAACCCTGGCCTTCTGCAGTTTTACTTATTAATTCTGTTTCATTTATTAATTTATTGTACCTGCCTCACTCGCAGAAGGATGTAAGAGAAGGCTCTGAGGCAGCAGCTGCAAGCTGCCCCGTCCCTTTGCTACCAAGGAACTCAATCTCTATGAAAATACAGACACAAAGTCATTTCTAAAGTAATTCATTTTCACTCATCTCCAGTTGATTTCTTTGACAATCTGAGAGCGTCAGTAAGTACTTGGGACCAAGATGTGCTAGGAAGATGAAATGAAAGGATAAAACAGTAGCAGCAGCTACTGTTTCCTAAAACCACAGGTTCTGCAGAAGTCAACTGTATGCTTTTCTCTTACAATGTTCCAGCCACAGAACGGTGTCAGAACTGATCTTGTAAATTATCATCCCAAGTCTAAAATGCTTAAATTTTCCTCTCTCCACAGAGCACATCAATAGAACATGGGAGAGTAGAGGCAGAAAGAACGGGGAAATAATCCATAAATTATGCAGCCACTTTTTGCATCCATCCCTCCTTGGTGGGATGAAGGAGAGGATGTGGGAAGGATGCTGAGTGGATGCATAAGCGTGAGCCCTCTTCCTAGCCAGCCCCACCCCTCTGAGCATCTTCTTACCAGAGCTGAGGAAGCCAGCAGCTCTGGGCAATGCCTCATCACGGTATGAAAGCCATGGCTAGGCATGTATGTACTACACAAAACCAAAATCAATGAAACCTCCTTCAAGCCTCCTACTCGGTGCTCAGCACCCACTCAACAAAGCACTTTGTAATAATTTTCTTAATGCTTGGCTAATTTTGACCAAGCCTGGTATGCTTCATTCTACCGCTTTCAAAAGAACATCTTAACTATTTTCATATGGCTACACCTTCCATAATTTTAATAGTTAGAGAAAAAATTATACCCCTATGTAACAGAAATGAATTTTTGTTTACGTAAACGAACTCTACAGTTTATAGAATCACTAATATTTGGTATTAGCTATATACTTCAAGCACATATTTAAGATACATTTTTGTCTTCCAGACATGTTCATTAATTTTATTTATGCACATAAAATTCTATGTGTTCATTCTTCTGTTGGCTTCAAAAGAAAAAGACCCTAAAATAGGGAACACTTTTTCCATCCCTCAGTTTTAGCCCTGCTTTTCATTGATATCTATCTCACTCACAAACTAGACATGTGTGCTAACAAAGTCATGTACACAAGACGCACACCAAGTGCCAGTATTGGTAAAGATTACAGAGAGCAGATTAAGCTGAAGTCTAGACATCTTCAAATGTTCTGTAAATGATAAAATGAGATTCACATGGATATTCTTATTATTAGTGCTACTGATGGCATGATATCAATTAATTTCCTCTGAGACTTATTACATAATACGCTGGGCCTCAGCTTTCTAAATGACCGAAAGGCTCTCTCTTATCATCTTCCTGATTTTCAGAATTGCCAGAAGCACATATCTGTTTCAACCAACTCAGTGTCTAGAGCTCCCGAAACATCTGTAGAAGCTGGCTGCTTACATGCCACCTCTTTTTCACGTATGACTCTCCTGTCTTGGACTCAAGGCTGACAGACAAGGCTGTCACCTTTGTCAGGCACAAATTAAACCAGTGGAGCTACGTAATTAATTCAGGCCATTTTGCCAGGCCAGTTCACACACACACACACACACACACACACACACACACACACACACGTGTGCACATAGAAATATGGAAAGCATACCATTAACTCCTTTGATACCCACGAATTGTATTTGGGCGCATGGCTCTCGGGTATGATTGAGGAATGTCTCTAGCAAGTATCTGAGATTAACAGAAATCACGACCACTCTGCATGTCCTATGATCCCAGGTAAGCTTGTGGGGGGATGGGGTGGCAGACGGGTGCAGGATGATAAACAGATAACCTTTGGCTACTCGGAGCGTTTGGAGAGGCTGTGATTAGGTCATCCAACTCATCAAGGACAAACAACTGCTTTACTGGGCTAGCTTATTACTTGCTGTTTTTTACAAAAGATAAGCCACCGAGTGGGACCACTAGACACCATGCTTGACTCAAGGCCAACTTCTAGAACAGGCTTGCACTAGATGTACCTGATGTAACTTTAACAAGGAGAACAATGGCTGTAAATACATGTTACAGAGCACGCGCCACGCTCCACGCCCCCGCATGTATTGTGAAGGACTTCACTGAAAACTTCCAAAGGTCTTCAACTCTGCAACCAAACAACATTTGCAAGTCCTCTACTCTCCCCCTAGGACAAATCCCACCATTTAATAGATCTCGATGCTTTGTAAATTTGATACTGCCTGGTTTGGAGAGGAGAAATATACTGCAAAACAACCTAACAGACATCTTAAGGCAAGAAAATAGAACCAGGAGACCCCCCGTCAATGGTGAGAAGGCAGTTCTAGGATTTGGTCGCACAATAGTGCTGCTGACCAATTGCAGTTTGGTCTGGGTCATGAGCTATCTGTAGCAGAAAGAGGCAAGATGGCAGATGCCCTAGGTTATTTTAATTAATTTAATCATGTGACTAATTGGTCTCTGCTGGGTTTCTGTGGTAACTGCTTCCTAAGTGCTGATGGGCAATTGTGTTAAATGTAGCTTGGAATCTGCACGTAGGGCGCAGTGCCTCAGAGAGCTCCTGAGGAGAAGCTGTGCAGCTGCGCTAGGAAGGTGCCCTGCTGGGCCTCTGATTGTTTGAGTGCAGAGCACGTACAGCTGCGTAGAGCTGGGGAACCAGGAACTGCCTGCCTTTCTGAAGGAGCGAGCACTGCTGACCTACCTATGGGACAAGAACTCACCGTGGACACAGGACGGTGGTCTGTGGTCAAATAATACCCAGGTTCTGCAAGAATTTGGGAGTATGATACAGGAAAAAAAAATCTATTCTGAAAAGGCATTGCATGGGAGGAGAGAAGGAAAAGCAGGGTTCTCTTCTGTGAGTGAACCTATCTTGTGTTGTTCATAGCTGCCCACGTGGTACTAATGAACTACCAGCCTTTGAAACGCCTTCTGGGTTTATCTTATTCCCCGTTCTCTTACAATGCCGTCTCCTTCTTGCCACCGAGAAGGTGCGTGGGAGGACGGGTGGGTGGGTGGCCGGTTTTAGAGCACAATCCACTTCAGACAGATGGAGGGAAAACGACTTCCAAATTCCCTCATGAAGTGGGATATGTTTGTGTTTGTGCAATGCATTCTAGCACCTGTGCGGAGGGAAAAAAAATGTAATCACAGATTTCCCTCAGAAGGAGATTTAAAAGAGGAATAAAAAAATAAAATAAAATCAAACCACTAACTGTGACATAAAGATGCTGCCATACTTGAACAAGCTCTTCCATCTGCAGCCCAGACAGGCTCGCAGTCAAGAGCCTCTCCCCTGCCCACCCTAGCCCACCCCAGTGAACATTCCCCAAACTCAGGAGAAACTGCTCCCTGGGACATCTATGTGTCTGCTGAAGTGGAAGCCTGTGGTGGTCTTTCCACAGAATGGGTGAGTAGCAGCAGGACAGCCTGGCTTTCTCCCTGACAGATGCCACAGAGCCCCCACAGTAGCCGTTCTGTGACCTGTATGTTCCAGACTCCTACAAAGAGGCAGCTCCTGTGGACTCCACTGCCACCTCCCTCACCAGCTCTCCCAGACAAGAAGGCATGTATTGGTAAATTAAGCCAAATTGATTCGAACTAAAAATTTCACTTTAGAAATGAACACACTTAATGGGCTGACCGTTTAAACTCCTTTGAGAGATGGCAGAGCCCTGTTAAATGGTATGATGCATCGGACAGGACATATGGGCAGCAAGATTTACCCAACCCAACATCTCACTGTAGAGGCCTGAGAGTGTCCCGCATCCGTTATATCTCGATAAGACAAATGGATCAATCTCCCTGTAACATCACCAGCTTTGTGACTTTAAAACCAGGCATCTTAAAAGATGTGGGTCTCATCTAAATAGTGATCAAATTGCTGGAAAGGGGTGACATTTGATTACAAAGGCCTACAGCAGGACAGTACATCACACTCAGCTTAGAGGCTGCCTTTCAATTGGATGATTGCTCTAAAACTCTGCCTGGGGATGTCAAGCACCTCTGTCACCCAGCCACTCTTGTTTTTCGTGCTAGATGCACTGCATGTCTCCAGGCCACAGGCGCACAGGCCTCCCATGTTCTGCCGTGAAGCCAGGAAGCAGTGTTTATAGAAGAGCAGACTCAGAACTGAATTCCCCTACATCCAGTAACACGTAAGATGCCAATTCAGAGGCCCAAGCAAGAATAGGCTTTAGAACCGTGACCCCTCTAGATTATCTGTAAGCTTCTCCCTGTATGTCCATCCTTCCAGGGTGGGTTGACTGCAAATCTTTCTGCAGATCATGATTCGAACAAGATGTTGAGAACTCCCACTCCAGACAGTTGTGTGTGGGTTTATGCACCGCTCAGCTCTGTCCCGCTTGTAATGTGACTCTTTGATAATCAAGTTATTTAAGTGGGAAAGCCTTACCTACCACGTAGTTATCAACCAGGTTCTTTGGAGAAGAATTTAAAGTCTGGCTATGTAGCTCAGGTTAGCCTTGAACTCACACTCTTTCAGCTTGACTTATCTGAGTGTTGATTACAAGCATATGCTGTCACACCAGGCTCTTTACTGACACACTTTAAAATAGAGCCTGCCACTCTTCCTCCTTGGTAGCCAAGGGATTCTTGCAAAAACTCCCCCAATGTCAGTCAGGTCTTATGGAAACTGAGCCTCAAGCCATGACTAACAACACAACTGACAACATAGACTGGGGCTCTATCTTGTTTGTGGGATGGAAAAAGCAGGGCAATATAGTGAAGGCGTGTCTCTCTCCCTAGGACACTGACAGCTGTGGCCAGAGGCTCAGAGCTACAGTGAGACGCTGCTCAGGAGGCTGTCCACCTCACTGTCTGTCTTTCTCCCTTGATGTTTCCCTGTAACCTTCTGCAGTTGTGATATTTCACACAAATTACACTCTTAGTATTTCCGGTAGGTTCTTAACCCCCTCGTGAGTTAACACTCAGCAGTTTTTGTCAGAATGGAACAAGACAGAAACTATCACAGCACATCCCTTAGAAATTAAGTACAGTCTCATTGAACTCTTTTGAACTTTAGTAGCTATGCCCTGGGTTTTGTGTGTATGTTCTAAAACCCAAACATTTCTCACATTTTAGCACTTTTGAAACGATGGTGTGTTTTATGATTCTTGTTAGCCATGACACGTTTTATGAGTCTCCTTTTAGCCGGATTGCAGCCCTAACAGCGTCATAAAAAAAAAAAAATCTTCTCTTAGCACTTCCTGATAAACCAAGGACAGAGCATCGTGTCAGCGACTCTGTCTATGAAATAAGGGATGAATGTGTGCATGCACGTGCAGAAGTGAGCAACCAAGCAACGTGACTTCTTACGACTGGCTCACTGTCAACACAGGCTTCAAATACAGCACACCAATCTACTTCTGAAAGCTCACTTACCCAACTTCTAACCACTGAAGGAGACAAAGTCGCTATCACCCTGATGGCAGGAGCTATTGCACCTCCCGTCCCTGCCTCTATCTCCCTCTCCTGAGCTGATGTGTCTGTGTCCATGTGCTCTTCACTGAGTGACACCTGTAACTCACCCACCTCTCAGAACCATAGCACTCTCACCTGTCACTAAAGGAGGCCTAGAAGTACTCTGACATCACTTTCCACGGGGACTGCTCAGGGTGAGTGCAGATAAGGAACTGTTCAGGAGCACGACCCACGGACATCAACTAAGCAGGGCTCATAGACGCTCACACACACTGAAGTGACAATCCTGGAGCCTGTGTGGCTCTGTGCTAGGTCCTCAGCATATACAGTATGGTTGTTAGCTTGGTGTTTTTGTAGGACTACTAGGAGTGGGAGCAGGGGCTGTCTTTGACTCTTTCACCTGCTGGTGGAACCCTTTTCCTCCTCCTGGGTGCCTCATCCAGCCCTTATATGAGGGTTTGTGCATAGTCTTACTGCATCCTGTTAGACTGTGTGGGGTGGATATCCTTAGGAGACTTGCTCTTGTCTGAAGGGAAATGGAGGAGGAGTGGATCTGTGTGATAGGGGAGGGAAAGCAAGGAAACTTCAGTTGAGAGGTATTGAAAACAAAAAATGGAAGGAAGGAAAGGAGAGAGGGAGGGGGAAGGGAGAGAGGAAAGAAGGAAAGGAGGAAGAAATGAAGGAAGGAAGGAAAGAAAGAAGGAAGAAAAGAAGGAAGGAAGGAAAGACGGAAGGTGTTCGGCTTTGTTCCTGGGCCCCTGGTTCTCTCGGCTTCAGCCCTCCACAACCCCTCCCACAGAGAGGTCTATGGCCATCAGTCAAGTAGGAACAGTGCCTCAGGCTCCCTAACATGTAGAAGAGGCATCTCCAAGCTCTCAGACCAAGCCCTTAGGGATTATCTGCAGCCAGACCCTAACTCACCCCAAAATTGTGTATAAGGACCCTATTCAGGAGAAGTAAAGGTGTGCGAGAACCAGCCCATTGTCTGAGAGTTTCTGTTGCAAGAGCTGTAACGCTTGGGAAGAGAGATGTGCCTTCGGACCCTCCTCTCCTCACCAGCTAGCTGGCACCTCACCGGCACAGTCCAGACTGGCTCAGTGCAGAGAGACGGGTGCAGCACCTGGGAGTAACTGGGTAGCAACAGCAGAGACAGCAGACCCAATCCCCCCTCCCTGCTTTCACTCTATCCCCTTTGGCCTGGGCCCCCCCCCCCCCACCAGGCCAGGTAAGAGATCATTGTGGCACACCCTCTGGAAGGGCCCCACAGTTCATAATACTAGCTTTGACAGAGGTTTCATTCGACACATTGCCCCATCTCCCTATGTACACAAGGAGAAAAAGATTGAGGTCTGCATCACTTTTATTAGGCCCTGGTCAAACATCTCTTCAATTACATATGTAGCCATGGGAATGTCAGACATCTCCTTGTTTCAAGCTGAATCACAGGGATGTAGAGAATTACATTTTACTGGTAGTTACTATGAGCTAGATCACTTGTAGAGAAATTTGAGGAAAGTGAGCGAGCAAAGGAGCTTGAACAGGGGTGGGGGATGGGTGCCTGTGGTCACTTGGGCTCCGTCCTCATTTATGTCGGGAGCTTTTCTCTTTTGTCTCTCACCACCATTAGTGTCGACGCCCTAAATGAAACACTTAAGACATCTAAACATTTTGTCCAGCTTTCTAAATTCCCAATGAGTTCTGGTTGTCTGAACTTAGACTTCAAAAATCCAAATGGTTTCTAGGAGCGCCACCTGACATGTGCCTCCTAAGTATCTCTCTGGTTTTAATTCATTCTCATGCATGTACATACATATGAACAGGGGCATGAGTACATGTGTGTCAGTGCATGTGGAGGCCAGAGATTGACACCAGGGGTCTCCTCAACCACCTTCCCACCCTATGTTCTGAGGCAGGGTCTCTCAGTGAACCTGGAGCTCACTGAGTTGGCTAGGTCGGCTGGCCAGAAGATCCTCCTGTCTTGGCTCCCCAGAACTGGGATTTTTGTATTAGTGCCTCAGCCTAGCTTTTATGTGGGTATTAAGATCAAACTCATGTCCCCATACTTGTAAGGCAAGCGCTCTACTGACAGAACAATTTCCCCAGCCCCTTTAAGTTTTTAAGTCTGGTTTACACTGGGACTTGGGTGGATAGTATTTTCTATTTATTAGATTATCTAGGATCTTTTTTTAAAGCCCTGAAATTTATATCACCAACACAAGGCTTCTTCTGGTGCCAAGGGTTCTTTCTTATTGTATTCTTTTTAACTGTGTTCCCCTTGACGCTGGGCTTGAATTCGTGTTGGGTTTACGGACATGGTGTCTGCTCCCTTCGCATTTGATTCGTACATTCTCTTGCAATGGCACCAAACAAAGCAAAAATAAGTCGTAAAACTAAATCATAGACATGGGATGTGTGTCACCTTCCCTCTCCTGTTCACCTGGAGGTGACACCGCCTCTTCCGGAAGCATGGCCCTTCACTGTACAGAACAACATTGCTGTACTTTGGACCATAAATGGTGCCCAGAGACCAGTGTGGTAAAGGCTTGAGCCCTGGGTGGGACCACTGAGAAGTGGTCCATCCTGTAGGAGGCGGGATGAGGTCAGTGGATGACATCATCCCCTGCAGGGTGCTGTGGGACCCCAGTCCTTTCCTTTCTCTTTTGCTTCCTGGCCAAGAGGCGAGGAGTTTTGCTCCACTGTGCCCTACTTCTGTGATGCTCTTTATCTCAACAGTCCCAACATGAACAGGGCCTCCGGGACGGAGCCAAGATTAACATCATCATAAAGTGATTGGTCATCTCTGGTATTTGTCACAGAGATGGAGAGCCGACCAACACAAAGAGGGAAATGCTCTCCCAGCCCAGAAGCTCATCCGCTTGAACCCTGAAGCATGCCACCAGAGTACCTGAGGGCGAGAGCAGAAAGAGCTGGCAAACGCTATCCATGGTCATTAGCAACCTGCCTGCATTTCCAGGGCTGTCCCTATGGATTAATATATGCACTGTGTAGTAAACCATCTGCCACAGAGTTTGACCCAGACTCTCGTTGAGGCCCTGAGTGTCAAGAGGCAGGGTACACTTACAGCAGAGTAGCTGTATTGTCAGTTCCTTTGTCCCCAGCACAGCAAGTGTGCAGTCTTTTGTTTCTCATGTGCATGTAACCTGGAATTTAATTGTGTGTGTGTGTGTGTGTGTGTGTGTGTGTGTGTGCGTGTGTGTGTGTAATTCTTTATGTCAATTCTTTCAAAGTTTAGCAATAGTCCGTCGTAAAATCGGGTTAGGAGTAGCAGACATGTTTCCTACGAAAGTGGGTCACAGCTCAGTCACTGCCATGAGCTTTAGCATACTTTACCCATTGTTTGAAAACTGACCCTTAGTGCAGCCAAACATATATAAAAAACTTCTTTCCTTCTAAGATACCACAATGAGCCCCCAGTGGCCTGGACCAAGGGTGCCTCTCAGGATGCTGAACAGATACAACAGTGAAACTGTTTGTTGTTGGCTTGGAAGGATGGCCAGTGGAGACAGAATCTGTGGTTTTTTTCAAGTGAGAGCAATGCAAGAAAATTAGCAAAATCCTCTGCTTGGTTCCTAGTTCCAAATGAGCAGTCCCTTTGTTAAGTAGCAGTGCTCCTAATACATTCCCTTGGGATCGGAAAGCCTCTAATTTGCCCTTCTCTGAGGAATATCACCCAGGTTCTTAATCCAAAACAAGCCTCTATTCCTTGTCTCTTGCTCTCCGTTTCCCTCACAGGGACCCATGAAGGCAGTCAGCAGACTCTACGTGAATTAAGTGAAATTGCTGAGAAGACAGGCAACCTTACTTTCAGTAGGGATTATATCTGGCCACTTTTCATTTAGATTTACATTGAAGGCTAACTCAAGACCTAATTATTGTCTGTTTGTCTGTTTACTGTTTCCTCAGGGGAGGCTCCTTGAATAGCGATTCTGTACTGTCCCAGGAAGCTCCCTGTCATCCAGCTTTTCTGAAAATTTGAAGGACCAGTCAGCAATCGCAAAACCCAGGCTTTGTGTGTGTGTGTGTGTGTGTGTGTGTGTGTGCTCACACATGTGTGAGTGAGTGCTCCTGAGAACTGTATCCCTAAAATCAGCAACACCTATTCCCATCACAGGTTTGCTCCCTCTGCCTCCTGGCACTTCCGTTTCTTGAATCCACCGATAATGACTGGAGAGTCAAATTACCATGTAGCTTGTACCCAACCTTTATAAAATCTGCTTTCCAACAAAATTGGACACAGGGCAGGATCCACACCCGATTCTGTACAATGTCTCTTCCGCTGCTCACTGCCCTGAAGCCCAGCTTGTGATATCCAATGCCCACAGTGATACCGAGTGTCCCCATCTCGGCTTGCGTTCCTAAAGGTCATCCGGTTACCCTCCATTTCCGGTTGGTCTTTA
Organism: Rhabdomys pumilio; assembly: GCA_030674055.1. NCBI lineage: Eukaryota > Metazoa > Chordata > Mammalia > Rodentia > Muridae > Rhabdomys > Rhabdomys pumilio. The sequence continues at coordinate 12,520,739 of JANHMN010000019.1, read as the reverse complement.
GCTTGTCTCCTGAGTTCCCGAGACAGATTTTTCACTTTTCTAAAGGATGCCTTTTTAGCACTAATAAAACTTTCATACTTGTCTGCTTAATCACGCCAGCTTCACTGCCCCCTTTTTTTACTTTTTTGTTTTTGGCTCAGAGGTATATGAACCATCTGTGCCTCTAAAACAGTTTGCTTAAATAGCCTCCAGGCAGATTTTATGGTTTTTAAGTTTTTTACTTTAACCTTCAGCCTGCTGTTAGCCATTTTCATCACAGTGTTAAAATCAGCCTCTTTTGGAAATGACTGTCACTATGTGGTTTTTTTCCAGTCCTCCTGGAACCAGAGAGAGGGCTGCCATCCCCGGCTGAACTGCAGGGCCCCCTCGCAGATCACAGCCACCTGAGGCAGCTGCAGGTGTGGGCAGCCTTGGCGAGGGCCAGCTCCTCCATCTGGTATCCTGAGCAGCAAGGCAGACACCTCTCGTTTGGAATATTCATGTGCACATCACCCAGTTAGAAACCCAGGGAAGCGGCATCTGAACCACTTACCTGCCTGTTTCTCATGACATCTCTACAGAGTTATCATTGTGGTCTCAGGTTGAAACAAAGACTACAAAGAAAGGAGGGAATTCGTGTCTTCCCACCACACTACAAACATCGCCCTCGGTCACTGCAGCAGAAGACATGCTACGTTCTTTCCGCTTGGTTACTGTGGTCCAGTCTGTCCTGAGACTCATTATCAAACTTCCTGTCTGCTTTAGTAGTAACGTGGCTATAGAATCACCACTAGCTATAGATGTGTGGTGGCACGGGGGACAGACATGTGCCCTTTTGTGGGTCTTTCCATCAAACCCCACAGGTGCCAGGCAGTCATTACCACAGCCTCAAACCACCCAAGTCCCTCATCACACCAGTGCATTTTTAATGCAATCCTGTCTGTTTTCATTGTTGCTTTCTGACACATTTGATAATTTAAACCATTTCTCTTGCAGCTATCATTGCTCTTCTCACTTCTTTCCAATTGCTCCTACCTTTAGGAGTTACAAGCTGTCTATCTGCTACAAAATGAATTATTTTATTAAGTATTTGGCTAACACTACAGACCATGAAGCCAAATGAAAAATCAGGGGAGGCGAAGCCAGCAGGTGAGCAGCAGTTTGAAAGAGATTGGGGTACCTTGGTAGGATGAATAAATTCACAAACAAATGAATAATTGAGGTTACGATTTGAGGGACATTTTATTTGCTTGATTTTTTTTCCCCCTGTGAGTCTGTATGTATACATGTACATGCAATTTGCACATGTATGTTCATGTTCATATATACACGGTGCATATATGTGGGTGCGTATGATTGCACACAGAAGCCCAAGGACAACATCCCGTGTCCTTCTCCAGGTGCTGCTTACACTTTTGTTGTTGAGACAGAGTCTCTCACTGGCCTGGAACACACCAAATAGGCAAAGCTGACCGTAAGAACCCAATGGCAGAGGTGGGAAACAACCTGCTGTTTCCTCAGCCAGGTAGTCTCTTCCTCTCTCCATCTCTCTCTGTCTCTCGTCTCACTCTCCCCCCTCCCCCCACAACAGCTCTTTATTTTTCATATTCCAAGTCTATCATCACTTCCTGCCTTCCAGACCTGACTAGTCAAATCCCCATGCTCTCACAGCACTCGGCCTCACTCCCCACACAGTGAACTTTGCCATCCGTGTCATCCTTTAACGGAACACGTCTGTAATCCTCATGAGGGCACGAACCAGGTTGCTGTTGGCCACCATGAGTGCAACGAACCACCCCAGTGCTAACTCACAGTAGATGCTTGACAAACACTTGGGTGATTTGTAGATCGGTCTGTGAAAGTTGCGACTTTCAAGGCCTCTCTCTTCTAGCCACCCGGACATGATACATCTAGTGTGGGAATGCATCCTTGTTTTTTGAACACTTCGCTTTCCCTTCCCTGTCACAGACATGGTTTAGCGCTACAGAGAAAGTGACTTTTATGTGTGAGGTGGTGAGCTCTCGAAAGCACACCTCATCCCATTCCACATCCAGGCCAAAGCATCTGCCTTTCCGTTATTTGCAGGATGGTACCAGGCCAACCTAACCCAGGCCACTTACACTAATAAAAATATATTATGCACCAGGCTCTCCGTTTGAACCTCTATTACTCTCTGTGAATAAAGAGCAGCAACAACCAACCACAGAGGACTTTGGTTCTGTGTAATCCCATATGCTAAGATCTGAAAACAGCAAAGAATGTCAACCCTTTAGCCCTGGCTCTACATACAGCATTCTAAAAACTGGATTTCACAAACAGCCGGTCTGGAGTAGAGGAGATTGTTCACTGAAGCGACCCAAGTGCTGACCACAGTTTAAACTTTTAATCCACATTTAGATTCCACATTACACCAACCTAACAAGACTAGATAGACAACACATTCCGTGTATGAGGAATTCAACCTCGTGACCTAACTTGAGATCTTCCAGACATGTGCCAGCGCTTACCATCAGCTGTCACTTGGGTCCCCTCTCTCTTCCCAGACTTTTATTGTCATGGTTGCCCTTCCTCACATAGCCTGCGGAGCTTAGGGGGAAACAAACACATCAGAGGAAAGCTCAAATCTGTTCCAACTAACCAGAGAATTCTATTCGGCTCACCACAGCCCCTCACTCGGGGCTAAGCCTTTGGTGTGGGAGTGGGCAGTAAATGTTAGGACACAGTCACTGATGTGAGAACGAGGGAACTTGGAGTCCTCGTGTTGTTAGCAGCCGCTCCATGACATGTGAGCGCTTGCTTTGGAGTACAGCCAACAGTGTGCTGTAGCTGGTCTTTCACTTTGTGGGTTCTTCTTCTTCACACCCTTTATCCCCCAGTTTCATCCCCTAATACTAGATGGGGCAGAAACAAGAATAGAGAGGAGAGGGGAATTAGGAAAATCCCTGAATCTAATTCTTGTAGCTGACCTCTGCTGCTTTGTGGCTTCTTTTCCTCACCATTTATCCTCCCCCACACCTGTTTCACCCACTATCACTAGGTAGAAGAGAGAGAGAGAGAGAGAGAGAGAGAGAGAGAGAGAGAGAGAGAGATCCCTGACTCTAACTTCTTTCCTTGAGCATACCTCTTTTGAGCATGGATGACAAATGGCATCCAACACCGCACTCCCATCCCACCCCCACCTAATGACCAACAACCACCAACCCTGCCTCTCGGGGGCCTTAGCATTTCTATACTCTCCGAAAAGTCCCCAGAATTTCAAATGTCACACAATAGCAGCAACTATCTACAGCTGGCAAAACCACCCCTCTGCTAGAGCACGAGGCAAATCGTAGTCAGCTGCAGTGGACAGTTAAAGCAGCCTCACACCCCCAAACCTGGGATTAAAATGAAAACATATTCTTAAAATATTTCTCTGCTTTTAAAGAAACCAAAATCCCAGAACTGCCACTATGGTGTACACACAATACAAAGACGGCAAAGGTGAACAATAGTGCTATGGTAAGACTGCTGTAACGCATGTCAAGCTACCCCAAAGTATGAACTAATTTAGAAGCACAGATGTCTTTTATTATTTAAATCAGTCCCAGGTAGAAGATTCTATAGTAGTTACCTGACTACATCTATTTTTTTTTTTTTTTTGGATAATATAAATTTCAAAATAATCCTTGTACCCAAAGATGGCCCTTTAACACTGATGCTTCCTCCCACGGTACTGCTTCTGAGGAGAAATGGGTGTCACAGGCTTTCCAGCCGAGTGGCTCTCTGTGAAGTGCTTGCCCTGACCTCCCCCACAGGCTGGGGTGGGCTCATCTACACTATAGCCAGCACTGTCACTCCTTGCTCCCCCCTCCCCATCAGCTCCTCCCCTGAAAGAGAATCAAACCACTGAACTGGTTTGACTTTAGCTACTGGGAAATGTTTCATAATTACTAATGAATAATTCAGCAAATAAGTTATTTTTAGTTTTCTATTACTAGGCACGCCCAACGTTGATGGGAATTCTGTTGCCTTTCTTGCTTTCCAAATCCCGTGTGCACACAGGTTCTTAAATGAACCATTCCCTTAATGGAAGTTCAACCAGCAACCAATATTGGACCACTCGCTACCCCGCACAGCAGCTTCTTGGGGTTGCACTGCACTTAGAATCAACCCCAAAAGGCTTCCTCTCCAGCTCCATGGCCTGGCTCCTAGTCACCACATCATTCATCTCCAGACACCCCGCCCTTCCTGGGCTGTTCAAAACTGCCACGCCTGTTTCTGCTTTTCGACCTCTAATTTCCGACTCTTCCCTGCTGGCACCTCCTGCTACAAGCTGGTCACACAACTAGCTTTGTCATTTCCTTCTGTCACTACCTACGTGCCACCTCTTCCAAGATGGCACTTGTAGTCACATGATGTAAAGCACCCCGTCACTGACCATTACGTCTCCCCACCTGTCCTCACAGTATTTATCACTACAGGAAATTATCTATCTACCCACTGGAATGTAGCTCCGTTTAAGAGTCCCTTTAAGGCACAGGCCTTTTCTTTTACTCTAAATATATAATAATAATAATAATAATAATAATAATAATAATAATAATAATAATGTATACATATATATGCATACTTTATTTTTATCTTTTGATTTTTTTTTTTTCTGAGACAGGATCTCATGTAGCCTAGGCTGTCCTGGAACTTCAGTATTGCCAAGGCTAGCTTGGATCTCCTATTCTTCCTGTCTCTGCCACCCAAATGCTTAAAGTTACAGGCATGAGCCATCACGTCTCGATTTTAGCATCTTATTTATTTTACTTTGTTTTATTTTACTTTATTTAGAGACTGACTAGAAGAATAAGTAACAAATCTTAAGAGTGCTTTTTTTTTTCCTAGAATAAAAACAAATGAGAGCAAGGAGGTATTTATTTTCTACACAGCAAATCCCCCTTGTCTTTCACACCAATGATGCCCACTTCATTACAGCGATTTAAGAAACATATACATCCTTACAGATGCAGAACTGGGCCTTCGGAAGTCCTTAAAACAGAAAGCTGCATGTATAATCATAAAACTTTTCACCATATGTCGATTGTAAATCATTCTATCATGACATAGTACAAGATATTATCTTTCATTGATCCATACAGAAATCAACGGTTTATCATGAATGTTTGGTGATATTTTAGATGTCATACATATCTCTAAATGCCTAGTTCCCTCTGAGCCTCCAAAATACATTTAGCGGGGAGGGTGTATTTTTTTAATGCTAAAGAGCTAGTCAAAAAATTTATAAGTTAAAAGAGATAATTTAAAAATAAATTTAAGAGAAAATTCAAATGTGTATGATTAAAAACTGTATGTGAAATGCTTCATTCATATCATAAATTCTATTGCTGTAGAAAAATAATCATTTCAAAATCAAGGCAGTTTTTCCCCCCCGACAATCAAAAGTGGTTAAATACATTTCACCATATTTATGAATGATTTCTCCTTCCCGTCTCTAAAACTCTCTCATAAATCACTATAATGTTTCCAAAGTACATTTGGAAGTAAAAAATTCACATCTACCAACTATATTTCCTCTATCTGGAGATGAATTAAGTAGAAAATACATTAATATTTGAATTTATAATAGAGTAGTTAACCCTTAGCCATAGCAAACTAATGAGGAATATTTTACCATGCAAGGATTAATCAGGGTTCCTAACACTATGCAATTTGACACTTTAGGGACTTAATCATGAGTGGGTTTTATTCCCCTATTTACTTTTCCTTTGGAGGATGACTTACAAAGACACTGCCGGTTTGAATAAATGTAATTCTCGAGCTTAATTTCATCACTTAAAATGTTATTTTAATAATATTACATAGCTTAAAAACAGCCCTCACGACCAAAGATCATTTCATCTCTCAGCTAAATTCAGCAATCAAACATTGAAAAAGGATGAACCAGGTACAGTGGCACATTCCTGTAACAGCAACTGCAAAGGTAACTGAAGAAGTAAGATCACAAGCTCAAGGTCTATTTAGTCTACTTGGTTAGTTCAAGGCCATCCTGGACAACTTAATGAGACCCTTTCTCAAAATAAACTATTTTAAAAGTCGGGGCTATCTATCCCAGTGGCATGTTCTTGCCTAACATATGCACCACCCTTGGTTCGATTCCTAGTACTAGAGACAAAGACAGAAAGACAACAAACAAATAACACCACACATGAACAAGTATCAGCATTGACTAAGTGAGTCTCAGCCTGATTCTGAGCAGTGAGACACAAAGTCTGGGCTTACTGGGGACTGACTTCCATCCCCAGCCTCTGATCATCTCCAGCTCATTAATGACTATAGAAGTATCGCTTACCCAGGATGCTCAGTAAACTATAGCAGGGTGCAAGCATTTTCATGGCTTTATTAAACCATTGCTTAGCCTTCTCAGGCATGTAGCAGTGTATAGCCCTGCCCACACCCATTGACACATATTAGATTCCACTGTATACACAGCTACCCTAAGGGTGGACTGTAGCACAGGGAATTTCCATGCAATCTGATATGCAGCAGCACAAATTAAGTGGCTTTTTAAAGCAATTGTTTTCCTTATTCTAACCCAAGCCATGACTATGTGAGCCGAAAGCTAGGAGCCAAGGAACAAAGAGTTATGCACAGTTTGCCCACTCCATACTTTATTTATGGATTCAAAAGCTACACAGAGGTATAGAAATGGAGGGAAACTAAAAATAACCCCGGGCACACCCGAAGCTTGGGATTTGTATGTACAAACTTCTTAGGTATACTAGATTTTAGAACCAGACCCTGCAAATGTCTATGAAAAAAAAAACCCTCTAGACTCATTCAACTATCTTAAAATATCTCGGTGTGAGCCCCCAACCTCTTTGGCATGTATTTATTCAGATATTCCTCCTTCTTAGCAAAGCATGAATTAACAAGAGTGTGACTTCAATCCCAGAAAGACACATGATCATTTTCCCTTGGTTTCTCTGGATAGCTCACACGAAACTTCCTAATTCTGCCCCTGCACTGTTCACCAATGGGTTTCATGAAGCTTTTCCTTGTTTCTTTCTTTCTTTCTTTCTTTCTTTCTTTCTTTCTTTCTTTCTTTCTTTTTTTAAGCAGGCAAGCTCAGGGAGTGGACCTGTGCAGAGTGCAGGTTAGGAGGAGAGAGGCACATCAAAATGACTCCTCAGATAATTTGTTCAGTGCTCATTCTTCAAATAAACCAAACACTATTAGTAACAAGGCAGGAAACTCGGCATGTAACTGAATCAATTAGGAGCATGTACAGTGCAAATAAATAGATCCCTTCCTGATCGCTTGTTTACTGCACTGCCCAATCAGACAGACGACAAATTCCAAATGTGCACATTTATCTCCTGTGTAGAAGTCACTGGGACACAGTGTGGCTGATGCAATCTGACACTGTGGTTAATGTTAAAAGGAGTGTGCCTCTTAGACGGATTGGATAATTACTGGCAGTTCAGATGAGAAAGACTTGATTTAAGTGAATAGCATCAGCTATCACCAGGAGAGCCAGAGATCTACTGTGTCTGGAAACTCGCATTCCAGCGTATGTGGCAACAGCCCTATGTACTGATCAGCAGGAAACTAGTGTCAGATTCATCCAAAATTCCCACTCTGCTTTTCATTCACTGAGAACACAGAGTCTTGAAGATATGTAGAGTCTTGATCACTTCCTCACATTTAATTGAAATACCTGGTGGTATTTAGAAGTTGGTATTCATTCTGGATAATAGGTTAGGATTCTTTGTTTCCTCCTACAAGCTCCAAAGCCCACTAGAAAACAGACGTGTTTGCTAAGCCCTTCTTTTCAGGATAAACTCACTTGTCCGTTCTGTTTGCATGCAGGTCTCCCTCTCCCACAATTCTCAAGCAGTTTTCAAGGATTCTGGTCAATGTAAACAGCTGTGCCTGTCCCTGAGGCGTGTGGTGGCATTCTTAGGGCACTGTGTCCCGCTTGCTTGGCTGGATCACCTCTGGCTTTCCACGGAGACTCGTGTTTTAAGCTTTCCGCTCACCTACACTTCATTCCACCTGCCAAGCTTCCTGGCTTTCTTCCTGTTTGGGGACTAGCATCCTCCTCTCCTCCACTATTGCTCTCAGAGACTTCCAGTTACAGGAGCTCACTCATATTCCATTCCATATTTCAAAATGTGAGAGAACAAGAAAGCTGTTGGCTTAGCTGTTTTTCTCCCAGAGCATCCTGAGGACGCCCGTTTGCTGTGTCCAAAGGGAACTTAGACCCCAGCCTACAAGCTGAAGGGCTGGAAAGAGGACTATCCTACATGCTAAGCAGTTGGAAGAGTTTTATAAGTCTGAAGCGCCAAGGCCAATTGCAGGCCAAATGCAGACAATCAGATCTTGCAAACTTCCCTACGCCCAATAAAAGCCAGGGAAATCCACTAGGACAACCCTGGCTCCTGGCCTCATTTACTTGCAAGCCAATGTGCAAACGTCAAGCAGAATCAAGCCTTTGGCCTGAGACTGAGGCAGAGAAAGGACATTAACTGCAAGTAATTTCTTAATGTCCTTCTCAAAGCTTTGTGAATGACAGCCATTTTGCAATTAAACATTACATGTGTCTACAGAGTAAAAACTGGACAGGTTAACCAGTATATTAGCAGAGAGATTGATACACATTTCTTCTACACTACTGGAAATCTTTTCAGGCTATGCTTAAGTTTAATTTGGAAAACCAAAACAACAACAACAACTAAAAGCCCCAAGCTAAATAAAATACAGCGTTAAATAAAATATAACGACAAAAACTGACATGTTAATTAGTGATGGGTTCCCTCTAAAAGAGACCTCTAATAAAACACTGGGCTGCATCCAGGGTTATAGTTTGATGGTAAAATAGATGCTTACTGCTCACTACTCCCCACACAGAATTTGTTACTATGGCAGCTGTCAGGAAACGCAATGACATCATTTGGAAACATCTCCCTCTCTCGCATCTGTGATCTTTGTCGTACGTCACTATGGTCCCCTGGGAGCCACAGCATATGCTGAAGAAGAATCTATCCATCCCTGTCTCAATCTGTGGGAAGTGAAAGGGGGAAGCAAAGTTCGTTGCTCTTAGGAGTCTGTACTTATTAATTTCCAATGCTATTCAGAACACTACAAACTTGAGCTTTGAACAAGGAAAGAAAACAGTCATCCTTGGCTTACATTGGCCATTTTCCTTCAGTTTTGATTTCCTGGTTTCTTTCTAGATACTAGTTTAGACAACAGGATATTTATTCCTCAAGGAAAAAAAAAGAAAAGAAAAAAGAAAAAAGAAATGCTATTCAAGGGCACTATTGTGGTCTTGTTAAGATCTTTTTTAGAGGGATAATAAAAAGAACATTTTAGGCACTCTGCCATTTTACAAAGTAAAATTGATATTAAAAGGTTGAACTCGGGCTAGACAGTTGGCTCAGTGGTTAAGAACACTGGCTATTCTTTCAAAGGACCTCAGTTCAATTCCAAGCACCCACATGGCACCTCACAACTATCTGTAGCTTCGTGTCTGAAACACATACATGCAGAAAAAACAGCCATACACATATGACAAACATAAAATAAAAACAGAGTAAGCTAAACTCAGTGCTTCTGCATTTATACATCTATTGCAAAGGCAGTGGGGAGGCTTTATAACCTCCCAACGCCTTATGACTCTCTAGGATAAAAACGTTCTCAAGTCCTGTTCTCTGCGGCCTCAAAAAGGGGGTGGGAGCTATTAGTGCTCTGAAAAGTTGTCCCTGTCTGGAACCCCATAGAAGAGGAGACAGAAAGAATGTTAAGAGCCCAAGATGGCAGACACCAGGAGAATAAGGTCCTCTAAATCAACTGAGCAAAGCCTGTATGAACTCACAGAGACTGAGGCAACAAGCACAGGGCCTGCACAGGTCTGCGCCAGGTCCTCTGCGTGGACACTGTGGCTTTCAGCTTAGTGTTTTTATGGGACGCCTGAGTGTGTGACTGTGTAGGTCTCTGATCATGCTGGGCTCTTTTCCTTCTGTTGGTTTGTGTGGTTCAACTTCAATGTAATGGTTTTGTTCTATCTTACTATATTTTATTACGTTGTGTTTGTTGTTATCTCTTAGAAGCCTGTTCTTGTCTAATGAGAGACAGAAACAGAGTGGATCTGGTTGGGAGGGGAGAGTAGAAGGAACTTGTAGACAGAATAAGGGGAAACTGGAGTCAGGATATATATATATATATATATATATATATATATATATATATATATACATATATATATATATATATATATATATATATATATATATATGCTACTTTTAATAAAATGGGGGAAAAGAAAAAAAGTCCCTGTCTCAAAAAATGAGATTGACATGCCATTGGTAGCCATTATTCATGCCCCTATGTTACATAATCCTTTCCCATTGGTACCCAATGTCCTCTGCCAATGCCCAATGCCTGTAGACTACATAAGTCCCTCTTACACTGGTTTAAAAATCTTTGAGTCAGCAATTAAACTTTGTAGAAATCAGGCTTGTATGAAGATACATTACAAATGACCACTATCCACATCTCAGAGCCAACACCATGCAATGTGTAAAGTCGTAGCTGCGTGGATTCTGAAAGTGCATACAGCTGTGACTCATGGGTCTCTCACAGAATGTTAGCTACACGCTTGTAGCCATCCAGATAACTTCTAAATAAAATCTGAATTCACTTTAAAATATACCATAACTGGTTAACTCAGATTCCACCTGCTCACCTGACTCTAAAGGGCCGAGCTCTTTGAGAGATGAATGTGACATTTTCCAGCCTCCTGGATCCCAAAGAAAAAGAAAGGCTTGAGAAGCAAATGAAATTTAAAAAGCTCATTTTCATGGCCTTCATTTTGAGTGTAGGGCTATTTTTATCTTTGTTTTTAGCAGCAGTACCATGCTGCCTGTAGTCTCGAGCACTTCTGGGGAGGCGAGCACAGGGGCCCAAGGCACAGCTGTCCAATTTACATTCTCAAATGCAGGTGTTGCTCAGACACAAAACAGAGGTCGGCTGAACACTGCTCCTAATTATCTACCTTGTCTGAGGGTTTTCCTTTGTAAAGTTATTCGTGCAATTTGGGTTCAACTTGGAGGCCATTTTTAGATCCCAGCATGCTATCCAGCAAGAAATGGGCTGTCATTATAAAGCATAATTTACAGCATAGTTAATTTTACATTTAAAAAAAAATCTACTCTATACCTAAGACAAAATTCTATTCTGTACATGCATTATTCGCTGTTTTTCATCTCCTTCTTAGTATTTAAAAACACAGGAAGGGGAAAGTTGTTATGTAGAAATGGGAAGAATTTCTAAGATGAAGTCCACAGTTCTAATGATGAAAACTAAGACCTTTGCTAAACGATGCAAGAAGGGGTGTAGCTATCTGCCACTGTCTGCAGTTGGGAACGCACTGGGGCTTGTAACAGCAGTTCTTAGAAATGGCCGGATGCAGTGCTGGGATCTAATAGAAGCCATTAGGAAACCTAATCCCTAAATGAAATGACCACAGAATCCTATCAGTTAACAGAAATGCAGCAGCTGTACATGTTTATAGTAATACAAGAGGATATTGTTTCAGAGATAACACTAAGGGTAAAAAAAACCAGAACCCAGCAGGTAATGTAAGACATTTATTTCTCTATTTGGAGAAATTGAACAGGCAGAGCTTTGGAATACATAAACAGGAGAGAAGGTGAGAAAAGGCAGGTCGTATGTACACTAAGGGGCTACTGAGACCAGCAGGCAAAGTCACGGGCTAGGTCAAACCATAGCAACTCCTCAGGTTTGCAGGATGCTAGAGACTCATCCCAGGAGCTCCCCACGGGACGTGAGGTTGAGTGGGCCTTGCCTCAACTCTGACTGCGCCTCCTATAAGTTCCAAATACTAAGTCTTACCCTGACTCCTGTTAAGCTGTTAAGTTTCAAACTCAGGACAAACTGCTGAAGTGTCTAATATACCAAAGCAGACCTGGCCTCTGGATTCTCCCAGCATCCTTCAGTCCCTACCTATCTCAGAGTATGGCTGCCATACCCCCGCCCTCTACCCTGAACTTGGCTCTTCCCTGTACAATCCAGACATTTTGGTTTTCTACCTCTTTTCCTTTTGCTCTCTTTGTACCTTTGGCCTTCTGGCTCCTGCATTTGGCTATCCTCTCTTCCTTCCCCTCCCTCTCTTCCCTCATAGTTCGGGGTCATGACCACTTTGGACTCACCCAGATGTGTCTGCCTCTGCCTATGCTCTCCCACACATCTGTAATAAACTTTCTTCTCCACCATCCCTAGGACTAGTTATGTCCTTTTCTTTCCTTTTTATTTACTTTTTCATTCAATTCCCATTAGTCATCTTTCAAAAATGCATAATATGGAAGCTTATAATTCAGTTTGATCTTAAATTTTATCACTATATTTTAAAAGCATATATATATATATATATATATATATATATATATATATATGTATATATACATATATATGTATATGTACACACACACACACACACACATATGCTTTTAAAATATGTATACACACACACACACACACACACACACACACACACACATACTGTATAACAGTGTATTCTGGACTGTTTTTCCAGAGGCACCAGATGCCTTTCCTCAAAGGCTTACTACAGAGTGTAAGTGGTATCATTAGTGTTGTGATACTGCATCTTTCTTGGCCTTATTCTCTACCAGCAGTCCATCAGTATTTAGATCCCTGACCCTTCAGACTTGTAGAATGACAAAAGGCCCTGCTCTACAGCCTATTCTGCCGAGGAATGCAAAGTATTTTGTTGTTGTAGGTAGAGCTTTTAAAAAGAAATTGCTAGGCTCACTCCTAGGACTGTTATTGTCGGTTCAGCCTTCAGAATGGAAGCCCCAGGCTCTTGGAGATCATTCTAATCCCCTCCCGAGGGAAAGTGAACCCTACTCTTGGCTGTCCCCAAAGATGTCCAGACAATTTCCTCACTTGCCTCCTAGTTCCAGTGACGATCGTGAGCCTAATTCTTAGAGACTGCTACTAAAATTCCAACTCGTTGAATTTTGCAGCCTGATTCTTCAGGCATTGTGGTTTCGGGCAGAATGAATGTGACCCAAATTTTCAGGAGAGCATTTGCTGCGATGGTGCTAGCATTGCAGCAAATTTTCAGGAGAGCATTTGCTGCGATGGTGCTAGCATTGCAGCGAGCCTTGATTAGCATTCAGGATTGCAAACGGCAGACTTTAAAAAGGCAAGTTCTTGCTTCAAGAATGGACAGGTTTTTATCTTGTATTACAGGAAGGGAAAGGCAGATGCTCAGCAGAGTGTGGACAGTTTCATGAAGTAAGGAAGTTTTTCGGATCAGTGAGAAATAATCAAAGCTTAGAGATGGACTTCAGGACTTGGTGGCAAATGGCTTTAGTGAGTCCGTAAGAACTGGGAAGTTTGTGTGCCTATGTGTGTGTGCTTGTTAAAACACCAGGCATCCCATTTCCCGTCAAGAATTACTAATACAATTCTAAAAGTCCATTTTTGGACCTACCCTGTCTTTTAAAAAAAAAAAGTCAAAACTGTACTATGTCTCTTCCTGTGCTAATCTATTACTCTCACGACTGAGCACTTAGCATATGTATTCATCATTGCCCCTCTTGTCATGATCAATCAACTCTAACATCCTGTGTCAAGGGAGGTTTGACAATTTTCTGTCTTGACTAGACTCTGTGCATCAGGTTTTGGAAAAGCAGCAGCCATATCCCCGCTGTGTGTGCGGACTAACGCCTCTCTCTGCGGCTAATGTCTGGCTCTCCTCTGCTACTTCTCTCTGGTGGGCTCTGGACTGTGCCCTCCGGTTAGGGTACCAGCTGGGATTTCAGTTCTTCCTCAGGTTCACTCACCTCTCAGAACTCAAACATCAAGCCAAGAGAAATTGATGGTCAAGGTATGTTAGAATGGGGTTGCTTATTCCAAAAAGTTAAGCATGGCAGGAAGACATGGACAAAACAAAATAAAAACTACACAAGGGGCAGGGCACAATGTGTCCAGCTAGGGCTAGGAGGCGCATGCGTACCGTACGAGGGTGGCCCGCGGCCTCTCTAAGGTGGCTTACCTTGTTTCTTTTGAAGTAGGCTCTCCGGCAGGCGGCAAAGCATTTCTCGCTGCAGAAGCTTTTCACCTCACTTCCCATACTCAGGGAATAGCGCTTGATCCCCACTTTCTGGCACCAGGCACACATTATTTGTACATTTGACACATCATCTTCTATAATAAAAGTATAAGAAAAAACGTTCACATCAGAAGCAAACATCCCTTCATATTTAGACACACCCTGACCCTGACAGAGTTCCCCGGGGTCTGCTTGCAATTTCCAGACCTCACCATTTTCTAATGGAGTTAGGACCACCAATCTCAGGCTGGGGGTGGAGCTGGAAGGGGAGGGTGCACTTGTTTGCTTTTCTCCTTAGGGGCTTGTGGGTGTTTCTGTTCCCAAAGGGCATTTTACTTAGAAACCAGAGCAAGGTTACAAAGTTACAAGAATTCCAGGAGTGCTTAACCTCTGCTCCATCTGCCTAGTCAAAGCAGCCTGAGTGACGAAGGGAAGAATTTATAAAAATAAACAGCTCGTTTCCTCAAGGGTCCTATGGAAAGTCTTCAAAATGGGCAGTAGGTGGGGCACTTTGGGCCTTGCAAACCTGTGTATGCAATGCAGCTCCCTCGTGTGAACTTTGACCGTCAGGGGCCAGCAACACCACGTGTGCTCCCATTATAGGTAAAAGAACACTACTGTTGTTTACTGTCACAACGTGACTCCCAAGCCACGTGTTCAATCCAAGAAGGAAATGTAGTAAATGGCCAGATTCTGGCAATGGACAGCAGGCAGGTCTGGCTTACTGGCCATTTCCCTACAGTGAGCCTTCAAGCCCCGGTGACCTCAGGGAAACAGCCTCATGTAACTTGGCTCTGTTTGATGCGGTTTCCGGGCCCTGGGAGAAGGAATTGAGCATGGAGTGTATGTACGTACTGAGGTTGTGAGTGTATTCTCAGACAGACTGGGGAGCGGGGGAGTGTCCCTCAGCTCCTGGAAGACCCCCTCAACCATGTCAACAAGGGTGCTCAGATGGGTTCTAGATGGTTTGCAAGTATTTCTAATATTCGAAATGCTACATTTACTTTCTATGAGAAGGAAAACGTAACTAGCATAAGCTACCATGACTGTCACATCCATTACTGCCTAAGACAGATGGGCTGTTAAAGAGAGCAAAGAGAATGAATTAAGTTAAGCATACCAAGTGAACCACAATGCAGAGAGTAAGGAGCTACAGGAAGGTTGGGCTGGTGACACTGAAATGACTGAAACTTGGGAATATTGGTCTCTTTTAGGGAAATAAACAATGTTGAAAATTCTTAAAAATATTTTCTGGCTGCCTCCTGGGAGCTTTCAGAATATCTTGAGTAGTGTTCTACTTTGTCCTTTCATTTGACTTTGTGTGTGTCTGCCTGTATGTATACATGTGTGTGCCCAAGTGTGTTTGTAC